>JAKCOX010000090.1:1778502-2446634 GCA_022605575.1 Laterallus jamaicensis coturniculus | reverse complement strand
GGTGAGGTAGGTACCAGTGGGCTGTAGGTAGGTACCAGTGCAAAGAACAAATGACTGAATTTAAGGCAATAGGAATCCAAGCTGGGAATGCAACTGTGCCTTTCCCCATGGGAACTGCACAGGGAGAAAGCCAAAGTTAACACTATGGGTGGATTCTTTTAGTTTAGAGATACTGCCAGGACAGTCTTCCACGTGGACATTCTTCTTTCACCCCACTTTGGGGAGAGGAAACAATGCTTGCGACATCCTATCACAGTGGTTATGACATATTCAGCACTGAGCTGCTCTCAGGAGTGACACCAGGCAGCCTGGAAGAAGGGGTCAGTGCTCCTTTGACTCCACTTGGATTCAAGAGGTGCTGAAGAAGATGACATTTCCTTCAGCTAGTTGAGCTGGGATTGTTCAGCCTGGAGACAAGAAGACTAAGGGGAGACCTTATTAATGTCTATAAGTATCTCAAGTATGGGATGCAGGGCAAGTTAGCCAGCCCCTTTTCAGTGGTCTGTGGAGACAGGACAAGGGGCAATGGCTGCAAGTTGGAGCACAGGAAGCTCCACACCAACATGGGGAAGAACTTTTTCACAGTGAGGGTGCCAGAACCCTGGGACAGGCTGCCCAGGGGGTGTGGAGTCTCCTTCCCTGGAGATATTCAAGACCCATCTGGATGCCTATCTGTGCAATATGAGCTGGGGAGCTGCTTTGGCAGGGGGGTTGGACCCGATGATCTCTTGAGGACCCTTCCAACCCCTGTGATTCTGTGATTCTCACAAACAGCCTGGGGACAGCTGTAAAGCAGGGACCAGTCTGCTTGTGCTGTGCAAGGGCCACCACTGCACCGTGACCACTCCTGGCACATGAGAAGGGCAGAGTAGAAGGGGAACAGCGGAGGGTCATTTCCGGCAGCTCCTGGGAATATACACATGTCTGAAATTGGGGTGTCAGTGCCAAGGACGTGCCCGAGCTCTGTTCTAGGGATTGAAGGAGGTAGCAGTAGGGAAAGAGTTGAAAGTGGGGTGCTGAGGTTTTGCTGAGAACTCACGGGATATTGGCCAAGGCAGGGGAAGAGCAAGATCACAATGTACCAGGTGTCAAAGAAACTGTGGGGTGTTTCTGTCAGGTGAGTACTAGCCCAGATCTTCTGTCGAAGTGACTTGCCTATGCTGGGAACCATCAGGTGCACGATGCAGCTGAGCAGGCACCTGCAGAGAGTGTGTTTTTATCTATTCCTCCTGCAGCACAGGTACTGTCAGATGCTCCACTTGCGTTGCAATTCCTTCTGTCTGTAGCGGAGATCTGAAGAGGTCAAAGGAAGAGGATAATGAAAATACATCCCAGTCCAGTTGTGAACCTTGTTCTTCCTTCTGTGCTTGCAGATATGCAACTAGAGTGCTCTGGTAGCAGATAAGGGGCTGGAAGTATCTGCTGCATCTGAGCTGGTAGGCTGGGCCACACATTGGGAGCACTGGGGTACTGACAGTGATGGCACACCCTGCTGCAGGGGATGGAGGCCCCTGCCTTCCTTTTCCATGTAGGCAACAAAAATATGGTCATGGTGACCCGGAGCATAACAAGTTGGACTACCTGGCTCCATGGGTGGTGGTCAAGGGTGGTCAGGTAGTATATCCTCAATACTGGTTTTGAAAGAAGAAAGGCTTAGGGAGTGGAAGGATCTTGTGGCTCAAAACTCAACTGTGCAGCTGGTGCTGACAATAGGAATGAGGCTTTTATGATTCTCTTTGGGGATGAAGGACTGTTAGGGAATTGTGGGATATACCTGACCAAGTGGGACAAAAGCATCTTAGTGAAGACTGGCCAACCTGATGAGGAGAGCTTTGAACTAGAAATAACAACGGGGGATGATGACAATACAATTAAGTGAGGAAGTAGTGGGCTAGTTTGGCAAATGAAGGGTGGTGTGAGCAAAAGGGATATTATAATAAATAATAACAAAACACAGCTGAAATGGGCTCACCCTAATAAAGGCAAAAAGCCTGCATTGATCAACAAGGAGCTCCTGACTGAACTCAAATGTAAAAAGGAAGTGTGTAAGAAGTAGAAGGAGGGACAGATGGCGCAAGAGAAATTTAGATATTCTGTCTGAGTATGCAGTGATAGGATTAGAAAAACCAAAGCCTGCTTGGAATTGAATCCATTGAGAGACATGAAGAAAACCAGAACGGGCTTCTAGAAGTGCATCATCAGAAGGGAAAGCTGGAGCAAAGAAGGTTCCCAAAGAATGGAAGGAAGCAGATATCACACCTCAAGAAGTATCAGGAGGATGATTTGGGGAACAACAATTTTGTGAGCTTCTCATTGACTCCAGGAAGGTGACGAAGCAAGTCCTCCCAGAAAACAATTCCAAACATGTAAGAGCTCACCCTCAGCAAGTTTGCAGGTGATACAAACCCGGAATGAGTGGTTGCTGCATCAGAGAGTTGCTCTACCATTCAGAGGAACCTGGACATTCTAGAGAAATAGATCAATAGGAACCTCATGAAGTTCTTCACAAGGAAATGTTAAGTCCTGACCCTTGGGAGGAACAGCCCTGTGTACCACTACATGCTGGTGTCCAACTGGCTGGACAGCTATGTTGCTGAAAAAAGACCTGGGGTTCCTCGTGGCCAGCAAACTGGCCATGGGCCAGCAATGTGCCCTTGCAAATAAGGAAAGCTGATGGTATCCTGGGCTTCAGCAGGGAGGGAATTGTCAGTAAGTCAGGAAATGAAACAGAGGGAGCAGGACTTGTCAGTGGTGCCCAGTGGCAAGACAAGAGGCAAAGGGCACAAAAAAGGGGAAACACAAGGGTAAAAAATGTGTGCACTGAGGGTGATCAAACTTTGGAAAAGGTTGCCTAGAGAGTTTTTGGAGTACTTATCCATGGAGATATTCAAAAGCCATATGGACATGATCCCGAGCAACGTGACCTAGATCCTACCTGAGCAGGAGGGTTGAACAAGAAGGACTCCAGAGGCCCCTCTGAAGTGAACTATTCTGTTATTATGTGTGTGTCTGTAACACCTGGATTCTCTAAAGTTATTCAGTTGCCTCCTCCTATCAGGAAATTAGAGTTTCAGTTCCTGGGTCCTGCATTCAAGGGACACGTCTTCATTTATCTTTTTTGTGATGAAGCAGAGGTGAAGATGAGCTATTTCCACAATTCAATCACTTCCCTAGAACAGTGTGGGCAGAAATACTAAGTTATAATAAAAACACTAGTTATGGAGAATACCTACCAAACTAAACAGCACTCATGGAGGTTATAAGCTCAAAGTTTTGTGCAAATACATTTTCTTCACCTCATTTTATTAATGAGGATGCTGAGTAGATAAAAAATATATGGATAATGTTGAAGTTTACTTTTAAAATATTTTGTGAGGAGTCACCTGACTGTAGGGACAGAAAACACACTGGACCAAGTTTTTCTGTTCTTATAGCGTTATTGATTCCAAGACACAGCACTTTCCTAGCAGACATTTCATCTGCTTGCAGCTTTCTACATAGGCAGATTTATGGAGCTCTCCTTCCCCCTTTCGTTGTAGCCAACTATTCTTCTAGCCAGAACATCCATCTCTCCTCAAAATGTGTACTTCTATCCATCTAATCACTAAGAAGTCATTCATGCCTTCACAATATTTATGTATCATTCCATCTGTCTATTGCTCTGCATTAGTCAAATCTTAAAGAGGTTCAACTGTTTTCTCAGCCTGAGGTATCCAGTTCCACAAACAGCACCACAATTCTGTCTGAAATCAAGAAGAAAAAGAAGGAAATCTCACCATGCAGAGAACTGGCATCTAAACCACAGCCTGTAAACATATTCATGGAGGAAGTACTACAACCTTCGAAGATGTTTCCAGACAATCTGTCCTAAGCTGGGACTATCAAGCAGAAGAATTTGGGGAGGTCTATCAATGTTGCTTTTTCACAGACATGTTTTATTGTATTGTCAACACATTTCTGATCCCTTTCAAGATGAATGCATATTTTCCACATTTGATTTCCTCTCTGCTTCTTTTGTGGCTTCTTACTTCAGCTGCGCAAGGAAAAGGAAACTAAATTAAATTTAAGCAGCTCGAAGCTCTGCAAGGGATGGCGCACAGGGTGTGTTGGCTCCCATTCGCATCTGGGCAGGCACTGCTGATTCATACATATGAACAAGGAGGTGACAATCCTTTATTTCAGAAGCCCAGCCATTGATTTCAGAAGGCCCATGCCCCCCTCCTGTTCCCCCACTACCTCCCCCTCCCAGAATAATAATACATGATTGAGGGAATCGTATTCTCAGAGAAGAGGATCGGAAATGGTTCTGTTGCTCTTCGGCAAACTCTCAAATAAAATAAGAACTTTCTATTATTAACCCTCATTATGGTACGGAATTTTCCCACACTGAGCAGAGAAAATAGCTCTAGTAGGATTCAGTTATGGAGAGTGTCACAGGAGGCTATGCAGCCCAACAGGTTAGGCACTGTGAAAGCTTGGGAAAACCAGCATCTATTCCTATCTGCTCCAGCGATGACATTTCTGATGTCCAATCTGCTAGCTCCTGGACCTTGAGCATATCCCAGCAATGCTACTCTGCAGTTCCAACATGTGAATAAGGGGGCAGCTGAAAGTGAGGTTCTTGTTAGGATTTCCTTTTCTCTACCTGCAAGTGCATAAATGTCAACTGGACTTCTCTTGAGTAACGTGGTTTTAGTGGGATAAGTGCTGACTGAGCCTTTCAGAGATTTATGGAAGGAAGGAAGGAAGGAAGGAAGGAAGGAAGGAAGGAAGGAAGGAAGGAAGGAAGGAAGGAAGGAAGGAAGGAAGGAAGGAAGGAAGGAAGGAAGGAAGGAAGGAAGGAAGGAAGGAAGGAAGGAAGGAAGGAAGGAAGGAAGGAAGGAAGGAAGGAAGGAAGGAAGGAAGGAAGGAAGGAAGGAAGGAAGGAAGGAAGGAAGGAAGGAAGGAGGGAAGGAAGGAGGGAAGGAAGGAGGGAAGGAGGGAAGGAAGGAAGGAGGAAGGAAGGAGGGAAGGAAGGAGGGAAGGAAGGAAGGAGGGAGGGAAGGAGGGAGGGAAGGAGGGAGGGAAGGAGGGAGGGAAGGAGGGAGGGAAGGAAGGAGGGAAGGAAGGAGGGAAGGAAGGAAGGAAGGAAGGAAGGAAGGAAGGAAGGAAGGAAGGAAGGAAGGAAGGAAGGAAGGAAGGAAGGAAGGAAGGAAGGAAGGAAGGAAGGAAGAAGGAAGGAAGGAAGGAAGGAAGGAAGGAGAAGGAAGGAAGGAAGGAAGGAAGGAAGGAAGGAAGGAAGGAAGGAAGGAAGGAAGGAAGGAAGGAAGGAAGGAAGGAAGGAAGGAAGGAAGGAAGGAAGGAAGGAAGGAAGGAAGGAAGGAAGGAAAGGAAGGAAGGAAGGAAGGAAGGAGGGAAGGAAGGAGGGAAGGAAGGAGGGAAGGAAGGAGGGAAGGAAGGAAGGAGGGAGGGAAGGAGGGAGGGAAGGAGGGAGGGAAGGAAGGAGGGAAGGAAGGAAGGAAGGAAGGAAGGAAGGAAGGAAGGAAGGAAGGAAGGAAGGAAGGAAGGAAGGAAGGAAGGAAGGAAGGAAGGAAGGAAGGAAGGAAGGAAGGAAGGAAGGAAGGAAGGAAGGAAGGAAGGAAGGAAGGAAGGAAGGAAGGAAGGAAGGAAGGAAGGAAGGAAGGAAGGAAGGAAGGAAGGAAGGAAGGAAGGAAGGAAGGAAGGAAGGAAGGAAGGAAGACAGGCACTTGCAGAGGTAAAAGGAGAAAAGTGGGAGACATTTCTGTGGGAGCCTCTCGTTCAAACATTGGCAGGGCTTCACTGAGTTTAGGACAGGAAGTGATGAATATTTCACTCAATGGAAACCACACAGGGGATTTGAGCTGCTACGAATATATTTGCCATACCTCCTACCAGTTCTCTAGACATAACAGGAAACTGAACGTTTTATGAATGTGCAAACCTACCTGACTATAAATAATACAGAATAAATTAAGCACGGAGTTAAAAGGGGCAAAGCAGGTTGAAAATGTTACTGATCCCTGTCCAAAGCAATAAACCATCATGCATTGTCTACTAGGATATTGCTTTCTCACCTGTCAGCTGTCCCCCTCTGGATCAGGATCATTGCTGGAGGTGAAGTGGAGCACTGGCTTGGATGGCTGGAGGGTGGTTTGGAAACAGAGTTCTAGATATGGTGTCACCCGTGGATCTCCATGATATATGTGATAGGCAAGTCCATTTTCAGGATCTCTGACTGGAAAGAAAGCCAATGAGCTTTAGTAAAGGAAAGAGGACATCCAAGCCTTGGTTGCCTGCCAAGAAAAGTAGGGATGAAACTTCAGGTCAAGGTCTTTCCTGACGTCAGGGAATTGGCTTCAGACCTTGTGGTCAGCTCTGGATGAGATCAGGGATGCTTCAGGGAAGGGGGATAGATGTAGATTGGTGTATGTTTGCAGCAGGGTTTCATGCATCAGTGCAATTAGGGCAAAGTCAGAGCTCCTGTTTCAGGGTGCTGGTGGTCTCTGGTGGAAAAAGAAACATCTTACCTGTTGGCAGAGGGGTTCCAGAGACTGGTAAACATGTCTCTGTGTGCCTGTCCCCTGGACACTGCTTCTGTAAGTGAGGTGGTAAGATGAGATGCTACCTTAGGAGGATGTGAATTTATGCTGGACTACAGCTGTCATGTCCAAGCTGGGTCAGGCAGACAATAACAGTGTGGCACATTTCTGTGGCCTGCAAGAAGAAGCAAGGCCAACAGGAGCCTGAGGCCTGGGCCAGCAGGCTCTTCTCAGAAATACTCAGTGCATCAAGAGGTCCTTCAACACACGGGAGTGATACAGCATGCTTCTGGGGCATGCTGCCTGCTCCCACATCCTGAGGTCTCATAGGAACCACTGGGTCTTTCTGCCCATGTAGTTATCAAGAGTTTCAGTAGCTGTCTGCACTGTCTGTAATGAGTCAAAACCACCTTGGCATTTTGCTGAGGGGGACAAACACCAGAATCAAAGATGCCATCCTTCTTTTCCTTTTAGAAAGATGTTCCTTGAAATTTATGGGTTAGAGGTACTTAAACCTAAGGTCATGGATTTAGGAAATAGTTGCTATTAAAGAAGGGAATGTTACCTTTGCTCATGGAGCCTAATTCTATTCAACTGCAATTCTTCTTCCTTCAGTGGGTTATAGAGCTCCATGATGCTTTTTCTTTTAAATAAATATACAATGTTAGGGCAGGTTGCAGGAGAACTACTGTGTTCCCATTGGTCCTGGTTTCCTTGTAGACTGGTGTCTCTCTTCACCAATCTCTAAAGCATTTTGGAAACCTCCTAGGCAAGGGAAAAGGTCTGAATTCAGAACAATGACTGAGCACAAATAACTTCCTGCACCCCCGCTTTTAGATCCTACTTCTGCAAACCTGTTTCCTAGAGACAGGAAAAAAAATGACATGGAAGAAAACCCAAAGCATTGACAGACTTTCACCTCAGAGATGCATTAGAGACTATTTGTGGTCTGTGATTTCCAAATAGTAGAAGTGTTTTCACTTTGACTCTGATTCTGGGAACCTTGAAGTGTGCATTTGACCTTTCCCATTAGGAATAACCTCACTGAAATGACCCATTCAAGTCTGAAAATGCAGGTTTTCTAGAATAGAAATCTCAAATGATTTGGGTGGGAAGAGACCTCAAAGCCCATCTCATTCCAAACTTGCCATGGGCCAGGGCACCTTCCACTAGCCCAGGGTGCCTTGAACTCTGCCAGAGATCCAGGGGCAGTCACAGTGTCTCTGGGCTGCCTGTGCCAGAGCCTCCCCACCCTCCCAGGGAAGGATCTCTTCCTTGCTTAGTCTCTAGTGTGCCGAATTTTTGCAAGGGAGCACATCTCTCCTGTGTGCTGCCTCCCTAACAAGGATACTCACTGGGGACTCAGAAAGAGACCTCTGTAGTTATTCCAGGAGGTTTCTAAATTAACAAGGCAGATAGTGAGACTGTGAAGTGGAAGCAAGGCTCTGACATTACTCTCACTGGTAAAAAAACATCACTTTAAGACCTTAAGTCTGGTTATAATGGGATATATACCAAAAGCCCATCTATCCCAGCATCTGGTTTCTGATACCAACCAACAATATATGCCAAGGAAAGAGCCTAAGAGAACAGTGGGATTGTGATGATAATTGTTTGTAATATCCTCCTGTGCATTTCTGAATTCCCTTCAACAGAAATCCTACATCCAGACAGCTTGCAGAACTGGGAGGCAATTGGATGTTCCTGTGTGAGGTCTATGCCCGGAGGTAGTGCTGGCAGAGGATGAATGGGCAGTCACTGACGGCTAAGGAGCAAGGCCATAGCTCCCAGCAGATGCAGAAATCTACCCCTGCCCTTCAATGGCCAACACAGAACGCCTTCACCCTCTTGGCATGTTTAGTCCTTGGCCTCTTGGCCATGCTTCCTACCACAAGGTCTTGACATCGTGCAAACAAGTGTTACAAAACCTTTTAGACATGTTCAAGAACTGGAGCATCTAGAGCCTTCCCCAGTGACAGACCTCTGGGGCAAATCCTATGTATTCTGGCAGTAGCAAGATGTGAACTGCTTCTCTGCTATTCTTTTAGTGACACAAGGATATTTTTCTTTCCCCCAAATCTGATGATGCTGATCAGGAGCCTGCCAGTAGCATCATGTGTTGGGAGCTTGTTCCAGGCATGAAAAGCAAAGGACAGCTTTGGATTGAGAAAATCTGCATTCACTCAGAAGGTTGTGAATCACCCACATATAGAGGGGATGTTGGTCTGCTTAAAGTTAAGCATCTGCCTAACATCTTGGCTGGGTTTAGGTCACATTTTTGAAGAACAGTTTATTTCATGAATTCCACTCCTTCAATTGGCCGTTAACAAAGGGCACATATATTCAGATACAAATATAAATATATTTTAAGATTTGTATAACTGAACATATACCCCCAAATATTCATTATTTAAAAGCATTTGCTAATGTATTTTCAGATTAATTCCTGGTATTTGGATCATTGCCAATATTAATACTGGGCTGCCTTCAAGTTTAATAGCAGAATTATATTTTTAAATATATGTTCACTGAAGCTGTTTTGATTTTTTTTAGTGTGGAGATTTCCTTACAATTGCTTTAAAAATGACCTTTTGACCACAGATAAAATGCTAGAATAATTTTTTCCTTTCATTTTTGGGCAAAAACTTTATACCTTTTAAAGGAGAAAAATAGAAGATCTCCCCTAAAACCTTAAAATCTTTCAGTATATATATTTTTCCTTGTTTCCAGCAAGAATTTTTAATTTGGATGTGTTGAAACACCACATTCCTTGCTCAAAAGACTATTATTTTTTAGAACAGTTTTTGATGTGTGACATAGCTGTTATTTTATGAGAAACCTGAAACATTTTGCTGGAAATTTTTACTGGAGAAAAAACAAAGTTCAGTTTTCAACCTCTCGGACTCACACGCACAAATGGTATTTTTCATTCATCCGACTCTGGTCTTCACTCTGGATCTCCCACTGAAAGGGAATAGAGAGGAGGCAAAGCAAATTAGCTGAACTAATAAAGCAACTCAGATAAATGTTCCTTTTTATCGTTCATCTCTTCCTACCCGAGATAGCCTGTGTTCATATTTAGCCTCTAACATTTTTCATTCAGCGAGACCTGGACAGGCTGGAGAGCTGGGCAGGGAGAAGCCAGATGAGGTTCAACAAAAAGCTAGTGTAGGGTCTTGCCTCTGGGAAGGAATAAGACCTGCTGGAGAAGAGCTCTGTGGAGAAGGACCTTGCGGTCCTCGTGGGTGACAGGGTGGCCATGAGCCAGCATTGTGCCCTGGTGGCTAAGAGAGTCAATGGGATCCTGGGATGCATCAGGAGGAGTGTGGCCAGCAGGTCTAAGGAGGTGATCCTCCCCCTGTACTCTGCCCTGGTCAGGCCCCACCTGGAATATTGTGTCCAGTTCTGGGCTCCCTGGTATAAAAAAGACAGGGATGTCCTGGAGAGAGTCCAGAGAAGGGCTGCAAAGATGATTAAGGGCCTGGAGCATCTCCCCTATGAGGAAAGGCTGAGTGAGCTGGGATTGTTCAGCCTGGAGGAAAGAAGTCTAAGGGGGGACCTTATATCTATAAATATCTCGAGGATGGGATGCAGCGGGAAATGGCCAGCCCCTTTTCAGTGTCTGTGTGGACAGGACAAGGGGCAATGGCTGCAAGTTGGAGCATAGGAAGTTCCACACCAACATGGGGAAGTACTTTTTTCACAGTGAGGGCGACAGAACCCTGGGACAGGCTGCCCAGGGAGGTGTGGAGTCTCCATCTCTGGAGGTATTCTAGACCCGTCTGGATGCCTATCTGTGCAATATGAGTTGGGGAGCGGCTTTGGCAGGGGGGTTGGACCTGATGATCTCTTGAGGTCCCTTCCAACCCCTATGATTCTATGATTCTATGATTTTGGAAGCAGGGTATGAACATCATCCAGTCATGGGGATGAGAAAAATAAAGCTGGGGGCGGTTAGATGCTCTCCTGCCAAAGACCATCACCTTCAGAGCTTGCTCCAAATTCAAGAGTTGTGAATTCAGCCCCTGGGACTGCGCTGACTGGTGAAGTCACTCCTCTAAACTCCCCACAAACTATTCTTCTCAGACTGTTCCCATCACAATGGTGCTTGCTAGTCCAATATGACGGTGATGCTAAAAGGACGAGGCGTCAGGAATGTCTCCCTGATGTGTATTTATAGTGATATGCAAGCTGGGCTGTGGTCACTCCAGCGCTGAGAGCATGATTGACAGTAAGGAAGGAATGTCTCCAGGAGAAAAGGCTGGTTCACAAACAGATGGAGGTAGCCCACAGGTCCAAAATCTAGCAACACTCAGAAAAAAAGACATTACCACATGGGCAAGGCTTTCTTTCCCTCCTCTCTTCATCACCACTCACATTCTTAACGTACAAGGTGCTATTGTTTTCCAGCTCTTGATTTACTCTTCCTAAGGGTGCTGCTGTCTGGAATTAGACATCATGAAAACGTGGATTCTATACTTTCTGCTTCTCCACAAATCACCCATTGCTTTCTGAAAGCATCTCTCCCCAAATATGATCCTACTCCGCCTCCCACCCCAGTCCCAGCAGATGCTTATATTTTTGTTCACTTTCTTCTGTGTCCTCAAACACAAATCTTTTAAGACATTTGATAGATTTGGGTCCTTAGCAAAGATGTTTAATTTCATGTCATCAGATATGTTCTATTTCAGCTTAAAAGTGAAGGACTATTTCAGAACAAGAGATTAGGTGGTGGTGGTGGTGGGGGTTAGGGGGTGAGGGGATGGGGCATGATAGGGGAAAGAAGGAGAAGGCAGACACAGACAATTTTGTTTTAAATTCTGAAGAAACACCCTGTGCCCTGTACCAGAGGGAAGGCACATCTGCATTCCAGCGTGCAGTGAGTGGCAAGGACCCAAGATCTGCGTCTGCCCTAGCCACCAAAAATCCCTTGAGTCAGCCCCCTCACCTCCTCAGGTCTCAGTTCTTTTCACAACAGTATCAGTAAATTCCAGATTTCCAGCTTCAAACTCAGTCTCCTACTTCTGCTACACAAAATGGCTTATACCATTGCAAAGCCCTTAATTGTTTTTTATCCTGGATTGCAGCATCAGTCCTACACCCAAAATAACAATGGATTTGTTTCGGCTATTATTCTGACCCATCTTGCAAACTCTGGGCTGGAAAGCTGTGCTTTATTTCCAGTTTGCACAGATGCAAACAATAAGTCAACACGCACAATGCTGGTGACCTAGGTTGTTTGGCTCATTGCTCCTGGCAGATGATTCCAGCATTAACTGTGGTCCAAGAAAGATGTCTTCTACCCAAAGAGCCAAAGGATTGTGATTTGCAGGTGAACAAATGACATCATAAGTTTGGAGATGGACTTCACTTCTTGCTGTGGACACTCTCTGTGAGCCTGCGGGGGGGGGAATCCCTAATGCTCTTCTTGCAACCTCTGACTCTTCATAATGATGAAGCATGACATCAGGGCAGCATTGCAAGAGACTGCAGAAAGCTCACCCTGAACAGCTGATAATTTTAGTGCCGCGGTCTAGACCAGTCTATAAAAAAATGAGTGTGTCCCACCCAGCACAAAAGCCAGTGGTCATCCACACCAGCTGCCTAGCCCACAGCTAAAGACTGCTGTAAATGTTGCTGCAGGAAGGTGTACAAAGGAAGCAGCTTTGCAGGTGTTTAAGGGTTGTCGTGTTCCCTTCCCCACCCCGCCCCATGCAGAGAAGGAACCATGGAGGAAAACAGGACGCTTCATAGAGTGATTCTATTTTTCCAAACTTTTGCTATTTTCATAGTAGGCTATCACTTTGAATTATATCTGCAAGGCTCCTCAAGATTTAGTACCTGGTAGACAGCCAAGTAATACTATCATTCCAAATGCTTCTATGTATTTATTTTTAAATTTTATTTAGGCATGCTCCATTTATTTATTTACTAACCCGTTAATAGATTTATAAATGCTTCATCTGTTGTGCCTGTAGATTAAGGCCAGATGGGATGACCTTATCACAGCACAGAAGATAGTGCATCTTTTTCATCGCTTTGTTTATCATGTCTTTTGGAAAGACATCAAACCTTAATGTAAAGACAGCAGCTTACAGAGAAGGTGGCATATCCCTTGAGAAGGAAATTCAAATGATTAATTATTCTCTCCATGAAAAATCTCCAAAATCTTTTTGGATTCTGAGCATAGCAAAAGTAATAGTATTTTTTAAAATGCAAATAAAAAATGCCCACTTGTTGACTTGCAACCTAACAGAAGCAGAATCATACATTTCTATGGAGAGACTCCTCTCTGTTGTTACTGGCATGGTAAACATGTTAAGTAGACACATTCTGGAAATATGCTTTTGATCAGAATAGTGATGCTTTAAGATAAACCTTTCTTACAGAACAGTTGAGCTGCTTGGGGACAGGTCTTTTATCCCACAAATGTCATCAAAAGCAAAGAATTTTAGTTTTCATCAAAATATTTAGTTTATGTCAAAACTTCAAGTGTTTGAGAGGTTTTGGTGAAAAAAAAAGAAAAACAAACCTTTCCATTTTTTTGGCAACAGAAAAATGTTAGGGGGAAGAAAACTAAAATTTCAGTAACAGTAAAAAAGTCAGCTTTTTGCATCTATACATTTTCAATGGAAACTGAAAAAGCTGTCAAAGTTTAATGTGCCAGTGGAAGTTTTTGCTGTGATGAAAATCACTGCTTTGTCAAAACAAACATCTGGAGGCAGCATTTGAACCAACTACTTTTATTCATTTGGAGCCTCTCACAGTTTCATCTACTCACTTTTCTGAGTGGCTTTCCACCTGATAATTGAAAGTTTCCAGAAAGAAGTCAAGATGCAGCTGATTTGGGGTGTATGTACACACATGTCGGTTCACAGGCATGGTTGTCCTTTGCAGGTCCAAGTGCAAACCTTGCATTGGTCCCCATATCTGGTTTAGGACAACTTATCCCTCATTCTTTAGCTAGAGATGACAGACCAGATAGGGAATATAAAAAAGAATAAATGTAGCTCAGTGGGGGATCCATCAAACTCACAGGTCACTTTTGGAGATGGAATTGACTTCACCATGCTTGTATCACAGGAGAAGAAGCTGCAGGAGGAGGAGGATAAAGAGGAAGGTTAAGGCATGATCAGCAGTGGGAAAGGGATGTTTTGGTATGTCCTTTATTGATATCGAAGCATAAATGGGGAGGGGGGGGTAAACCTTCTCTGACCAAGGATGGGAGATCACACCAGGTGGGTGTCTGCATAGACATAGTGAGAGGATCTTCCTCTTTATTCCTGGATTCTCAGTATTCCCTAGTAACTCCCTTACTTGTTAACCCATGTCAATCTGACTTGCAAGGGAGGCAGAGGTCTCAAAAACTTCCAAGAGTTTATCAAACGTTGTGCAGATAGGCAGCCAGATGGAGGCAAAGTACCCTTGAAGGAAGGAAGGGCTGAAGTGTAAACATGCCCCTTATTCGTCATGGAGAATCCACAGAGAGTTCACCCTCCAGGCATAAATCCGTTAAAAACTGAGCTATAGGACTGTGTATTGCTTATAAATAACGACTCTTGTTACAGCAGTAATTTGAGCAGCAGGAAAGCGGAGGCATGCTATGACTGCACTTGTTCTCTGCAGAGAAGACATAAATCCACATCTTCTGCCCTGCGTAACAGCACAACACACAGCGAACGCTAGGCACGGCTCCGGCTGTAAATCACGGCTGGCTTCCAGCTGCTGTTGCTTTTGTGATCTTTGCAGAGCAGTTTGTGCTAGGCTGTGTGTGAGAGCATTGCCTCCGCAGGCTGAAGTGGGAGGGGGGGGAAAGGAAGGTCTCCCCATCATGTCCTATGCAGGACCACAACTCTAGACCTGACACTGGGATAGGATGGGAGCCTTTTGCAGGAATGTTCATATTACAGCAGGATTAGTCATTACGTTATGACCCAGTTACCTTCATATGACTGTTTACAGGCGGTGGAAGTGCCCTAATACCTAGGAGATGCCTGCAATGCTGAGGGAGGTAAGACTTGCAGAGCAACCCTATCTCTTTCTGAAGTGGCAGCAGGATGTCACACAGGATGCCCCAGAATATCTACAATAGTTCTTGGTCCCTATGTCTTTGGGAATCAAGTCATATTTGCCTTACACTGAGAGCTAAATGTCACCATGAGGTAACTTCTGTGTATGCTTACAACTGCCCTTAAATACACGGAACCAAATTTGTCGGTCATCTTTAAAACAGTGTTTTAGTCAAGAGAAAGGGCAGCCCAGGAGGTTGGGTGTGGACTGCTGTGAAAAGTGCTTAGAGTGGACACTAAGAAGCACTTTCTAACATGAAGAAAAGATGCAATTCACTGCCTGGCAAAACTGTGAAGTCCCTCAGTGGAGGATTTTAGGAAGGAGGCATACAGCTACCCTTACCTGCTGGTGTCGGTCGGAAAAAGTCAATCCTACCTCAGGGCAAGGTGCAGGGACAAGATAACCCCTGAAGAGCCTTCCAGGCTTTTTTTCTTTTTAATTATTTGCATTCATTTTCCTTCCTGCAGAACGACCAACAGGTCACGTTCCTTCCTGGCAGAAGTAATGCAGAAACTAAAGAGATAATCACTATCCCAAAACATTTACACCCTAAAAAGACACTCCTCTGAGGCAAAGAGGGAAGACGTGACTGAGCCAAAATCATAAAGCAGCAGAAAAAGGAATTAGCTTCAGGGCTACTGACCCCTAGTCCATGGCCACCAGACTGCGCTCCATCCCTTATTGTTAGTTTTGACTGTAGACCTTTGGTCTTTCACAGGCCATGCTGTTCTGCCCAGCAAAGGTAAAAGGCATTCCTAATGGGGCATAAATTTATTGCCAAATTTATTCTTCACTGCTGCAAATAACCCTTTGATTTTGGTAAAGGAGCAAATTAATAGTGAGCCACATACAAGTACTTTAAGGGGGGAGAGAAAAAAAAAAAAGGCAACAGACTGAAGCTGGCCAGAGTTCAATAGGAGCAATTAAGAGCAGCTATTTGCAGGCAGGGTGACTGTGAGGTAAAGTCCTGCAGTAGGTCGTTGTGCAACCCCGGTTATTTCTTCTGAGCTGGCCTTGTGGAAACACTAGTTATTCTGCTTGCATAGTGAAGACTTTCCGGTTCGTGCCAGGGGCCTTTGCTGCAACCACAGGTTCTTTTTGTTTATGCAACTGCAACTGCAATAAACATTTTTTGGTGCAACAGTTTACCTTGACACTAAAATTTTCTGTGCCAAAAAAAAAATAATTGTTGACTTTTCCTGTTTTCAATTACCAGTTAGTGTTGTGTTGGGTATACGTGTATGCATGTTGTGGGCTCTTTATGTGTGCCATAACCTCTTTAGACTTCAATGAATGAACAAGAATCAATTCTCTGGAGTCTCCTCCAGAGCTCATGAGAGGAAGCCAACAGAGCAGTGCAGTAATGTTGAGAACATTCCTGACTGCGCCTGCATTCATTCTCTGCTCCTCTCACAGGCAGTTCTGTTCGTACTTATGTTCATACTTGGAGAACAAACCACAGCCTCAAGCAAATTATGGTGAAAACAGGCTGGTTTTTGAGATCTTTGCTGGATTAAAACATGAAGAGAGGAAAACCCCTAGCCTTGCACTTGTTTACACCAACAAACAGAGTTGTGGTCAGAACTGCTCTACAACCCCTGCCCAGCCTGGGAAGTTCACCTATGTGGTCCGTGGCAACTACAGGAGTCAATGTCCCAGGCATTGCTGCATCTCTGCTGATGCCATGTCACTTTTTTTTTATATTTCAGCTTTGACCTACAGTGTGGAGGTTGTGTAGGAAAGCATGCTCTAATATAGTGGGGCATTTGAGGCACAAATTTATGGATGATTTGGATTTGATGTCGATTCATTTGAGACATGGGAAGTGGTGCTCCCAGAAGAACCACTTCTGCAGTGTCACTGCACTCTGAGATTGATGCATTCATCATTAATGTCCTGATTTGACTGGTGCAGCTGGCTAGATGTGACTATAGAATTGCTCTGCCCAAATGCCAGAGGAAACATAAGTCCCTTTCTCAACCAGTATCACTGAAAAAAGAAATGTGAGGTTACAGACTCGTTTGTCCATCCCACAGCCACTACTCCTCAAATGTTTTGGGCATGGGCCAATATAGCTCATGAGAAGTCCAGGGTTAAGGTCTACTGATATCAGACATATTGGAGGTTGAAAAGAAACATAGGAGCCTCCCCACTACAGGACAGTGAGGAGATTTCAAGGGATGGCAGAGCAAATCTGGGCAGTGGCAGGATGCTGTTGTTTAACCCCAGCCAATAACTAAGCCCCATGCAGCCGTTCACTCACTGCACCTGGTTGGGATGGGAGACAGACTCATAAGTGTGAAAGTGAGAAAACTCCTGGGTTGAGATAGTGATGGTTTAATAGCAAGAGCAAAAGCCATGCACAAGGAAAGCAAACCAACGAGTTAATTCCCCACTCCCCATGGCAGGCAGGTGTTCATCTATCCCTAGGAAAGCAGGGCTTCATCACACCTAATGGTGACTCGGAAAGACAAACACCATCATGACAAACGGTAAGCATGACATCATATGATATGGAAAATCCCTTTGGTCAGTTGAGGTCAGCTGTCCCAGCAGTGTCTCCTCCAATTACTTGCGCCTACTCACTGGTGGAGTGGTGTGAGGAGCAGAATAGAGGCCTTGACTGTGTAAGCACAGCTCAGCAGGAATGAAAACATCCCTGTGTTATTGGCACTGTTTTCAGCACCTGCTCAATGGATTTCTTTTATTTTCTTTTTAGTGATCTCCTAAAAGAATAAACAAACAAACAAACAAACAAACAAATAAATAAATGCTTCCCTTGTTGGATCTTCTCAACTTACAGTATTATAATAATGCCATTGATAATGGTGCTCACCTCTGCACTGTTGCAACCAATATTGGATAGCCCCACCAATACCTTTGATACTTAATCTCTTCAGGGAGAGAAACATCTACTTCTCTGGGTTTCTACAAGGATAGGTGATTCTTTTACCTGCTGCAGTGGTAGGCAGGAGTATCCATCGCATAGCAGCTGCCATCAGTATTTGGTGGAAAACATCTAGGGGAACCTCAGGAAAACTGACCAAACTTCCCCCCTCCCTGCTAATCTCCTTGGGGATAGAAGGACGGAAAATCAGGCAATGGAACATTCATGGTTTAATTTCTATAGTTTGGAAGACATCCAGTGAGGAGAATGTGATACAGGCCATTGTAAAAACAGAAGGTGAGAGAACAAAAAAGAGAGAAGCAAGGTACTGTATAATAAAAAAGGCATGGTCTAAAAAAAAAAAAAAGAAAAAGAAAAAAAAAGTATCAAGCAACCAGGCAAGGTTTTAGAATAGCAGATTTGCAGAATAAAGCAACAATCAACTGAAAAAAACCCAGTCTGGCATAGGAGGAAATCTAGCAAGTGAAGTGCTAGATGGGGATATGCTAATGAGGACTGATGTGGTAAAACACTGGGAAAATCCATTCTTGAGAGGGCACAGACAGCAATTTTCCTGAGGCTGAAGTAGCTGCCAGGGTACCAAAAGGCAATGCCAGAATAGTATAGGTCAGGGAGGAAAAAGAAGGAGGGAAGCAGTGTAAGTGAGAAGCAACCAAATAAAAACACTCGGAGGAAGCTGAAACTTTGAGGGAAAAGATAAGGGCAGCCAAAAAACAGGCTGAATTAATGGATAAGCAGCATAAAAATGTGCTTTTACTAATGTATCAGGAGAAAAGGAAGGACAAGGCACAAGTGACTCAGACAGCTGAAATGCCACGTCCTTTTTATAACCTTCCATCAGCAATGAAAAGCAGCAAACAAAAACAAGAAGGGAAAAAAAAAAGGAAAATATGAAAATATGTTTGAACAATTGAAATCAACCTGTAAAAATGCCTCTTGGAAGAAAAGAAGCAGAGAAATACGTGGTAAATTGGATAAGAAGAAAACTGGCTAGTGCCAGGTGATATGAAGCTGGGAATGCTATAGTTACAAGTGAGAAAATTTTATCTACCACTCTGCAGAAACAGGTTGAGAGCAGAAAACCTGGAAAAAGTGAAGGTTGTTCCAGACTTTCAAATAATCAAGAGAATCACACTCCTGGTAATTACTGTTCTGGAAATGTAACCTTGGACTCAAATACAATAATTAAGTAGGAAGGGAAAGGGCTTGGGAGTGAGCTTGAGGCTGGAGCCCTAAAACTGAGGCTGAGCATCACGAAAATCTTCCTGGAAATAAGAAATACTAACCTATGGAATAACCGTCTCTAAAAGAAGATGTAAGAACCCCTTAGCTGGCCATACTTACACCTACATAGAATGGAGAGCAGAAATGCATGGAAGAGGCCTGAACTAGCTGAGACAGACTGGATGACCCTGCAACACTTCCAGATAGCAAATAGACATTATTGATAACCTTGAAAGATTGCACACCTAGCAAACATGAACATAGTAATGTGGAGCGCTGGAATATAGAATCATAGAATCTACTGAGTTGGAAGGGACCCATAAGGATCATCGAGTCCAACCCCTGGGTCTACACAGGGCCAGCCAAGTCAGAGCATGGGACTGAGTGCATCCTCCAGATGCTTCTTGAACTCAGTCAGGCTTGGTGCTGTGACCACTTCCCTGGGGAGACTGTGCCAGTGTCTGACCACCCTCTCAGTAAAGAATCTTTTCCTAATATCCAACCTAAACCTCCCCTGTCACAGCTTCATGCTGTGCCCTTGGGTTCTATCATTGTCACCAACAAGAGGTGATCAGTGCCTGCCCCTTCGCTCCCCCTCATCAGGAAGCCATAAACCCCAATAAGGTTTCCCTTTAGTCTCATTTTCTCCAGGCTGAACAAACCAAAAGACTTCAGCCTCTCCTTGTAAGACTTCCCCTCCACGCCCTTCACCATCCATATCATCTGTATCTCCAGACAATCCAGGCTTCTGCCTTTTAAGAACACTTAAAATGCTAACCTTCATTTTTCTTTTTATTTTTTCTGCAACAACCTTTCAAAAATAATGAAGGAAGGAAAATTTTATTGTGTTTTTTTCATATGGATACCTGTCTCCCTGTCTTTCTGTGCTCTGGTAGATACTGTGAGTGTTGCTATCTCAAACTCTGCTCCCTGATGTCCTTCCCCACCTCAACCACCTCTTTCCTCCAATGTGATGCTTCAGCATATGAGACTAATCACAGAATCACAGAATCACAAGGTTAGAAAAGACCTTTATGATCATCGAGTCCAACCATTCCCATCCTATGCTAAACCATATCCCTAAGTACCTCGTCTACCCTTTTTTTGAACACATCCAGGGAAGGTGACTCCTTGATTGTGTAGATGATGAAAGCAAACTGAGATGCTAGAGCAAGCGAAGACAGCAAGTAAAAAGGAGTCTTCCATGGGTATAGCAGTGGCTCAGAGGGATGAAACATTACGGGAGAGAAAATCTCTGAAACAAGCAAAGCTATTGAGAGAAAGGATGCTCTGGGAGACAGAGGGGAAGATGAAGACTGCCTTTGACCCTGGTCAAAGAGGAAGACAAAGCTGGTCCCTCATGTTCAGCAATTGGGCCAGAATCTACGATACACTGTCCAGGGTGCAATCTTCCCTGGATGCTCCTCCACAATGCACATACAACCCTGGATCCAAAAGATCAGCAGCCTTACAAGGTACAATGTGGCACAGGTAGGACACAGCTGGCATCCAGAGTGATGCCAGAGATGCTCCAGCTGTTGGGAATTCATTAGGTCAAAAAGCCAGGGGGAAAAATTCCATTAAAAAAAAATAAAATCCTCCTTCTCCAAGAGGGAGATACTTTGTTAGAAGCTGTGCAGTCAGCCCTGGCAGTGAACTTGGCCAGAGAATGACATTCTCTTTCGATGGATGCATCAGTCACAGTTTTTGCCCATTCCTCAAGTTCCTTCTCCCTGCTAACCAGCGTCACTCCTGCCTTCTCCGGGCTGAGTCGCAGCAGGTTCCTTCTCATCCAGCTCCCTGCAGCGGCTTGGCCTGGGGAAAGCGTGGGGATGGCTCTGTTTGGAGTGTTTTTTTAAGCATTGTTTATAGTTTACTCCTCCTGAGCACTTGTATATTTTTGTTTCAGCCCACTCACATGCACAGCTAGCAAACACACAGGCCAGGGCTCCATGCAGTCCCTTAGCACCCCAGGATTCTGCATCGTTATCCGAAAACGGCAGGAGATGATTTTTATTTGAAAAGAAAACAGTCATGTCAAGCTATTCCACACTCTCCTGCCCCAGCCTCAAAGTCCCCACTCTGTGTCCCGAGTCTTTCTTGGAGAGCAATTTCACATACCAAAGCTAAGATTGCTCTCAAAGATGCCAAAGGAATCTGGTTTCTCAGCTCCCAAGGAAATACTTTGAAATTAGGTGCACACATACCCCTGATGGCTCTGAATAGCTCCACTGATAACATTTTTCAACACTCTTCCTCTCCTGGCCTGGCAAGGGAAGGTATTGCTCTCCTGACAACCAACTGGAAACAGTATGAGGCTTGGTATGTGTTCAATCTAGGATGCTTCTTTGTCCCAGTGTATCCAGACAGCAACAATCCCTTTTCTGCAGAGATGTCAAGATAATTACTGTTACCATCCTTTTACCACAAAGAAATGAGACATAGAGAGAAATCCAGGTTGCTAAAGCCATGCAAGAAGCATGTAGGTTAAAAGGTTAAATTCAGATTGCTCAAAGCCAACAATGTCATTGCTGGGATGTAGTTCCTTCCATATCCTGGTTTTTATGCCCTTTTAGGCCACAGGGTTTTGTTGGACAAAGAGGAGAACAGGTCTGTGGTCCTTTTAGTATGGTCTCTTTTGGAAACCATGCCACTCACATGAACATCAGTCCCAAAAAGCCCTTCTTCCTAGAAGCCACTGTTTTCAGTAGCTGTGGCCATCTCTTCCTAGAAGCCACTGTTTTCAGTAGCTGTGGCCACCTCTTGCTAGAAGCTGGAAGGCATCTTGTAGGGAAGGAAGTCCCTGTGCAACCTTCAGCTGCCCCAAGGTCCTTGATAATGAGGGATGTGAGGAAACCATATATAGACTTTCACACATACATATACACGTTCGCTGCTCATACCAAAGGATGAGGGAGCAGAAGGATTTTCAGGAGGAAGGTCATGAGATGAAATGAAGTGAAGGAAAATTTGGATGTGCTCTCAGGAAAATATTTGTAAGTGAGTATGTGTGGAGCTGTGGAATGGACTCCCAGTGGGAGTGGTGGCAGGGTAGAAGCCCCTTGACTTGAGTTGTTTCAAAGTGGACAGGACAAAGCC
This sequence comes from Laterallus jamaicensis coturniculus, assembly GCA_022605575.1. Classification (NCBI taxonomy): domain Eukaryota; kingdom Metazoa; phylum Chordata; class Aves; order Gruiformes; family Rallidae; genus Laterallus; species Laterallus jamaicensis. Next base: position 2,424,794 of record JAKCOX010000090.1, on the reverse strand, counting down.
CTTGGGACTATACAGCACGGAAAATCCTGCCATGCCTGGGGTCAGCGGATGGACCAAATGACCCAGTGTAAGAGGTCTTTTCCATCCCTGATTCCAGTGAGTCTCTGAGAACCCTTAAGACTTAGTGGGAACCATGAAACCAAAGACCCATTAATATAGTTCACATACCAAGATGTTAAAGTCATTGCCAGACCTTTGGTCCCTTTGGCAGAACTAACCAATGGACCTGGGACTCCCTCCAGCATCTTCTTTGGTGGCTTTAAGAGCTCTAAATCTAAGTCCTAATCCAGACATCTCTGCTGTTGCTCTAGGGCAGATCAAACTGTAAAGTGTGAAGAGAAACAGTAATAAAAACTCCATAAATTGTTCTTATCTGCTTTATTTCATATCTGGATGCAGAAAGGGCTCCATCCTCACCTTTCCCTACTGTGGAGACGCGTACCCTTGGCTATTTTTTTCACTTTGATGGCATGGTTCATACAACAGCAGCAGGACTTTAGTGCAATGGGTGTGAACAACAAACATTTTTTCTGGTCTCTAGCTCTTTTTAGTGGAGACTTGGAAATTCCTGTGGAAATTGAAAAGTATTTAGTGGAGCAAAGGTGTAAAAATAGCTGAGGACTTGGTGTTGGAAACGTACTGTTCAGAACTGCATTTGTTTGTTGCTCTCGTGAGGAAATCTAAGTGCCATAAGACTGAAATGACAAGTGGATGCAGCTTTGGTTTTATATCCCATCCACATAATGATAATTCCAGCAGGAAGAAGGTTTCTTTAGAGCAGGCAGAAACCTGCTATAAAGTAATCCTGCTCTGCTAACAGTTTTTAAGGTTTCTTGCTGTTTGCCATCTTGTGTCAGTCAACATTTTTAAAAGTTTCTAGTGATTGAGATGTTGTAATTTTGGGGAGCCAAACTGTGTAGAAAAGGCAGTAAATTTTCATGCATGAGTGTTTGAGATGAACCTCTTGAACTAAAAGGGAACTGGGAATTTCTGAGTGGAGGCACTTAAAAACTACTGATCATTTTTTAATGTCTTGGTCAACCCTGCACATCACTCCCCATAAAGCCTCTGAATGAACATAGTGGCAAGAACTTTGGGCACAGCCTGGCTGCTTGAATTGTCTGCTTCTGCACATTTCACTCAGCTAAAAAAATGTGTCAAGATTCACAGAGGAAGGAAGAATTGCCCAGGCAGAAATGAGCCCTCAATGTGTCCAAGCAATAGTCATATACAGTTTTTTAAAAGATTCTCAGGATGGAATTTCTTAGTATGGTCCAAGGAGGTTAAACCCAGGATTAGAAGGATTACACTGTGTAATGGAAAGATGAGAAAATTTTTCAGCATTATTAGGCAATAGAATATATCCTGACAGAAAGCGATGGGTGACCTACTGCATTGTTTCTTTAAGAACATACTATCCAGACTTGCATCATTCGTGGGAAATAATTGTCCCCATTACTCGTTTTGTCTGGCACCAATGACAGTGTTCTGTCAAACTCTGAAGCATGAGGCATCAGCAACATACACCACCATTATCCTCCATTGGAGGTCATTAGTACTCCTCATGGGATGGAGAAATGGGTTGCTCTACAGTGTCACCTGATTTTTGCATGCTTTTACAGAGCCAGTTCTGCAGCTATTCAGTATTATGACATCAAGACTATCTTTGTGGCCTTTCTGCACCACGTTTTCCTCTCTTGATATCCTGATATAAAAAGGTAGTGTACCTTGAAGGCACCGAAACATTCTTGCACGCAACCTCAGAGAGCAGAGGAGCCCAAAGAGACAGAAGGGCTTCCAAGCTTGGATGAGAGAAGCACACTCCTTGAGAAATGTTACCTGAAAAAACAACTACCAGAGCCATCATCTATGGCTCTTATTTCAGAGGAATTAAGCAAAGGAGTAGCAAATGGGTGGTATTTTAGGGTGGGAACACTCTAAGCACAAATTAAGTTTTCCAGAAAGCGGTATAAGTGATGCAATAAAAACTTCTATGCTGGTACTAAATTTGTTTGCCAGAATTAATTTGAGGGTCTTTCTTTTGGTAAGACATAACCCAAAATCCCAGTGGCCGCTCCCAGTTATCCAACTTCTCCAAAGTCTCACTTTTCTTAAGTAAAAGCTGGTTTCCAGGCCAAATTCTGATTCATATTCTGCCTACCCACACTTATTTTTACTGTAATTTTAACTGGACACAGTTCTCCTGTTGGATACAATCATCCCCTTCCCTTCCTGTGCTAAACTGATGTTTGGTTATGGTTGCAGACTTTCCAGCTTAGAGGCTGCTGCATTTTAGAGTGGGGTAATGCAACCTTTACATTCAGCGGATATACTATAAGTTCAGAAACGATGGCATGGAAAACACTATGTGCAGGAAACTTGTAGAACTAACACGTAGGATGGAGCAACAATCACCTCTGAAAAGATCTATTCATCTTTCTCTTCTTCATGGGAAACACCCAAAGCTGGCAACACTCGTTTGAAATTCTGTCTAGAAATTAAATCAGGGAAAGGAGGGTCTGTGAGGCCGATCCCGACTACTCCTTCTGTAAAATGTGTGCTGGCTCTAATGACCTGAGGTTCCAGAAGCTGAGCTCAACTGATGGTGAGGGATGAAAATCCAGAGAACAGACTCTGTTTTCTGGGAAAGCTGATTTTGAACAAGCAAGTACTGATGAGAAAGAGCCATTTGATGGGACAGAGTGGGCAGGTGGAAGCAGTGAGTCACAGAGGATCAGGGACATGAAGACAAGTAGAAGGAAAGTCTCTGTCATGCTCCAATGGACTGTATTCCAGTCCTGGACCTCTTCACAAGGACTTGGTCAAGTCATCTGGAGTCACATCTCTCAGCTCCTTGAACTTAACAATTAAGATCAAATGTGGTCACTACTCATTTTTGGAAACTGTAAAAAAATGTTGGGACTTGAGTTCTTCTTTTTAAAGACAGCATGCTAAGTAGCACTCCTAATTCTTTCCTTCTTTTCCAGCATCTCCTAGCCATCTTTTATTTAACAGTAATATCAAGTTAGAGGTTCACTGAGCCTTAGGCTCATTAGGAGAAACTCAACCTCTTGGAGTTTGTCTGAACCTGCAGCAGACTGGGTATGATGACAGAAGCTGCCACTGGATTGCTTAGCAGTTCTTAGTACAAAGCAGAAGAAGGCTGAATTGCTGTGATGAAAGAAATTGCAAGCTAATCAGGAATAGGCAGTGGTTTGTATCAGCAAGGGTATTTTTCCCTAAGAAAAATCCAAGAATTTTCTCTGATAAAAGGCATGATTTTGTCCCTGGAGAAGCAGTAAGACAACAGCTGTCATTTCCTGGCCTTGTATGATATCACATGGGGCAGACCACAGATTGTGTGGCCCTGTGAAGCCCAGTAATATGCATATCCAATGACTCCTGTTGTGAAAGGCAGTTCCAGGGATGTGAGGACCCCCAACACAATGTTACCTTTGGTCCCACCAAGGGCAGAATCAGAAAGCCAGATTCTTATATTTCCTTGCATGCAGAAATGGCAGCTCCCCCTCTTCAACTACCCATGCCCTCTGCTAAAACAGCAGAAAGAGTAATCCTCTTGACATCATCATCTCCCTGGTAGGTCGTAACTGCTTCATTTTGAGGGGATTAGCACAGTGGAGCCTGATTACTGTGCAGCAAACTTCCCCATGAGAGGGGAAAACCTTTGCCATTTGGAGACATGAGTGTCCATTTGCATATATATGCACGTAGTTTGCCACTTCCACTCCATCAGAGCTGACATTTCGCTGTCTCTGACTTCAACAGAAATGGGCTCCAGCTTTTCTATTTTTATTTTTCACAGGCTCTTCCTTGTTTGCAGTGCTTTAATCAAGTAAAACCAAAATAAAGCTTCTCGCCATCAGAACTCAGAAAGCTCCTCTGAAGGAGGAAGCAGTTGGAGTCAGCAGACATATCAGTGAAAGAATGAAGGTCATACTTTGCATAATATATTTATCTTGGAAAACATAATTTTATTCAGGCTATCCAAGAATTCAAGTGCTGAAACTAACACTAAGTCAACAGCACTTATAGTAATGAAATAAATTCTTTATAACAATCCAGCAAAAGGAGTTGACAAGGGTTTTGAATGGCTTGTTTTTATTAAAATTCTTTCATTCTTGCAAACCAGCATTGTCTGTGTTTCTTGGATATGGCCAATGTAGAGACACCGTGCAAAGTCTAAGCTGGAGTTTATTTAGTCTGCCTGCCTGCAGCAAAGAAAAATAAAATGCTTAATAAAAGATTTCCTTCTGTGGGAGACCCTGCAATTTGCAGATTGTAAGATAAGGGGGCTGTTTAGAGGAAGGTATAATTCTACATCTAAATAGAGATGGCATTCCCAGTAGAAGTTAATAGGAATATATCTTCAGCATTTGGTTAACCACAGACCTGAGTGAGAGCCACTAGAATTGAAAGCTTAAACTGTTCTTAATTGTACTGTAAAGCTCAAATGAAAATATTTTTTATGCTTAGTCTGCTTTAATCTAAACATGATTTAAATTCATCTGTACTATTTACCTACTGACAGTAGTATATCAAACCTTTATTTCATGACCTCTCAGATGTACTTTCTTCACTCGTTTGAAGCATAATTTCCAGTGGCCCTAAAACTTTGACACTGTGTTGTGTTACAGCTACACCACTTGCCTGAGCAGCAAAATGTGGCTTCTACTTCTGATAATTTTAACTTTGCCTGGAGAAATATTTCATCACTCCATTGTGAGATACTGTGTGTGGTCAATTGTTGTTGCTTTGTTCAGGCACTCTATTGTGTGTGACAAATACTCAGGGAGAGGGCAGGTCCTGAAGAAGTGCCTGATCTTGGAAATGGAATACTTCCTTAGCTTTAGAGTCTTCACTTTCAGACTTTCATCCTACCTCTCCAAGTGGTCTCCATACAACCTGTGGTCCCATATCTCCATAGGAATTGTCTCCAGTCATCCTACCAACCAGGAAATCTCCAAGATGTTGCAGTCCAAATATCTTAACAACCAAGTCATAGAACAACAGAGAGAAGAAAAATCCTTTGCCTCCATCTTTTGCAGCACTGAGATAAGACTTCTTTCATGGATGTTGTGCAAGAGGAAAGAACCAGCCTAAGGCTTTGCAGCAACCCTGCAGCAGACTCAAGAAGACAATGCAAGTCACTTGGATCCCACACTCCCATTTTGACTGTAAAACCATGATGCATTTTCTCCTTCCTCAAAATGCACAAGCTATCCATGCCTCATAAAATTCAGACTAAGTTAAGATTTGCACCACAGTTAAACTTCCAAGGGCTGTCACGTCAAAATCTCTGCAACTTTAAAATGGCAGAAAGAGGTCCATATGTCTCAATGGGCTTTGGATGAGATTTAGCCCAAAATCTCTGGCCCCACAAATGGCTGAAGCTCTTACAGTACTTTGTCTATAATCCGCAATTCTGGTTTAATAGCTGTATAGAGATGGTTATATTTTCCCTATATTCCCTCTCCTCTTCTTTTTGTTTCACCTGGGAAGCAATTTAGCTTCTGTGTTCTGCCTTCAAATCCAGCATGCTATTACTGTGGATTTGTTGGATGAAGAACGCTCTCCAGAATACCCTGTTCAGTTGACTTCCAGAAATGAGTTACTGTTCCTACTCCTTCCCTTTTTTTCATAAGCTGTCTCCTGTAAGAACAGCATTTGTGCAGCATTACATCTCTATAAAGAGGGCCAGCAGGAGTTAGCATTTTTGTGATACATCTTCTCAGGGCCAGACTTCTCTATCTGAGCCTAGACTGAGCACACATAATCCACAAGTGGCCTTATTGTGCCAGACCCTCTGTGGCTATAAATGGCTATAACTCCTATCTATTTTCAGATTTTGTACACCACCATAATGATGGCTTTCAGTGAATCTACACCAATTTGCACTAGCTGAGGTTCCAGCTTACTGACTTTAGTGCAACCACTCCTGGAATATGGGGCGATGCCATGCTTGGATCGGTTGCCTACACTCACCCTGAAGAAAGAGTTATGTTCTTAAAGCCACCAAGTTATAAGTCCACCTGCTTATACAGTACTGTTCTCTTGATAGCTGTAGGTTCTCAATACCTACTTAATGGGAAAAAACATGGCTTTATTCTCCTTAAGGTTTTGGAGTATATCTGATTAGAGGAGCCTCAGGTCTCCAAACCAAACTGACAGATCAAACTCTGAGCACATTATCTTGATGACCACCGCAGCCTGCATGAACACAACTTCATTCTCAGACCCCAGGCTGGGTCTGATAAGTGATCAAGAAACACTAAAAATAAATCAGATATTTATGAATGGAGCAAGCCTTTTAAGGGCTGCAGCACCCTGTTCTGTAGTATCTTTTTAAAAAGTGCCTGGGTTTTCTGACCACACATAGCCAGAGCGAGTAATGGCAAAGGCCAGCCCAGGGTAGGAGGATCGTGTCTTGTTCTTGCACTTTCAAGCCAGGGCACACTGTTGGATCAGTGGTTAAAACAAACACAGGCTTCTGTAGTAGGAAAGAATGATGGAGCACGGCATTCGCTGAAGTACAAACTGTTGTACTGAAGTGTTGCTTGGACCACAGAGCCCAGGGATCCAGCATGAAGCATTAAAGCTGGGGGAAAACCAGAGGAAATTAATGATTGAATAATGGATTCCAAATGTTGCAGTTCAAAGTTAAATCCTAATAATACAGTCACTTTAGGGTACACTGAGCTCCAAAACAGATTGTTTTTCAAGGCAGAGTTGCAGCAAGGAGGATTCTGGGTAATACTACCCGAATTCCCAGTAAGGTAATAAGATGAAGATTTAGCTACACCGAACACTGCTCTGAGTCCGTTTGCTTCCGTGCGTGCAGGAACAATTACGGAGCACTCTTCCCAAGGCTTTGCATTCTGTGTTGACTGTTAATCCTGGTGGCAGGTGGCTGCCTGCCATCTGGAACATCTTTGCCCATTAAGATTCTCCCAGAAAGAAAGAAAATAGCTTACTTAGTAGCCGGGCCAGGTTTTCAGGAGAGTGCTTCTGTACAGCAGCCCTGGGTCAGCGCTCACAGTTAGATGGATTGGCTCAGACCATTGGCTCAGCATATGGGACTACTCATTCCCCTCTTCCAGGGAGGATGAAACAGCAAGTCTACCTAGATGCTGCTTCTTCTCCTCCCAGATCCTCAGTTCACCTCTTTGCTGTACTTTTCAATTTAACAGGGGAGCCAAGCCTGTCTTCATTCTGAGTTCAAACATACAATCTCACGGGCCATTTCTGGGTGATCTGATGTAATACTATGGGTTGAGTATCCTTATGGAAGACATGCTCCTCAGGAGAGCAGTACCTCCAGAACTTCTATGTCTAAGAAACTATGTGGGGGTTTGTAGTCTGTTTCCCCTCCTCATTGTTTTAAATTCCTTTTCCCTCCCTTTAGTTATACAAATTTAAAGGGCGTTTTTGTAGAGAAGAGACTAAGTTTATCACACAGATACACGAGCAGCTCTAAGACTTGCAGCCATTTTGCTGTCACTTTGCTAGAAGGAGGAAAACTGCAAAAGCTGTCCAAGAAATGAGTAATGACACTTGTTAATCTGAAACTTGAGTTAGGTTTCTCTGCCTCAGATCAGTGCTGTGAGTGCTCTATATCTTGTTCAGTGTGTTTGTACACCTAGCACAGAGGAATCCCAAACATGTCCTTCCAATGCTATAACAAGGCAGTAGCCTTCACTTTTCCAAAATGGCCAGTTCTCAGGCAATAGCAGTGGTGCTAAACCTCATCAGTGTTTACTGTTTGGCTTAATCCCAATCCTTCATCAAATCTCAGCATAAAACAAATTCTTGGAGGCAATTCAGGGACAGCTTCAATTGGGAACTGTAGCAGTGCAAAAATTAGATGAAGAAACCCCCAAGGAACTTTCAAAGATGGTGGATTTATAACTTTGGACATGAGGTCAGGGGGAAAAAAAAGCAAAACCTTCAACATGAGACTTGTTGCTCCTATCATTGCAGAAGGTAGGCAGTGAGATTGAAGAAGCTGGAGAAAATAAGTCTTTCCTCTGTTAATCCTTTTCTTCAGATGACTGCAGAAATAGAAACAAGTCCTTTGGGCTCAGAGATGTCTCAGGGAGGCTCAGAGAAGTCTCACTCCACTGTATGTGGTTTTCACTTAGTCAAGAAGGGATTAGGGATAATAGCTTGGACCAAGATCCTTGAACCAAGGTCAGGGGTATACTTACACAAGGCTGCCTGTATTGCCAGCAGAGCTGGGGGCAAATTCTTTTCTACCTGAAGTAATAGAATCACAGAAAGGTTTTTAATCGAAAACACTTTAAAGATGACCTAGTTCCAACCCGCCTGCCATAGGCAGGGACATCCACCACTAGCCCAGGGTGCCCAAAACCCCATCCAACCACGATGCAAACAATTCCAGGGATGGGATGTCCACAACTTCATTCCATCTTAGTCTCCTGCCACCTTAGTCTGCCTCCTGGAAGATATGACTGACAACAGGAATCAATTAGGTATCAAAGTTAAGTGGTCAGAGTATCAGAAACCATGTGTATTTACGGGGCCATTTTAGGTGAAAATAAAGGCCAAGTTAAAAGTCTAAACAAGGTTATGATAAGGGTGGAGGTGGGCTCCTTTGCAGTTACTGTTGGAAGCACCAAATGAAGAGAGTGATTGCAGCAGGGCTGAACCACTAAACCGCTCCATAATGAACCTATAGCCCCAGTGAGCTTGGGAGAGCCTGCCCTGGGGGAATTTGCATCTTTGTTCCCTTGACATCCCTGGAGGTGTTTAAAAGGTGGTTAGATGTGGTGCTAAGGGAGACAGTTTAGTGGTGGTTGGCAGGTTAGGGTGATGGTTGGATTTGATCTAAAAGGTACCTTCCAATCAAGACAATTCTATGATTCTATGATTCCATGATTCTCTGACACGTGTCACACCAACACGGCTTGCAGGTAGACTTGAACTGCCTAACCTTTTATCCCCCACAGTAATTTTTATGTGTCACTACTAACTTGTCCTGCTGAATCAAAGGGAATTGAAGCTACTTTCAGAGGGGCCAGAGCAGGGGAATGCATTTTAATCTCCTGCTTTAACTAACTCCTCTTTAAACCCTTAACACCTTTTTCCGGCTTCTTGGAATGCAAGTCGCACTCATTCATGCTCCTGTATCAGCAAGTAGGTGGAAAGACCGCCCAATGTAAGAGGGATAAAAGGCATTTGCTGAAAAGTTCTCTGTTCCTTCAGCTGTATGCTATGCAAAGAGCTGCTCCAGTCCTCAGCGTTTCACAGGATCAGGCCTGAGCATCAACCCCCTTGGGTTATAGTCCTCAGAGCTTGGATCAGAGAACACGGCAGCACCCGAACCTCTAGATATTTACCTGGAGTGAGCACAGTCTGCAGATCTTTTTGAAGTTGACCCATCCCTATGGTGAGCAACCTGTGGAAATAATCTGAACCCAAACCAGGAGTCTTAGAAGGATCCTCAGCATTATGCTGTAGCTACGATAATCTGAAAAAAAAAAAAAGCCAGATGGAAAAATAAAATATGCCAGCTTCCCCCTACAATGTATAAGCTATATTTGTGCTGCCTTGACATAGCTCTACTTTCTCGCACCATTCTTTTATATCCGGTTGACGGATATTTTTCCATAGAGTGGTAATGCTAATCTTGGCAGAGGCTGAGAGCAAATATAGAAGCTTCAATGCGTGCCCGGAGATTTCCAAGCCATCGGGAAGCATGCCTAAGAACGACTCAATAGCAGCATGAGGAAATATAAAAGAGTCAGAGAACTGGAGAGAGCTTGTTTCACATTCACAAATCCCCCAGTGCCACTAGATTTTAGAAGGTGAGGGGAACCCCGCCATCTTAAATGATAGGTTACTATAGAGCTGGGTGCCAAGACATACTCTGGCAAGGTTCCTTGTCAATTATTATCTTATTTCTTTTTACTTCTGCTTCTGGTACAGATATCTGGCCTCAATCGTTACAATATCAAGCACCCCACTGTCTTTAATATATTTATCTTTACCACATCCTCTAAGGCAGGCAAGTGTGCTGATCCTCAGATTACAGAAGCAGAAAAGGACCAGAGAGGCCCAGGCTCACAAAAGGACTTAGACACTTATATTTCAGTTAAGACAGACTTTGGACCCCTAAAGAAACAGTTCATAAAATCCCCACCTACCTACTTAAGGCACATTCATATGTGCATTATTTTTGGATACACAACTTTGACTGGTTTCCACTACTGTGACTTGCCAGATCAGCCACCACCTCAACAGACCAAATTACCACTTCAGTCCATGTCCCCTCCTTCTCTACTCCAGTTCCCTGGTGGAGATCTCACCAAGGAATCCCAGTCCTGAGAGGGGAGGCTGGTGCTCAGATATCTCCTAAACATTTTACTACTTGTTCCCAACTCTATTATAAACTTATCCTATGGCTCATTAGTGCAAAAAGAGCTTGAATCAAGAACCAGCATCCAGTGTGAACCTAGGAAATAAACAAGCAGGTTGAATTCAGTTGCCTGAGCATAGGTATCTCCACAAGACTCTGGCTCCCATAGGTCCAATGCTGTACTGACAGCTCCAGGCAAGTATTGCAGATACCACTGTGTACCCCATATGGCTCTGGGTATCTATGTCTTGCAGCTGAATCAAGTTCAGTATATAGGAAAGCATGAATGTCTTAGAGCATCAGGAGCATGTACAAGAGTTAAAATGATTCCCAAATGCCTCGAAATCCTACCAGTTTAGGGAGAAACAGATTTCGTATCGGGTTGTCTGCTGGGGTTATATTGCTAAGAATTAGGGAAGAACAAGGTCAATATAGACATGCTAGTGTAGCTTGAAGTGTTTCTTTACAAGCTCTCAGGTACATACAGGTAAATGATGCTGCAGCTGAGCAATCCCTTTCTACTAGCATGTCTTTTTGCTTTTCTGAGGAAAGTGAGATGTAGACAAGTCAGTCCTGACACCTTGGCCTCACTGTTTATTAACAGAGCTGCAGCAGAGCATGCAGGACCCCAACAAGGAATGCCTTCTAGGTTGCAATCTTCCTTTAAAGTCACTGTTAAACTACTGGTGCAGCATGGTTTAAGTCTGGCATGAAAGGAGTGTAATTTGGTATCACCTAATGGTCCTGAGAAGAAACAGGTTCCGTTTACATCCACCGAGAAATCTGGCCTTGCACATGTAGCTGGCACTCAGCTGATCTTGGCCCTCAGAGGGTCTTCACCATTACTGACTAGATTGTTGACTCCCAGCAAAAATTCCTAACTTGTGTAATCACTTACACTTTGTCTATCTGAAAATTTCCCCCCTGTAGTTTTATTGGAATGTCACATTCCTTTCTCCTGCTCCTATTAAATAAAAAAAAAAAAAGTTCTTTAGGACTTTGACCCACACATGGGTGGTGTTACCCTGGTAGCAGGAGGGTTATCTGTTGATATGGGCCAGCAGCCAAGAGACTGACAGAACACATTTTTGATAGATAGTCCTGCAGAAGAAATTGGTGGGTGCACTTGTTAAGTTCTTGGTGGTTAATGAGGACAGCTTTCTCCACAGTGCTGATCTGGACACAGTACTCTAGGTGGGGCCTCACGAGGGCAGAGTAGAGAGGGACAATCACCTCCCTGTCCCTGCTGGCCACCCCTCTTCTGATAGAGCCCAGGATACCATTGACCTTGTGAGCTGCAAGAGCACACTACTGGCTCATGTTAAGTTTCTCATCCACTATGACACCCAGGTCCTTCTCAGCAGGGCAACTCTGAAGGAGCTCTTCTCCCAGTCTGTGTCTGTGTCTGGGATTCTTCTGGCCCAGGTGCAACACCTTACACTTGGCAGTGTTGAACCTCATTAGGTTCACCCAGGCCCATTTTTCCAGCCTGTCAAGATCTTTCTAAGTGACACATGCTGGGGCCACCCCACCACCTGGCCACCAGCAGCCGGTAGCCATGTGTAGCCACTACTGAACTGGGCCAGCTGATGTGATGATGATACTGAGGTGAAAGACGGTATATCCAATTACCAATCTCTGGAGCCATCTAGTCTTCTGTCTGCATTTTAACATGACTGTGCTTGGACAAAGCAGGAGTTTTCCCTTTTTTTTTTTTTTTTTTAATGAGAACTGCCAGAACTCTGATGTTCAAATGTAGTGGGGCGCTGAGGGAGGAAAAAATTTTAAAAAGCAAGTTCTGGATATTCAAATGCTTTATTTTTGGAGGCAAGAGAAAAATATTGATGGTTTTATTTTTTTTTTTCAAGTATCTATTTCTGCTTTAAAAAAAAGGGGGGGGGAGGGGGATGGAACTGATGTTTTGTTTCTGCCAAAAAAATGTAATTCATTTCTCCTTCATTGTTTCCAGAGTCCTTTGCCATTTCAAGAGGTTCTCACACCCACACAAGAGTCTCTTATATAGCCAGGCAGGGGACTCTTTCTGCATGACCCTTCGGCCGTTGTTGATTTATGAATTATTATTATTAATAGCATGCAGAAAAATTCCAAAACTTCAGGACTTTCCCTTCTTGCTCTTTCAGTACAAATCCAAGAGTCTCCACGGAGCTTCCCTCATGTATTGCAAGAAGTCCAAGAACTTTTCCATGCTTAATAAGGAGAATGGATTTAGGGAGGAATGACAGAGTGTGTGCCTCTTGTTATCCCTGTTTGTTATTGATTTATAAGCTGCTGTTCCCATGTGCAGAGCTCTTGAACAAGTATTATTAGATCAAAGGACCAGTGATATGATCACCTTTCATTCTGAGGTGATCAAGCAGTCTAGACTTAATTTCACTTCTGGATGACAAACAGTCATAGGTTCAGGACTCAGCAGATCTTGAATTTCAGATAGCCCAAACAGAGGCATCCTGCTTTAATAAATTCATCCCAGACCCAAGTTTGGATCACCTCTCTTAACTTGCTCCAAATAAGCAGTTCCCTTGAAAGATAAACAGTCTGAACTTTCAAAAGAGTGTCCTCAAGCTGGCATTTTAGGAGGATGAGCATTGTCAGCCAGACAAACATCTCTTGATGAAACTAACAGGTGTCCCGAGCAACCATGAAAAATCTGGATGGAAAAACACAGAGAAATTGTTAGCAGATCTTACTTAGAGTGCTAGATGCAATGGCCACGTAGATCGTCTTGTTTAAATTAGCAGTTGGGGAAGGGAGTGCCTGTAGAGAGAATGTATGCTCTAGGATAAATAAGGAATAGCTCATATCTTCCACAAGTATGATGTGCGATGAATTTGAAATAAAAAAACAGTATGCAAAAGTGGTATTTTCCTTGGATATGAAACTAGGTAGGCACAAGTGGCATTGTACAGAGTCAAGGGTAGAGTGAGGCTGCTAAGAGTGAGGAGTGTGGGAGGAAATGCTGTGAGAAGGAGAGAAACTGGGGAGTCAGGAGATAACAAGACCCATTTGGATCACCAGGTTGGGTGAATTTATCTGTGGAATCTCTACTGATGCTCACCTATGCAGGTGCACCTCCAGAAGCATATGTATATACAATAAGCCTATGCTTACATTAATGGCAATGTGTCTTAAAAAAAGATTATCTGGAATTTCACTAGATGCAGGCAACAGAAGATATCAGATGGGAGAGTCACTGTGAGAGAAGGCACAGAAATGAGTGAATCAAAAGGACAAGACCTGGGAAAATTGGTCAGATGACTGCTGCAGTTGAGGCAACAAAGAGCAGAGTGGTATTAGGAGTCTGGGCTGTGCATCGGTCAGTACAATTCAAGGTACACTGTCAGCATCTGAGAAATAATGTTTAACATGAGAGCCACTCACCACTATCTTTTGCAGTGAGGAATGGAAAGTTTTCCTGCATCCACATGGGTACCAAAGAGCACAATGAGATGTCTCAGGTCCCCCCTGTCAGGAACATCTGTGGTTCTTCACCCTTAGCAATGCTCTGTCCTTTACGGCTTTCTATGGAAAGTGGTGTATTGAGGGAGGAAGAGAAGTGAATGCGTATTTTGCGCAAGCAGATGAGGGAGGGATGTACATATGGAAGACGTATTTTGTGTTGCAGTCAAGCATACCACCTCCAGTGGTGACAGAGAAGAGAAATCCCAGTCCTCTCTGGCCCTGCACCCTGGCTGTTCTCCCTCTGTAGGCCTCCCCAACACTGACAACAATGCTAGGAATTATCTCCTCGCTTTCTTTTTTTGTGCAAGATCTATCTCCTTTTCCTAAATCTTCCCCATAGCCAAGTCCTTTTGGCATCTGACACTGACCCCACTTTTTTCAGCCAAAGAGCAAGTCAGGAGATGGATGGTGGGTGAATTCTGGGTAGCAGAGGTTAGGAAAATTAAAGGTTGCACTGGCTGTCACCCAGGCTTGTACTGGCCTAACCCAGCCAAATAGAAAAAAGCCTTCACAGGCTGAAAGAAGATGTTTAAACAAAGAAAACCAGAGCTGGAGTGGGAGGCACAATTGCCTTGGCTTTTCCTGGCTCTACCAAAATCTTAAACAGAATAAGTCCCTTCTTATTATTCATAGCAGTGACTTCTTATATAGCAGTGACTTCTTATATAGCAGTGACTTCTTATATAGCAGTGACTTCTTCTCCGAAGTGGAAGTAACGTTCAGCTTTGGCAGAGGAAAGATAATCGCTTTGGAATCAAAGTCTCGTTGCAAACCAAGGGGGGGTCATCCTAAGCCAAATCCATTTTTGATTCGAGATTTGTGCTTTTGCTGCTGTACAGTGATGCAACAGGGAGACGAAGTTGTGTTTCATGCTCATTTTTTTCCTTTTACACAGAAGGGGGGGAAGTGAAGCCAAGCAAGGGGAGAAGGCCCTAGATGGTTTGTTTTGAAGAGCAAAGCTTCTGCCTCCTCTGTACCTGCCCTACAGATAACAGATGACAGGAAAAATAGATAAAGATCCTCCTGAATTTGTTCTTTGACTCTTTGGGATGGGAAACAGCATGATGGATTACACAAGCATTTCCTAGGAGTTCCCCCCCTTTAACTTTTCCTCCTTCTTCCACCACTCGTCCTCTTTAACACATCAAGCACACAGCCATCCACCCAGCAGTGACTCCACAGCCTAGCTCTGCTGAGCAGCCCTGAATCCTGAAGGCCATCAGGAGGACATAGTTTTCTTCCTTTAAAGCCAGCATCTCTCTCCTGGCAGCCAGGAAGATTGGCTCTGGATTTTCGTAATCCATCAGTCACTGCTCTTTCTTAGGGCAGGTGTGATGAGGCATATTTGGGGTATTGCTACCTAGCAACATTTGAAATGTCATCAGGAGAAACAGATACGTCTATCAGGGCTGAATCCATTTCTCCAAAACCTCATCTATGAAAGATAGTGAGCGGCTCACTGATTACAGATCTTGTGGCCGCATTTTCAGGCTTACCAATACAGATAAGTGTCCTGCTTTTTGTGTGACTTTCTTCTCTTCTCATCTCCTGCCTTTGGGCCTGATATTCCCTGTGAATCACAACGGTGAATTGAGGAAGGAGAAACCTTACTTCAAGAAGCAAACTTGCAATAATTGCAATAGAAATGGTCTGGAGGTTAACATCAATGTTTTTCCCAGACACAGACTGAGATTTGGCATTACACAGAAAACCCAGAGTGCCCGCACCAAAAAATGTTCCCCCAGCACCAGGGCTGACACCTTTGTTTTCCAAGTGGATTATCTGAGGGCCATGAAATCTCAACAAAGAAGTTCTTATTGAGGATCATACGTGTCTGAATCTACATTAGGTGCATTCATTTTGGTGCTTAATAAATTCCAATCTTCATTTACAGCTTCATCTAAACTGAATCCCTTTCCACTAGTCTTTGTGCATATAGAAGCCTGGTTTAATGAGTGGCTTGAGATCTGCAACTATTCATATTTTCCTACATGGCATTGCTACTTAATGCTACATTAATGCTACTTAATGCTATATGCTACATAATGAATATCATTACTTGACCTACATCATGAGTTCTTTCAGGCCTGTAAACATCTTCCTTTTAATAATTTAGCATATGGACCGTCCATCCTCACCCTCCACTCCCCACCCCCTCCCCAGCGAGGTGTAGAGTCTTTTGGTTTTCAGTTTCTCATTGGTGCTTACTACTTTGAGGGAATCTAAGACACTTGTTTTATCAAAAATAATGCAAAGCTGTATCACCACAGGCTGGATATCACGAAGGCTGGGTACCACAGCTTTGCGCAAAAGATCCTTTAGAAAATAAATTTGAATTCAGGCTAACAAAAGAATTGGGATAGAGTGAGAACTCACTGAAAATACAGCAACATATTTCAGAAAATAGTATTCTGGAATTCACATTGTTAATTTTTCAAGAGTGGGGAGAACAGCACATTTTGATTTTCTTTTTAACTGAAAATTTCCAAGCAGACCTTCAGCTAAAAACCAAAGAGATACCTTTCAATAACTGTATGAGCCTTTTAAATTTTTAATATTATTTGAACTGTTAATTCTGGTTTATTTTAATTAAACAAATTCCATCCAGTTCTTCTCTCCAGAAGAGACATATTATCACTTGTTGCTTGTCTGGCAATCTTGTCTAGCACAAATATCTCTGTCCTACACAAACACAGCAAAAGACAGTGTCCTGACCCTGGAGGTCTTGATAGATGTTGGGTCTTTGAGCCCTATTTCACTGTCTTTCATAGACTCTTTCCATAGATAGCTTGATGAAAGTTAGATTGCTTTATTATATTATAAATGAGGAGCTTGTGGAACTCAAAGGGATCAGGGTGTTATTAGGGGTGATAACACAGAGTAACAGGGTGAAACTGAGCCAAGGAAAATGTGATTGTGAAGGCAAGCATCTCACAACCAAGTACTGCCAGCTTGTAGGACAGTCTCTTCAAAGCAAGGTCTGATAGGTGAGCTATTCAAGGCTAGCTTGAGCAAGGCAGCCAAGAATTTCTTTGGAGTCATCTGGAGGGGAGGAATTTATTTGATGATATATACTGCTGCTGGGATTTATCTGCTAAGGGTAGATTTATATAATCTCTTCATTTAATGGAAAGAAGCAAGAACTGAGCTGAGGTCCCCCTGTGAGGAGCGCCCTGGTCCATCACAGGGCTTTGATTTTCCTGTATGTACTGGAAGTATCATTGAATTGCATGGGCATTGTCACAGGTTTTTATCAGCCTGGGCAGATGGCTTAGGAAGTTTTCTGAATTCAAGAGGTGACAGCATGACAAGCGCAGTGATCAGACAGCATTCATGGGCTTTTATCAGTTTTACAGAGCAACCTGAGGATCTCACAGTGATTTACAGGCTAATAACCTCCTTTTTATGGTGGGGTCTAGTGATGATCTTTATTCTTTCACTCTCTGCATACTAACACTGCAGTACAGTCACTTCTCTTCTGAGTCATTTCTCACGCTTCTGGTTCCTCCTGACTTCTAAGTTTATTGCTCTGTAATTTTTTTGCTCCAGCTTTTTCTGCTTTCCCTAAGGAAAGGATCCCCATAGACTGGAGCAATTCCTCACCCTGGCCAGTTTTTATTTGTTGTTGGCCTCACTGGGGAAGTCTTCCAGTCTGAAGTCAGCTTGCCTGTTGATTCCTTCAACAAAGGGAATGGCTTGGCTTTTCCATTTTCCCCTTGTGATGGTGTATTTCCACTAAATGCCCAGGATCTCCTGTAAGTATCTGCTCCCAAGAGTATTCACTTCCCAAGTGATGCTCTGTGAGCTCTCCTACTCACCTGTGTTAGAACTGAGACCAAAACTGTTCTGGATACTCTTCCTCACATATATCTGCTACTCTTGCAATCAGTGCAGTCAATGAGTGGTTGGGATGATCCTCCCAAGCCTGCTGTCATTTTTCCTTGGTGTCATCAAGCTATCCAGACAGGTCATTGTCCTTATCTTTCTTTCCTGGTGTGACTTTGTGACTGGGTATTTGTATTTCATGGGTGCTTCCTTTGGGTGAGATGTTGCAAGCTTTGCATGAGCAGTTGGCTTTTGCCAGATTCTGTTTCTGTGTTTTCTGCTCCTCAGCAAGGCTACAAAGCTCCTTGCTGAGATGAAGTTGTCCCACCTACCTCCTCAAGAAATGGGTAACCTGATGGAAACTGGGGATGTCCAAGTCTTTGACCTATAGGTCAGAAGACTGTGGGGCAGTGTGGCTACTTTTGATGGAGCATTCAAGGGAATTGCTCAGATCTGCATGTCAGTGTCTCACTCCTGGGGGCTTCCCTTCCACCATCCCACCCTGGGGACCAGAGAGCATCTTGGCACTCATATGCTCCATCTCATCTCTCCCTCTGTCTTGATTTCCCCCCTCTCCCACTCCACTAGCTGGCACACTCTGCAGCAACATGGCATAAGCAGCCGGCAGCTGGGCTTCCTCCCTGTGTCCCCCAGCACAGCTGCAAACACTGAGCACAACATGAGACAGCTGGCTGGCATCTCCTCCGCATCCCCCCCCTTCTGCCCTCCCTGGCTGCCCTTCTTGTTCCCTCACCAACCTGGCCACCAGCCTCTTCCCCCAGGCCATTAAAAAACTGTGGTGGCCCAAGCCAAGGCTTGGAGATGCCTCTTTATCCTGCATCACCACAAACTCGGCTGTAGAGCAGCATTTCTCCACCTCTCCTGTCCCATCCTGCTTGCGGCCAAGTGGGATGATGATGACACAGTAGGGCTTGGGTAGGTTTTTTGCTCTGTCTTGTCCTGCAGCCAACTTCTTTGACCTCTGGATGAACCCAATAAAAGAGAGTGTCTTTGGAGCATACTCTTGCCAGTTTTACATCTGCGACCAGTTGCAATTTAAATTCCCTTTCTGTTTGGGAGAGGAAATGAGAAAGGAACAAGGAAGAGTGATAGTTAAAATAAAAAATTAAAAAAAAAAAGGGAGAAGGGGAAAAGAGATGGATGTGAAGAGACCAGAACCAAAGAGAACTGAGGCAAATCTTGTGATTGGAAAGAACTCGGGGAAAAAAGTGGAATAAGTTAATGTTACATAATATAGTAATATATTTCTTCTAAGAAAATAGTGGAAAAAGAAGTAACAGGGCCTTATCTTGAATCCATTGCTACTTCACATGTAACCTCAGAGGCTCGCTGTCAGGGTGAATGTGCTGAACATCTCACTGACACTAGCTGATAACTTGTCGAAAGCCACAGGGTTGACAGGTAATCAAAGCTTAACCCAAAGGGCAGACCTGAACCCCAGTCGCGTGGCCAGTGGGCATTGTAAACACTGATATACCTCCACTGGCTGAGCCTCTGAAGACTGAACTCATGACCTTTGTTGCTAAAAGCCTCTCCTGCCTCCAACAAAAAGCCAAGTCCTTTAGCCCAAAGTAGAAGCATCTTCATACTAGTACCATCATACTCCCTAGACAATGACTGACTGGAGAGGGATGGAGGGGAAATGTCATAAGCTTGCCCTGAGATGGGACAGTTTTAACTCACTCATCATAAAATTGTTAAAGGTTCAACAGCTTCTAAGCAGAGCTACCAGGAAATGTTGCTCTGCATCAATTTGATTTTAGTTTTGCTTATATTCACTAAAACCCAGAAAAACTTTATTGGATGCAGTGGGCAGTGGATGACATCAGGCAGAGATGTGCAGTGATTCAATCACTACTACCTGTATTTATCAAGTAACTCCTGCTGTTAGCTAGTTGTTACAGTTATACATTAAATCATTCAAGAGTATCCTAATCTTTCAAACTGTTTTTTCAGGGTGTTTTTTAATTCCAACACCGCTGCAGGCACTGAGATGCTTAATCTCTTTATGTCTTAAGCTCTGTGGGGAAAAAACTTTCCATTATAAATTGGTATCAGTCTAAAATATTGAAACCTCATTTTCAGCTAGAACTTCTTGGTGTTACCCTAATTTATAGAGCAGCAGAGTAAGGACCTGTGTAATAACAACTCCTTACAGCAGGCAGCAGAGCTCTAAATTTTAACTTAATTGGAAAATTCTAAAATTTTTATTTAAAAGATCTTTATTCCCAAATGAAATAAAAGAATTAGTACTTAATTTTCCACTCTGAAAATATTTCACTGGGAGAAAAAAATAGATCACCACACTTTCATTTAACTTTTGGCTTGTTTGCTCTGCTTTCAGAATTTTTTATAAATAAACAAAAGGGAGACCCCCTGGGGTGGAAAATCTAATGCTTTGGAGAACTCAAATGAGAAAACCTCAGGCTCCTCACTTGGAAATGAAGACATCAAGTACTATAGAGAGTCCAGTGCTTTCAAGAGGCTCCAAGATCTCATCAACCCGTCATGGAGGCTGGAAATCTTGGGTTCTGGAGCATTAGGGCAGTGTGAACAGCCCAGTGGAGCCTCCCAAGATTCTGAAGGCTCTATCATCTGACAAGCTGTGAAGTGAATTGGTAGGAAACCAGGTGGAAAACTGGGAAAGGGGAAGGAGAAGGGGCAGGGGCGGGAAGGGAAAGGAAAGGAAAGGAAAGGAAAGGAAAGGAAAGGAAAGGAAAGGAAAGGAAAGGAAAGGAAAGGAAAGGAAAGGAAAGGAAAGGAAAGGAAAGGAAAGGAAAGGAAAAGGAAAGGAAAGGAAAGGAAAGGAAAGGAAAGGAAAGGAAAGGAAAGGAAAGGAAAGGAAAGGAAAGGAAAGGAAAGGAAAGGAAAGGAAAGGAAAGGAAAGGAAAGGAAAGGAAAGGAAAGGAAAGGAAAGGAAAGGAAAGGAAAGGAAAGGAAAGGAAAGGAAAGGGGGAAAGGAAGGCAAGGCAGTGGTATTCTCTTCTCCATTCTCTCTTCCCACCAAAAGTACAAATGATTTCTGACTCCGTCTAAGGGTTTGCTGACTATTAGCTCAGCTGCAGAGCATTCAAGTGGAAAGCTGCAGAGCTGAGAATTGTCAGCAGCTTCTTCCAACTCCGTTAACTTGTTACACAGCCTGTCAGAAAAGTGGCTGGAAGGAGGGCTTTTTCCATTCTGAAAGATCCTACATAGCAATAATTTGCCACCACTGAAATGCAGCTACCTCTGGAGTGGTATGTGGTAGCAGTTTCCCATGGTGCAGGTGTTTTGACAGTCTGGGGAAGTAAGGTGGAATAGTTGTTCCAGCTGATGCACAGAGAATTTAGAAAAGATATAATTTGGACATTAAACAGGTTTCTTCATGCTAGCGGTGTACAGAAGTGTTTTGTCTTCCCTTACAGAACTCTCCTTAAGTCTACTTTCTATGGTAGGCTACCCTCCCACAGCATCCTGAGGGCAACAACTCAGACATCTGCAGAAATGCCACCAGGACTGGCTTCAGCATCCCTGCATGGATCTCCTGGTTGCAAACTTGGGTATGCTGTTTATTTGAGCATCTCTGGGATATAATTCCCTCCACTCCAGAGTGGCCTGTATCTACAGCTGTCCTGTTTCTCTACACAGCAGATGTCACTGATCATCTAGGAAAAATCATCCTGTCCTGGGGTCGATGAAATCTGAGAATAGCATGTAACTGTTTTGTCTGAGCCCTGACTGACAAGCAGAACAATGAAGTAGGAGAAGGGTAGATTTCTTTTGCTTCACTGTTCCTGAGCTTCTTTAGCTATGTTTACTCCAGGGAAGACTCATTTATCAGGATGGCTAGATGCAGATCTGCCAGTTTTTCCCAAGATGTGATGTGCTGGGTTCCTAGTTATGAAATATGTACTTTACACTGAGGCTGTGTCTCGGTTCTGCCCTTATCCCTTGGCCACATAGCACTTTCTGAATTTGTTCTATCCTAATTATATTCAAGTTTGGAGGAGGAGAACTGTTGCTTCAGAGCAAAAAGGCCCCTCACCTGTTGTTTCTTATCCTTTACCAGCTAATGCCAGACGTTTCCGAAGAAGGGGAGGAAAATCATGCTGGACATCTGATCTTTATACTCTGCTACAACTCTGCCTTAGATGGAGGGGCTGGGATTCAACAAGACTATCCCATAATCCAGAGGTATGATGGCTAAAAGTTATTCAGTCTATCAATCTGCATATTTATATGCCCCTTGGTATAAATACACAAGAAAAATTGGATGACCTTAAGCCCAGGAGCAATAGAAATAGAATGAAATCTAATAGTTCAAAGTCAAGCACCCAGAGACTGATAACAAGAATAGCTGCTTTAAGCTGTGAGCTCATCCATTGGAAACAACAAAGTTGCAGGAGAAGGATGTGGATGCATGTGTTCATCATAGCACGATTAGGCACTGCTGGAGTGATGCAGTTATGGAAAAGCAGAACGCAATAGCTGTATGCAGTACAAAAGCTATTTTCAGTGAAGTTAGTGAAGTGTTAATAGCACAAGAGAAGATCCCCCTTGGCATACCATAGACTGTTCTTGTGCTACATGCCCAAAAATGGTGAATTTGAACTGGGGTAGTCATGGTAAAGTGTTCCTGCAGTGATCAGGTGGACAGAAAGTGAATCAAATGTGAGGAGACTAAGAATGCTTGATATGTTTAGCCTAGCACAAAGATGTGTTGCTCTCTAAAAATACATTGGGGAGGTAAAAATCACAGAGAGAGAAGAGCTATTTAAATTAAAGGACAGTGCAGAAACAAGAACAAATGGGTATAAACGAGCTGGGAATAAATTTAGTCTGGAAATTAATATAAGGTTTCTAAAACTCTCATCACCTTGGATATCTATTCTTACTATATCCTTCTCCCTGGCTTTGACCACTATGAAATTCCTTTGCTGTTTCTACAAGGTCATTCCCTTCGCCTGTCTCCATGTGTCTTTCCCCTGGTATTTCTTTTTCTGTTGCACCAGTTGTGTTGCTCAATTTATTTGTTCATAGCCTCAAAGCCCTTCCTCCTAACCCTCCTGTTGCCTCCAGCGTAGCACCAGAGTCAAATCCTGTCTCCATTTTTTTACCAGCTTTTTGAGCTGTGTTGTCACCACTTGTTAAATTTTCAATGTGTCTGTGAGGCAAACTTCCCAATCACCTGGAAGACCACAAGTTGTGGCTCAAGGTGTTCAGACTGGGCATAAAGAATAAGCTGTTTTCACCATGGAGGCAGAGCAGCACTGGGACACGTTCCTCAGGAAGGTGAGAAAGGTGGTGGCATCTCCATCCTCAGAGATTTCCAAGACTTGGATGAACAGTCTGAGTAAACCTGATGTAGTGTTGGCAAACATCCTGCTTCTAGCATAGGCTGGACTAGATAATCTGCAGATCCCTTCCAACCACTATTTCAATGCTGCTGTGAAATCAAAGGGATCTGGATGTGTTCTGCCCATGGGCCAATTCATGTCACCATCAGCACAAGAAAACTGTGTTGTAACTGGGCTTTCTGAGTCAGTTATAGCATAACCAGGGGGCTGGTTGTGAAATAGTTGTATCATCTCTGGGCTTGTCCTGTGATTGAGCAAAAATCATGCAGTTTTCAGCTTCTTGGCCATCAACACATGTAAAAAAATTCAACTTCAGTCTGTCCTGGAGACATCAGCGAGATTCACCTCAGAGACCCTTATGCATCTGAAGAGTTATGGTGCCCAAGATGAGCCATTAACAGGGGAGCAGCTAGAGAAGAAAGCGAGTAAAGAGCTACTAACCTTATGAAAAAGTAGGAAAGGAGAAACCAGAAACCAGAAGAAGGTGGATGGAGAAATCCTCATCAAAAGAGTTGTATTAAAAAAACCCAAAAAAACCCAAACAAAAACCCAACAACCAATAATCAACCCTCCTTCAAGGTTAAACTGATAGAGATCACAGAGGTCTCTTAGACTGTTGGTCTGGAGTAGAGCAGTAATGACTCTACTAAACAGTGTGGGACATTTGAGCACCAGTCTTGGTCATCCAGACTGTTTAGTTGTCAGGACACCTTCTGGAATGATTTTGGCCCTTGCCAGCAGCACTATTCCAGACATGGGATACATGTCAAGGACCCTTCCCAACAGGCAGCCCAGGTGAGTGGAAATCATTTTGGCCTGAGCAGAGGGGGTGATTGTCCCACCTTCCCTTAGGGTCAGAGAATGGTACCTGGACTATATAGCAGAGGGGGCGTAGTGCCCATTAGTGTCAGCTTTGTTCCCTTCATCCATAACTCAGGCAAAGCTCATTTATATAGTCAAATATTATCTTTTATAGTAATATCTTGAACTGAGCTTTTCATGTTTTAGCTCTCTACCATAACATCTTGAAGACAATAATTTTTTTAACTGGGAAATTAAGAGTCTGCTGAGACAGAGGATTTACAGCCACAGACAGTGAATGTCTGAAGGAACAGCAGGAGCACGGCAGAATACCTCTCCTCTTGCTGCTCTTGCATTCCTGGTCTTCCCTTCAATAACTGTTTCAGGTCATGGAGGGATATTTCTTGCCCTTATTTAACAGCAGCACCCAAGACTCCTATTGAAATCTGAGTCTATGTTGCCAGATACATGCAGAACAGCAGAGAAGACTCTCACCTCATGGCTTCCCATTTATACGGAGAGGAGAGAAAGCAAGAGTCACTCATCACCATGCAGTGGAAGAGTCAGACAGCTTCCCTGCTCTCCTGACAGAGGGTTTGCAGTCTAAGGCCCCTCTCCACTGCACAAATTGCTCTTTAATTCATCGATGCACCATTGATGAACCTGCAGCTCATTGATGCTCAACAAAGATTTTGATAGTTAAAAAAGAAGCAGCCTCTGTGAAACCCTAAGGGCATATGATCTCTGAAGACCCACAGGTGCAGTGCTTCATCTCCCACCATATCCATAGCACCACACACTGACTTCTTGTTTTTCAAGTCCTGGTGAACAAAGATCCGCTCCAAGCAAAACGGCTCATTCTTCTGACCTTGAGGTCACCTCCTAGGATTATACTCATTAGCATTGAGCAATAAGATACGTCAAGCCCTTAGCAGATTAAGAGTCTCTGGACTTTCTGCAAATAGCCTTCATTTTACAAGTGGGAATGGAAGACAAGTAACTGTTGATCTCTCTGAAATAGAGATCAGGTCATGAATCTCCCAGTAGCCGCAAATTATCTGTAACAGATCCTGCCCCTTTCCCCTCCTTCCTTTTCAGCTCTGACCATCAGTACAAGGCTTCAGCACTCATGGTTTGGGTATGTGGCTGATGGGGCTGTGTTTCTACTGAACACCATCCGGATAGCTTGCTAAGTCACCAACTAAATGGTCAGCATTGCTGAGCTGCCTTCCATAGCCAGCAATTAATCACAAGCAAAGCACATTATTAAGCTGGTTAGAAAGGAAAGACAGAGAAAAGGACATGGTATGAAGGACAGGAGAGGGAGTAAAAAAAAGAAGACACAGCAAACAGAAGAAAAAACAGAGGCCATCCCTGGAGTCTGCTCCTTGATGCTGATCGATTCCAGCCTTATCTCCCCAGATCAAAACAGAGCAGCAAAGTTCAACCAATATGACAAATGTCAGTGGGAGCTGTTGTCCTCAGCATCTGTGCTATAATTAACTGGGGAAGCATAAGTCTCACAGCCTCTCAGACATGATCTTAGCTTGCTGTGAAAATGAACCAATGATGATGTGCCTGCTTGCATCCGCCTTCCCATTTGTCCCCCCTCCCATCCCCCAGCAGCCCCATTCCAACCCCACACAAGAACAACAGCAGCTGTGTTGGTATTTATATTCACTCCAGCCTGAAAAATCACTGCCAACACAGAGCCAGGCCCTGTCTTTGCACAGACCAGCTGCCAACTGCTGATGCTTGCAGCTCCCACAACCTCCCTCTTTGGTTTCTTGGGCTTCAAGCCCAGGTCTCATCAGCTTTCCTCTGCTGATGGTGGATGATGATTGTGCAGACACAGCACATCCTACCTACGGCCCATGGATTGGGCTTGGCATGCTGGAAAAATTACTCAGCCCACAACCTGGACTGATACTCACCTTTCTTCACAGTCATGGTTAGAGTGGGTCATGGAGGAGACAGATTGTCCTTCTTGCCCACTCAAATAAGCAAAGCATGAGAGACAATGTTCAACATTTGGTGCTTATCACTTTGTATGAGGGGTCTGCACAGACACTTTTGCCAGTGAGCTGTATAAGTACAGAACTGAATATAAACCCATCACATGGGAACATGTATGTCAGTAGTTGAGCTATCTCCATTCTCCACAGGAGACCAAAAAAAGACTGTGAACAGACTTTTGCAGGCATAAGACTTCACATGCAGCTAGCACCTGTGCAAAAACATTTACTCTCTTCCCTTTACTGATTTCCAGGTATTCTCTGAGGTGCCTGACAGAAATATAGACCAGAAATATACAGATGTATATTTTAGAGGGTTACAATAATCTGCAGTGAAAACTAGATCACTAGAAGCTAGTAGAATTAATAATTAACTATGGCTTGTGACAATACCAGTAAACAAATAGGAGAAATGCTTAGAAGACGCTATTGATACAATCCCATCATCACAATTAACAACCTCACCTTGTGTTCAATATTGTCTAGGCGGTCGTCCCTTCCAAAAAATGTTAAGTTTCTCTCCCTCCCCAAGCAGCTCCAGGCAGCTTAGCCCATTGCAACTCCAGCTCTATCTACTCCCGCTGTCCTGATTCTGCACCAGGAGAGTATCCCAGCAGGGCAGTGTAGGCTGCTTTATGGCAAGGACAACAAGCTATGATAGGAATTCTTTCCCAGAGAAGGGAATGAATAATCAATTAAAAAATTATATTATAAAAATTAAAAGATTCATAAGAATCTCTACAGTATTTTTGAGACTGACCATAGATAGCAGAACCAAGTGCACCCAGGCATGTTAAGCAAACCACTCCTTCCTTTTTTCTGATGTCTGATCTAAATTTTGGGAATACAAGCTTCCAGGTCATTTGAGCCTCAAGTGGTGGGACTTCCAACCTTCCTTTGGGAAACCTGGGAATGAGAGTCCATTAGACCTCTGCCTCTGCATGGCAATGGCTGCCCTTACTCTTTTGATGTCAATCAAGGACAAAACCTCATCCCCATAATGGCCAGGGCACATGATGTCATGTCTCGCTGAGTGCACCCGGGCAGTTGTCCTCAGGAAGAGTCAGGCTGGTCTCATCACTAACAACAAAGCTGCCCTACAAAAACTGGGGGCCCGTACGTGACAAACTCGACGCACTGTCCCCTTCCTTTCTTCCATACCAGTCATGTTTGCGCAAAGCCAGGGCAGCAGTAGGGTGGGAAGCTAACACTTATTATATTTTAATGAATTCTTGGCAGATAGAAATCCCTGTTAATCACAGCTCCCTGCTTCAGGCTTGTTTACTAGCTGTGACTTCAGAAAGCACAGGGAGAAGGAGCCAGCTCTTCTCACCCAGGTCTGCAGACAGGCTCATCAGCAGGGATGGCTGATATGGGAGCCTGGTGTGCCCAGGTTCAGATGTGAAACTCAATGGCTCCATCAGCTGAAGGACAGCAAGGCTACAAAGTATTGTCTGCATCCTTGAAATTCTACTGGTGGATCAGGCAGGGTTGAGTCAGGAGCCAAAGAGCAAACTGCAGTCGATACTCTGTAAAGCCTACAAAAGAGTACTTCATCTTAACAGAGACCAATGGAGAGAAAAAGAGGACTTGAAGGCACAGCACGACTTGTCCAGTGTCACACAAAAATTCAAGGGTAGAGCTTGGAGCAGAATCAAAGGCTTGCAAGTCTTAGAGCAGCGCTTTATCCATCAGGCAACATTGGTTGTAACTCAGAGGGTGGAAATGCATTTTGTTTATAGCCATTGAATTGCTGGCCTGGCAGAGAGAGCAGCAGGATAAACTTTGTCCTCCAGATGCCAAATCACCGTCTCATTCTCCTTCCTCCCCTAAAATTCCCCTGTAATTTCTGTTATGCAGGAGAGCTTGCTCCAATCTCTCTCCCCTGGCATGATAAAGTATTACTTGGCTTTGCACATGACCTGTCAAATGTGGCTCCAGGTTGCCTATATTTCATGTTATACCTGTGTCCTTTGAAGCATTTTAGAAGGTTTTACAATATCATTGCTTCAGCATTTAAATAAACTATGCTTTATAAACAAAGATGATTCACTATTGTCCACAAGGCACAGTGTGTGTGTGGGGGGAGTGGGGGGAAGAAGAATGCTTTTTAGCCCAAACCACCCTTTCTTTTGACATCAAAACTTGACCTGGGAAACTGTCAATTTTGACACCTTCTTATTTGCAGACAGAAAATCAGAACAAAATATTTTGACCTTGCTCAAATGGCATGCATTAGCTTCTGTTTACCAACTTTAAAAATGTTCCTATCAAACCTGGAAAGGTCACAGCCAGGATGAAATGGCTCAGTTTTTAAAAGAACAGATAATTTTTATTGTGATTTGCAGTATACTTTGGGCACAAAATAATGTTGTGTTTGTGTGTTCTTCTACTTCAGAACAAAACCAGATTTCAGAACCATGGCATTTCCTACCAAATAAAACCGAGTGGTTCCCACACAGCCATCCTGTTTAGGAAAGACAAGGAAGGGTTTGTTGAGTCATTGGCAGGAACAAGAGTTGTCCAAAAAAGAACTGAGCCAGGAGAAGGGTTGAAGAAGGTTTCAACTCCAGTCCCAGAGGTCAGGTCAGATCTGAATTGCTCTGTTAAGTGTTAGCAGCATTAAGAGCATCCCAAAGCTCAAACAACCATTTTACCATTATTCAGGCCAAAAAAGGTGTACCATAAAAAATAGCCTCCCTAGCAATCTGCTTTGGGTAAAATCTTCTTGTAGATGCTCTTACAGTAGCGGGAAGGGGCTGAGGTTGCACTCAGAGCCTTGGACTGTGCTCTTTCCTGCAGCTTAGCCTTTCCAATCATGCAGACTTCTTGTTTTGGTTTCTTTGACCTTAACATTTTTTAGCTTTGGGGTGGGGGGTGGGGAGAGAATGCAGACCCATCCCTCCTCCCTTCACCAACCATCATCACTTCTGTTTCCTATGGGTCTTCAATGCAAACTTACACATCTGTCTTGTATACCTGGTGTCAGACGCAGGTAAATTGAAGATCATTGCGTGACTCATTGGCCCGTTCAGCTGAAGTAGTACAGGTACACACATCCATATTCAGCTCTTCTAGGCTGGCTATAAATACTTATCCCACATAGCACCGGATGAGAATGGCGGTTGGTACGTGTCCCTCTGAGGCATACTAGCCTTGGTTATCCTTGGGGAGATGCGCCGTCGACACCGTTCCCTCTCAGTGCCACAGAACAACCTTCAGTTTTCACGGCTCCCCGAGGCACTTGCCCTCAAACAGCGCTCACCAGATCCTGACCCGGGTCACAAATCCTCAAGTTCCGGAGTAACGTAAAATACACATCATAAACAGACGTGTCCCTGGCCTCAGCTCACTCTCAGCTTTGCTTCTGTTTTCTTGAGCCTAGCCTGCCTGATTTTCTCCAGTAGTTCAATCATATTTATTAGGAATTTATAGTTCTCTGTAGGGTTTTTATATTTAGCTGCCTACACTGGAAAACCACATTTTTATAGATGTTGGACACCACACCTTTCTCTGTGGCTCCTCAAGGCTGTTTTTTTCCCCTTTTTGTGCTTTATATTCAATTTCTGTAGCTTAGCACCATTTTGTCTCTCTCCTCTGTTCTCATCCACCGATACTGGAAACTGCTTATCAACAAAGCAAACACCAGGTCATGTTTAAATGGCTGAAGTTCATCTGGAATTGGATCATCTTTGGCTATCACAACTGCTTGGCTCCATGACCAACACAGAGAAGTAGTAAAAAGAACAACTTTACAGCATTTGCAAAAGGCCAGCCATGCCACTCAGTTTGGTAGAGGCAGAGATGTGAAGTGTCTCATTGCAGTCCTAGATGTGTAAGTTCACAAGGCTTGATCAGCTACAAGTGCTGGTAGACCTTCTTCTAGGCTGATAAGGGTCAATGCTCTTCCTAAAGTTATCAATCCAAACCCAGAGTAAACCACTGCTAGTTAATTATTATCTCCATTATACAGTTATTTAAAGTCTGATTCTCCATGAGCAAACAGAAGTAAGAGAGGCCAAGACCTAAGTGACCTTGCTGTTTGCCCTGTGGCAGGTAAATAGGAAGGCAAAGCATACCCATAGTCTCTGCGCCAAGGGCACTGAAGCTATAAATCTGAGAGAAAAGTCCCATTGGTCCATCATTTTGTTAAAGACTCAATACAATTTAAAAAAAAAAAAAAAAGGAGGAATGACAGTGACCTCGTTCTGAGCAGAAGTTCAGTCTGTTTAGATCCTTTAAAGTGATTAAAGAGGTTAATATCATTCACAATGTAGGTGAGAGAACTTGAAAGACCCTTCCTCAAGACTGTAAAAAAGGTCTTTACCATAAAACTCAACAATATGCATTTTACTTTCTCCATGGATGAGTTAAAAATGTGAGTGCAAAATCAACTTCAAGTCACACACATGAGAAAATACCTTATTTCCCTCTGTATGTATGTCTAGCTGTTCCATATATTCTTCTAGGACCCAGAAGCAACAGCAAAGCTCCATGAAAAGCTTTTCTGTGATGACTTTTTTTTCTTGGTTCCTCCAATAGACCTTTTGCATCTGAATGGTTTGATGGTTTAGATGTTGCTGTAGCCATCATGAGTGGTCTTGGTTGGGAGAAAAATGAAGGCAGAGTTCATTAGTTGTGCGACAGAGGTAAAAGTCATATTTTTCACCATCATTAAACTTTCACACTTGCTTGATAAGATCACAGCAAAGCTAAAAACAGAAACACAAAACTGTGGGTGACCTGGGATCCCCACCATAGCTGGCAGTGAGAGAGGAGTGGAGCTGCTTAGATATGAAACATGCTGAGGATTAAAACAGAAAACTGGAAGACATGTTTTTTTTGCAGTCCCACCACTATATCTCTTTGTGAAGCCTTTTTAACTGTTGTTACTTATTTGTATATACAAAATTTCTGTGAAAATAAGGAGCTGGCAGAATGGATATGAGAAATCTATGTGGTTCCAGGATGGACCTCAGTTCTTTGGTGACTGGGACTATATGGCTACATACAGACATGTTTGTGAAAATCACAGACTCATTAAGGTTGGAAGGTATTTCTGCTATTACTGGAGGTCTCTGGTCACACATCTAACTCAAAGTTGGTCTAGATTTGAAGTCAGATGCAAATTTTAAAAAAAATACATATTTTTTTTTTCTTTTTTTTACTGGCTTTTAACCATTCTGCATTTCCAAAAGAGCCACTTCATTGTTAAACAGTTTAATAGAGATACCAAATTGATGACAATGCCCTGAAGAAGCAAAGCAAAAATTTTAGAAGAATGAACTTAGTACCAGCAATTTAAATCCCTACTTATTTTGCCCTTATTCAGCTCCTCTTCTTCTACCCAAGCCTATACCATTACTTATAAGAGGAAAAACAGCTCAAGTAAAACTTCTGAGAAGGTGGGATTTCACTCTGAGTAGACAGAAAACAATCCAGGCTGCTCCACAGGTATAACCTAGTGAGGGAAAGCCTAACGCTGACTGACGGCAGCCCACAGCTACATAATAGCCCCAACTGCGACAGAGTCTGTGCTGGAAGCTCTCAGGCATGACCCATCTAATAATGCATCACTTCTTTTTATTAAGAATCTGGAATCTAGTAAAGACTTCATGTTCCCTTAATGGTCTTGCCCTAAATTAAAGAAACTACCAACAGCTCATTAATACCTCATTAGAAGGTGTGAATACAAGATATAAAGGGATGGAACTGTAAAGCAACATTTTAGGGGGAAAAAAAAAAAGAAAAATCAAACTCCTCCCAGGTCATCTTCCTTACCAATTTATCAGTTAA
Source organism: Laterallus jamaicensis coturniculus (assembly GCA_022605575.1). Classification (NCBI taxonomy): domain Eukaryota; kingdom Metazoa; phylum Chordata; class Aves; order Gruiformes; family Rallidae; genus Laterallus; species Laterallus jamaicensis. The sequence goes on along the minus strand of JAKCOX010000090.1, from coordinate 2,393,124 downwards.
AGGGCAGATCTCATCACTTCTGGATAGCACACACTAGCTCCTTTATTTACTCTGAGTCAGACTGTAGAAATCCTATTTATTCTGTAGTTCTGGCACAACTGCAGATAACCAGGGTTAGGAAATTATACCAGCCAAATTTCAGGATTTCTAATTCATGGGAAATTTTGGCATTTGGAAATTTGCTTTTATTCTGACTAAGAAAATAAAATTCTTTCCTTCGTTGTTCCCCATGACTGGAAATTCTGACTGAAAAAAAAAACCAACCATAAACCCCAAAAAAATCACTTTGGAAATATTGACCCAAGGACAATTCTTCACATTAGTGGAAATCTGCAGTCTATAAGGCAGATTTTTTTTTAATAGTAGATCTTCAGATGCTCTGTTCATCATTTTTTATTGCTCAGAAGCGTTCTTCTAATCATAAGAGAAAAGAAACATAGATTTTGAACACACAGATTGAATGCAAACCTGCTTGTAAAAGCAATGGCAAGAGGAGCAACAACAGAGGCAGCTGTTGGATCATTCCTATTAGCAACTTCCAAGAAAAAAGGTCCGAGAAAAAAGACTCCTTGGTATCTTCCTTTTGCTGGCTATAAGGAACAGATCGGTGCACTACATGGCAAGGTAGCAGGGAAGATTTTATCTCGAATTTCTAGAGCAAGAAGTGAGAAAAAACGTGCCCAATTTTCAGAATAAAATTTAAGATTAGTTACAGAAAAAGCCTGAGTGAAGAAATCATGTTGTAAATAATCCTACAGGTCACCCATGAGAACAAAACCAGCATAATGACATCTGCAGCAAGAACAACCCAATGGGAGACTGAAGCCATATTTGCAAAATTGACAATTTTGAGACAAGTTTCACATCCTTATACCTTAACCAGAAGGGTCTTTAGTCAAATCTTTTAGTGGTGAGATAGTTAAGAGCCTCATCTTCATGTAGAGCATAGTACACCAAGACACATAGATGAAGCACTTCTGAGAGAGGTTTTTTTTCCAGTTCCTCTCTGTCAATAGAGATAAATGAACTATGCAGCATATGCCTCATCTCCTTGTAAAACAGATATTCCTTTACGGTTGGATGATTCAAACTATGAAAGTGCCTCACACCTATGTCAAGAACACTTGAGGTGACTAGACTGAATGCATGTGTCTACACTCTGGTTTTCAAAGGGAAACTAATCTCATGCTGCACAGGTAAGATTCACATTCAAACTAAAACATCAACATGTATGAAGGCTTAATGACACCTCTGTGCTGCAAATGCTTCCAGTTACTCAGACCAAAATATTCTTAAAGATGGGAGCTAAATCTAAAGATGACTATTTTGATGCAGGAAAACCAACTTGTTTTGAATTGTAAGGTGGTTGCTGGGAGGGATTGATCTTTGATGAAGAGTGAGGCAGCTCATCTCCTTGAAGAATGGTTCTAACCCCCTCCTCAAATATTTTCCTCAATGGAAAGACATGATAAAATGGCTCCTTCTTGCAATAAAGAAAGAGAAGCAGGTGATGACCACATCTTCTGGGTGCCACACTGCATCTCATAAGCTCCAGGGGGCTATGGGACACTTTCTTCATACAAATATCAACCAACACTCCCACCACAAAGGGTCTGAAGACAAATTCTGCAACCTTGAAGGTCTTCCATGAATGCCAACTATGAATATCCTCACCCAGCTTGGCATCTGGATTTCCAGAGATGCTCAAAAATGCAGAGGACAGCATTCACCTGGAGTGGAAAAAAAGAAGAAAAAAAGAAAAAAAAAGACAAACAGCTTGGGACCCATTCAGCTACCATAATGTTGCTGGTTTCAATCCTCTGTTCAACCTTGTCAGCAGTAGTGCTTCTCAGCTAGCGTGGGAAGGCCATGATCTAAAGCCTGTTGAAGTTAGTAAAAAGACTCCCGTTGACCTCAGCGGGCTCAGCTTTATTCTCTGAGCCCAGGAGGACTCTAGCTGTGGTTTAGAAACTGCTGGTGGTCCATGTGCCTGTGGTAAGTGGGCTGCATCTGGGCCATAGAAGCATATTAAGCAGAAAGACATATGAGCTACCAACCCTGCATTTCCTAAGCTTGATTGGGTGTGCAGTGGTTTGCAAGAAAATTTGCGGGTTGGCAGGGTTCTTCCAGAAAGTTTGGGAATTAGTGATCTGGTACCTTCTCTAAAGGCTTTTTACATATAGTATGTGCCAGGACTATTCCACGTATTCTGACAATGATTTCTCTGAGGCTGGGCATAGCTACTTGACCTTGTTCCAGTGTCTACGTTCCTAGAAATCCTTTATTTCACCCTAGGGATAAAACTGAGACCTGCAGCCTAAGCCAGGATGTCTCCCTCTACCACTGAAGTGATAGCCCAGAGCAATGGTTGACTTTTATTTCTTTGTTAATTTGCTCTCTTGCCTTCCATTTACCATACAATCCACAGGTAAATACTTTCACAAACTGCTCTAACTTTCTCTTCCCAAACATAATTAGTAGTGAATGAACACCTAGTCACCCTTTAGTTGACTGAGGGAAAATTACCTCATGCCCAGTCATTTCTGAGTGAAAATCCCCTGCTGTTACAACATCTCCCTTTTACAGGAATCCCAGTTAAAGCTAAGAATTTCCTCTAATAATCTTCACACCAAACTTCCCCTGCTTGGCTCAAAGTGACTTCTGAGGAAAAGATTTCAGCCCACAAGTTCACCCTGGGACAAAACCCAATCTATTTAGGTTTTTAACATCTCAAGTGTGGACATCACAACTGTGGTCCAGTATTTTAGTAGTGGTCTCAGAAATAATGAAGACAATATGAGTGCTGTATCCATCAGGTCCATGTTTATACATCTCAGGGCTTCATTAGTCCTCACCCACAGCTCCACAGAGCTGTTCCAACACCACAATCCCAAGCTGGTCAGGGCTGCTGCTTTCCAGGACTCTGTCTCCAATATTGTGTGACTTGCATTCTTCATTTCCCAATTATTGGCTATGACTTTGGCTGCATTAAAACTGTAGGCTGTGCAAATGAGCTGCCCGAGCAAGGGATCCAGACCACTTGGGTGTAACTGACATGTTTCTGATGATTTTCATCACTTTACTGTAATCTGCAACATTTGTGGATTGTGCCAGCAATAATTTTCCACTTTTCTTGGATCAATAAAGGATGTAGATAAAGGTGTTGGATAGCACTGGATTGGGGTAGGTTGCTGTGGGACCCCTTCTAGGTGTATTTCAGGCAGATTATGAGTCCCTGTGTACAGATATTTTCTGAGATCTAGCAAGTAGCCAGTTTTAATCTGTTCAAGACAAAGAATTTAAGTCCTGTAAGCACAACTGGCAATCTTTTTGAAAATTATTCCACTTTCCCTTTTTCCACCAGATGTTTCCTACACCACAAAGCACCTCAAAAAATGATTCAGCATTTAGGGTATCAGGGAGGGATGGAGACCTTCATCAGGAACTGGATGCTGGGAATCTGCTCAGCTGGTTTCCCTTGGCAGTTCACCTGATTTTGGAAGTGCCAGATTCTACCTGTTTTTTCCTGTTGCTCCTTCCTTCCTTCCTTCCTTCCTTCCTCCCTCCCTCCCTCCCTCCCTCCCTCCCTCCCTCCCTCCCTCCCTCCCTCCCTCCCTCCCTCCCTTCCTTCCTTCCTTCCTTCCTTCCTTCCTTCCTTCCTTCCTTCCTTCCTTCCTTCCTTCCTTCCTTCCTTCCTTCCTTCCTTCCTTCCTTCCTTCCTTCCTTCCTTCCTTCCTTCCTTCCTTCCTTCCTTCCTTCCTTCCTTCCTTCCTTCCTTCCTTCCTTCCTTCCTTCCTTCCTTCCTTCCTTCCTTCCTTCCTTCCTTCCTTCCTTCCTTCCTTCCTTCCTTCCTTCCTTCCTTCCTTCCTTCCTTCCTTCCTTCCTTCCTTCCTTCCTTCCTTCCTTCCTTCCTTCCTTCCCTCCTTCCTTCCCTCCTTCCTTCCCTCCTTCCTTCCCTCCTTCCTTCCCTCCTTCCTTCCCTCCTTCCTTCCCTCCTTCCTTCCCTCCTTCCTTCCCTCCTTCCTTCCCTCCTTCCTTCCCTCCTTCCTTCCCTCCTTCCTTCCCTCCTTCCTTCCTTCCTTCCTTCCTTCCTTCCTTCCTTCCTTCCTTCCTTCCGTTTCTTGCTACTGAAAATAAGGACCAGGGACCCAGACCCCATTTAGTAGCCCCATGCAACATGACTTCCATTTATTTTGTGTAGTCCTAATGACTTGGCTGCATCCCTCTCCTGTACCCCCATGTCTGTCCTCCCCATACCAGTCTGAGTCTTCATTAAAGTGTACCATAAGGCAGAAAAAGCCAATCTGCAACACTTTTAGCAGTCCTATAGCTAAAGCACAATGATTTTGAAGGATGTCATGGCTGTGCTTTCCACCAGAATTTACTTCTTTCTCTCCTTTTTCCATATGAACACCATTTCTCTCTAACCCCACGCACTTATCTGGAAAACCAGTTGTATTCCTGACATTCATTCCAGTCTGAATGCTCCTGTGATCCTCTCATCCTACGCTGCAGTGATAGACAGATATTAACTTCCCTTCAGTTTGTTTGCCTGGCTTTCCTTAAATAGTGTCAAGAAGAGCTTTCTTCTCTCATCACTCCAAAATCAGACAGCACACAGAAACTTTAGATTCTTCTTACTGATACTCCCATCCACATTTTCCCTTCCATGCTAAACACTTCTCTGTGAGGTGTTTTTAGCCAAATATGTTGACACCCAGAAAGGGAAAAAAAATAAAATAATAAAATAAATCCAAACTCCTTTCTTAAGTATGAAAAAAGTCCCAATTTTAGCTTCATTCTAGGCATCTGAATCCCTGTGAGATGAGACACCTGCATGGTGTGGGACACTGTGTACATGATGGGGAGAAGAGAAACCACTATCCCAGGGTGACTGGACAGTTATCTTAGATCCAGGCATAATTCTACCAAGTTCCACTTTCCTCCTGCTGCTACATGGATGGGACAGGATTGCATACGGCAAGGATGCAGGTCTGCAGGCTTCTCCTTCAAGGGCTGATGTAGTATCTGGGCTCTTGGGAGTGGGGCAGGAGGGAAGGAGCCTCATGCCCAGTGGCCAGAGAGCAAGGCTCTTCTGACTGAGGTTAATGAAGCAGGCAAAGCACAGTCTGTGAGCAGCATCCCTCTTATTTTCTTGGACTTCCATGAAATCCAAGCAAAACTGGCTCATGCTGTGCACCAGAGTCATTCAAGCACAATGATATTAGTGATCTTTTTCTGGTCTTAAAACCAAGTAATAGCTTTGTGATGATCAGCTGTATAAATAACAGAGTGACCAGAAAATAAATGTATAAATGGTGTGATTGCTGTCACCCAAAGAGCACTTAGGAGACTGAGTTGGAGTCACAGTGAGACCTGACTGCCAAGAGCTTTTATTTGTGACACTCTTACCTGTCATATGCCCAGAGAGGTGATGATCATTTCAAAAGATCAGTTCACCAGAGCTGTCTCCTTGTACCATCGAGGAAGAGATATGCCTATGACACCAGGTTACTCACCTCAAGTACATGATTTGAACACAATCTCTGAGACATTGCCTGGGACAGTCATCCTTTCCTTGGGCCTGAGCACCACAGCACTAACAACTAAGACAGGCACTGACAGCAGGTGAGGGCAACATTAGCATCCTAAAAAACACGTGTCTGTAAATGATCATGGTAGATACCTACCACCCTGACTTGAGGACTAGAGACTGAATCCTTGTTCTTCCTACATATTTGAAGTCACTGTATGAATGCTGCTATTTACACACAAGGTTATGCTCAGGACAGCAAACAAACACAGAACAGAATGCAAGCAGATTGTCCTGTTTACTAATAATAATTAGATTTCAAGGACTGTCCAAAGATAACCCAAGTCTAAGTTACATTCTTGGCATGTGGTGCAACCAAGATGAGGATTGCCAGCTTCAACCAGGAATGGAGCACCAAGCACAAATAGAGTCTGAACGTGAACTACCTGTTCTGGAAAAAATGGGAAGGGATGGAAACAATGTGTGACCTGTCAGATACTGTGACTTCAGGAATGCTGCACTCAGCAAGTACAGGGAATACTGCCTAAGCTATTTCTGTGAATTCGTGTCCTTCTGTTAACTACTAACAGCCCATTTTGGCTGAAAAACAGGAGCCATTCACTGTTGTTGGGAAAGCTCGGAGGGAGGAGAGCTGAGTCTATTCAAAGGACCCATAGGAAAGGAATAATATTGACTATATCTGTACAGTATTGAAAGAGTAAGTATTTAGAGATGTCTGCATATGCCAGTCATCCTTGCCAGTGCACACATAGAGATGTCTTGCAGCTCAGCTGTGTGAACATGTCTGGTAACTCCCTATCACACTGGGGTTGCTTGTGCAGTCCAAACCTGACATGGTGCTACCTGACTTGCAAAATAGAGATAGAGAAGAATAGAGAGAGAAGAATTCAATCAGATAGAGAAGAATAGAGAGAGAAGAATTCAATCTTGGGGAGGCTTAAAAGATAATGGAAATATCATCCTCATGTAATCTTTGTTTTCAGAGGAAACTGATTCGCTGTTCATGTCAAGTGCACCCCAAGAAAGCTTTGCACAGCAGAGGGAATAAGTTAAAGATTGACCAGAGAAAATCCTAGCAGAATGAAAGAAATGAAGAGAAAGTATCACAGCAGAGAACAGGTGCATTTGTGTGGAATAGGAAGACCTCAGATATAGACCTGACATGAGGAGCAATCTTGCTTATAAGGGGAGTCTCATCAGCAAAGAAGAGACTTTTAGTGCAGGTGGAAAGTCTGCTGACTGCACCCCATTTCTTCTCTTTGTTAAGAGTTTGGGATTGAGCTGTGTTCTCAAATACAGACGCCTCTCCAGTTGTCTGAACCAGGAACCACAGAGTTAAGCCAGGCCTGAAAATCAGCCAAGATTTCCTGAAAAACATAATTAAAATTAAATCCCCACATTTTTACTCTGCCATCAAAATGGACAGTCTGATTTCCTGAAAGGGTATGGTTGCAAATAATTGACTTAAAGGACAAATGCTATGCTCAATCCTTGTGGCAATCACTCTATGTTAGAAAAACTTGGTCTCAACCATTCTTTGTCTCAAAACCCTACTTGCAGCTCCCACTGAAATGCCTTGCTGAATTTGGGTAAATCTGGGCTAATTAACTGTTATGGGAGGAGTCACTAGATGGCAATGTTACCCATGCTCACCAGGGCAAGATTATTTTGGCCAGCACAAGCAGGTTGTGCTTTATTTTTATGATGAAGAAATACTGTTTTGCACCAGAGTTCATTGTGTGGTGGTCTTTGGAGTGAGGGTATGGCAAGCAGCACAGAATTTATTCCTTGTTTTAGTTGTTGAAAGTAAATTCTTGTAAAGTACAGGTTTGGTGTGCTGGCTGGGCATTTCCACAGCACCAGGCTGATCAGGATGATGACATTTTCAAGTGTAAGAACTAAATGGAACCAAAGTGTCCTGAGCTCCCTCTCATGTAATTACATCTTGCTGGGAGGACAAAGCTTAGTTTTTTTGTACCCCTTATGCTGCATCTATTATAGTAACTTAAACAGGGCCAGGGCACGAGAACTGGATCATTGGATCTCTTACATTGCCCAAGGAGTCCCTGATCACCTCCTGCCCATGCCTACCAGCTCATTCCCAGACTGTTATTGGGCTCGTTTATAAAGCTAGCACAGACCAGGGGCCATGCCTTTCAGGCAATCTGGAGGCAGCCACCCTGACATAGAAAGTCAGAAAGTTTAATCACACAGATGTGATCGTTCTGTGACAGTGGATCCAGGCCAGGGAATAGTCCCAGCTACATTTAATTTATTGGCGTCAATTTAGCCTTAGTGCCTGAAACAGAGCAAAGAAAAAGGTGGCAACCTTATGGTGGACACATAGTGTATTTTGAGAATATAGAGCAAGACAGGAGGCTATTGCGTGATGTATTCAGGGAGGCTCTGACTGTCTGTCTATCTCCCTTCCCTATGTGTTTTAAATTATGAAGCTTATCCAAGGTAGATTGAAGAGAGGCTGTGCTGCCGTCCCAGTTGCTGTCATCAGATGAAGCTTGATGTATCCCAGGAGCAGTTTGGTGGCGGGTTTATGTTCTTGACAGAAGAAATTATTCCATAATGAAATTAGATGAAGAATTTAGCTTTACATGGGGACTGCTGGTATCTGTGTCTCTACAAAATGTAAATCTAAACTCCTGCTAATTTCTCCAAGTCCTGCTCTCATGGGGGGGAAGGGCCTCTCTCATCCTGTTTACATTTTCCTAATTACCTCATTTGTTCTGTGTTTACTGAAGGATTGGGTTCTTAAGAGGCCAGCAGGAGACATCACAACACTACCAGGATGGCCATTGATTGAAGAGGCCCTGAGCAGACCTAAGGAGAGGATCAGATGGCAGAGATGGGGATATGCTAATTATCCACAAGAATGCAAGGGCTTTAAACACCAGCAAAAGGAGCTCAGTCTAAGGGCATGGAAAGACAGGCATGGTATCATGGAAATAAAGTATAGAGTATGCAAAAAGTGGGAAATATTCCCTTCCTGTGCAAGCACATCAACCAAAGGACAGCCTTCAGAGAATGCAGCTCAGGAGCCTTCTCCCTGATGACTGGGGTCCTTTATGGAGTGCAAAGGTGTATCTGAGTCTCCTAATTTAGCATAGCCAAGAAATATGGTGCAGCCCTGAGCACATGCGAAAACCTGAGTCTAGGAAGACTGATGTTTGCTGAGAAGGTACAACATGTGGTCCATCTGCTTCCAAGGCTGGTCTGCATTAGCATGGCCACATTGGTTTCCCGACCACTGTATTGCTGGTTCTAGGGCTATCTCCTGCCAGTTTGGCCCTGGTGCCCTGGACTTTCTTTGGATGATATGACCCATCTCAGAAACAGCTTCTTTGTAACTCCCTGGCCACTTCCTTTTAGTGCAGTTGCCTCATCTTTATTTCACCTTGCACTACAAGTGCGAGATTCACTGGCCCAGCTATGAAGTATCTGATGATTGGCTAGTTATAATATGAAATCAAGTCTAGCCACATTCATGGTGGTTTGCGACATGGATGCCTTGGATTCAACTATAGAGTTGCTAAAGCCTTGTTGAGCAACTCTGGCTAAGCAACAGGAACAAGATTCACCACTAAAAATGAGGTCGCATTGCACTCAGTAGTGGTCCTAGCAGTTCAGTAGTGACTGGATCTGAGAGTGAAGCTCAAAATTTGAGCCTTTGTGGGTTTCATGGGGGGAAGAAGACTCATCCTTGAACTTCCTGGTGCAGACTGGCCCATAACCGCAGTGCTCAGGTCTCATATTTGGGTGTGGACCAACAGTATCTCCACCACAAAGACTTTGGCCTGGGCCTTTGCTGGAACCTAGTGACCTTGACTCATAACTTGTGGTTTTCCTGGAGGGAGAGGGACAACTTGGTTCAAAGTGCCCAAAATAAAGATGAGGCTGTCTTGCACCCTACCAAATAGTGTTTCTGTAGCATTGTGGGTGTTGCATGTTCTCGAACAAGCTAAAAACATACAGAGCAAGCTGAAAAGTAGGAGGCAGGCTGGTGCAGTCCAGATGGATAGTGTTGGAGGATTGCCTTGGGACTTTAAGGCAACTTGGTGTGGATGCACGAATGAATTACTGAATTTCTTCTCTTAGTGAAATAACTAGCTTTGTTCACAAGGGAAGTTTCCTGTGGTGTGGAAAATCAGTGGACCAAGGGTCTGGAGCAAAACAGGAGTTAAATGGAAAATGTAAACATATGTTCTCTATGTAGTGAAAGAAGAATCACATCGTCTTCTCATTATAGCCTCAACCTTGTTATGCCAAAGAAATAGAATACGTGGATTCAAGACTTTTTGTGACCTGAAGATCCCCATTTTTAGAAGCATATTTTAATTTTGCTACTGCCTGGACAAGATGGGCCACTTACACTGTCCTGAGTGACAGGCAACAGGTATGTGAATAGGTATTATGAACTCTCTGCATCAGAGACATACTCTCCTTATTACTTGTACAAGAAATTTAGGTGCCTAACTAAGGATCAAGAATCACAGGAGCCCAGCTCTCCCCAGGAATCCAATCCTTCCTTGTTTTCCTTCTTGTCTTCCAAGTCTCATGCAGTTGGCTAGGCTGTAGTTTCACTGACCAACTTGGCATAGGAAATAAAGTAAGGAATATTGTTCTGCTCTGAGCCACTGGAGTACAGCCAGGATCTCTGGTCCTCTTGTCTTCATGCATGTCGATGAAAAAAGTAAATCTCTATGGTTCCATTCCACCATTTGTGTAAGAGATGTGGTCTGCACCAGAAAATTAATTTCACAAAGATCCCAAAATAAAGGCTGATTTTTAAAAATTTTTTTTAGCTGAATTAATTATCTGTCACTTTGATTTAAGAATTCATGCCCCCCGTGATGTCTAGGACATGACAACTTTGCAGCCTGTTGATGACAACAGCAGAGCTTTTCAGTGAATCAAGACCAGAGTCCTCACCAAAATCCAGGACTATGCTCCAAGCAAAAGCTTTCCAGTTGCACTAGCCAATAAAGCAATCCAGCGACCACTGCCTGTCCCTGCAGAAACATAGCACAGGATGGCTTCATTCAGCTAACCAGGCTTTCCCCCCAAACAAAGTGGTCTCAATGTGCAGGGGTGAACTAAACTCTGATTTGTAGCACAGCAGCTATCCACAGTAAGTTCTGACTGCATACTCTCACCATGCTGTATATATGAGGTCCCTTTCACTGCAAGACCAAATGTTCTCATGGTATTTACCATCAGTTACCACAGGCTGGAGTGATCACAAAAACTAGTCTCCTAGAGAGTTTATCTTGTCTGTGTGCACATTCTTACAGCATTCATAGGCAAATTACATCAGTTTTACTAAACTAGAACTAGGATTCGGTTAAAACCACTTAGCTTAATGCTATATATGAAAACCAATGTGATCGATTATTCTGTCAAAGCAAATCATCCTCTGCATAAATCTGTTATTACTAAATCCCTTTAAATCTTAAAGACTGGAAAAACACAACTATGGTTAAGGTCAGGCACCTGCTTTGTGGAGCTAAGACTTGTATCTGCCAGCTCTTACAGCAGAAGTATTAATAACCTTTTTTTCCCTCTTATTGTCTGTGTGTGAGTGAACACCAAGTGTGCACCTGCCTTGATGAAGAAGAAAAACCATCTTCACTCTTTTGCTGTCCGAGTTGTTTCAATATCCCAATTATTTCCTGCAACTCAGTTTTTATTCCTAAGCAAATGGTGCACTGCTGTTTGTTACCTTTGTCAGGAATCCCTCAAAATGTAAGCAGAGTGGAGCTGAACAAGAATATCTGTAAGAAAACACAGGACAATAGCCTTTAGGTCTGGGTGGGCCATTTATTCCAGTGATGGTAATTTTAAAGTCCAGGATCTTCAAGGCCAGCTCTCTGCTGTTGCAGTCACCACCTCATAAACTTAGCAAGTTCCAGGAATTCATTTATTTGCTCCCCTTGGAAGACTAGTCCAGAATCTCACTGCTCCAGTGGTTAAAAAACATCTTCCACTTTCCAACCTAAATTTATTCATGACCAGTTTATCCCCATCTGTTCCGATGCCAACGCTGTCCTTAAGTTTAAATAGCTTTTCTCCCTCTGGTGTTTAGCTCCCATTCTATTTATAGGCCATGATCATATCTTCTCCAAGCTTGTGTTTTGCTGAGCTTAACAAGTCGAGCTCTTTGAGTCTCCTAAATAGGGCACTCCCTTCCCCTGATGCTCATCATTGCCTTTCTCCATACCTGTTCCAGGTTGGGTTCAACCTCCTTAAACATGATGAACTAAAATTGAACCCTGGGAGTCCAGCAGCTTTGTACAATGCCACTAGTGGGAACACTGGCTAGAGATATCCCTCATGTAAAGAACTTCCTCTAGAAGTTATCATGCTCCATCTCACACTAGTAGCAATCCTTCCCCCACTACCTCTATAGACAACTGCTGCTTGGTCTCCACCATTCTCTCACAAACACAGACTTTGCAGCAATTTTTTTTTTCTTGTGCCATATAAGGCCCAATGTTTTCCTAAAACTATGGGAAGTCCTTCACTTTAAGCATGCACAGGTTGAGCATCACTGGCAGGTGATAGTCATTCTGGGGTCCCATAATATCCAGCATCTTTGTCTCTCCCACCTAAATGAGGAGACTCTTTCTCCTCAGTTTCTGGAGTTTACTCTTGAGTGAACATTTTTCCTTTCCACACTCATGTTTCCTCAAAAAGGAAAGCAACAGTTCAGTCAATATTAGAGTAAAATATGTGGTGTGGGTCATCTGTGGGGGCACAGTCCTGGAGCAAAAGAGAAAGGAACCAGTTTCACAATAGAGATGCACAGTATTATCTCAGAGTTCCTCTCACTAGCAGCTGACATGATGCTGAAAACGGATGGAATTTGGAGATACCATTTCCTCCTCCCTGTAAAACTGAAACCAAATTCAAGAAACCTGGAGGAGTTCATGGCATGAGTCCCAGGGATGGGGAGACAATGCCATGGTCTTTACAGCTGAACCATTTGCCGTGACTCATTCCAGTGATTCATCAGAGCAAAACCGAGTTCAGGAGTAAAGGAAGAAGAGTTGCCACCTCTTCCCATGTCTTTCCCCTCAATCTGGTTCCCAGATCTATATTGAACAGGCTCAGAATTTGTCATTGTGAAGTGGTATGAAAAAGACTTTACAGGTGCTGTTTCAAGACACTGCAAAGAATGTCCTACTTACATGGCAGGAACTTCACTGTTCTGGCTGCTGCCACCATCAAACCCCAAACCAACAGTATCCACGGCATGGTGAGAACCCTTATGGCTTTATGTCTCTTGTTTAGAGACTGGGAAACTGAGGCAGCGGTGAGGGTGACATGATTGTCTGCCAGTGAGCCACCAAGCAAAAGCAGGAATGCAGTGCAGCCATCTCTGCTTCCCAAGGTGGTGGACACCTTGAAAGCAAGCTCCCAGCTTCATGGGGCAGGTTGCTATTAGTCATATCTTCTTGTGAGGAAGAACCCTAGAGGAAGATGCTTAGTGCTGCTGAGTCAGTGGGTCAGTCCTAATGCCTGCCTCCCAGGAATGAAATGAGAGCGGACCTCCCAGGCAGCCAAGTGCCACTGGGCATCCTGGCCACCCTGCCTAGGAGAAATGTCCATGCAGAAGTCACGATGAGGGCAAGGTGCACTCTCTGAAGCTCATTGCTGTTCATTTTGCAACCCAAAATCTGACACCACCAGGGGATTTTCTCTCCCTCTCTCTCTCTCACACTTTGGCTCAGGATAAGAAACATTTCTTTGATTTTTTAAGAATTTTTTTTTTGAATGCTTCACATGAGAGGCTATAGGCAATCAGGGCTATAATATAGGGAGCTCAAGGAAATTGCAAATGACTCAAGAGGATGCAGAACATTTCATCTAAACAACTCAGCTCCTCACTGCAAGATTTTCCACAGTCAGAGCCACATGGCTCTGGAAATCCCACCAAATACTGAAAGGGATGGAAAGAAATGACAAATATCTTATGAACTTCTTGCTGGCCTGGTACTAGAAACAGTCATGGGCCAAATGCAGGTCATAATGGATGCAGCCAGCTCTGGTGAAGAGTGGAGCAGCTAGCTCACAATTGCACTTTCAGGAATAAAGGACTGGTTGAGTCCTCTGTTGCTCAGTTGTCTCTTGAGGAAGCCTGTATCCAAGAGGTAGAGCATAGTTGAGCTGCATACTGTTTTTGCAGGGAGTCACAGGATCATAAGAGAAAAAAGTTACCTTCTCTGTTTCTCTATCAACAAAATGGAGAGCTGAGTCTCCACTGCCTTATGAACTGGGAAAGGGTCTGGAGCCAAATGGAGTGAAAGTGTCTGCAGAGGTGGGAAGAACTATTTTCCTACACTGGAGTAGGGTTTAGTTTACAAATACCCCACTCTCAGATGGTGAAAGACAGGTGTTTGCCCGTGCAAGAGGTATCTAAGCTCCCATTATGGTCAACAGAAATTGAGTAGGTGGGTCATGAAGAGTGATCCATCTGAGCCTAAAGTATATACCAGGAACTTTCCTCAATGCCTATGCACCTCTGGGCATCACAGGCAGCCCTGGATGCCTGTGTAGGGCATTTGGATCAACTCCGGACATCACAGCTAGTCACTGGCAATGGAGAGAACAGTTCTGATGAGTGACCAGGACAGACATGATTCAGGACCTGGGAATCAAGGTTCACCCAGCTGAGTGATTAGGAGGAACAGACTCCAAAATGGGTTTGACAGCAGCATTGATCAGATGAGTGTGCCCTGCTTGGGTGGACCGGTCAGTGGGGAATCTGGAAACATAGGGAGATACATGGGGAACCACACTGCCTGGCAGGCATTTGAGAGCCTGGGGACTTGGCTATTCCCACCTCCAGTAACTGCACATTTCCACCAAGGAGACTTTGGCAGCCAGCCTCAGCACAGCCTGTCCTCGCCATCCAGGGCCAATATGGGGCCGGTATGTGATCGTGTGACTGACAGATTCCACCAAATACACGTCAGTAAGGTCTACATAACTTTTTTTCTCCTTTTCCCTCCTTCCTTTCTTTCCCCCCCCCCCTTCTCTTTAAATATAACTTGCTGCATTTACGCCAATAAAAACTAGTAAAAAATCAGACTGTTCCCTGCAATTTCAGTGAACCCGCCCAGTGTTGGAAGCCTCCCAGCAGGGTCATGAACTGCTTTCTATACGTCCTGTGCCTCTATTTTTAAATTGGCATCTGGCACTCTGACATTCACATGGCGCTTCCAAGAGGACATTCAAGAACAGAGAAATCGCCTAAACTTTGGCTGCTGTCACACAGCCCTAGGAAACCTTGACCAAGGTGTTATCCTCAGCCTGACATGGGGAAAGACAGGATGGGCTCCAGAGAGCTTACAAGTCAATAGCCAAAACAACTGCCCCAGAATGTTGCCCTCGGAGAGCTGAGAAGCCATAGCAAGGCTAGAGGCCAGATGCCCAAAGAAATGTTACACTTAGCTCCCGTTTATTTCAATAGGTTTTCACTTTTGCCTCTCCTCCAGGAAAGGATTTTCCCTTTGTGAGAAGAACTAGCCAATACCTCCAGTGTATCTGAAAACAGGCTGTCAACCACCTCCTTTCACACCTCAGGGATGTGGCCCCCTTTCAACCAAACTAGTTTCTGTGAAGCTATTCTGTGAAACTAGTCAGAGGGACATGAAGACAAAAACATCCTGACTCTTCCTAGCCTTGCAGGCAAGAATGGATGGAGAAAGAAGTCCACTGTGACACATGTCAAATCAAAAGCAACATGAACTTTTGTCCCAGCAGTGTCAAGGACTAGAATTTGGTTCAGCATCACAGGAAAACTTCCCAACACCAGTTTCTCCAGGCATAAAGTGTTTCCTTAGCTTTGAGATGCAGGTAGGAACTGCAGTCTTCACAATAAGGATTTAATCCCAAACTTTTTTTTTTCAAGTTGTTGGAACATCTGCCATGAGTCTCCTGAGTCTTGGATGTCCAGGACCATTTAAGAGAGACACAGATTAATTTTTGAGTAAAATCCTGATGCACTATAAAATCTGGATCCTAGAAACAGAACAGAGGAAATTTTCTCTTCTGAATGCAACAGGAAAATCAGCCAGAAATCAGGATTGAAGGAGACTAGACACTGAGCTTGCTCAGCAAAAAAAAAGGAAAGAGGACAACTTGTTATCAGAGAGCAACATCCTTGGGAAAGGCAGAAAGACATCACTTGCTCTCCAAGATTAAGAAAAAAAACTGAAATAACTTTAGGGCAAATTGTCTGGGGTGAATTATCAGAGGAGAATGCATGACTTAACCACTGAAAATAAGACTGGAAGAGACCTGTAGAGCTTTTCTGATCCATCCTTTAGACCCATCATGTATTCTTTCAACAATGGATTCATTTAACCCTTTCAGACTGCCACCTTACCTTGACAATGGGAGATGTTTACAGGCTGCAGTGCCAAAATAGAGCATTGTGATGAGTTACCCTGCTCTGCCAAGTACAGGGAAAATAATTTTACTTCTCATTACTCACTAGTTAAGAGGTGTTCTCAAGACACAGGGGAATATCCCAATTTAATAATCTAGGGTGTCTTTGATACCCTAGCAATACCTGGACTCTCTCTACAGTTAAAGAACAGATTAGTAATTTCAGCTCTTAACTCCTTTCTCAGAGTTGAGTTTTCAGAGAGCTTTGGGCTAAATTTATGTCACTGAAATACAATTCCACAGACACAGCTTTAAGGAGTGGCGATGCCACTATATAGCTAGCTGGTTATGGTTTGGTTATTGTTTGATGTTACTTGATGTTTGCATTATTTTCTAAGAGGTCCTTAGCAGCTCTCAGGTGAGAAAAAATTACAGTGTCTGAGCCAGTGGAGAAGTTATGTCAAGGATGCTTATTGCCTCTAGTTAACACCACCAAGTCCAATGTTGCCTGCTTGTGTTGTCTTCTTGAGGAGTGGAGAAGGATGACCAAGAAAGGAAGACCAAGGTATGCCAGGAGTCATTGCCCTTGCAGTCAGCTTAAGGGTGGAGCAAGGGAAAGGTGTTGGGAGACAATGACAGAAAATGGCAGCAGAGTCCATACCATTGCTATCTCAGAATGTGTCTGTACAATGCCTGTGCCTGTATTTTCAGAGGCAAAGTCTGGCAAGAGGCAGGGCAAGAAACATGGCTACTATCTGAGCAAATATGGTAAATCAAAGTAAAACTACATGTTGTCTTTGCATAGTTCTTTTGCCTCTTCCTTACTCCAGACTTGGGCCCAGGGTAAACTGTACTAAATCACACCTCAGTCCTTATGTCTAATGTTTCCTGCTGGGTTATTCAAAGTCTCTGGAGGCACCTAGCCCAAAGGAACACCAGGATCCATGTCCTGGCTGGAAGTTTAGCTGGATGAATCTGGGCTTAGGTCATGTGGAAGAGGAAGAGCCACTCATCAGGGAGAGAACTGGTGACCGTAGCTCAATCAGAATGCTTCTGCCATATTAAACTGAAGGAAGGGAGTGGACGTTGGGCACACAGATCCATCTTGGCTCACCTAGATGAGTGCAAAGTGTCTCTTTGGCATGCAACTACCCATGCTATAAATCATACCTTACTCACAGGTCTCGGCTGAGTTTAGGCAACTTGGTCAAATCAGTTACACAGAGGAAAGACATGGAAGATGGGAGCAGAAGGGAGGACCTGTTTGTAGTCTGTCCAGCCCAGCACACCATTGAATATGGCTAGCAATGATCCTGAACAATATGCTTTAGTTCAAAGGCCCAGGCTCACAGGCAGCTCCCAAGACACACTACATCCATTTGAAGTGCTGAATGACCACACATTTGTACAAGCAAGGGCATGCATGCACGTACAGACACAATAAAAACAAACAAACAGCCTTGCAGACACATTTCTTCCTTTCTGGCTTTACACCCGGGCTGACTCAGCCACTGCTCCATACCTTGTCCCTCTTTTCCTCCCAGAGATGACACCAAGTGTAGCTTTATCAGCCAAAATCTGGAGCTACGTGGTGCGTGCTTCAATTCTCCCAACACAACAACAAAAGCATGCAGGCTCATGCATACGTGCCCTGGGACCTGCTTGAGTCATCATGTCCCTGAACATCCTTCTTGGCTGAAGCATCTGTAGAGACAGTTACTGGAAGGTCAGAGACCCAGAGGTGCTTTCTCATGCAGCAAATGCAAATGCAGAAAACAATCCTAAAGAATCAGGGATATCTACTAGGAGTCTTCTGGGCCGCTCCATATATTTTTTCCTGGTTTAGCATGCCCACCAATGTAGAAGAAGTCATAACCCCATAACCTCTATCTTGGTACAGCAGCATTGAGAAGACAAGAAGTAAGGAATGAGGGGTGTGTGTAAGATTATTGATTGATGGGGATCTGGTTTATTCTCTCCACAGCTGGTCCATGCTCCTTGAGGGGAAAGAGAGATGCCTTTTTATCAGTTAGGGACTGTGTAGGATAAGCATAGACTACATTAATTTTGTCAATAACTGAAGAGACTTTGCTTTCATAAACCAGTGAATCAGTAGTACCAGAAAGTCACACAAGAGCAGCCTATCTAGGAATCACTCTGACTGTGGTTTTCATCTCCCCAGCCACTGTGCACTGGGGTGGTGAGTCTAGCACCTCTGAGGACACATCATCGGGAAGCAAAGCCCACCCCCACAAAATTTTCAGAGGGAAACCAGCTGGGTGGTAACTATGTCTGCAGATAGTATAGAAAGTGAATGGTATTCTTTCTCTTGTCCTTCCTTCCCAGCCCAGACGAGAAAGTGTTTGATTAATGAATCACTGTCTGTGTGCCTATGCCTGGGAAGATGTGCTGAGAGGTGGGTGTGCTGGTAACGATACAACTGCCTGTACTGTGTCCACTGCTAGCCAAGAAGCCATGGGATGCCCCAGGTACCCACACAGGGACTGGTAGGGAGAATGTGAGCTCCTGGGAAGCCTATGCTCCAGTGGAAGCTGCAAACCAAGGGGCTCTCTCAAGAGGGACAATTGCTGAATTGAGCCAAATGCATTTGCTGTTTTCCAAGCAAATGAGACAGTGTGACTGGTTATAGCTTTTTGCAGGTAAATAAGCAGATTGGGTTGCTTTGTGAGACTGTGATGAGGGAAAGTGAGGAGAACCATTCGAGGAAAGCAGGAACACAGGCATACACTGCTTGAAGAAAGCAGAGTTTGAACACTGATAATCCCTGCCTTGTATAATTCTCCTAATGCTGCAACAACATCTAAGGGTGGTTCAGTAGACCAGCTGACCACTCTACCCCTCTGCAGAAGGTTTACCTGCCTGCAGCAAGGTCAGCAGAGTCAAATCCATGCAGCCTCCTTAGCTGTAGAGCTCACAGAGCAGCTTCATAATTCAAACCACCATTGAGAAGGTACTTTACTTCTGCCAGCCCTGCTAAATGATCGGTAACCTCCGGCAGCCGAGAGTGTGAGGTGGTAACCTCTTAAATCACCCCCATGTGAGTTGCCAGAGCTTGTCTGGAGAAAACCTACAGCTACCTTTCACTGGCAACTTGCTTTCCAGTCTCAACAGAGAGGCCAAGGAATCAAGTGGAATAAGCTACCTTCTGTCCTTCTCAGCTGGTTTCTCCAGGTCAAAACCAAACTCCTTTGGCAGGCAAGTAAAAAAAAAAGCAAGCTAACGCTCTGGCTGCTGGCACATTACCTGGTCTGTGGATACACAGGGTAATTCAATCTGCAGGGCTGTCTTTCTGGCATCTCTCATAAGCCCTAAAAATTCAATCCACAGTGAGAAAGAAAACAGAGCAGGGCTTGTTTGGTGCTTTGCGTGGTTGTAGGAGAGTGTGGGGCAGTCACTGGGAAAGACAACATTTTTCAAGTAGGAAACAAAGACTTTTGCCCTGCATAAGGTAAGATGTACATACACAGCATTTCTCCTCCTCTGTTTGCCAGACAAAACCATGTATTTGCATTAATTTAGCAACGGGAAGAGGTCTGAAGTGGATCTTAAAAAAGTGCCTAAGGGCTGTATCTAGACTCCTTACTGCAGTGTTGAAAATGGATTTAGACTGGAGTGTGGGAGGCTCAGACAACTTTCTACAGTCCAGATATCTCAGCAGAGACAGGCACCTACAACTTCTGCATATAGGACATGGAGACAAACGAGCAAATCTTAAAAAAATGGTTTATCTCACCAAATCCAGATGACAAAATTTTGGATGCTGTGCTGGGAATGCTTACTTTTTGGAGCATTGGGTGCCTTGTTCTGCTGCAGAGTTACACACGCTTACCAACATTTCTCGGATGCTTACCAACACGTCCAAGCTCAAGAGAATAAGCAGTGCAGGACCACCTCCTTCTCAGGTTTGCCAAAGTCTGGATCCCTGTCAGTAGAGAGAGAAAAGGTCAGGCTGCTTGCTTGAAACATTTGTAATAAATGAGGTGCTTTCATTCCTTGCCTCTCCCCACTGGCTGTACAGAGAATTAGGCTCGGATCGTAGGTGGTCTGAATCCCTGCACTGTTATGAATGTGGCCTCTTAAGAGGTAGGTCAAACACAGCTTCAAGTGACATAGCGTACCAGTCAACCTGAAAGAGAGCTGTGCCCAGGAACCACTTCAGCTACATCTATGTAGCCGGCACAGCAGAGGCTGGGTAGCCCCGAACAGGCCTTTCTTGCTACCCCGGTCCCGGTGGGGCTCGGTCCAGTTTCCATCCCAAGCTCAGCCCCGCCGCACGCTGCCGTGAGGGCGAAGCCGAAGAACGTTTTCATCTCCTACTTCGTGGTGTCGCTGGTGGGTCTGCTCTGAGCCCTGCTGCAGCTCGGCAGCCCTGTCACTGCCGCCCTGCGACGCCGCCGGGGCAGGGACCGGCTGCTGGCGGAGCTGCGGGGCGAGGGGGAGTGCGGAACCGGGAGGGAGCCCCGGGCAAAGTGAGGAGGGGGGCGAGCTCTGCCCACCATCTACGTGGTGACCTGCACCTAGGCCGGGACAGTGCAGAAGGCGGAGCTGGTGCGGCTGTTGCAGCCGCTGCTGCACGGGTGGGCGCTGCAGTGGGGGGTGATGGACGGCGCGGCGGCCCCCACGGCGCCGGTGTGGGGGGCTGCTGGCCGCCCAGTGTGGTTCCTTTCACCCATCTCAACGCCGAGACACCCCCTTCCCCTCCTCACCCCTCCCCGTCAACGACGTCCCGGAGACCCCAGTTGGGACCCCGCGGCGTCGAAGAGCGCAGCAGGGCACTGGGGCTGCGGCGGACGCAGGCTCCCGGCGAGAGCGACGTGGAGCCTTCAGCCTCTGCCTTCGAGGGGAGGCGCAGCGCCTGTGGCGTGGCAGCCTGGCCGGTGGGGCTGGTGGGGGGTCTGCGTTTCGAGCGGCAGCTGGTGACAGGGAACCGGGTGGTGGGCTTCTATACCGACTGGAAACTGGAGCGCTCCTTCCCCCTGGACACGGCCGGCTTGGCCGTGGGGCTGCCCCTGCTGTTGGTGCGCCCCGCCGCTCCTTTCAGCCCCTAAGCCGAGAAGGGGCTACCTGAGAGCAGGCTGCTGGGGGGACTCGTCGCCGAGGTGGAGCCCAAGACAACGACACCCAAGTGCTGGTGTGACACACGGGGACGGAGAAGCCGAAGCTGCGGCAGGAGGTGCAGCTGCAGCGCGAGGGATGGAGCTCTGACCCCCACATCGAGCTGTGACAACCCCCTTCCGTGCCCTACCACGGGGACCCCCACCCCAGGGGACATTTGGACTTTCTTTATCGACAGCCCTGCTCCCGCCTTTCCGCAGGGCTGCCCAGCAGAATGCTGCCCCTGCTTTAAAATAAATAAATAAATAATCCCGATGACCGGGAGCAAAGGGGCAGGCACTGATCTCTCCTTGGTGACCAGTGATAGAACCCGAGGGAACGGCATGAATCTGCAACGGGGGAGGTTTAGGCTGGGTATTAGGAAGAGGTTCTTTACTGAGAGGGTGGTCAGGCACTGGCACAGGCTCCTCAGGGAAGTGGTCACTGCCCTGAGCCTGACTGAGCTCAAGAAGCATCTGGAGGGTGCACTCAGTCCCATGCTCTGACTTGGCTGGCCCTGTGTGGAGCCAGGAGTTGAACTCGATGATCCTTATGGGTCCCTTCCAACTCAGGATATTCTGTGATTCTATGTAAATCTGTACCTACATGGGAGTACTAGGGAAAAGTGAAGATCAGTCAAACAGGCGTAGAGATAGCATGCATGTTAGTTAGAGCAAGTTCAAGCCTGGTTTGATTTTTCCTAAATAAATAAAGCAGATTTATCTTTATTTAGTCACGCCAAGCCTGAAAGAGAGCATCCCTCCCTAGATGTAAATGCCAAGCTTGTTTTAAATGAAGATCCAAATCTTGGCATCTGGGGCCAGCTACAATCAGCAAGAAAGACTAAAACAGGCTGAGATGCTGTAGAAGTATATTATCTTGGCACTTGGGTTTTGACTTTATTGACTGTTGCTGCTACACTCTGCTACTTGGGATGTGTGTCAGCTGGAAACAGCACAGCTGTCCTCCCACCACGCTGTGCACAGGACAAGCAGCTATTTTCCTTTGGGATTCCAGGCAGCTATGTCAGCACAGCAGCGTGCTGGTTCTTCTGACTTTGGTGTTTTGGATGGACCCCAGAATCTCTGCCCTATTTGTCAGTTATCACGCCCAGAAACTCATGGAGGTCTATGGGGAAGAGGAAACCACCTATCAGTTGGGAGAAATGCAGAACTGTATCTCTACTGTCAAGGGCTGTTGACCTGAATTGTTGGTGGTTAATGTTGGTGCATTTCCCCCACATCCCCCAAATTAAAATTTCCCCATGCCCTGAGCCATAATTTCTCCCAAGCCCCACAATGATTATGCACGTAATCAAAGCCTGCTTTAGCATGGAGAACATATGAAATTAGTATAGTAAACCAGGCATGCTATTTTCCATAGTCAGTGTCCCACCAGGACACAGCATGGTTAACATTATGTCTGCCTTCCTCTGCCTTTGCCAGGACAGAAAAGTTGAATGGCATGTCTCTGGCATGAGCCTAAACATAGGCTCACAGTTGCCCTGGGGTCTGCCAGCAGATGCTGTATGTGTTTGGATTCCATGTACACTGCAGAAGTTGTAAAACAGTCTTTTCCTAGTCTCCTGAACTCCATCATGCCTGGGGAAAAGGAGAGCAGGTAATAGAGCCTTTCTGGGGGTTCAGATACTTTCATCAGTCAGAGTTTTAAATGAAGACTTAAGAGGCTGTCACCCTTCAGCCATAAAAATCCACGGAACTGTGAAAATTCAGTCAGCTTGACACCCTTATCTGAAAACTGAGAAGAAATAGGTGCAAAACCAATGTGTTGGGGCTTGGAAAAAAATGCTTTATAATTAATTGCTGACTGCTAGCCATTCTTTTACATAAAGGGAGTTGGATGCTCCTGGTAATGGCATAGAGATTAATGTCTGGTTCGTGTTATTCTTGTGTATTGTGGTTTCAGACAAACTGGGTACACTGGAAACAAGAAACATCAAAATACTGCCCAGCAGCAGAGCTGATTTTCTGGCACATCCCTGCTGCTACTCATGAGTGAAGCCAATCTCTGAGAAAAAGACACAGTTACTACTAACAGTACTTCATCTTATGGTATCACATCCTGGCTCCTTTGGCTGAAGTCACTGCTACAGTAAGTGGTACTCAGTGAAACTAATTGGTTGGCTGGTATGACTCAAGAGAGTAACACCTGTGACTCCTGCATCACAGATAATTTTCAGAGAAGTTGTGCAACTGTTCTTCCAATTCTTTTCAAGACTCATCAGCCATAAGCTGAATTTAAGGGGCTTTCTTGGAATGCAAACCCGTTGACAAGGGAGGTGGCCGTTTCTCATACTGACTCCTCTTGTCATGTGGTGGCTTGTAATGTTTGACTTGGCTACCATTAGCAAGCCCAAATCCCACTATCCTCATCAAGGCTTTCTGTGGAGTCATAAAAAGAAGATCTGGAAAAGACTAATTAGATAATTTTGTCTATTCACCCTTGGCCAACATAAAGTTGTTCCCTACTATATATTCCCCCAGGCTTTCATCCGAATGACTCAAGTCCAAGGGCTTCCACTGCTGTCCTCCACAAGCTGTTCCACAGCTCTTTAAGTTGAGGCACTTTTCCTTCTGCCTAACCTGTTTTCCATCACTTGATTTCACGCCGTGACTCCTATTTCTAATTCCTTTTCCTTTCCTGAGTAATTTGTTTCTCTGTTTAGTCCGCCCTTAGTATTCCTTTTTAGACATAGGACTCAAATGTCTGGGAGGGTTATTATGAGATCTTCCAGCCTCCCCTCTGCTCCCGTTTTCTCTCTGCCATATTCAGTAGATGTGGCTGCAGCATCCTCTTAAAGGATGGAGTGATGGAGATACCAACTTTTCTGCCAATAAATCTATTACTGTGCTTTGCAACCCTTAACCTCAGGAAGGTGATCCTAACAGCTGACCTAATGGAACCTTTGCATGTCAATTACTTCTGGTTTCTTACATATTTCAAGTTTGCAATTAGGTTCTTCCTTCACTCTCTTCTTTGGACTAAGGTAATTTGTTCTTTACTTCTAGGTCATCTGTCTAATCATCCTTGTCCCTCTCTAAATGCCCTCTCCAGTTCACCTCATATCTTTCTTGCAGTGGATTAGCAAATATTGACTGGAACAGAACTGCCTCATTCCACCACAAGGCTATATTTCTGCTAGCACAACTCAATACAATGCTAATCTTTTTTTTTTACAACAGCAGGAATTTCTTGATTCGTGATCAGTTTGTAATCCATCACTGCTCCCTCAAAGCTTCTCTGCAGAACTGAGACCTGCACAGTTATTCTCCATTTGACATTTATCCAGGCAATGAATCTTGCTCAAATATAGTCCTTGCACGTGACTCCCTTAAATATCATCTGCTTTTTACATCTAGGCTTTTACTGCTTGGCTATGAATTTGCTGCCTGGGCCAGGAGAGTCAGAACTGCCGGCTATGATTGCAGCACACAGATTTGCCTGGTTCAATGGCCTCTCCTAAAGAAACTGCTATGTGTCAGAACGAGCTGAGCAATCAAGCCCCTCTGAAGGACTGAGATTTCAGGCAGAATAACACCATCATTACCCAGCTTGCTCTTACTGTATCTTCCAGATATGGCTTTTGCTGTAAAAACATTAATGCAAATTTGCATTCAGAGTCCTGAGTGTTCTGTCATTCCACCTAGCAAATAGCTAGTTTCCTACAAGAAAATCTCTGCTGCTTCAAACAAAAGGCAAGTCCCCAGTGACAAACTATTCTCTACTACAGATCATTACGCTGGGTACAGGAAATAAACAGATATGGGCAGGGAAAAGTTCAGAGACCCCTTTGTATAATACCATGTAGGATTAGGGGGCTGCACAGAGTCACCCAGGGCAAAATGTGTAGGGAACTGGCTGGCACAAGTTAAGTTGGAAAAACATTATTGCTGGTGAAGACCCAGGAGAAGAAATGACCCCAGTTTGACTCATGCATTCCCAAGATGAACTTGAAAAAGCTGCCAGCTAAGAAAGGAAACATCTTTTTCCTTTCAGACAGAGTCCTCCCAGGTACACCAGCTCCCACTGCACCACACTAAAAAATACAGATAGTCCCACCAGCACCACCTTTAAGCCTAGCTGGTATTGAGCAGTCTATCCTAGCCTGCTTCCCATCCAGCTCAGGTCCCAGCAGGCATGGGGTCACCGACCTCAGCAGCAGCCTCCCTCCCTCATCCTGGCAGACCTCGAACAGCCAAGCAATCCCAAATCGCAGAGTCAGTCCGGCTTCCCCATGGGGGCAGTGCCGCCAGCCCTGTGCATGTTTCAGACGCCCATCTGCCAAGATGTTTGTGTAGTTAAAGCAAACCAAATAGTTCACCTACCTTCCAAAGGACATCACCAAGTTAAAAACAGATGGAGAATGCTGGCGACAGAGAGTTGTCTTTTTTTTACCCCCCTTTTTTTTTTCCACTAATGATTCAGAAGGCCAGTAACAGCATTCTAGCCCTGGCTTTGGACCAGCATATCCTGTTGAGTCATGGCTGATGTCTGCACTCTAATCTTAACACATGTGGATGGGCTTGTTAGAACTTGTCATCCATCCCTGGCTACCAAAATATCCTCCTGCTTGACCTACCCCATGTATTACACAATATAACTTCTATGTTTGTTCATGTGGGCATATGCAGAAATGTGTGAGAGAGCTTTTGAGAGTGCAAAAGGGTACGGATGGGAGAGAGGTGCAGAAGTAGCTATAGCTGGAAATACAATGGTCTCAGGAGGCAGAAAAGCAAACTGCTCTTTTGTTGCCCTCTCCCTTGTCCCCACTTTAAAAAAAAAAAAAAAAGAGTTTTCAGCCAGAAAGAGAGACTTTGAAGGTTTCAGCATTCTCAGTCAGGGTCTGTCGCTGGTCTTTTATACAATAGCATCAGCCGTATTTTTGACCAAGCTGGTTTCTACCACTGGGTGATACTATATGCCCACAAACAAGATAGGAATTAGGGATTGCTCCTGATGTTAACATACTGTCAAATACTGGCAAAAAGTTTAAGTGTTAGGTGAGTGGTTTCTAAATTATTATTATTGCTATTTGCTGATCCTGAAACATTTCCAGTGGAAGGACAACCACACATACAGTAAACCCAGGCCTCTGTCTAGCAAGACTTCACAGTCTTTGTTATGTTTTTCAAAGTTAGAGATAGTCCACAGACCTTCCCTGCCTCTCCTGCTGTGGAGGACCAAAGTTCACACATTTAAAACTAATGTTCTGGGCAGATAGATAGACAGATAAACAGCTAAATAGGAGAACACATCGATGAGATGAGATTAGATTAGGACTCACGCTGCAAAATTTACGTGCAGACCCTCCCTGCTTCAGAAGTACCCAGATGGAGGATTTTGCTTGGCCTGTGTTATAAAGATAAAGCACATTTGCAAATGCAGATCCAGATTGAAGTTCAAACAGTCCTAACATTCAGGAATGTTCTGATTTGTGGTTTTGGTTTCAGTCCACATCAAACTTTAAAATGAAAGATGAAGAGAGATTGCTCTCGAGATAGCAGGAGATAGACTGATGTGATCAGGGTTCTTGTATTTTGGGCAGTAGCTGAAACTCCAAAACAGAATTTCCCTTTCATATGCAAAGCTACAGAACACTTAGCACTTTAAAATTTTTTCCTGGTGAAACGCTGGGAGAGTTGCCATTGACTTCAGTGGAGTTTGGATTCCCTCCTAAACATTTAATCCTCCATATGGGGTAAGTATTTTTCATACTTTTTTGCAGATGGGGAAATGGAAAGGAATCACGTTGTAGCTGCTCGCCCAAGGCCAAAGCACGGTCAACGCGAACTCCAAATTTCCTGGTGCTGAGCCCCGTGCTTGGACCTTGTGCCACGATCTTCCTGGAGAATAGGATGCCGGAGGCCACACACAGCGTGCGTGTTCCTACGCTCTGCTTGCTGCTTTCCTGGACCCAGGAGAAGAAGCTTTGCCTCCTGGGCCTTCCTTCCACCACAGCCTGTTAGCCAGGACGTTATCAGCCCTGAGGAAGGGCAACAGCAGGGTCTGTACACAGGGGAAAGAAGCGTCCCCAAACTCCTTCTGCAGCATGTTAAAGGTTTTAGTAGTCCCTTAACATTTCTCCACAGACAAACCAAACAATAATAGCATAAAGGGATCAAAGCAGCCTGTGCTGGACTAAAGCTACACATCTAGGCTGCCTTTTTTCTGGCAAAAGTGTAAGATGGTGGATGAGGTTCCATAATAGCTTTGTGGTAGGGGTAGGGCAGGGTGCTCCCTGTCTTCTAATACCAAAATTGTTCTCTGGAGGTGTCTAGACTCTGTTCTGTTCCTCAGGACACTCTGGGAGAACTAAGCACCAATGTGAGTATGACTGAGTGAGGTGGGTGAATCCATGGCCCTTAGAAGGTGATCTTGATGCAACCCAGTCTTTCTCTGTTGACTTGGGAGAGAGCTAGAGCCCTGCCAGAATAACACCTGAATTATTAATGGCTTCTTTTGACCCATTTATCATAGAAGTTCCTCAAATACGTCTTAAAAACTGTAACAAGAACCCTGTACATATCTCTTCAGATACTAGTTATCTAGAAAGCAGGGGAGAGAAAGCACTTGTGGGTCAGGCTTTGTCTTAGTCATGCTTCAGTAAATTTATGGGAGCAGAAGCAGTTATGCGGTTTAACAAGAACACAATGATTAACCTCTGAGCCTCTTTCCCACCCCCTTCCACACTAATGAAGTCTACTGAGATACTGATGAGAGCTACAGCTGTTAGGCAGGGAGATGACTACATCCAGGAGGGGAAGACAGTGCACAAAAGGACAAGGAGAACTGTTGGACCTTTGATAAATCCCTTCTCCATTCCTCAGTTTCCCAAACTGTAAACTGGGAATGATGAAATCATCTGGAAACTGTTTTGAGACCCATTGGTGAAAAAAGCTAGGTGTTACTTGTTGCTAATATTATACTAACAGTTTGTCTCCTCAGTAGCACGAGTGGGCAAAGAATAAAAGGCACCATGCCAGGAAAGCGCTTCTAATAACAGAAGTGCCATGAGCTTTTCTCACTTCAGAACCAGTGTGCCCAACAGTCTGTAGCTCTGCACTGAACGGGCTCCTGGCCTCCAACCAAGTGCACTGGTAATGGGTCCCAGCTGCATGCAGAGGAACAAGTGAGGAGGGAGACCGGTGAGCAAAACAGCCATCTGACAGTGCAGCTCAGCACCACACAAACACATGGGGCAGGCCAGGGACAGGAGCATTGAGCAGCGCAGAGCACTTGACTGGAGCAACAAATATCTGAGAACATTACAATATCCAACTGTTTCCTGAAGAGATGTTGGAAGTGCATCTCAGATGCTGAGAGTTGAGCAGTAACCCAAGGGATGCTATGCAAGTATTATAATGCTCTGGCTTGATGCTCTAAAGACATGGTCTACTATGTCAAAATTATATTTGCAGTGACTTAGTCATGCCTAACAACTGTGGTACTGGGGGGGGGCAGGGGGCAGGTATCCCTTCATATCAGGATGAGCAAATAGCAGTTGATTGTATTCAGACCACACGCTAGAACTGTCAGGTTTTTATCATCGTGACTGCTGACTGACATGTACAAAGTGCAGTGTAAATTTGATCACAGAGAGAGCCTTTTAGAAGGTTTCAGGCATAGCCTCAGCATTTCGTCTGTGTTTTGACCCCATGAGACAAAGGTAGAGGCTGTCAAGGTGCCAGACTATGGCAGTGGTCTCCAAGTGCACAAAGGCAACATACACAAAACTGGTATGACCTGGAATGCAGCCCAGGCCATTCAACCCCTCTGGAATTGTGCTGAAGCTGTGTATGGTTTGTCATCACTACATTTTCTTCTTGCTGTCCTGAACGTGGCCAAAAATATACTCATCTCTTCCATTTCCTGACTTCGATTTATTGTCAGGAAATGTTACCATGTCTTTCAAGACAGGTCTTGAGGAATCACAGCCATATCATTACATAGGTCAAATGCCAGTTAAATTAATTCCAGCATCGTGTGCAGAGACACAAGTCTCACTATGCTCCACTCTCCCAATTTCCTATGTTTGGATAAAACAGCATTCTTATTTGGAGAAATAGTTGTTGTGATCTGTTTTGATAGTTGTGATATGCTTTTTCTGTGGTTCCTCAGTGAACCCTAGCATGGGGTATAAATTAAACTGGGGTATAAATTAAACTACATGGCTAAAGGGGCTAGTAAATTAGTTGAATTCCAACCAGCTTGGCAAAATGTAAAAAGGACACAGTAACACTAGCAGGTATATGGCCTGGATAATTCAACCCAAAGAAGAGTTCCTGAATCTCAACCAGATTGATCTGTCTGAAGTCTAAATACACTGAACAACCTATCTAGTGCAGATCTTAGTTCAGACACCGTTTCCTTAGAATGAAAAAAGAGAGAAGCTGACAAAAGGCATTTCAGACTTTGCATAGGTTTCAGCTGCCTTTTGTAGATCTCTCTCCATCAAGTGTCAACAGAGATGAGGATGGTACAGCTCCTTATGTCAGACCCTGTGCTAACTGCCTATAGTTATGTAGGATGAATCAAGAAGAAATGAAGCCAAAGCCTTGGGTTTTTTGTTAGAAAAGCAGCCAATATGGGCTCAGTGATGATAGCAACAGAAAATCACTTCTGTTTCAACAGATCTGTAGCCTCAAAACAAGGAAGAGAGATGGAGGAGCAGAAGGAAATAAACTTTTTGAAGCCAGCACTTTTGACAGGCAAGATGATATGTGGGTTAGAGGATCCCAGCTGATATAGATGTATATATAATATAAAATATCAGAAGAAAATTTAATTAAATGTAGCAGATTTCACTCTTTTTGTAATTTTTTTTCAACCTAGCTGAACATACTTCTTTGAAAGCTTTAGTGATGAATTATGGACTTTAGGAAGTTTCATTAAAAGTTTGTTTTGGTTTAAATTGCCCAGATTTTTTACTAAAAGAAATTCAACTCTGAAGCCAATTGCTCCAGTATTTGACCTAAAGTAAAACACTTGGTTGGATATTTGGTTTTGGGGTTAAAAAAAAAAAAAGAAGAAAATGATTTACATTGGTTTAATTAAAAATGTTGTTTTGAATTACTGAGGGAAGTGCAAATGTTTCTTTGATTTCTAAATGACAGGTGATGATGTAGCTCTGAAAATTCTTGATATTATAATATGTGTACACCAGAAGCAGAGATATAATTTTGATCTGCAAGAGGGAACTCTTTTCTGGCTATGACCCCTTGTATGAAACTCCTCCAAGCCTTGGTCAGAACTTAGGGACAAAATTTATGGTCTTTCCTGGTTTGAGCAATGCCCTGTGTTTGCAGGAGGTGGCTGCCTGAGTCACTCTCAAACAGAAGGCAACAGATGCAAGATGAAGTCATGGTTTGTTCTTGTTTGGAGGACAACTCCACTGGGGCTCAGCTGTGTTCTGGTGTCATGGTTTCTATCTATCCTGGGCATGGAGCCAGATCTGAGGCTAAAATGTTCCAAAACGGCCACTGGTTAGAGAATAGGAGCCCAAAACTTGTAGACCCAACATGACATGTAGTAACTCACAAGAAGAACAATCTAACACTGTCAAAACTTATTTAGAAAACCATACAACAAAATTAGCTGCTGTCACTTCACAGTCCTGCTTCTGCTGAGTTGTTATAAACTCCCATGTCTCTGGTATGTTATGTCAAATGCCTACTTCTCTGTTAGCCTCCTCAGATTTATCTACTCTTCCTTCTTGGACTTGAGAGCACCAAGTGACAATGCTTCCATCCGACATGCCACCCTCTTCTCCACTGGCTTTACTGCAGGACCGAAACAAGGCAGGAGAGATGGACAGTGATGGCATGAAATAGAAAACATAAGTCTGACAGCTGCTGAGTGCTTCCAATTTTGCCAGGTATTATGACCCATGAGCCACCACTGTTCCTATTTGAAAGGAGAAGATTTAGAATATTTATTGATCTTCTTATGAGGCAGGACAGAAGCTTAATTTGCTGGGACAGTTCCATGACCCAACTAGGTGAGTTCAAATGCGTAACCCCAACCCACGGCACTGAAAAGACCTATCAGTATTGTCTGAGTGTATATTCAAGAGAATGGGCTTAAGAATCTAATTTTGAAAGCCCTGTCCCACTCTTGGCCCCTTAATGACATGCTTTGGCCCCATTGAGATGCTGTTTGCTATTGGACTAGAGATCCAAATGCTACTACATGCATAATCATCAGCAACAGTCAGTGAGAGCTGGGTAACAAAACTGCATCATTTAAGACCAGAGGCTTGAGAAGATGGGTGAAATTATATGTTCAGGGTTTCTCCTACCACTTTTAGATGTTATTGATGCATTTGAATTATATCAGTTGCTAAAGGCTTTGCCTGTGTACCAAAGTCCTAAGATACTGCCAAAAAAATGGTTCCAATCTTGAGAACCTTTCTCCACCTAAGTCACTCCACCCAAGTCACTCCTCCCTTCTAAGGTAAGGTTTCCTTGTCTGAAAAAAAGGTGATTAATTATTAAGGAAAAGGTAAGTTTTGTTTCCCTGTAAGAAATACGGTTACAATGAAATTTAAACATTTGCTCCCTCTGCATGTGAGATTACACAGAAATACGCTCCATATGCAAATATTTAACTTTTTCATGGAAAAGAGATGAAATGCATTGGCTCTGAAATACTTCAGAGAAAAACATAATGTTTTGACATTTCTGAATCACACAGCTTTGTTTTGCTTCATTGAACCAAACTGAAAGCTTGCACTTCAGCTTAAACCAGGGTGCGTTCATGTTCTGTAGGACAGCCTTATGTATAACTTTTCTTTACAAGCCAAGGGGGCAGACAGGATGCAAAAAAATCCCAAACCTAATCCACCCCCTCCCTCTTTTTACCTCCAACAAAACAAATTTTATGGTCTTGACCTTGCTCAGCTGATTTTGGTATGGTGGGCTGGGGCTTGAAGGGTGCAGGGGTTATAACACATTCTTGTTTCTCTGTCCGTGGAGTGTGAAAGACACAAAAGTCATTCCAACTGGAGGAACACAATGTATTGAAGAAGTGCTTTTATAATCAATACCAGAAGGATGATGAGAAATTTGTGGGAAACTAAATAACAGGAACCTTTGACAATGGATGATTCAGAGGAATGGGCTTATAAAAATAATATTTAAAACCCAGCATATGCCAGGTCCACACGATGACTGGGAGCAGAAGGGAGAGCAGAGCAAGCGGAGACTGCAGTAATTTGCAGGAGAGTGATCTAATTTGAAGCACTACTGCATGCCCACCATCACAGAACAGGTGCTTTTGTCCCTCCACAGTGGTGAGGTGGGACACTGTGGCTAGGTGTCTGCATGTGCCTGTACTTATGCACAGGTACTGAATGCCCTGGGGTCAGTTAACTTCCATCCAACTTCATCCTCTTGATGTTAGTAAAGTAGAAAGGCTACGCTGGAACCAAAAGCCCATATATAATCCCAAACTAAAGAAATTACAATGCTGTGAAGTACCTCACTAGCTTTGGGAAATGGCATTCTTAAGCATGGTCTTTTTCTTTGATCAAACATACATTTCACCTCAGCCCCTACCAGTAATTCCTGTGGGATACAGATACTTTTATTTTACTTTCTGGTCTAGACTCCTGCATAATGTTAGTAGAGCACGGCGTCTTCATTCCAGCAGTGGGAAAGGTGTGAATCTGTCAATTTTTCCAAGGATTTATTTTCTTGCTTTTTAGAAGGGGTGCTGAGTACCTTAGAGTCTTAAACTTTCCTCTGATAGAACAGGAAGGGAGGGGGTTTTTCTACAGGATCTCAGAACTGTTCAGGTCAGGTGGGATTTTAATACTCCAACACTATATATAAATGTGCGATTGTTATCTAGGAGGAACGAGCTGAAATGAAGCAGAGGAAACTTTCAGTGGAATTATCAGGAAATGTTTCTCAATGGTGAGACAAACTGTCAGGCTGTGAAGGAGTCTCCTGGGGAGAAGGAGAGATTTTCCCCTCATGAGTCATGTTTTGTTGATCTGGACAAAGAAGTCAACAATATGCAGGAGCGGAGGGTCTTGTAACTGAAGTCAGGTTCATGGATTTGGAAGGAGTCTTGGCAGTAGATGTTACCATCCTTTCTGCCAGTTTAATTGAATGTCATCAGCAAGGAGAAATTCAAGGCCCTCAGCATTAATGTCATGTAACCCACTAATCTGGGCTTAAAGTGTAAATCCTCATAACTGAAAGCAGTTTGGTTTTCATGGGTGGGTCTGGGGGCTGCAAGCAGATAGGAGACACCTCAAATCAAAGAGTGGATGGATAAAGACAAATCCAGGTTATATGTGAGCTATTCCTCACTACCTCCTCCCCCCTCCAAAAAAAAAAAAAAAGTATATAATGAAAATGAAATCATTAGGTTGTATTGCAAACAAATACAAAAATGCACCAAGTGGGATTTTTTTTTTTAAATGAAAGCTCTTAATAGCCTTGAGCAAGGGATCTAAGTGAGAAAAGATAGCTAAGGCCCAGAATATCCTTGCATGTGATGCAACCATTAATATAATTTTGTTGATTGAGAACTTTAGGGTCCCACACAGTGATAAACTTCCTAAGATGCCTGGTTCATTTAAAAGCCTGGCACTCCCTCCCTCCACAAATATTTCTCTAATTCTTACATCAACCATAGATACAGAGCAGTCTTTGTTGAGTGCAAATTTTACCCAGTGCTTCTCCAGGTGCTGCTTTTGCCAAACTCTTCCAAGATGCTTAGGGAAAGAGATACAATGACAGCTACTAGTTCTCTTCTCTACTGTTTATTCCCATGCCTGTTTGGTTTGCATATCATCCATGACTGAAGACCATGATCCACCTGCATCCCAGGGGTTTATGCGCTGAACAGTGTCACTTTAAGCACCTGGATGCTGGAGTGGACTCCAGAACTGGGGTTTTAGCTCCTAAAGTCTCAGTGCATCCAGCACGAGAATCAGACGCTTCAAAATCAGATCCCCAAAGTCAGCTTCGTGACAAAGTAGTTCCCTGCAGAATTAGCCTACAGAACACACCACAGACAGGGACACATCCTAAAAGCTCTCTCTGCTGTACAGAAAGGAGGAATGTCACTCAATCTGAGATCCTTAAACTGTCTGTCTCTCCTATAATTAAATGCCTACACTTTTTATGTCAAGAAGAGAGCAGGATCACTTAGAGCATCTTCCTCCCTTCCCACTTGACAAAGC
The DNA here is from genome assembly GCA_022605575.1 of Laterallus jamaicensis coturniculus. Lineage (NCBI taxonomy): Eukaryota > Metazoa > Chordata > Aves > Gruiformes > Rallidae > Laterallus > Laterallus jamaicensis. The sequence goes on along the minus strand of JAKCOX010000090.1, from coordinate 2,358,832 downwards.
ATCCACCTGGTCAGGACACAGGAGGCCGAGGTCACATCTTGCAGATGTGGGACTTCAACCTTAACACTCCTGTTTCCCAAGTATGTACACAGGATTACCAGAAAAGTCTTCTCCTGTTCTTCTTGCATGACCACGGGGACTCCCAAAAAGTCTGCATAGAGGAGGGTCTTAAAACTTTCTCTTCTCATATTATATGCACAACTTATAATCATTTACTGGCTGTGATTGTTACAGTGACACAAGCTAAAGCATAGTACCTGCCAATGATTTTAAAATTATTTAGCCACATGAATGAAACAGCTTTTGCTATTGAGTCCCTTATTCTAATTTCTTTTCCAATAGCTCCCAAATAGTGCTTTAGAGTGTCATTCTTGGCAAACACTACTAATTTCCCACTGATTTCCTACATGTGCAGATCTAGAGAGGTGGAATCTCTTCTGGCCTCACCCACAGAATGTCACTGTGCTTCTGCAAACCAGCATAAGTTTGGGCAGTAAGATCTGTCCTGGATGAGAATTTGTACCCTGCTACCCTAGTGCCACTTGAAAAAGAAGATTTCTACTTTGATTGAAAATTTCTAGGGACAAAGTCAGATGCAACAAGGACAACATCAGTAGCATTCCTGCTTTGAATCATGTGCCCAGATTTTCCTATTATGCTCTCACATTCATAAAGTAAGAAGCAAGATAGTATCCTAGCAGGGTATAGGAAGGAGATAATCCCCAGGGTATACAGCCATGTCAAGACAGAGGTACCTCCAAGGACCTCTAGGCATTCTTGAGGAGCAGAAGTCAGGATGCTTTGGGTTTTTTTAATGCCAACAAAGGAGGCCTATGGAGTTTAGGCACTCATGGGCAGGTGATCTGAGGATCACCATTAATCACTGTCCTGGTCTCAGCTGAGATAGAGCTAATTTTCTTTCTAGTAGATGTTATAGTGCTGTGGTTTGGGTGTAGTATGAGAATAAATGACAGGCAAATACCAGTGGTAGCACACTGATATTTTTAGTTGTTTCTGGGTAGTGGTAGAGTCCACACTAAGTCCAGGACTTTGCAGCTTCCCAAGCCCTGCCAGGTGCCCAAGAATCTAGGAGAGCAGAACCAGGACAGCTGACCAAGGCTGGCAAAGGGATATTCCTGACATGTCACATCAGGCTCCTGACATAACAGGGGAAGCCATCAGGGAGGGGAGATCGCTGCTTGGAAATGGACTGGGAATTGGGCTGGGGTTTTTCCTTCCATATGTGGTTAGTAGTTGAATTTGTACATCTCTTGGGTTTTGTTTCTTCATTATTATTATTGCTTTTATTATTATCTTCCTTTCTTATCCTATTAAACTGTCTTTCAACCCCTGAGGGGTTTTTTTCATCCCCTCAGGGGGACAGGGGTGAGCAAGTGGCTGCTGGCGCAAAACCACGAGAGTCACCAAGTCAACATAGGCCTCTGCATGTCTCTATGGACTTTAGCATCTCTACTTGACCCAGCCTGATGATGCTAAGCATGCATCTTTCACTCAAAATCCCTGAGCCACTATAAATTAATCTGTAAATGGTTGCTCCTTGTCCCTCACGTACTCTTCCTCTGATCAAGCCTCAAAAACACAGAAACCCCACTGTTGGCCAGGGCAACAAGTTTATTTGTTGACAGAGACCTTCTCTTTCCAGGAGTTGTTTGAAACAAGTCACATGGCTTCCATGAAACACCAAGTGACCTTATACCCTGAGCCATGGAAAGTTGTGTGGTGTTACTCAGCCATTTGTGTTGCCTAGTTTCCTGGAAATTCTAAGAGAAAATCAGGAAACTTGATGGACAATATAAGTAATTCTTTAATTTCTTATTATATTTTTTTGCTTGGTAGTAAACAAGGGAGCATAAATTCCATGAATGTGGAAGAATGCTATCTGGAACTTAGTCCCTGAGGGCTTTACAAAAACCAGGTTTCCTCAGGCTTGTTAAGCCTGGCTTGTTATTGTAATTCACATCAAAACATCCTTCAAACACTACCCTGAAGGTCAGACCAAGAAAACCCAGTTTTGACTCACTTTTGTTTATAACCACATTCCTGCATGGTGAAGCCCAGAAGGATCTGTGAATTTCAGGCTGCTACCACACATCTTCAAATGTCAGAGCGTAACTCCAGAAGCCTGATTTAGGGGAATCAGTGGAAGAATCAGGAGGAATTTGTGTCAATCTGACAACACAATTGTCTTCAGGCTGTGGCAAGCCAGAGCTATTGTTATGACATTTGGAAACTTGAATGAAAAGACTTAGAACCAGGTGCTTCACTTCCATTTCAGGCTTTGCAGCCAGTAGCAATGCACACGAAACAGCAGCCAAAAAAATCCCTGAGCAGCTTATATTACATCAGAGGACCCCAGAGGACAGGATCAGTATAAAGTTCACTCACACATTTTTTTAAATGCCTGCTTAATTGCTTTCACTTCGATTCAAGTCGCCTGTTGTTCTGCCTCAAAGTCTGGGCAAAGCCAAACTGTTTGGGTAAATCTAAGGATATAAAAATGTTTTTGTAGTTCTAGTACACCAAGAGCATTCAAAGCCAAGAAAGTCATGATTAAATGAAAATATTAGCCCAGAGTATTCAGGGTGTGCGTGGCAATCACAACACTGAAGTTGACCGCAAAAGTCTAATCATTTTCACATTTGAATGCCTGGCCTTGCTGGGTACCCTTGAACTGCAGCCATGGAGTGGAAAAATCAGTGTCAAGATCAGCAAAGCCTTGGTCCTACAAAGTGCTGTGCTCTATGGCATCTCAGTGGACCACTCTCCTGGGAGCAAAGATCTCTCAGCATCCCGAAGCTGTGAGTTTGCTCCATTTATAAATCAGACGCTGACTTGTCCAGCAAAGATGCTAGCCAGGTGCTGTAGGTCTGATAGACCTCAGCCAGTGTTGAGAACAATGTAAAGAAAGGTATGAGAGGCCTGATCCTCCCACAGAAATTGATGAAAATAAGTCTTGTGCGATTACGCAGTCTCAGGTTACATTGGGCTTTGTCAGAAATCTTTGGTGGACATAAACATCACTCCATCCATGGGAAGAGATCCCAAACAAGATTAATATCCTACACATTTTGCAGAAGTACATGGCCAGAAAGTTTGTGCAGTCATAAATCCATCTCACTTGTGCACACAATGGCAAATTTGTTCATACAATTTCAAACTTTTTTGCCATGGATGTCAACAGGTTATTTCTGCTGTCACATTTGACATCCTATATGATGTTAGACCTTGCAGACAGAAGACCAGAACACACAGAGGAAGGAAATGTTACAGATCTAAGCACAACAGAGCATTTTACAATAACTCTATCAAAAAGTTAATCAACTGAGAGACACAAATCCTTAGAAAAACAGTTTGTGCTTTTTCAGCTGCTCAAGAAGACTGATTTTTGCATCTGCATAGTAACTGCTCCCTCCTCCTTCACCTCCACTTTCTTTTGAAAAAAATGTACATTTTGTTTGTTTTCTGAGGTTTGGCTGTGTTGTTTTTTTTCTTTTCCCCATAGTTTCTTCTGTTCCCCACCCCCCACCCCGATTTCTTAGCAGTTGCATCATTTTCTGTGCTATCCCAAGTAGCATGCTGGCAATGCCAAAGATGATGCCTAGCTATGTGTCATGTATCAATGAACAGTTGTCAAGGGTTCACCAACTTTACTTCCTGGAAAAATTATTGGACAGAGCAAGGAAACAAAACTGTTTGTGAACACAGAATACAACAAGGTTCTGACTGCCAGCCAAGAGAGATCTGTCAAGAGGAGGGTATCTCAGTCCAAACTAATTTATCTTGTTGATAGACTAATGGGGCTGGTACACAGAAAATCTCACACTTCTTTAGGACTTTTTGCACTGTTACACATAACATTCTTGTAAACTGAGTGCAGAGAACTGTCCAAATGACGTAGCTCTGAGTTAGCAGGTTTCAAGTTGAACAGTTTAAAAGAGTATTATTGGAAGGCAGTTAGCACTGGGTCACAGTTCTGCCAGAAAGATGTCCTGAGCAGCACTGTGTAAGGGTTTGTCCTGGGTCTGAGGCTATTCACTATTTTCATTAACAACCAGGACAGTGGTTGTTAGCATGCAGACTATTTAATAAATCAAGCTAGGCTTAGACTGCAAATACATGAGAGATCAGGATTAGAATTCAAAATGAATTTGACAAATTCATGAAAAAAATCTCTGAGGGGAAAAGAAATAAATTAAATTGCATAGGGACAAGAATGTGAATAATCAGTTTTCCTCATACAAAAAGAGAGGGAGATCCAGCTTGGCAGCAGTTCTGCAGAGGGGAATGTAAGGAAACAGGGAGGCTCATAAGCTGAACAACAATGCTGTAATGCTAAAGCATGCAAACCCTACGCTCAGTCTCTAAGTCAGCAAGGTAGCCTGTAAGACACCACCACGATCGTAATCTGTTCTGCACTGGAAATGATATACATGTCTAGGTTTGGGTGCTGCACTGCAAGCAAGCCATGGACCACCTGGAGACCATCCAGAAGGAAGCAAGCAGAATCAGAGATCTAGACATCCTGGTCTGTCAAGGCAGTCCAACAGACCGAGGCTTTTTACCTTAACACAGGCAGGGGTGGTGATCTGGTGGGAAATGTCACAGGGGGGAATGGAATCGCCCATTTTCCAGATCCACAAGTACCAGAGAAGACCTGGTTTTCAGATGCAGCAAGAGTAAAATTATCTGTCGATAAATGGTCCCTGATAGGCAGGACAGTAAAGCAGAGCTACACCAAGTGAGTTTTAAGATATTTCTGGAGGTATTTACCGACAGATTAGGTAAAAATCTGTTAATGATGCCATAGCTGGCCCTGTCTTGGAGCAGGGACATGTTCTAGGTGACCTCCTCAGATCTCTTGCAAGCCCAGGAAGCCAGATGGAGTCTATTTTCTCTATGAGTGCACACAGTGCATTACAAGTGCCCGGAGATGGCTGCTCACCCCAGCCTGCCCCATGAGCTCACGTTAGTACAGCCGCCCATGCGTTTCCCCAACAATAAACCAACTGTTTCTAATGTGGCATTGTACAAGCATCCCTGGAGTAATCAGAGCTAATCAGGAGGGCCTGGCAGGACATTGTCCGCCCAAGGAGCCCTTGGCTTGTGCCAGCCCAAGTCCTTCGTGACATGCTGCCTTTACGGTCAGGGATGTGAAGGAAGGCTGGTTAATTGCCGGAAACATAAAGATATGCAGAGGAGCATCAACCTCTGCATCCTAATCACTGTCCAGCCATAGAAAAACATAACTGCTTTTTTATGTTTCCCTAGGAACAGCTTCCAGGGAGCTGATGAAGAAGGTCTGCCGACTTTCCTGGATAACATCTCTGAATCACCATAGCTAGGGGCTGCTCAGGCTTTGCTCCCACCAGGAGTTATTATAATTTCTGCATCTGGAATCAATCCAAGTCAATACTTACTTTTCTCAGTAATACTGATCATTATCACTCTTGTATGTGGGAGCCCTAAGTGCAGAACAAGCACCCACAGTAGCACATGTGGGGCAACCAAGAAGGAAAAAAAGTTCTCTGCCCAGCAAGCTCTGAGTCACTTCAGCTTCTTATCACTGCTCCTATTTACTGAAGCATTTTGAAGGATACTCTCTGGAGATTCCTCTGGCATGGGGAATCTTTATCTGCTGCTCATGGAAAGAAGATATTGCCTCATCACTGCCATATGCAGTTCTCAGCATAGGACCAGCTGTCATTAAACACCAAGAGCATCCCTATAGTTTGCTAGTTATTCCTGGTCCTGCTGCCTACTGAAGCACCTGTCCCACTGACTTACCACTAAAGCCGTCTTTGCCTGCCAGCCTTCAGAGACCAGTGTTTTCCAGAAGGCTCTGAGTTTCAGTAGCTCAGCTCTAAAGCTGAATAACTTTTAGATGTGAGTTCTCAGCTCTGTTTCTCCTGTACTCAGCTTCCCTAGTTTTATTTCAACCAATGCTATGTAGTTTACATGTTCCATGCAGCAGCAAAGGCTGAACACTACAAATATTGGAAGGACAGGCTATACAGAGCCCTGCATGTAGGAAAAAGCATCAGGGCAATTAACGCCTGGGCTCAGACAGCGAAGTGAGCCAGCAGAGTCAGGCCATTCATTCGGTCTCCTGCTGAGCACATGAGCAGCTTGCCTTTGAGTCCTTTTTCTCCTTCACTGTTGTTGTGTGGAGGCAGAGAAAGGGCTTCTCACCTGCAGCTCTTGCTACCAAGAGCAATGAGAAAGCCACGTCCACAGCAAGAACTGAAGAGATCAATTTGCTAATGAGTCAGGCTCAAATATTTAATGGGAGATCCCAATTATAGGGACTGGTCTCAATCAGGCATTCCATCCTTAGATGATTTGTGGAAAGCTTTTTCCATCAAAACCAGGATACTTAGGGGCATTAGTGACCATTTATGGATGCCAGAATACCTTTGGCTTTTGGGCACCCAACTATCTTGGAGGACTGAAGCCTTAAGGAAGGGTTTTTTTTTCTTCTCAGGGCTGAAGAGCACTGATGAGCCTGAGGCTCTCAGGTATTGAAGTAGGGGCTACCCAGCATGAACTGCAGCCCCAGCAAAACTGGACTCACAAATGTGTTCAGAACAACAAAGTCCAAAAAAAGTCTGAACTCTGAGGAGGAGACATTGTCCAGGGTGAGGTCTGTCTCAGAATAGGTGTAAATAGAATGAATTTAAGGAAAGGAAAATTTAGGCTGAATATCAGGAAATGTTTCCTGACAGTAAGAAACACACAGTTGCGACTTGCGTCCCCATGGGAAGCTCTGGGAAGATCGTGGTTTGAGTCATGTTACTGCTGAGCTGGACAGAGCAGCAGATAATAAAATGCAAAGGAACAATCCTAGATTGCTCCCCAGGGGTGTCAGAGATGACCTCATAGGTGTTCTTTCCACCTCTAATCTCTCCTCTATCAGTCTGAGTGCAAAGGGAAACATTGAGATCACACCCTTATTATCCTTCGCTGTCCCTGGGAAGGCAGAGAAGAGCACCAGGGGCCGGGCATACTTCAGATGCCAGAAACTGAAGAGAGGTGAGAATGGTTTCTTTCAAATGAGGATGTGTGGGGGACAGGGCAGCACTCTTTGCAGTGCTTACCAGATCCCAAAGCAGTGCACTGTATTGGAGTATGTGGAGGAGAAGAGTCTCCATGGACTTTGGTCTTCTTCCTGCAGACTGATGGTGCTGATCATTCTTAAATTAACCTGATTTTTTGAGGACATATCTGGGAAACCTTCACACAGCCCAGGCATGGGAAGTCCATGCAAAACAGGAAAAGATATGTGTCTGCCTGTAATGGATGTTGATGTTTTGTACAGTGTGACTAATTCAAAGCAGAGACGTATCTTCAACCACCTGCACAGCTCCAGTGGTTTTCACTTGCTGTCTTCCACACCACACATGCCTTTATTGGGTCTGTTCTGCCACAGCTTGCTACAAATCTTCTGCAATGATGGACTCTGAAGGCACCCCCTGTTGACTTCAACTGTGGCATAAAAATTGCTGGTGCTAGCAGAGACACAACCCAAATTTTCTCTTTGATCTGGAAAATCCCCACCAGGAGACCATTCCCTCTTGCCTAGAACAGACACAGGGGACAGACGGTTTGTTAGCTAGAGCCAGCCTTTCATTCTGCCAGTGGAAAAGCACAGAGAGAGGAACAGTAGACATCTCCACATGGGACCAGTGGTAGTCAAGTATATCCTCAGTATCTTTTTACCTTCCCTACTTCCCCCTGCCTTGAAGTCATAATCCAATGCTGCTATGCACAGGTCTTCATACCAAATGTGAGGCTGTACTTTGGTTCTGCTTCTGGAAGATTTAGCATTTGGTTTATATTACTGCATGCCTAAAACCTCTCTCTGCTTGAGGTTGACTCATACTGCCAAATAGCCAGGGACTTTTTGAGCATATGCTGAGTTTCTTCGGTGTCTTTGCTTCCACAATGGTTTTGGTGCATGTGAGCTCCACTTGGAAATTGATAACCACTTTGGGGACTCATAAATATTAAGACTGAATTGCTCTTTTCCATGATAGAAAGGCAACTGATGAGATGGTGCCAGAGCTAATGGCAGAAGGGAGTGGGGGGTGTTTGGAAACCAAAGGCATTACTTTTATTTGTATTGCCACAGCAGCAAGAGGCTGAGATCAGGGCTTCACACTGTTAGTCACTGCAGTGGTACTTAGGGAGACTGTCCTGACCTTTAAAGAAATGGAAACAGACTTTATGTGACTTATTCAAGAACAGAGCCAGAAACAAAGCTATGTTCTCCTGGGGACCAGACCCATGGGCAAGACAAGATCACCTCTTCACACTGGGTGCAGTACTGCGAGAGCAGCACTCCAGGATGAGCGTCTGGATGGAAGAAGGATGGAACAGTCCTGCTGTTGGGCCAACTGCCAGTTGAACCTGCTCCCTGGGAAACTGGAAGAAGGGTTTTGGAGCACTCTTTTCTGTGCAAAAGAAACTGTCACGGGGGTAACTGCTGCACCTACACTGGGGTTCTTACAAAATGCCCTTTTTCTCACAAAAAGGTAAGGGAGAGCAGAAATTTCAAGGACAAAACCGTGTCTCTTCATGAAGAGCCATAAAGTCCTTCCATCCACCACAGAGCTGCAGTCATTGTTTAGACTCTTGGTCTCTGGTTGCTGCTGTTTGTGTTGCCAATACAGCCAGTCCCAGGAAGGGAGGAGATTTGGCCGGTAGACAGACAATGTGTTTTCCCTTCAAAGCAGGGTGTGAACTGGGGCTGCTACAGTAACACTTTCCACTTTCCCCTTTCAGGGATCTCCTGCTTAGAGTGGGGCAGGCGGGATAAACACAGCGACAGGTCAATGGCAGTACTTGGCTCACAGGACCAGATGACTACAGTGCTTGAGACAAGGGAAAACACGGAGACTGACCTGGCATCTGGCTGCTGCTTATGTTTTCCCTTTTGCACCACTTCCTGGGACATGGATGCTCCTCTTCCCGTCATCTTCCTTCAGTTTGACTGTAAGCACTTCAGGGTAAGGGCATCCATTGGTCTTGTGATGCTGGCAGAGACATCCTGGCTAGGACCTCCCTGTGGTTCTCAGGCCTTCTGGAGAGCCTTCCTCTCTGGGGGAATGCATGTGTGTATCTCTCACGTGCCTCCTGACCTCTATTGAACCACATTCCCAGTAGACACACCAAACATTAACCTGAGGAATGTCTTCCTCGGGGCTGGGGAGAATGAATCAGTTTCTTTCCTATTTCAAATTTTGCATAATATAAAGAAGAATTCTGAGCTCCACCCTTCAGAAATTTAAGCTTACTCATTGCCCCAGGCTTCCCCAGACCAAAACTGCCTGCCTACCTCGCCAGCTTGAATAAATCACCACAGCTCACTCTGTTTCAGAGAAATTGGGCTGCATCCATTAACCCGGAGTATCCCTCTCCTCCTACCACCCCATCCCTCCCCTTGTATCCTGCACGTAACTTTGTGCTAAGGGCTAACAAAGGAGATCTTCCCAGGTGAATAGTTAGCTCCACAGGCGACTATAAATTGCTTTGACCCCCCGCCATGCTTGGGACTGACCGGTGTAGTTTGGTGCTTGCATGGCAGGGACCCTGACCTGATGGGAATCCAGAAAACCTGGGGAGGTGCTCTAGGAGTGGTCCTTGCAGAAGGTGAAGTCACTTGCACAGTGGCTGGTCCCAGCTTGCTGTCCTTTCATATAGTACTTCTTCAGGGCAGGTTATATCATGGTGTTCAGGGAAACAATTCAGCTGATGCCTGGTGCTGTCCCCTGATTCACAGTTTACATAACCTCTGAATAACCAATGAACCTCTCTTCTCTTCTGCAAGTTTGGTCAGGACAATTTCTCTGACAGGAAACTTGCACTTTTCCTTACTTTGATTTCAGTCCAGTTTTAATGCAATAACCTTCCCTAAACTAAGTGTTTTGGGGTTGCAGACTACAGCATTTGTCATTAATGAGCTAAATTTAGGATGCAGGGCTGGATTCGGGAGACCTATATTCTAATCTGTTTAGACTTGGTGAAATCTCTTAAATGAACCTATTTTTGAAGAGGGGTGAAAGGTGAGAGAAAATCACCAAAATGTCCTGTGAGATCATCTGAGTCTTGTCAAAGTGTTTTTGCCAAAAAAGATCCCAGTGTTTTTAATATCACCATATTTTGCTACAATTCTATTTTAGATTGTCCCCATTTTTCCCAGTCAAGATGCCTGTTTGTTTTTAATGCCGGAAAAACCTTGCTGTAAAATATTTTAAGTACTTCCTTACACTATGTTCAAATCCAAAATAACATATCACATCCAAGTCCAAGGAAACTTTTCTGCTAAATATAGATTTTATGGGATTATTTTTAAGCTTTCAATTAGCAAGAAGTGGAGCCACGTAATGCCAGGGCATTGACAATTTTGGGGTCTTTTGGGAAAGAGATTTTCTTCATTCCCCTGTTTTATGTACTTATTCCCAGGCAAATGTATGCACAAGTGCACGTGTGTGCTTAAAAATGCAGTTTGTTACAACTCTCTTCATAGTTCCTCTGTCAACAGCCAGTGTGGCCTTGGTAAACACCTCATTTTTCGATCCTCAACAGCATTTGCAGGGCTGGTGCAAATTCACAAAGTCATTAATGTGCATACAGCAAAGGTGACTTGCTAATGCAAGTCCAACAGGGGCTATCAGGTACCTGCTCTGCTTATCTGCTTAGCCACCAAGACTTGACCTCTGATGTCCCTGCAGCATGGATGGAAGGATCTGTGTGAGGTGAGGACATTCGGCAGTGCCTGCTATCAGGGCTGTTCTTCCTGCTCTGCATTTCACACACTTCAAATATTTGTAAGCTGTTGTATCACACACCGGTCAAAGTCCATTCCCAGCCTTTATCTCTTTTCCCCTTCCCTTGCCACTCCAGCAATCTCATGGCAGGTCTCTGGCTCAACCAGGGGCGAGCCCTGCAGCCGCCCACCCCTGCAGCTACATCCCCCTCCCAGTTGCTCTCTCAGTTTCGTATTCACGATGCTGATTGCTCTCTCCTCCCACCACTCTTTGGCAGGAGGTGACACATGTGAGGAGGACAGGGAACAGTGACCTAATCCAAGCCAATTAACCTGAGATTCAATGCCAAGCTGCTAATTATCTGCACTTTTCAAAGGGCAAGACTGCAACTGTTTCAATGCTTCCTGGAAACTCTTTCTTTTCCATTTATCTTTTGTGCCTGTGGACAAGTCTGGAACAAGCCCCTGCCCAGGCTGTCTCCAAGCTAAGCCTCCTTGAGCTTGCCACGCAACACGTTGATCTTCACTGTGCTGCCCAGGACAGAGGAACGTCACAGGCTTGTTTTGAAATGCAAGCCAGAGTTCACCCACTGCAGAGATTCCCCAGGCAGATTCAGCTCTGAGTTTAGTCATCCAACCTCATGAGACTGCTTTGAGCAAGGCATTAAGCTCCCTTTACGGAGAGTTGATTGGTGGATAACTGTGATTTGATTCACTTCCTTAAACATATGTCCTGTGCCATTTGAGATGCTCGGGGACATCCTGCCTGGCCTCTGGTTGCCACTCCTGAGGGAACACGCATATTCCACATGTCAAGTGATATAAAGCTCAGGCTCACAAGGATATCTCAGATACCTCACGGCACATCTGATGATGTTTATGCCTGTGATTGAGTAACTGTTTTGAGTCCCCAGGGTTAGCGAAGAAAGAGACAACTCCCTGGCATCTTTTAGATTTTGGAGGGGAATATAGAGAAAGAAGGAATGGTGGGATGGACAGGTAGATGAGTGGAGTATTTCCCACTATTTCTAGAATTTTCCAGCTATTTCACTGAGGACGAAGTAAGTAGAGTACTTACTTCGGGGATTGTCCCTCTCTACTCTGCCCTCATGAAGCCCCACCTGGAGTACTGTGTACAGAGCTGGGGCCCCCAACACAAGAAGGATGTGGAACTGTTGGAGAGGGTTCAGAGGAGGGCCACAAAGATGATTAGAGGGCTGGAGCACCTGCCCTACAAGGAGAGGCTGAGGGAGCTGGGCTTGTTCAGCCTGGAGAAGAGAAGGCTGTGGGGGGACCTCATTGCAGCCTTCCAGTCCCTGAAGGGACCATACAAACAGGAGGGGAATCAACTTTTTAAAAGGGCAGATAATGGCAGGACAAGGGGGAATGGTTTAAAGCTGAAGGAGGGAAGGTTTAGATTGAATATTAGGGGGAAGTTTTTTACGGAAAGAGTGGTGAGGTGCAGGAACAGGCTGCCCAGAGAGGTGGTGGATGCCCCATCCCTGGAAGTGTTCAAGGCCAGGTTGGATGGGGCCCTGGGCAACATTGTGTAGATCCAGGCCTGAGGTTGGTGTCCCTGCCTGTGTCAGGGGGGTTGGAGCTTTATGATCCTTGGGGTCCCTTCCAACCCTTGCCATTCTATGATTCTATGATTCTATGATTCCAGCTAATAGTTTATACCAATTCACATGGAAAATGACTGTGTGAGTTTTTTTTTCTGTGAACAATAATATCACTTTAGAGCTGTGTCTGGCCAGGATTGTGCATGCAACATAATAAATAGAAGCCTGGAATAAGTTCCTGTTTTCCACACCTAGATATCAGTGGGTTGTTGGCATAGAGGTGGGAAAGAAAGGGCCCAAGGACTCAGGGTGAGAGGATGAGTAGCAGCATTGATCCAGAGCTGTCAGATATGCTAGAAACAAATCAAGAAATCAGATTTTCCCCATGAAAAAACTCAATAGTGGGAGCTTTGAAATGTCATATCAACTCTTTTACCAAGCAATGGATTGTGTAACAACTTGAAAACAAAAATGAGCAGTGAAGTGGCATGTGAGCAGGGGATGCTACCTTCATTTAGGTGACAGCCAATTAGGTGTGTTATTCTGAGCTGGCTCCTGAAGGTTCCTTCTCAGGTGAAGATGAATAAGTCTCCTTCATTAGAGCTGACCCCACCCCATAGGTTAGTAAGAGGGGAAAACCCAGTGGAAGTTCTGGCACAGTTATCAACACACCCACATGAGTAAGGCTAACAGAGACACCAACCTGGACAGATAGGTGTCAGCCAGCTATTCAGCAGTCACATCCTCCACCACGCCCACAGCTTGTTGCATCTCTTCTAAGATAACTAAGTGAAGGGGATCTAAGCTATTGTCGCTGCAAAACTGATATACAACCTTGCAGTGGTTTAGCCCCAGACAATGGCTGAGCACCACATGCAGCTCACTCACTCCTAGAGAAGAAAGGGACAGACCCTACATGGGTGGGATAAATCATAGAATCATAGAATTGTAGGGGTTGGAAGGGACCTCAAGAGATCATCGGGTCCAACCCCCCTGCCAAAGCTGCTCCCTAGGACATATCACTCAGATAGCGTCCAGACTGGTCTTGAATATCTCAAGAGAAGGAGACTCCACCACCTCCCTGGGCAGCCTGTCCCAGGGCTCCCTCATCCTCACTGTGAAAATGTTCTTCCGCATGTTGGTGTGGAACTTCCTGTGCTCCAACTTGCAGCCATTGCCCCTTGTCCTATCCGCACAGACACTGAAAAGGGGCTGGCTGATTCCCCCCGCATCCCCTGCTTCAGGTAATTATAGACTTTAATCAGGTCCCCCCTTAGTCTTCTCTTCTCAAGGCTGAAGAGTCCCAACTAACTCAACCTGTCCTCATAGGGGAGATGTTCCAGGCCCCTAATCATCTTTGTAGCCCTTCTTTGGACTCTCTCCAGGAGATCCTGTCCTTTTTAAACCAAGGAGCCCAGAACTGGACACAAAACAGTGGATTAACACCTGAATCATTACAATTACAGTCACTAGAATTAACAGTGACCATGTCCTTACCACAGGTCACCACTCCACTCATTCAAGTACCCCCAGACATCTTTTGTTCCTCCCATCCTGATTCTGCAAGGTCTGTTCTGCTTTGTGCTTTCCATCCTATTCGAACTGGCAAGAAGAGTAAAACTTGCCCACAGATCTTCTGCCAGGAAATTACCCACAGATCAAAGTGGAACCACTGTTTTTTATGATCTACTCTGCTCTTCCCAGTATGGGCAAAGAGTGGAGTAGGAAGAGGTACTAGAGTTAGGGCAGGATGTGGGGCAGGGAGGGGAAATGGTCACCAAGGATTGTCCCCTGTTCTATTGATATCTTGTGGCTGATGCCATGGCACAGCCTCTCCATTCCATCCTGGTCCCACCACTCTTGCTGCTAGGATTAGTGAGTGAAGCAGCATGACCCCATACTAGCCAAAGCACTGCTGGCTTCCTGAGCAAATCTAGCCAACACATTTCACCTCTCAGGGCCTTGGCTTTGTTCAATAAAATATAGATAAGACCCAAGGGGACAGCCATGCCGAGCCAGCTCATCTTGCACCTATGCTGGAGCCCACACAGGTGGGCAGACACTCCCCTCCTGTGCAACCTGAATTTCCCCCATCTCCCACTGCCTCTTGGCTGGATCACCGCAAAACAGGGCTCTTGTCTTGTTTTGCTTTCAAAAGAGACTTGGAAAACTTGTCATCCTAAGCACGCGTTGTTATTTTGCTTTAATTACATGGGCTGCATTTTATTTTGAACTCTGTTTGGCTCTTTTTCTGATGGATGTTTTAGTGCTCTCTGGGTATTAGTATTCTTGTTTATGAAACAGCCGGAGAGCTGTGACTGGTGGGTGCCATAAAAATAAAATGCATTATTATTATTATTGTTATTATGATTATGTGCTGGCTAAGCATACACAGCTCAGGAATGGAAAACATCTCTGTTATGTCAGGAATGGGGAGCAAACAAATACGCTCTGCAGCATTACAAAAAAAATAGCAATAATAAAACAAGCTATCATTTCAAATAGGCTCTCAATTGGTAGTGAAAACATGTGTATTTATTTAAGCCAGCAGTGTCACAGATAGCAATCTATTACATGGTTAATTTTCAATGAATGTGTTTCTAATAATCAGTTGATATTCAAACATACGATAACTGTCATATTAAACCTTGCATCAGATTTATAAGATAAGGATTTTGCTGTGCTATTTCAATTTCTAGATGATTATCAAAACCAGCCCAGCCTGAAGATTAGCAAGTGGTTTTATCACTCCCACACTCCTCCTGATAATCCTTAATAAATCTGCTTTCAATACTAATTTCTAAATACACAATTGCTGCTTTATTGTGTTGGAACCAAAGGACAGTCTGTCAGGGGACCTGCAAGCCCTTTCAGAGCACAGCGCAGCTCCTGCTCACAAGACACTGCATGTCAGTGGCAAGGCTGGGGATTGCCCTGCTTAGGTCAGGTCTGATTGCAGCCATAGGGGTGAGATGAGACCCTCTGCTGCTGATAAGGTTGGTCTCACATGCAGAAAGAGACCTGCAAAGCTTGTGAACTGCAGCGAGTATCCTATCACGGGTTTCTGAATTGGTGTCAGGTCCACCCACCCTCTCCAGGACTTGTTTACCCTTCCATATTATCTGGTTTTATGTATGAGACGAGCCATACTGAAGCTTGTCCCTGGGGACTCAATGCTCAGGCACTGAGGACTGGCACTCACCTGTTGAAGTCAGGATAATCCATCCAGGTAACCAGACCTGAGACCAGAGTTGGGGCAGCTTGTCCAGGATGGATCTAGTGAGTCCAAACTTGGATGCTTTTTAGGGGGGTTCCAGCTTCCCAATGCTACAGGCATGGTGCCAGACAGAGCATGATTTGTGCTTTCCTCTTGGCAGATCTTCACACCCATGAGCCAGGTGCATAGGTCCAACATCTCAGATCTAGTCAGGAGAGTGTCAGGAGGAGCAGGAGAAATGGAGCAGGGCTTGACCAGGGTGCTGCTATGTCTCCATGGAGGTGTCTGGCTCTGTTTTGGCATGGCTGTGGCAACTATGGGTCTAGCGCTGAGCCCCGTTTCGACATGATTCTTCTTCCATTTCCAAGGAAGCTCAGGACGGCCCTGCCCTGAGAGTAGTTTGGTGTTGACAGACCTACAGTTTTGTACCTGTCCTCTGCATACATAGACTGCAGCAGAGCAGACGGGCACCTCCTCCTAGGTGAGGTTCTGAATGAGGTTCAACACCCAGGAGAGAGCTCTTGATGACTTCAGGGTGATGCCCTCAGGGTCATTTCATAGAGGACAGACTGTCAAGGAGACTATGAAGCCCAAAGCAAGAGAAGTGTCTGTCTCTGGTTGCTCCAGCTCAAAGGTTTGTGCTCTTAGTAGCCCACCTTGGCATGCAACGGGACATCAGTGGGCCTTCATTGGCATGGTCCTGACAGCAGGTCAACAACCAATGAGGACCCACCTCTGAAATCTTCCACTAAGTCCTGAAAACCGCCCCACACACAAGACGTGTTCCTGCACTCATACCCTATGCCGATTTCTCCATCCTAGCTTCTTTCTTCTGTTGTCTCCCCTCTGACTCCCACAGCACACAGCTTGTTTGGCCATGCCAGCAGCCTTTGCAGCATGGCCATGAACCCTGGGCTTGAAAGGGCATCTAGGAATAACACAAGTAAAGATACAGCGTTTGCAAAAACCCCTTTCTGAGGAGCTCATTGGGATGTTTGCTGCAGCCTCCTTCTTTGCACAGGGAGAGTGCAGGCAAAGTCAGCACCAGAGACAGAAGCTGCATTTTTTTCTTTCTCTCTCCTTTTTCTCTGTGTGTGTGTGTGTGTGTGTGTGCTCCTCTCTTGTTTTGTTTTCAGGCAAGCTGGACTGAGCTCCAAGAGCGAAGGCAAACCCTGCTGTTTCAGCATTTTCCCCTTCTCTCTACAAAGGGCAGTTCTGCTGTCATCTTTCAGTCGGTCTGGATGATGGTCAAGCTGGTGGAAGGGAGATTTCTTGCAAAATTGTTGTCCAGGAAAGAAAGGGAAGGAAGGGGACATGACACTAAAAGAGAAAACAAAGAGTTATTCAATTACAGAACATGAAATATTCTACTTGATTTTAAAATTTATTTTTAATTAAAGAGTTTATATTTTACCTTACTTGGTGACTGCATCAAGAACATGGTGGAGACTGCAAGGACCAGTGAGGAGAGCAGGAGAGGGTAGATGAAAGGTCCTGTCCAGCTACGAGAAGAAGCTGTTCAATAACACAGGACAGGTTCACCATTGCTCTCCACTCAGGATGCTTTTAGATTAAAATCTCATTTTGCTGAGAGCAGAGTGTCCTAAAAATATGCCTTTCAGAGATTCCTTATCTAACTGCAGTGCCAGATGGAAGTAGTCCAGATCACAGACACACAGAGAAACCACAGAGAAAGTGATTTTTGCTGCTTCTGCAACCTCAACGTGGCAAAAGCAGTTTCAAACTGTGATTGGGAGCAGAAGAGTAGGGACAGTGGATATCTTTGTGTGTATATATAAATGTCTATGTGCCGCTCTGCTAAACTGGGAATCCACCGGCCAGATCTCTGATTGAGCAGAGATACCCACCAGAGGTCCCAGAGATACCCACCAAACTTCATTATATGATGTTTGCATTTATAGCAAGAAAAGTGTTGATATGGTTGCAACCACCTTACCAGCTTTCAGTATTTTTCTGAGTGGTCTTGAAATAAAAAGTTTCATTTCTTTTTCCAGGCATAGCCTGTACATCCTTTCTGATGCTCTTTTGTGTCCCTGTTGGATGTAAGACCAATTGCATAATCTTGTTGTGCCAAGCCATTCCCAGTCAAGCTGGATAATACCACAAGACTGAGAAGACTTGCAGAAGGTAATGTGTTGCTGAAGAAAAGGCATGGGAAGGAGTTAACCATCTTTTCCTCATCTGCATCTAAGGGACAACAATGGAAAACATCTGTCATGACAATTAGGGGCTCTGCACATGCAGAAGCTTAGTTGTGAAACACTGTATTGCCCTCCAGCAGTGAGCAGAAGTGAACACTGTGTAAAATTAGGTGCTTTATTCCCCAGGATTTTCCTGGGTGAGGTCATGTCAGGTTAATCAAGATGTGAACACTTCTAAAAGCTTTTCCTTCTGGTCAAAAAACCATCTTGTTTTGGGGGTCATTGGGGAATTTCTCTTTTTGTTCTTTTTATCGTTCAGATTTGAGGGAGAGGAAAAGTTCATGCCTTGTGCATAGGGTTTCACAGATTTCAAGACACACCTTAAATTATTTTATACTCCACTTTTGCCTATGAAACACCCAAAACTAAGTACTAGAGACTTTGAGGTTGATATTAAAATAACAGCTGAAAACAAGATAATGAAACAGTAAAGAAAAATGAGATTACATGTAGGCAGAATTCCCCCCTAACCCCCCCTCCCCCCCTCCTTTTTAAGGTTTCTCTGTATTCTGCAGTTCTGGAGGAAAAAAATCTGACAAAACAATTGTAATTCAAACAGGTGAGAAAGTTCTCTGTCACAGAAAATAGCCTTAGGTAATTTGGGGACCTTCGGAAGCAATCAATGTTACTTCATCTTCTGTCACTGCAGACTTTTTGGTGGTTTGTGTGCTGGAAATGTCAGCAGTACCGCCCAGGGTCACCTTTCCAGGAAAGGTCAACCAGGCACTCCACCTGAAAGTGCCACTTGCCTTTTACTCAAGAATAACATGGAGATCTTTAATTGACCCTCCCTTAAAAAACAAATGGGTGGTCTTTTATAACATCGATTTGGAAATGAACACCCTTCAGATTAGATTTTTACAGGCTGTTGGGCTTAGATGAGTTTCTGCCTTCGGTTGTACAACCGGACAATATCACTTTCAGTCCTAAAAGTGATGAAAATGAATTCTGGGAAACAGGGTGAAATGTTTTTTTTTTTTTTCTCTGCCTAATCCCTGACCAAGGGAAGAGAAAGTGAAACTTTCATCTGTCTGAAGATACAGCCAGGAATCATAGACTCATAGTATGGGTTGGGTTGGAAAGGACCTTGAAGCCCATCTAGTTCCAACACCTGTCATGGGCAGGGACACCCTCCACCAGACCAGACTACCAGGAAGTTCCACAACTCTGGAAACATTTAATCTCTTTTCCCAAACAGGCCTGGTAGTTTAAAGCACAGAGCCTTTAGACTTGCATATGGGATTGCATAACCACATACAGAAACAGGCAAATTTCAAGACTGACATAAAAAACCCCAAAAAACCAAAGCAAGCCAGGTGACGTTCCTGAGTTTACTCAAGTGTATTCACATTGCAATGCCATTTCCCTGTGGCAGCTCCCAGGCACAGGCATTTTTGGCTGAAACTGCTGTGAGAAGCAACCAAAAGTCTTCCTACAGTTTTGGCAACAGTGAAATATTCATGGGGTGGTCTCAGTTTTGCCAAATAGCTTCTCCCAAATAGGTATCTTAAAAAATAATTTGAAGCTGTCAGAACTTTTCAAAATTTGTAATAAAATATTCTGATTTTTTTTAAAACTCAAAATTCCACTTGATTTTTTATTTTCTTCCCATCCTGAATCAAAATTTTAAAGTCATCTGAATTTAAAAATTCAGGTCTCTGTGAGACCTGGAATAAGCTTCTCTTTCAATTTTGGTTTACCAAATATTTTGAAATGTACTTTCTCTCAGAGGTCCAAAACTAATTTCTTTTTTTATTTAGAAATTCCAGTTAACTGTAAAAATCGGTTACTCACAGGTCAAGTCTGGATGATGAAGTACTTCAGAGGTTAAATATTTGTCAAAAGGATGACTCAAAAAAGGGTGAGTAGATTTCTTCTAAATAAGCTAACCGCAGAAGTCAATGGAGTCAAATTTCAATGTGTTGCATGCCCAAACAGAAAGCTAGCCAATTTTGGCCCTCCACAAAGCAAGTAAAATGTCAGACCAGAAGGAAAAGTGTTCAAAAAGTCCCATGCTTTGAAAATGGACAGTTGTCCAAGGACAAGGTTCGACCACAGAAATTGCCAGATGACGTTCTCTGGCCTGTGTTCTACAGGAATTTACACTCAAGAAGTGTAATTTCTCTGCTCTGGTTTTAGAACAAAAATATTATGATGCCTTTAGTGTTGGCCCTCCCCAAGGCCAGGGTTTCAATCTACCATAGGGCTCAAAAAAACCATTTCCAGAAGCATCCTTTCCAGATTTCCAAGATGGCCTTGCAGTAAATCAGCAAGACAACTGCAGTCCAGGCTAGGTTTTAAAAAAATTTCCCCAAAAAAGCCCAGAATATTCTTCAGTAGGAGTTTAGACCCTGCCACAACCACTGACACCTATCTGTCTTGTTCTGTCTTCATGTATGTCTGTCCAGGTCATGGTTTCTGCTCTTCACTACAATGTCCTATTTCTGGAAGTCCAGTCCATTTCTCCATACGTCCTCTCTCCATGGTGGGTTCTACAAGAGACATTACCTAGCCAGGATGGAAAGGAATTTAGGATTATACTGTACTGCAAACCCATTTTAAAACCAAAGCAAAATGGAAAACCAGAACTGTGTGACAGACAAAAGTAGCTGAAGTTTCCCTCCCAAAAGAGAAAAAAAACAGTGTCTTTGCTTGAGAACCCCAGTTGGGTCCAGTTTAAGGTTATGGAGTTGATGTGGAGTGAGTGCCCTGAGGAAAGATGCAGAGAACCACTACTGGTTCTTCTCACATCACTTACCATGTCCAGGGGATGCAGAACATATTTATGCTACCGTGGCTGAGTGTAGAATCCAATTTCTTCTCCCAATTCAAACCAGAGGGTAAAAGGATCCATGTTACTGTTTTTCTAACCCCTCAACTGCTCTCCCACCTGACTCCTGAAGCGCCATCGATCAGAAATCAACAGCAAATGGATGCAAAATCTGAAGAAACTACTCAGGGCTATAAGAGTTGTTTTACTTGATACCCTGTAAGAGCTTTGAGGATTTGGCTTTCTGAGACTCCTGACCGAGCCCTCGTAGCAGACTAATCCACATAGCAGACATGGTGACACAGCCTAGGGGCTTGGTTGGCTTTTATTACATGGTTGTTGTGACAAAGGTGGTTTGAACACCTGAGGTGGGTCTCAACACCAGCTGAGAAAATGTGTGTATTAATCAAAACCAAGGAGGCCCTCTATCTTGCTCCAATTAATCATCGTCTTCCTCAGGAAATGTGGGAGAAAGCAAGCCCTTTATCACTCTCATTAATCACAGCACCCGTTTCTCATATATAATCTACAGTAAAGGTCTGCACAGAAAGTAAGAGAAAAGTCAAAGATTCTTGAATATGTTTTTTGTTTGATTTGTTTTGGGTTTTTTAATTAGGAAAAAAAAAAAAGAGAAAGAGAAGAAACACATTGGAGCAAAGAAGAGACAATATAAACAGAACAGCTTATGTTTTGCAGGGGCTAACACTTGGTGATGCTTTCTGCTCTTCTGTCCTGAAAGTTTTTGATGCTATGAAAGCCACTTCTAACAGGAGATTGGTATTCTGCAGTGCACAGCTCTGCAAACAGATCTTTCTATTCCTGCCACACTTCTCAACCTTCCAGGAATTAAGTTTTTCTTGTGTATGTAGGCAGAAGACTTTTAAGGTCCTCCATTCCAGGATTAAGGTAATCATAGTAAACAATCCAAACTGTCCATCATCATTCCAGCAACAGGAAAGCCAGGAAGAACTTGGGCATCCATCCACATCCAGTGCTCTTGGTAGTAATTTCTTTAAAATTTGAAAAACGTGAGCATGGTGCAAAGATGGGACTACAAAACTTTTACAGTATATTAAGCTTAATGTTGACGGTCTGTAGGTGCCTGATGAGCCTCAGAGAATGGCCTGGTCTTCTGAAACTTCATGAAGTGCCTTGATGGAAAAGTGTGGGGCTCAGCAAAATTTCCTCATTCATGTTCACCGATGGCCTCTTGGCGTAGACAAATTCTAGGGACCTCTCCAGATCCTTTAAACAGCCATCTTTGTGAGCCAAGTTCTCCATGAAAGAAAAGACAGCAAAGTTTCCTCACTTTCATGTTTCCTCATGGAACTAGAAGCCTCATTCCAAGGGGATTTTTATCAGTTCATGATCCTCAAGTTGGTGGGCAAGCTTCTTTGGCCTCTCAGCAGTATCTGGTACTGACTAGGGAAGATAGATAGGCACTTACAGGTATGGCCCCTTTTCCCATTAAGCTACTCAAAAGGACATCCAACTTGCCCCATAAAAATACTGGATACCCAAGACATAGCTGAGGATACCACGAGGGGACAGGGCCAGGCTCATGCTTTGATAGCTGGTGCTAAATGCATTCACAAGTTTATGGTCGCTAACCTTAATATCCATGTCAATTCTTAACCTGTCCTGTTCCAAAATGTCACAGTCCTCCTTTCAATGCCTGTGGAGAAGTAGCTATGTCCCAGTTTTCCTGCTTCTCAGTTTTCATCAGGAATGCATGCAATTCCTTTAGCGATAGCGTGGTTCACAGGCCACAGAAAATGGGTGAGATGTTTCCAGGAAGATCCTCCAACAATCATCAAAAAATAGAAAAAAACCCCCCACGCAAAACTGATACTTATCTAGAGAGGAAGGTCTGATATTGACAGTTTCTGTTATCTGTCTGTCTGTGCTTCCCAGCAAAGGCAGGGATCATCAGTCTACGAAGTCCTCGGATAAAGGATGTTTTGTTTGTGTCTGTGATCTCTGGTGGATCCTCTGGCAGCCACAGAAGTCTTAACACCTTTTTTACCTCTCCCTTAAATCTGAAGCTCAGATTCTCCTTGCTCCAGCTCATCGTAGTGTGAGTGCTTCTCCAAACTTAAGATGTTCCTGAGCCATGGGTTGGAGAGCTCACTTATTTCTTCTTATTATGCATTTGATAATTGCATTTGTAGTTGGTGCCTGGATTAAGTTTACATGGCTGTTCCTTGCTTTACCTTCGCAACAGTAAAATCTGTATGCTGACTGAAAACAGAAGACCATAAAATTACCTGCATCCCCCTGCTCAACAACCAGCCATGAATCTCTGCAGGAGGACACAGGTACACCAGTCCCTCCCGCCTGCCCAAGTGTATTCATCAAGGATCCTCATTGTATAACTCCAGCAGCAGTTATTTCACCAGCAGATTTACAGTGGATTTAAAACAAAGGATTATTTACACTGCTGTGGGGCCGGCAACAAATTAAAAAGAACTGGAGGTGGCAGAGGGAGCCGCCAGTGTGGAGACTAATTGCTATTAACCCACGGCTTCATCACTCAACTTCTGAGTTGCAAGAAAGTTATTGTTCCCAGGGGCCTCTCACACTTAGGCATTGAGAAATATTGTTGGGAAATCCAATCAGTCATACAGTCTGGACCGTAAAACAATGCTGTCCGCTCAGGGCTCTCTCCGCACAACTGGCGCTAGTTTTCTTCATTTCATCATTCCTTTCTTTTCTGCTCGGGGTTGAATTCATCAGGCAAACAAGCACCGTGACTGGCAGTGCTGGGCAGCTCTCCTCCCCTTGCAACCCACCGTTTCCCACTCTCCCTTCTTCACTCCCTCCTGCCACCATGCCTCCACGCTGGCTCACACCCTTCTCCTTTCGCTCTTCTTTCAGCATCCTCCCCTTCCCGACCCACTGGCCATGCAAAGGGTCTGTTCCCTACCAGACTGCCAACAGCAGATGAATCCTGCCCTGCTAACAGCCTCTGTCATCCCAGTTCTGCCAATAACCCTCCCGTTTGGCCTGCACATGCATTGAGCAAAAATAGCCCAGTAATCTGACAGCACTTTCCCTGCGGTTTGGTGACACCTTTGTTTAAGTAGCACTGAAGTGTCTGAGTCAGAGACGGCACTTGTGCCAGTTCACTGCACCAACAGCACGGCAGGCTTGGCCCCAAGCATCCCTACACCGGGTTAGCAAGGTGGCAAGTGCTGGGCCTGGTGCTAGGGGTGTTTAGTAGAAATTACAGGGTCACTTGGGGTGTTGAACCCCACTTTGATTGGGAAAGACAGCATTAACCTTGCTGAAGCCATATGCCCAGCAAAAATGTTCACGCTGTCAGCACCATCTCCACCAGAATGGGCTGGGGATGTCCACAGGACTTGGGCTCCTCAGAGAAACTTTGCTGCCTATAGCCCTGAGATGTGATCATTTTCATGAGTGCATGTGGGAGGAAGTTGGGGGGGGGGGGGTGTCAATTTAAAGTGCAAAAAAATGAAGCATGGGCTGTGTTACAGCCTGCTGGGGTGATATACTTTTATTGCATGATGCCAAGGGTGTGTTTTGCATGTCCTGGGGCATGGCATGAGCTAGCAGTGTAACAAGGTTTGAGTGCAGAAGACCTGCCAGAATTCTTGGGGGGACTGTAGAGGGAACCAGACTTTTCCAGTTCTTATCTTCACTGTCTATAGCATGATCTGTGGAGTTTTATAGCTGGAACATCATCTGGGGCTTGACTCAGAGGAAAATAATAGTTTTGCTCCAAAATGCTGAGGAGTATTGAGAATCAAGAGATAACTCATGTCCAGGCAGTGTGGACAGTGGGGGACCAGGAAAACGGGTGTTTCCTCTAGGACCTCAATGGAGCAAACCTCTACAGATGCTGGTGTAGGCAGAAGACTGCCAGAACTTCTTAATTTTTATCCAGTTATGGTTTCAGAAGAAAAAAAAGATAAACTCTAGGCAATTTCTAAAAGACACATGGGAGTACTTTCCAGCAAGACTTTTTTCCTTGCTTTTACCTTCAGTGGTCTGAATCCAGAATTCAGGATCCCTGAACAGGTACAAGGAGAAAGAAAAGACTAAATTGTTCCTCTTGAAGTTTTTGTCTGGATGTCCTGGCTGAACCAGATGAACTTGAAAGTCAGGAGGATAGCAAGTAAATAGAACAGGGAAAAATCAATTGGAGACAAACCGAGGCAGAAATATTTTAATGGGATTTTTTTTTTCTAAAAGAAATTTGTGATATTCACTTTGATTCAAACCAAAATATTTCCTTCAGTTGGCAACAAGTTATTTTCTGGTTATTTACCTTTTTTAACATATTAGGAAAAAAAAAAAGAAGTCAGTTTCCTATGAACCATTATTTCAAAACAAGGATCATTGACCAAGTTTGAATATAATAGTACAGTGTTTCTGAAACAAAAGATTTCGCTCAGAAAAATTATGCTTTTGACATTTTTACATGTTTCCCTGACACTTTCTTTCCAGCAGTTGTCAAACATCACATTTTTACAGCTTTGCTCTTCCCAAATGTCCGTGTGGATGAGGGGGAGGCTTCCATTTGTCAGGAGACTGCCTGGCCACAGTCCTGGGCAGCCTCTCCAGGGATGTGCCATGGGGATGCTGCTTCTCTGGTGGATACTATGGATAAATGCCCATCTCCTAAAACAAATGGCAAAGTGTGGGTAGTACTGCTGGAAGGGGTGGAAAGTGTTGTGTGCCCCAGAGAGGCTGAGAAACCAGCATCAACACAGAGGGCTGGGTTTCTGGCAAAGTGTGTATGTTAGCTATTAAGATATTTCCTTCAGTCTTTGATGTACAGATCAGTTGCCCAAATGAACACAGGGTCTTTCCAAGGCTGAGGATGGAAAGTGTTTAATATAAATCTACAGATTTGAGACTTGGGGACAATGCAGGTTTTACATATGCAGGTGAGATCTGGGACACTCAATTTACACTTCCTAAAATAGGAAAATTGATATTGCCTCTACGTTTCTACTTACTTTCTGACCATCTACACAGTGAATGCAATATTCAGACAGATTTTTTTTCCCATCAGTTGATCACCTCTACAGCCTGAGAACAAGCCAAGAAGAAACTCCAAGCAGATGTCTCATCTAAGCCCTCCAGTTCTATACTGTATATAGGGAAAAATTCATGGAAGCTCTACAGGTCACCAGGCTGATTCCTGTTGGTGAAATCTAATGGTACTAGTGAGTGGGGGGAAATACAAGTTCAAAATTAAAACTAAACTCTCTCACAATTGTGACTTGGAAGAGATTTCTGCGTAGTTCCACGTTCGGTTCAACTCACTTAAAAAATAAAGAGATCAAGTGCAAAATGATCTGGGAAGTCCACAAGAGACATCTGTTGCTAATGTCAGCACCAGTGGTTCCTGGATGGAATAGATGAAAGCATTTAGGGGAATCAAACAGGAAATTTTTAAGACAAATGAGATTCCCCCAGGTTGTGAAGCCCTCTCGGTTTCATGGCAAGAGACGTTTCCAGCTTCCAGGGACAGGTTTTGAGAGGCTCTGCTGTGGTTTCCAGTGGGAATTTTCTCCATGGTGGGTGTCTGGAACTGGTTTCTTTCAATCAATCATATTCATATATGTATATGAAAGACTTTCAACCAAAAGCTACAGGCTTGTTCAGTGTTAGGAAATCTTGACTGTCAAATAAATCTCAGGAACAATTATTTTCTTAAAATATATTTATATATTAAAAAAAAAAAGAGAGATGAACAGATTCAGACTGCAGTTGGCACTTGTTTAAGGCAACTTAACAACCACTGTGAGAACAGAGACTCCATTGTAATCCCCTATATATACTGGCCCAGTAGCCAAAAGCAACAAATAAGCTTGTCATGAAATGGATGTGTAAAGGAAGCAATCAAAATTGGAGAGAGAAACGAGGCGAGGGGAGGGGGGGAGAAGAGAGAATGAGAGGGACAGAGAGAGGATTTTGAGTGAACTTTTTGTTCAGGAAACAGTAAAATAACCCACCCAACCATCATTTTTGGCCTGATTCTGAGAGGCTGTTGTGTAGAGAACTCTGCAATGAAGACCACAGATATGTGCATTATTTTGAATAAAAATGCCCTCCTGTCCACTCAGAAATGTAACACTTCAGCAGTGGAGATACCTCTGCCAGGGTACAAATCTCAGTGCTATGTGCTGGTCACCACCACTCTGCTTTTCGTGCATTGTGCCAAGGGGGCTTTGAGGTCCATGCAGAGGGAAGGAGATGAAGCAGCCCTGATTACTTTCTGAGATGGCAATACCTGAAAAAGTAACAGAGTAAAAATTACCTCTCCCTTCCTGTTTTAACTCCAGCTTGCAGCTGAGGTTCAGCCACCTTGACCATGCTGTCATTTTATTGCAGCAGAATGGTCTCATAGAAGTGAGCTATGGATTTGACATCCTGCTAACACAGGCATATACTGAAAATATCTGGTGGGCACCTGGCCTGGACATGAGCAGTATAATCACACGCAAACATGGAGAAGCAAGAGACCCGTGGTGACCCTGTGCTCTTTGCAGTTCTCCACCAGGGTAGATGAAGAGGCCAGCACTTTTGGAAATGTCAGATGAGATCCACCGGCCGGTGATTCAGTTTCCCCAAGGCATGTGGTGGAAGAGCCACTGTTTGACATTTGGCAGAGCACCCTGAACACTTCAGGGCAGGGTTCATATCCATGTCCATAGGATGCCAAAATCAGATTAGCAACAGGGCTGCATTTATTACAGAAAAAGAACAGATGTTGAGATACTGGATACCTCCAAAGCTGTAGTTGCCATGGGCTTTATCACAGAAGCATCGCAATGGCATGTAACAACCTTAATTAAAGCGTTGATTTAATGTGGGTTGACCCATTTCCCAGGCATGTATAGGGTATAGTACACAGAGGACTTCTGCAAAAACTGCAAGAAGGAGAGCATGAACATCTTGTATCTGGTTCTTCTGGATGAGCAGATGTTTATTGCTGGTACGGACCTTTCTCCACCATGTGATGACCACCAAACCATGGTTTCATCTGAAGAATTACTTACTTGCACAAAGACCTTGGATGAAAAAGGGAATGGGTCAGAGTCTTCTTGCAGTTCCTTCCAACCTACATTAGTCTGTGATGCTAAGTCTGGGTTTAATTGAACTGGCTTGGTCATGTGCACTTGGGCAAGTCATTTGGAGTGAAGTGTTTGGATGCAGTCTAAACAGTTTCCTCAGTGCAAGTTGATATCATTTAGGTTTCTGTATTCCTTTTTCAAATAGTATGTCAGTGTCTAAATCACTTTTGGTGCTTTTGAAACAATTATGCTTGTTTTTTCTGTCTCTTGTTTCTCCACACATTTAAAGAGGAGACACTAATAAATTTGTCATCTCTCTCCTTTTGTCCAACTCTTAGGGCCAAGCCCTGATACCTAAAACAAGTAGCTGCAAAGTTCTACATACTAAGACCTTGCCTGAGTTCCCTAAATACTGCTGGCATGTTGGTAACTCATCTCTGCATCAAGGAGCAGAATGGTGGGTTCTGTGGCCTTGGTGTTTTGCAAGCTGAACTCTCCCCACAGCCCTTTACAGAAATTTGCAAACAAGTTCCTGTAAGCTACTGAGGGAAAATTTCAACTTTCCTTCACCCTCAGTTAATTAAGCACCAGGATGAACTGGGTGCTGCGGAGTTACTGGAACCTTTCCACTCCTGTTCAAGCATAAAGGCCTCAGATTGACTGTGCGACCCCTTGACACAGATTTAGCAGTTTCAATTGGTTTAGCAAACAATAAATGCCTACCTACCTACTAGCCTTCCTTGCAGAGCCTATCCATGAGAGCAGATACAAAGGAAGAATAGCTGCTGTTGTTTATGAACACTGTTTGCCTTGATTTCTAATGCCTCTTTGTGATGCAAGATTAATAGTGAAATTTTCCTCAAATGCTCTTTGGGATGCTAGTGGAATTGAAGTAGAGGAGTGAAATGTGATCTGGACCATCTGGAATGCCGTCTCACTGACTCTAGCAAGATCTTCAAGAATTGACATCCTTGGTCAGCCTTTTTCCTGAAGTTACATCCCTTACAAGCCTTCAGGACTGGACCAGTTCCAACACCGTAAGACTGGTCTCGCATTGACAGACATCTGAAGGTCCATCTCACTTGTCTGCTGTCTCCAACAGTAGCCAGTTGATGTTGCCCAAAGACAAATGTAAGAATCACTTGATCAAGCCATAGCATTTCTGATGTCAGACTTTGACCTGAAGCTCAGGGGCTTCCAGATTAAGTCAGGAAACAGTTTTTTTTAAAAAAAGCACACCAAGAAAATTTCCTCCATGGATTTTACTCACAGTTTTTTGAAATCACTGATCTTTTAGGCTCTTCATGCATCTAATTTTCATGCAACACAGGAGCACAGAATAAGTTTTCTAACTTCTAGCTAGCCAACATACAGATTAGCAGCCTCAATATTAAGCAAGTTAACAGTGATGGCTGTTAGCTGAAAGGACAGCACTTTGACACTGATGGTCTTTGAATGAAATAACTCATGTTCCATGCAGAAAACTGTTACAAGAAGGATTTCTATAATCCCGTGTCATTTCCACAGCACTTGGAAACTTCTGTCTTTATTTGGAGATTTATGATGTATCATAGATGCCAATATTTTTGTCTCTGGATCTGGCTGAGGTTCTCCAGCTGGTGAAAAGCAGAGAGGTTTTGGTGTCTGTTTATAGTTTTTCTCACCCAGTCCCTCCCTAGGAGAAGAGTAGTCATTCTAGCAACATTTCACAGGATTACCTGGATGGATCCCAGTTCAACAACCATGGAGCTGAGTGTTGCAACTTGGTCATGGTGACAAAGCAAGCCATGGAGCAAAGGAAAAGGACATCTTGGCTAGACAGATGGAGATCTTTTACTTGGGCTCAATACAAGGTTTCCCACACTGAAATGAAAACCTGTGAGAATATTTTCAGGAAAAAAAAAGAAAAAAAATTATTTCTGTCATCTCAAGAAGGACCTTAGTGTTCATAGGTCTGTACTGAAACACAACAGAGCCCTTTCTCCATGCAGCTCACAGTGGAGCAGAGGACCGTAGGTTAGGGTGATGGAAAGAGCACAGTGATTGTTAAGGTCACTCTGCAAGGATGGAAGGAAATTCAGAATTAACTTTTTCAGTGCAAGCAAGGACCTCAACCAAAAAGAACATGTACGTTCACTTTTCAGATGTTTCTCAGTTATTGAGAGGTTTAAGGGTGTTTCTGGGGAGTGAATGGATTCTGGGGGAAAGCAAAACCAAATTTGAGGGTCTTTTTTTGCCTCTTTGATGAGGCCAGGGATAGTTATTAGGGGCAGCTTTTTCACATCAAGCCTTACACTTGCTGGCCACCTCATAGAGCCTTTTCGGAAATTGCTCCTTCCTTATGAAAGATATTTATGATTGCAAAAGTTGACACTCATTTATTAAAATGAAGAGAGAAGAAAACCCCTCACATTGCTGAGCTTACATTAGAAAAGGAAAATGGAGTTTTTGTAAGAAACTCTAACCCAATAATTGGGGGATTATAACAAAAACAGGAACATTTTTTGTTAAAACAAACATTTCTTGCCAAAACAGTCATTTCAACCAAAAGTTTATTTCTCATTTATTTATCTTTGTGTAAAGGGAAAAGATTCAATAGGAAATTTCTGCCAGACACACGCCAAGCTTTTCTCTGTCTCTGCCCATAAGCAATGCAGCGGAAGCCCTTGGGGGTAACGGACTCTTGAAAACGCATTCTTTCCCTTGGTGTCTGATCAGGGGCTCAGTGCAACAGAAAAATATCCTTGGAAACCTGCCTCCATCTCTCTCTCTCTCTCCACTCCAGAGAACAGCTTATCACCAAAGTATGGGAACACAAGGAAAATACTTCAGCACAGCCAGATTAAACCATTTGTTGCAGCAGGCGTGGTAACCCAAAGGGATGAGCAGACAGAAGACAGGGCACCGTGCCAGAATTGCTCCTGGTTTTTCAAGGCCAAATGAAATTTTCCTCATAATCTTGGCAAGTCATCAAAAAAACAGGTATGAGCTCTTTTTAACTTAAAAGTAGGAAGTACATGGGGGGAAAACAAAATAGCCACCTATTTGTCCTATCCAAAAAAGAAATTTAATGGAAATGTGTTGTTTGGGACGTTTATTCCTATATCCAGCGGGCATTCTGCAAGCCTGGGGACAAACTACACTGCACAGCATGAGGCTGGAAGGAAGAACCCAGTCTTGGTAAGTGGGTGGCTCTGGGGAGGGAGTCCCTGATACTCCTGTATAAAATGGTATTTAAAAGATGGGCAGATATTCGTTTCCAAAGGACCTTCTGGAGAGGAGCCCTAATAGCTGGAACTGGCACACTGCCCTTCCTGGCTGCTTCTGGGACCGTAGGAGATGGGAGTCAAATCTCAATCCATCCCTCCTGGGAGGGACAGGGCTGTCTAGACTGAGGGACTTCCTTATCATCACTGGCTTCTCCTTTCATATGCATCCTCTTGACCCCAAATGTTTTGTAGCATGTGGAGTGAAAATGCTCTGTGCACAGCAGCATCCCTTCCCAGCTGAGAGGAGGTGAGGATTGCAAGCTAGACCATGGCACTTTGACAACACTCAGTATACACAGTACAGGAGACATAAGGACATACGCACACACACACACATATTTTAAACTTTAAAAACCCCAAATATTCTGACTTGTCAGCAGTACATTTTTCTATAGCTGTGTTTTAAAAATAGCCTTAAAGGACTTGACATGGC
Source organism: Laterallus jamaicensis coturniculus (assembly GCA_022605575.1). Classification (NCBI taxonomy): domain Eukaryota; kingdom Metazoa; phylum Chordata; class Aves; order Gruiformes; family Rallidae; genus Laterallus; species Laterallus jamaicensis. Next base: position 2,327,521 of record JAKCOX010000090.1, on the reverse strand, counting down.
CAACCCCACGACCAAAATAAAAAGGGCACTACAGCTCCCATCTGTTGACTCACCCTGGAGCAAAAAGAAAGAGCCTTGGCAAAGTTTTTGACCTGGATTATACCTCTGGACCAGACAGGCCTGGATGAGGTCACCTGGAAGTGGTCTTCTCCAAGCAGAGAGACTTTCCCCTTCCCCATCCCTGGCAACTGATGTTGGATTCACAGGGCCTCAAGGGAGGAGCTGCTTCTATGCTTTCTGTGCTACAAAAGCAAAGAATATGGGGATAAATATGTAAATGCTTTTTGCTGGGCATTTTCATATATACTGCTAAATGCTAAAATGCATCATGTCAACACCCAATATATAGCTGTCATTTCCTCCCATATCCACTGCCAGTATCTTCTGTGTACATCTTCCCAGACACTTCTCCCTCTCTTTTCCCCCACTATTCTACTCTCCATATTCTTTTCTCCCCAATTTATTTTTATTTATGTATGACCTTATTTACATATGGCCAGACCCAATCCTCTGTGAGCTGCCAGGAGCACAAGTTTTTAGATTTCAAGAAGGTCATTTCAGTTAGTAGGAAATGCTCAAAATGAGGAAGGAACACTACTGAGCAAGCTGATGTTGCCTATATGCCCTGAGTATTCCAGGGGTCTGGCGGCTCTCCTAGTACATTTAATGAAAAGCAGTACCTAAAATCTGGGATTGCCCCTTTTATGCATAAAACAAAGTGTGGGTGAGTTGTATACCCTTGGTCAGACAAGAAGCAATAGGCAGAAGTAGGATGAAAATCATCTCTGCCACAAAGATCCTCACTAGTATCACGTCACGTAAAATAGTCTAGGGAAAAAGGCCAAGTATGAGACATACTCATGATATTTCTAGTGGTCATCTCTGATGAAACAGGTTCACAAGATGTCACATTGGTGATCAAAGGAGACAGATCCATCTTGTCTCTCCCATAAATGTAAAGAGGAGGGTTTTTTCTGTCATCCACCCAAGCCAAGGTGCCAGTGAACCAGTTCTGCCCCAGTCTGGGTTTTGTCCCTTGAACTTTAGTCTTTGGATGGTTCCCATGGAGTAGCCCAGATATATGGTCAAAATCTGAGCCTGCCAGGTCCTCTGCATGTAGCTTGAAAGCCAGTGCCATCTTTTCAGCCCATGGAGTGGAGAACAGCGTTCAAGAACTGTGGGTCCTGGGAACAGGGAAGTTTCTGATAACCAAGTGCAGCCTCAGTGTGTTTGTATTAGCAGTGATCAGCAGTGAGGTTATGGCTTAAGGAAATGGGTGGATTCTGACACCAGCGATATAAATAGGCACACAGCACTCTGCAGTCATGGGAATGCCCTGGATTTCTCTTCTGGCTACTGCTGCTGTCTCGCTCCTCTCTGCTGTGTGACTCATGCAACTTTCCCCTGCCTCAGTTTCCCTGATATCATGCCAATTGCTCCTTCTTGTGCTGCAGCACTGGGGCCTTTCAGGACAAGCGTGCTTAACTTGTAAGGTATCCTGCTGCTCAGTAATAAGCACCGACTTTGCAATGCTATTTTACCTTGATTGGAGAATTGATCCAGGGGCTAGGACAGAGGGAGCAGCAAGCTGAAGAGGCAGCTATAGATCGTTGATACATCTCTGTCTAAAAGCAGGAAAATCTGGACCCTTGCAAACAGTAGTGCTTGGGCTCCAGACCCTCAAGAGGAACTGGGGTAAGGCAAGCTATAGGTTTGCCTTCATCCCTTTTCACCTAGGACCCCAGTGCTTGGACAAGAGGCCCCATGCTGTGTGATTCCTCATGGCAGCGTGCCCTCAAAAGCATCTGTGCGGGAGACACCCTGCAGCCTGCACCCTGCGGTGCTTTCTCAGGGGTAAGCAACTGAAAAAAGACCCACAGCCTACAGTGAGCAGGGCCATGCTTCTCATGCTTCTGGCACTTGCTGCTAGAGATGCAAAGGCTCTGAAAAAGGTAGCACTGCGCGATGAGATGGGAAGGAAACTGCCGCCGGTGTCGGTGTGGGCCTGGAAAGACCTGTCCCTTGAGAACGCAGTGATCTCAGCTCCTGCTCCACTCCATCCTCCCTTTCCCACACAGGGAAACTCCATGTATTGATCCTGAGGAAACATTCACTCCTCAGTTCCTTCCTGATGGTTTCTATTCTCAGGGAGAGCTGCAGTCCAGCCTCACCCTTTCCTGCAGCCCAAGACTAAGAGGAGCATCACAGTTGTTCGTGGCCAGGCTGTAAACTGCTCCTTTCCTTATGTGCTAGAAATCTCTGGGAAATCTTTATTTCTATTGAACGCCTATTCTGAGAGCTTTGATTTTCACATGAGCACAGACATGCAGAGCAGAAGAGCTTTCCAGGATAGTGACTGGACAGGAGCCAAGTAATTTTAGGATACAGTTTGAACCATGTGGGTGTCAATAAGCAGGAGTGGGGCCAATGGGCTCAAATGTGTGTGTGGGGGGGTGGGGTGGGGGTGGTGGGGTGGTGTTACTTTTAGCTTTCTGTGCCATACACGAAGATGCATTGGTCAGGGAAAAAAGCAGATATTCTGGAGACATAGATCCTATGATATTCAAGGTCCCAGAGTATCTGCAGAGCAAACGGGGAAGATCTGGGTTCTCTCATAGTGTTTAACAGCGCTGAAAGAAAAATTGCACCTGGGACTTGGTGATGATCTCCAAGCCTTTTGGACCAGACTGCTGCCAACTCCCAATATTTCTTGCAAACTACAATGTACCCACAATCAAGCATGACCTAAGAAATCCCTCAAGACAACATAGCTCCCAGTATTGCAGCCGAGGAGGCTGATGCAGTCTTGCAAATCCACTCTTGCTGGACCCAGTGAACATGTATTTGCCCACACACAGAGGCTAAATTTGAGATTATTTTTGTCCTATCTCACAGCTCTCATCATGTCACAACACAAGGGAGGCAAGAGATGTATTCAAGTCTTTGGAAAATAGACTCAGCTCAGGGATCCTGCTTCCTTGTGCAAGTGGTCTAAGCACCGATGAGCATAGATACCCCGTATTCCCACTTCTGGATGTCTTTTTGGAGTGCTTGAACTACTATATATAAAAATGTTGATCAAATCCAGCCTTGGCAGCAGAGCTGTTGGAGGAACACCTAGTCTGCGGGTTTTGGCAGGGCCTGTATATGATCTAAGCAGCAACTACTCATCTCTGTCTTGGATGAGGCTCTCCATGGCTTCTTGTATTGAACCAATAAGTAAAATTTCCCTAGCACAGAAAAAGAGACTTGTAAGGTAGGGAGAACTGTCTTCACTAAGTAGAAGTTCAACGTGCATTTCAAATGCTGAAACAAAGGAGATAGGACAAGTACTGGGGCCTAGGTCCTATGCAGAATGTGTCACTCATGTTTGATAAAGAACATTTTAATTGCTCATAGAAAGTGTTCACACATTCAAATGTTCAACAATCTGGACTTCATCAGGGCCAGTGAGAGCCATCAACTTGCCTTCAAGTGTGCATAAAGATTTTCTCCCTCTCTGAGAGGGAGAAAATCTAGCAGTGATGGGAATGGACCACAGGAAACTGCAGCAACTGTGAAGTTCATCACCAGACTAGCCACTACATTCATGCCAGGCTTCTGGCAAACAGTGGAGTTTGACTTTATCAGCTTTGCCTTCCTGAACCATATGAAGGAACCATACCCTTCACATGGTTCATTCCACCTCTGCCCCCTCCCTGCCTCTTTCCGACTAAAAGTGGTGATATTCCAGCTCAGGAGTGGCTGCATTTCAGAGAGTGGAGGATGTCACCCAGGGAGCTACAAAAGACACTTTGCAGCGATGATGTGCCCAGTACCCACAAGCCCTGGACCCAGACACCATGGAGTAACCCTCCAAAAACCTCCCACAGCAGCATTCCAGTGAGTAGGTGAACACGGCCCCAAATCCTCAGTGCTCCTGTAACACCTTGCATTTCCCAGGCCTGGCAGAAAAATGAGCCATCTCCACTCAACCAATGCTTTCCCCAGCTGCTGGGGGTGTCTTGGATGTAGCCACACAGCGATGTGTCACCAGCAAAGCAGCTCTGACTTCGGTCTATGGGGAAAGAAGTGATGCACATGCTCCCTGTAACAGCTCCTCCAGCCTGCTTGCTCCAATAATAGTCTCCGTCTGTGAAATTTCACCTGACCTGAACTTTCTCGAGTTTATCCAGCCCTCACCCTGACAGTTTAGAGCAGAACTGTTTTTGTGCCTCTCAGTCCAGACACCAAATTGGAGCCGAAGTGACGTTTATTGTTTCAACAGTGTTATTATATGAAGATTGAGCTCATTACAAACACGACCTGTTTTCGAGCCAGGACACATATTAATTTGGATAAAATACCGGCTGTGTCCTCTCTCCATATGGCCTTATCAGAAAACAAACTGGGTTAAGTTTCATTCCAAAGAATGAAAATATAATTGAATACTTGCTTCATTTGAGGAAACTCAAATAATCATTATCATCACGATGTCTCTGCTAATCATTGTGGAGAGAGGGCAGAGGTGTTTATTTCTGTGTATGTCTAAAAATAAACCAAGGCACAACTGCTTTGAGTGGAACCTGAGGGCAGCATGGGGGAGGCGTTCCTCTATCGCTGAAGGAAGAGGAAGATCCTCATCCAACCTCTGCAGTGTTGTGGTCCAGCATTATACCATGGGTTTTGGTTTTGCAGTGTTTTCATGGCTTTTTTTCGAAGAGATTATCTTGGGGAATGCACAGAGGTGAATATATGGAGATCCCATGTCCTCCCCATCTGCAACCTGACTGTGGGATGAGGGAGCCAGACACTGCATCCCAACTCTGTTCACAGATGCAGTGAGATGTGCTGGCCTGAGACATCCTCAGTGAAAGAGGGTAGGAGCAGTAGGTGCTACCTGCTCCCCAGCCTTTTGCGTCTGCATAGTGCTAGGCTTGAATGTGAAATAGAACTTAGTGCTCCCCATCCTGGGGTGATTTCTGACCTCAGCTACACCCAACATAGCAAATTTAAAAGTATAATTAAAATCTGTAGCATGTGGATGGGGAAAGGAGCCCAAGATACCACTGAAGAAGTCACCTTGAAAGACTCTGTGGCACTGGCTCCATTCTCACTGGGGAAAAGCGGTGTGAGGAGATGCATTAGGGGAGAAAAAGCAGCAATCCCTGAATTCAGCCATTTGTAGGTCTGGGATTTCTTCAGCCAGAGGCAGCAATACTGTACATGGCAGCTTTCAATAGGTTTTTTTTAGAATCAGAGAATCTTTAAAGATAGAAAAGACCTCTAAGATCATCAAGTCCAGCCATCTGTCCAATAACACTATGCCAAATAAACCATGTCCTGGAGTGCTATGTCTACACATTTTTTGAACGCCTCCTGGAATGGTGACTCCACCACCTCTCTCGGCAGCCACTCCTGACCACTCTTTCAGTGAAGAAATTTTCCCTAGTATCCACTCTAAATCTCCCCTGATGCAACTGGAGACCATTTTCTCTTGTCCTATTGCTAGTTACTTGGGAGAAGAGACTGACACCCACCTCACTACAACCTCCTTTCATGTAGCTGTAGAGAGCGACTGGGGTCCCCCCTCAGCCTCCTCCAGGCATTTTCTTTCAATACTTTGAACCCTTTCATGAGACTGAGGCAGGGGGAGGTGTGTGTCTTAGGAGGCTCCACTGTCTTTTACAGCTGGCAAAATACAATCCACATCCCGATGAAAGCAGAAGCCATAGGGATACTGAGATGATTAGACAAGAGGGATGAGTTTCAGGGGACATAAGTGAGTTTCCTACAGAAATGCAGACAGTTGAAGTAATATGGGATAGATGTACCGGAGGCATCATCCCAGATGGTGGGTGGGAGAAAGAGGATTGATATTGAGAACAGTGCAGATCAGAGGAGGAAAGGCAGGCCGCAGAAGCAAGCTGTGGACATTAACATCTGGGTTTAGAGCTCTGCTTTTCTAACTGCTTGGGGAAAGAGAGGACATTTGACCCATGCATCTGCATGAAAAATAAATACGGCAATGATCTTTTTCCAGGAGAAATGTTTGGGCTGTGATTTGGCTTTCATTTCAGAAACCAAAAGAAATGCTCTGCTGTTTACAAAAACTAGATTCTTTTTCTACCAAAACCAGGCCTGCCTTTGGTTTTCAAACCAAACTCTTCTGTTAAAAATTAAAAAGTCAAGGTTTGGGTTTTTGGGGTTTTTTTGTTGTTGGTTTGTTTTGGTTTTTTAATAGAGACTGAAATCTTCAAATGGAAAGAAATCAAAAGTCTCCAGACCAAATATGTCTGCTGCCCTAGAAGTTCATCTGCTGTCCCAGAGACCAGAACAGTGCATAGCGCACAAGTGCATGAATGCACATCTCATCTGGAAAACAAATGCAAAAATGGCAGGTGAGTGACAGCTTTGGGGACTTCCCTTTGGACTGAAAATGCTTGTGTTCTGCTCAAGAGGTGCCAAGTTTGAGATCTCTGTGAATGTCTTGTCAGGGCTTGTTCCCTTAGATACTTTCCAGAGCAGTTTTCCCTTTCTGGATCATTCTGTGGTCAACCTCTGCTGCACTTGACTTGAGGCACAGACAGGTCCAGGTCCAGAAAAAGACCTCTGGGGATGTGTGGCTTTGGCAATGATAAAGCATGGAGAACTTGAAGGCTTTGCAAGTGCTAAAATATGGAGAAAAAATGAGGGGGATGACTGGGTAATTAAAAAGCTGAGGGAGACAGGATAATTGGAGGCTTAGCACCGCATTGATCAGCACTGTAGTGTGCTTTTCTGAACTGGAGAAAAGGCTTTTAGAATAAGCTGTACAATAACTCAACACCCCAAAGCTTAAGAAGATGAAACCAAAACAGAAAACTACTAACATCCCAGGCTTGTCATCTCTTTCCATGATAAACTAAGGAGAAAAAAACCACCAACAAAATCAACACAAAATAACAGAAAGTAAGTATTTCTGAAAATATCTAGGTGCCATCTGGAAGGTGGAGCCGATCTGCTTGCTCTGTATCCAAGACACTTGCTACTATTATCGCTAAAGGAAGGCAGCTGAGCAGAGGATAAGAAGCAGTAGGGGAAAGGAAGGACAACAACAAGACTAGGTCTTCAGGCTGTGACTCATTTCTAACTTTGAAGAAGCTGCCAAGTCCCAGAGCATCTGCCTCAGCACCTAAAATGGGACTTTGGGTGGATTTGGGGCTCTTCACTCCTAGGTTCTACTGAAGGCACCAATATTTTTTGGGGGCTGGCATTTTGGCCTGCAAACATCATCAAGCAAGTGTCCAGCCTCAGGATGGAGGTACTTTTCTCCTTCCTGTGTTTTTTGCTCTAACTCAAAGAAGTTACCAAATTAAGATGAGCTCCCAGCCTTTAGGTTTGTGTCAAGTGAATCCTACTCAGTTGGAGGTTTGTTCTCAGGTCTCATGTGGAGACCCAGATCACTCACCCCAGATCCAGAAGTGGATCAGAGCTCAGACATACCTTGTCTTTGCACTCATGAGGGGCTGGATCCACTAAACCTCAAGGATTTTGGATCCACTTTGTAGAACCACACATCTATTTTCTGCAATGTGTTCAGGTTTGGCTTCAAAAATCGGTAGAAATACATTTGAAAGAAATTGCAGATATGTATGTGTAATGTAGAGGTTTTTGTCATCCACTGTCAAAATATCCTCTCTGATTCATCAGGATTTAATTAGGAAAGGCTGCTGGACCTGTCTCCGTTGTAATGTAATTAAAAACCTTTGGGATATTGGATATGGAGCTGATGGGGCTCATTTTTTGCCTGAGTGAATCAAACTCCCTGTGATGAGGTATCTCTTCTCACCCAACCAAGCTGCTTCCTACTTGCAAGGAGCTCTGAATGTCTTCAAACAGAGGGCCTGACCCCAAGCTGGCTGAAATCAAGGAAGAGACTCAGGGCTCAAGTGCTTTAGCCAAAAACCTTTCATTTGTATTACAGAATGAACTATCTCACTGCTGTGAGCTAGTTTCTCCTGACTGTGTAGAGTTTTCTGGCTAATATGGTAAATTAGGAATTGGCATCAAATGTTTCTTGCCATCTGCTTCACGTCCTTCCATGATGCGGTTGAGGACAGGATGACTGGAGGTAAATCCTCCACTTGTGCACTGGCAACACAGGCTGCAGAATCAGCTGAAGCCTGCCCAGAGCCCGGTGTCTCGCGCTGGACAACAGCACGTCTTGCACAAAGGCATCCAGCCCTCGTTTCAAGATGCTTCAAGTGGTGGCTAATCCATCACTTTCTCTTCTCGTTTACTCCATTGGTTAATCACCCTCTTCATTCAGACTCTGTGCTTTATTTTTAACTTACGTGTGTGCCAAAGGCTCTGTTTTCTTTTTCTCGCTGCATACCACTGCATTCCGCTCCAGAGATGAAAGTCAGTGGCGTTTCTGCGTTATCCAGGTCACTTCCATCCATGGGATGTGGTTGTTACTTTGAGGTGCATTTTTCCCTTCATGTGTCTAATAGTTCAGTAACCCATTACAAATACTCCTAAAGTGGAAGCATTTGCCTGCTTGCTCTTTTCAGATGTCAACTTGGCAAGACAAAATCCCAATATTTCCTGCGTGGGCTTGGCTGGATTGAATCACCGAGTGGTGCAATAAAACAAATACATCTCACACAATGCAAAACAGGAAAACTATCCCCATTTGGGGCAAACATCTCTATCAGCTTATCCCTTCTCTGAGAAAGGCTGACATTTGGTTTAAGGTAGAATACATTCCTGACACACAGGACTATGATCCGTTACAAAAGGGAGCCCGCTTCCTGGATTTAGGCTAAGGGACAGGGTTCAGGCAGGGGGCAAGCTATATATGTGTCAAAATGAGCAATGTCTTTTTGGGTCACATATACTTTTGACTTCAACACTGCTTTATGTAGGCTGTAAAATTAATAGGTGGGAACTAGATTTATTTGTCCCCCTGGCCTGGTAGTTGCTTGTTAGGTTAAACTCACTGATTTCCTGGTACAAAAGTGCTTGTTAAAATAATCTCCCTGAAAATATTCCTCTGGGAGTACTTCATCTTCTGGAATCAAAAATTCCTAAATAATGAAATGTGCAAGATGTGACAGACAGACTTGAGGAAAACAAAACAAAACCCCCAGAAAAGAAGAGCTCATTCGCATAAACACTGTTTGGGGAATTCAACTTGTTTCTGGTGTTTTGTAACAAATGCCAGCATCTGTGCTCCACGTAGAAATGCTCTTAAGCAGAACTCACCTGTTTCTCTTTTATCCAGAGGGCCTCATTCTGCCCTCCCCACTGACCCAAGTCTCTCCATGGTGTAATTTCCATCAGGTTTATCTGCTCTGGCTTTGTCCTCAATCACACAACTTCCAAACTAGCCCACCAGGACAGTCCCAAACAGGCAGTGAGAAGGTCAATGTGCTCAACAACCGTTTTCTTCTGTCCTATCATTAGACGGTCTGTTCCCAAAGCTTCATTTACCCACATTCCTCACATCATCAGTAGAGTCCCTCAACCCATTCATTTGATTATGTTTGCTGCTCAACTACAGATCTCACCCTATAAATGAGAGCTCTGGCCCTATGTGTGTCTCTCTCAATATCCTACCACTTCTATCCTCAAAGCTGCCAGCATTCATCTATCTACCTCCACCTTCATTGCCTTCCATCCTCTGCGGCCCCATTTTCCTCCAGCACACCACAAACCCCCCCAGACTGAACTAAACCTCTGTCTGTTGCTACCAAAGACACTCCACATTACCTACCCTGATATCCCTCCATCCTGTAGTTTTGGCCCTGTCTCCATGTCCTGAGCCAGATGTGGCCCTGGGGAGCCCAGTGTGACAAATGGAGCCCAAGGAACACATCTGCACACAACAGCACAGGGTCTCCAGCCTGGGGAACTCTGTGCAGTCAAGTCTACCCCTCTGAATTAGGAAGCTGCTACCAGCAGGTACCCAGTGAAGGTGATTCTCCTACCCTTGCAGGTGGACATGCTATCTGGGGAGCCCAAGTATGACCAGCACATAGATTTAGTGCCATTCCCTCCACCGAGGATGACTTAACCTCTTCCTACCTTCTAAGGTCTCCCTCTGTCAGTGCATGGAAACAGGCAGCTGCAGAACAAGGCCCTGAGTAAGCATCTCTGTGTGGCTCTGTGCAGTGCAGACTTTCCCCATTTTTAATCTCTCTAGATCTTCTTGGTGAGGTTTTTTTTTTCTTTTTTTGTTTGTTCATTTTTTTCTCAGAATTTGAAGTGTGTGCATGCAAAGGTGGTGGGAGAGAGCACTTGAGGATTCTTTTTACTGCTGAGGCTACATAGGCTTGTCACACTGCAAAACTATATCAGTACCTCTCCACTCTTTCGGCCCTTCTCCCCTTCTTTTCTTGCTGCAGCTCTGCACAGGCTGTCAGTGTAATGTTGGGGGAGCCCCTTCCCACAGCCCTGACACCCCCTCCTACCTCTTCCAGGTGTGGGTACTTGACTGCAACTAAATACTCTCTCCAGTAAAAGGTGGTAGAGAGATTTCATTATGGGTTTGGAGCTGTGGTGTTGAGGGACCTGTTTGCACAATGCTCCCATTGTGCAGCTGCATTATTCTGGCTGCTGGAGGAAGAAGCCTGGAGTGCTGGAGGATGCTCGTGAGCGCCGGGAGCTCGTAGGTGAGAGTGCAAAGGGCATGTCCCTAACGTGGCTGCATGGAGGGCTGTGGAGAGGGGGAATGGAGTTTGCATGTTCTCCAGGGACAGCCTGTCTTTACCTAATAACAGAGATTGAGGAGCTGCTTTGAGCTACCCAGACATTACATCAGCTAGTGGCCTCCCTCCTGTTGGTCCCCTTGCCTTTCCCCCTTTAATTCGGCAGCATATCCTTACAGTCACCTTAGTGTCCTGACCCATGAATCATGTTTGTGTCATTCCCCTAGAACTGGGGTAGGGTGAAACTGCTCAAGGAAAAGGCTCGGCATCTCTTCTGTGTGGAGAGATGAATGTTGCAGGCAGAAGGAAACCTTCTGGGGGGGGGGGGGGTAGGAGGGTGTTAGTGCGCTTTCCTTTTTTTTCTTTTCCCTTATTCTCCCATGAGACCCTTTTTCCTGGTAAAACAAACCTTCAAGCCTCTACCCATCTGAGGTTTGATCCAGCTGCACTTAGCAGGATCAAACTGTATGCCATGAGAAGCTCTGTCCCAAAGGACTCTTGCTTTACCCAGGTAGAGAAACCTGTATCCATTCCCTCCAGGGTGGGAAACAAATTACAGAGAAATCCTTGCTTAGATTAAGGCATAGTTTACAGCCTATGTATGAGTAAACAAATATGCCAAAGGGTTGCCCCAGGGTCTTTCAGTGAAGAGTGTCCCAGTGTTCCTGCCTTTCTCAGCAATGGCATTCCTATCTGGAGGAGTTGATGGTGGGCCTCTGGACAGGATGGCTGTGGTCTTGGTGACTTCTCCAGGGTCACCCAGAGAGTTGGTAAAAATCCTCTTGAAGCCTGGGTTTTCACCCTCCCTTCAAAGAGACAATCCTCCTGCCCCCCCACCCCCTCAAACTGCACTCTTGAATCGCACAATGCTGAAGGCGAACCAGCTCCTCTGGTTCATGGGGATCAGTTTCTGCCACTTGCAGCCATGGAAAAGGACATGAAAGTTTTACCCAAGAGTGTTTTTCAGGTTTAAAATGTGAAGGCTAAGAAAAAGAAACAATTAAGAAGTATAATCTTTCCCTAAGTTCCTGTGGTTTGGGAAGAAGAGGGCTTGCTTCAGTTCACCGTCTTCTGGACAGACTGTTTTTTCCTCTCCTCTTCCCTCCCCAATGAGAAAAATCCTCCATTAAAAATAAAACAAGCACTTGCCTCCAGCTTTCTTCTAGATATTATCATTGTCAGACACCCAGTAAGCATCCATCAGGTTTAGTTAATCCTTGTGGTTAGCATAAAAAAAAACCCACCTCAACATCTCCCCCAACCATTTCACCTCATTATTTCAACACAAAGGAATAAGATTTCTGTCTATCTTGGTGCATAAGAATGGCAAATTCAGGACAGTTAGATCAGATTTGACATGGTGCCCAAGAGTATTGAACTGAAACCCTGACTAAATTTTCTGATCAGCCCATCCTGGGCTGGATCCTTCTTCCAAGCTGGCCCAGGACTGGCTGACCATTAAGGAAGATCTGCCCATGATACTTTAAAGCAACATCTGTTTACAACAAGTGTCTCCAGATCCAAACAACTCTTGATTACTTTCACATTTCTGATATAGATAGAGCAGCTCAGAAGATTTGGTCTTACGGTTCCCAGAACATCTTCCTCAAAGGACATCATTTGGAGGTAATTGTAGGGCTGTTGTTGTAAACAGTCTCTCTGAAAACTCCCAACAAAGCAAGCATCCCTTATTGAAAACACTCCATCCAGACAGTGTTGTTTGTCAGTGATGAGCTGCAGGGATGCTGGATCCCTGACCCTTTTTTATAATCTTCAGCGGTCACGAACCAGGCTGTTTGGAAGGATCTGTTTGAATCAGGGGACTTCCAAGAGGAACCAAAAAAATCACGCCAGGAGTGCAGCCTGTTCCATTTATTCCACTTTCCCTTGCTAATGAGGGTGATCTGTGCAAAACATGAGGCCCCAGATGGGGCTGACATACTGTCATAGAGGCCAGCTTTTAAAAAGACCTACAGGGCTGAACTTTCATTGCAGTATGTGTTAAGGAAGGGCATTTATTAGGAGAGTTGCAACTGCAGCCATTTTATCTTTGGAAACCACAGAGAGACGAGCACCTTCAAACTTGATCTGTCCTCCTTGTTATAGGATGGGGCAGAGTGCCCTTAAAAAACCAGCCAGAGCAAGCAGGGTTATAAATTAGGTACCTCTGTTAGGTGTCTGTGGTTAGCCGGGAGGACTCTGAGCCCTGGCAATTATAAGTGCTTTTAAGGATCTGTCCTCAAACCAGCCAGCAGCTGTATCACACCAATTAACTTGTCCTGTGGACCAGCAATAAAGGAGGGGAGTAACCCCCCAGTGTTGCCAACTTTTATGATTTTATTGGACATCTTGCAGTTGTCAATGTTCTTTCCATAAAATCCCAGCTGCTGGGTTCAGGAGATTGCGCGTGAAGAATCTCAGGTTTTGTTCAACATCAAAAGAAAGAAAGAAAAAAAATAAAAAGCTTTTACCCCTTGTAATTATAATGCAAAGCTTAGAGATATGAAATCAAAAGCATTCTGCAAGCTCAATGTCTGGCAGATAAATAAAAAGGACCCGAACCTAGTAATTCTTAAAATAATCCCAGGACGTGCAAGCTACACTTAACAGCTCTTGGTGGCCAGAGTCCTGGTAGGTTGACATGTGAGTCGGCAATTCCAGCTCCTTGCATTGGGGATACGTGGAGTTCAGGCAGAAGGCTGTAAGCAATGGCACTGCAACATTTGTGGAAGTTTCCACCTGTGAGCTGAACAACTGCAGCCAGTCATGTGCTGCTCTTATGTACTCCAACCAAAAAGCAAAATACTTTTGATCAAATCCTCATGAAGAGCAAAGGCTGCGTGAGGTGGACAGAGGGAACATGAAAATGCTTCAAGATTTTGTGTGTATGTGCTAGGAAGACATACACTGTCAGCACAGCTCAGCTGACCAGCAGCAACTCATCACACTGATGAATTATCTTGAAATGTCTTGAAATAAAACTTGTGCCTCCATCTCTGTAGGAAAAGCATGACACAGTGCATCCTGGTGCCATGGCTAACCAAACACCCAGGGGACCTCCGGAGGACAAAGTGTGGATAGGTGGAGGACACCAGATTTACCCTCAACCTGTCAATGCTGCTTGGGTTTGCCGACTGGTGGCCCCTGGAAACCTGCAGCATCCCCGGTGGAGCAGGAGGAGTATGGTGGGTTCAGCAGGTGGCGCTCCTCCCCTGACTAAATGCTGACAATTAGCAAATTAAATTAATTAGGGAGTGATTTGGACTGAGGTTTCCTTTGCTGGCTCACCGGGCTGCTGCCTGCATGTGTGTGGGCCTCTTTATTGCCCCCTGAGCAGAAGACAGTCTTTTGCATGGAGCCACGGAAGGGGTGGCAATGTGTTTGCAGGAGGTGTGGGGAGATGTGCTGATGTCAAACCAAAGCCTGACAACAAAGGTGAGTCCTGTTGTACATTATTGCAAGGTGGGAATCAGTGAGGGACAAGCAGCTGGAGCTCAGAGAGGGCTTGGTGTGCTGGTCACCCCTCAATTCTTTGCCCTCACCCCAAGTGAAGGAACTGCCTCAGTTTCCCGATCCACACTGCTGAGCTGTGGGAACATGCTGCCCTGGGGACTGTGGTGCAAAGGGCTGCATGCAGTCATCATTGCCTTCTCCCAGGTGCTCATCTTCCTCCTTCACTCACACTTTGAGGCAAGCTCTTTAATGGCTTGCTCTTAATTAGGGTGAACTCTGAGTGCCCTGCTAGCACACCCTTTCCTTTGTCAGCTAATTGGCCGGGCTTTCTGATCTATTATGTAAATAGTCTAAGTCTCTGCGGCACAGTGTCGTAACGCAATGCATTCCTGGGAGCCTGGGCTTCTGTTTCATGGGATTGTGCTCCAGCCCCAGGCAAAAACAGCAGCAACAACAACAAAAACCAGGCAAGCCTTTGGCTCGTTTTCTGGAGACTCCAGAAATGAGTTGCAGAAGAAAGTGTTCTGGGCAGCAGTTCAGGGCATGCAGATGGGGAGAAGGGTGCGTGATGTGGCTGAGGACAGTGGGAAGAGTTAAAGGGTTTTCAGCAGAGCTGGCCACTCTTGGTCTGGCAGGCTGGCGTGCAGGGAAGCCAGCATCACCTCCTGCAGCCAAGGCTGTGCTCACACTTCCTAGGCCAGTGCTCCTATGTTGTTGTCCAGCGTGCACAGGTAGGGCTGGGATTGAGTCTGAAGGCTGTCCCATGTCAAATCCCCAAGGAGGAAAGGAGCAGAGGGGAAAGGGCTTTGCAATGTGAACAACTTCTCCTTACAGCACTGTGTTGGTTCTTCCTCCTGCCCTGGGACCAGTGAAGCTCCTCACCAAGCCTCAAGATGCCTCATAGCATTATGCATGGAAGCATAAAAAAAATCTATTATAGATTTTTAGTGAAGATATAGACATTTAAGGAAGCAGGGAGTCTGTGTGGCTAAGCAGCATTATTGTGACAGACCTGCTTACCCAGACAGACAAGCCAAGGGTCTCTCCTTCCCACCCACCTTTGGAGAAGCTACAGCGAGACAATGCACCATGCAGTGCTAACAGGAAGCAAGGGGGTAGTTGCTTCTGAAAAGAGATCAACAGAACAATTCAAATTTTTTACATTTTTTTCCAGAGCAAACAATCACACTTAGCACCTCTATTTTGGGGTTAAATATGGTCTTCTGCGGTGTACCATGTCCTGCCAACTGTGTTGCTTTCACAGGTAGCTTGGGAGAGGTGCCCCAAACTGGCTTGCCAAGCAGTACCTGACCTGACTCCACGCAGCATCAACCACTATTTTCTAAGGGGGAACTACAAAGGGAGAAAAAGAGAGGGAGAAAAACTTCAAATCTATAATTATTCCACAGACAAGGAGAGCTATAAAATAAATGAGCAAAGTCCCTGCTCCGATAAATCCACTTAGAAATCCAAACCCAGTAGCAAGAGTGTAATTTATGTCCCATTGAAAGGGGTCCAGATGAAAATTGATGAAGTCTCTTATTTGTGTAATAAATCAGTTTCCATTAATGTAACCGATATGCATATTTATAAACACTGCTTGTACCCTGAGCTTGTTATTCAGGTCATTGGAGGGGGGGCGGTGGGGAGAGAAGGGTGCTCTGAACCATAAAGTTCTTTCTGATAAATCCAGAAAGACAATCTGTGAAAAGACAGTGGGCTCAATTTATGACACCTGAAAAAGAGCCAAGTGTGAGTAAATCTTCTGTTCTTGTAGAAATAAATCTGGTAAAGTCCTCTTCTTCGTTCGTGTCTCTGGAGGGGGCCGTAGAGCCAGTTAAAAATTCGAGATAATTTCAAACAGTTGTTTGCTTTGACCACACCTCTGTGCTCCCAGTCCCATAAATCCCACTGCCCACGTTGATGCCTGTTGCACACCATGAACAGCTTTGTTGTCACTGGACTTAACGGGAAGCTGCAAGGTGGAATGGTTCTGGTCCCTCAATGCACAAGCTCATCTTTGCGCATGAGGTGAGGGGTGGAGGTTGCAGAGAACGTCTCTGCTGGTCACAGGGCATGAAGGATGCAATGCAACTTATTGCAGAGGATCATTTGTGCACTAGACACAGTGAAGCGTGAAAGGTTGTCACATCTGGGGTTTGATTTCTGTTTCTGGGGGAGCGGCAACCTGTCGGAGTTGTGGAGAAGACATGCAGCATGTCTTTGCTGCTGAGAAGGCTGTGACATGAAAACTATGATGCCAGCCTGACCTGAAGTGGCTTACCCCAGAGCAGAACTGCAGAGATGCAGGACTAGGTTTGGGATTGCATTAGGGTAAGGTGTTATGGTAATATCCCATGAGAGGCAGCAATCCTTGCAATCTGGCATCTGAGTTCTTGGAAGAGTACGTGGGCTTGAACCTCCCTGACTTTGGTTTATATCAGTGGAGGCTGCAAGGTGAGGCAGGCATGGTGCAGGCACACCACCCATTGCACTGGTTTTGCAGCCTCTCAAGAAAAGGCAGCAGGTCAGGCCTAAGACTTGTCCTTTGGCAGAGAAAAATGCCCAAGGCTAAGACTATACTAATAAATCGAGCAGGGCCAAGATATGGGCTCACCCAGGCATTTTGATTGTCAGTTTTGTCCCTGCCAGTCAACAGGAACCTAAAATACAATGTCTGGGGCATTTCAAAGGATAGCAGAGGTTGTTATGAGAAGTCTTCTAGTGGGTGTTTTTGGAAGGGAAGAAGAGAGTCCAGACATGTGGGCAAAGGCAGAATGCCAAGCTGCACACCTGAGATGCAGTAACCCCAAAAAGTCCCTCAGTGCAGGAGCTTCATCATTCAAGGTTTGGAGATCTTGCATGAACAAGCTCTTGAGCAACCTCCTTGGTTTTTGAAGTCATCTTTCCTAGAAGAGAGAATTTGGAATGAACACATCCAAAGATCCAAAGTCAGTCCATAGTCCTGTGCTATGTGCATTTCACAGTGGCCTGAGACACTGGTTTAGCTTATTTATGAGGAGTTAGTTAGCAAGTTTCACCCAGCTGCTTGTTTGTGATTCCAGGGAGGGCTTGATGGCAGACAGTTTGGTGATCATAGATTCTTTTAGGTTGGAAAAGACCCTTAATATCATGAAGTCCAACAGTTATCTTAGCACTGCCATGTCTACCAATAAACCATGTCCCCAAGCATCAGATCTGCATGTCTTTTAAATCCCTTCAGGGATGGTGACTCCACCACTTCCCTGGGCAGCCTGTTCCAGTGCTTCATAACACTTTCAGTCAAGAAACGTGTTTGGTTTGTTTTTGCTTTCTGCACAGTTTGCACAAAAATGAAGCACAAGGCATCAAGGTGCCAGAGAGTCCAGGCACGTATCAGCCCCTTCCAACTCCTTGATGCCATGCTGGGGTGCCAGGCTCAGAGATAAGCCTGGTGGCATGTGTGTTTTCACATGAGTATGGAAGACACAAGCTGTGACTAAGGAATGCCTGATGTGGGTGTTGCAGCTGGCTGGGGAGTGCCTTCTCATGCCAGCTGAGGGACGAGAGTAGGGCTGGAAAGATGCTCCAACCTTTCCTTGGCACCTGGTGGAGAGTTAATGGAGCTGCCCAGGTAGAGGAATGCATACTGGGAACACCCAGATCCAGGAAGCAAACAGTGGGGTTATCACAGGTTCCATCGTGAGACTCAGGCTTGTGGTCTAAGGAAGCTGAATGATCTCAGCAGCACCTGATCATCCAGAGAGCTGAGGTGAGGTTCTGGAGAAGTTTACCAAAGAAGACATAGGAAGATTTCAACCCTAAGGGATGAAGCTGTATTACAGACTGGGCTCTGGGTCAACAGTGAATATCAGGAGGATATTGGAGACTGGGAGAAAAGGATGGGGCCTAAAAATCTGAGTCACCCCAAGCCTGAAACCCCCCAGTCAGGCTATCTCCCACGTGTGTATTTCATATTGGTGGCTGAGGTAAGGAATCTGGCGAGTGACTGCAGGAAGGCAGGCTCTGTGTCATGGTAGACTTTTTGACAGCTAGACAAGGACAGAAGATGCAGCTGAAGGTCATGGAATACATGGTCAGGTCTCCAGAGGCCTCATCACTCTGAGTGCTACTGGTGTTTTCCTGGGAAAGCTTCTTTTAGGGACCTTCTCTTTCTCTGAGCATGGAGAGTAACTTTCACCACATTCCAGAGGAAAAGTTGTTGAGCTTTGACTTAAGGTTGAGGTAAACAGTTTAAAACTGTAGGAAGCCTTAATTCAGATGCTGATTGCACAGTTTCCATTCACATTTGATTTTCTATCCACAAGCCTCTCCTCTTACTTGGTGCACAGGATGGACCTGCTGTGCTTACTCCTCCACTGTCACTCACTATGTCCTTAGACTTGACTGGAAAACAGTCATAAGGGGAGTTCATAAACTAAAATCCCAAGCTGCTCTAGCCCCAGTCAAAGCTGAGGTCCAGCTGTTTCCTCAGCTCAACAAGCTCCAAGAGAATTTGAGGCTTCTATAATGAAAAACTGAAAGAAAACCACCAAAAGTGTGAATGGAGAGCAGTGCAACGAGCTAAAACAAGGTTTCCAGGGGGTAGCACTGAGCACAGAAGTGACAGCAAAACTCTCTGCTCAGTAGTGGTGTGCCACCTCAGTGATCCATGTCACACTCCTGGGATCCCCAACAACCCCGCCAGGCATCTGTCCCAAACCCCTGGGTGCAACTCCAGGGCTGAATCCCTGGTCTGACAGCAACCAGAGATGAGTTAGATCCTCACTTCACTTTTTAGACCTTGGGCAAATCACCCAGTCATGCGGCACCGTGGTTCCTCTCCTATAAATCCCTCTGTACTTCTCCTACTGCAGCTATACCATCTGTAAACTCTTTGGGGCAGGGAGTGCCCTTTGCTATATGTTTATACATATGATGTCATCATTTAGGCTGGGCCCTGGGGACATTGCTATAATTCCTTATTTTGGAGTAGTTTTGCCCTTGCCAGCGCAGGGCATTCTGGGAAACTGCCCCATTCTGCTCACTTTGCTTGTGCTTTCCCTGTTTTGGCAGCAGGGTCTGTGCTGCGTACACACGGGTGCAAAGCAGGTTCCAGAAACAGCAGCAAACACAGCTGCGGGTTCATAAATCTTTCTGCTTCCATAGGTGCACAGGGAACCTTACCTCACCTATTCATGAGCTAATTAAAAAGGGAATCAGTGCTGCTCATCAGCACAGGCAGGGCTTAAACAGCTTGTTTACAGAGTTATATCATTTACAGGCTAAAATTACACTATTTTTTTTCTCTTCCACCCTACACACATTCCAGTTACTTTTTGTTTTACTCTTTGTGTGGTGCTCACTGACACACTGATGGTTTGATTGATAACACTGTCTGCAGTGTGACTCAAGGGATGCCCCACATCTGCAAATCATGGCAGCTTCAGCCTGCTCAACAAAAAGCACTGACTTGCAAGGCCTCAGCTTTCTCTCCAGAGACAAAAGACCAGAATGAAGAGCCTTTAACAATTTTTAGCCATTAATGGGCAACCAACCTGGTGGCACACTTGACCCGGTCTCTTCAGGCTACTGTGGGATTTCAGAAGGCTGGGGGGGACACCTCATTGCAGCCTGCCAGTACCTGAAGGGAGCATAGAAACAGGAGGGGAATCAACTTTTTAAAAGGGTAGACAGTGGCAGGACAAGGGGGAATGGATTAAAACTAAAGGAAGGAAGGTTTATATTAGATATTAGGGGTAAGTTTTTTACATAAAGAATGGTGAGGGGCTGGAACAGGCTGCCCAGAGAGGTGGTGGATGCCCCATCCCTGGAAGTGTTCAAGGCCAGGTTGGGTGGGGCCCTGGGCAACCTTGTGTAGCTCCAGGCCTCAGGTTGGTGTCCCTGCCTGTGGCAGGGGGTTGGAGCTTTATGATCCTTGGGGTCCCTTCCAACCTGTACCATTCTATGATTCTATGAATTCAGTTCCTGTTACTCTGCTCCCCAGCTTGGCATTTTCTTTCCCCAAAGTCTGGGACATGACTATCCTGGGACCAGGACCCCTGGGGAGTTTCAGAAGAGCATTGCAAGAACCTGTGCAGAGCTTTAAATTGCAGTATCCCCATGAGATTGAGCAGTTGTTCAAATATTCACAAACATGGACACTTGTGTGAATCTCTGGATTTGCAGGTACAGCAAAGTTCCATCACTCTAACCCTAAGAGCTTGAACCAGCCCCCAGTGCTCACCAGTTTATGTAAGCCCTGAATTCACCAGCTTCCACCATGAGCCGTGGGTTTCAATAGTTCCTGTATCAGATCTACTCACCCTGTGTAGATGTTGCAGTTGCTCTAGGACTTCTGAGGCAACACAAGATGATTCAGTGCAAGCAACTGAATTAGGTCCTGGATTTGATAGATAGACAACTCAATGAATAAGGAATTGGCTGGACAGTCACACTCAAAGAGTTGTGGTCAACAGCTTAATGTCCAAATGGAATCTAGTGACAGGTGGTGTTCCTCAGGGGTTGGTACTGATGCTATGTAACATCTTTGTCAGAGACAGTCAGAACAGTAGGAGCAAGGGCACCCTCAGCAAGTTTGTGATGATGCTGAGCTGTGTGGTAGGTCGACACGCTGGAGAGAAAGGATGTAATCCAAAAGGATCTGGACAGGCTGGAGAAGTGGGACTGTTTGAACCCTGTGGAGTTCTACAGGGCCAAGTGCAAAGTCCTGCATTTGGGTCACAACAACCCCATGCAGGACTGTTTCATACCCTGGAGCTATGCCATTTTCTCTTTCCTACATCTAGAAAGTCAAAGATACACACATCTCAGTTCTATCAAGCACCGTGCAAGATCATCTGTACTTTCAGGTGTCTGCAGTGTCCACCACTGATAATCCCAATACCTAAAAATCTGGCAAGGTCTTTCCTAAAACATGAGTAACAAGTAGATTGTAGGTGGATGTCACTGTGTAGCAGGGAAAGACAACAGTAATAATAAACCTTTACAACTCTGTCCTTTTGAAGCAGCTCCAGCCTAAACAGACACTGAAGTCTCATGGCTGTGTACTGCACTGCAAAACACCTGCAATTCCCTCTGCTTTGCAAGCAAGAAAATGGAATTTCCAAGAGGTGAAGCAAATGCCTCACCATCACATCATACCTTGGCAAAGTTGAAGAGAGGACCCAAATTCTCAGATTCTGCCTTGTGCCTTAGCTGCAAGCCTGCTTGGAGCAGGGATTGTTGTTTATTGTGTTTGTACAGTACCTGGCTCTTGGACCCTGACCTAGGGAAGAGCCTCTAGCTCTAGTTTTAAAAATAATCATTAAGCAACTTCCCTGGAGGCATTAGGCAGAGCAAGAAGCTTTTTCTGTGCTCTCTTTGGAACAAGAGTTCCCATCCACAGGGGCACGTGAACCTCCCTCCGCCAACTGGCAGCTCCAGACAGATTCCCTACCACTTGCTAAACATAGCCTCAACCAAAGTGTGTATGTAACGTGTCAAGTGTTAGTTGAGACTACTCATTTGTATTATGCAACTAAGTCACATGCATGCAGTGTACATCAAGCAAGCTTCTGCCCGGTTTCAGCAATAACCCTACCTCCAGCTGAGCAGTAATTACTGTTACTCTGCAAGACAAAGGAGGTAAAAGGCTTCAACTACCACTCCCTGCTACACTCAAGGTTACTTTATGGTAACCTTGAGCTAGAGAAGGAACCAGTCATAACTTCTTATGAACCCCATCCCATCGTTTCCTCCACACAGGGCTGCCCGCCTGATTGCAGAGCTTTGGTTGTAGGTCACTTGGCCCAGCAAGGGATGAGGGGTGGGGCCTGTGACAGCCTTCCTCACAGGCAGGGTGCTTGAGTGTTATGTTGAGAATCCCCTAGTGCCTTCCCACAGTCCCCTCTCCACAAAAGAACATATGAGATGACTTGTGCAGAAGATCTGTGATGCACCAGCTTCCCATAACACATATACTTTTTACCCCAGGACATCATCAGCACTGTGACTGCTTACACCAAGGTTGGGCCAATTCATTGATTTCTTGTTGGGTAGCAGTCACCTGAGTTCATTTCTCACTGAAGACATGTCCAAAAATGACTGACATAATCATTAGCTTCCAGAGCCACTTCAACCTTCCCAGAAATTCCCTTTCCTTGCATTTCTGAAGGACAGCACTTTAACTTTCTTGTCATGGAAAACAATAATCTATTTTTCTCTAGCAGTGGAGATATGTCTTTGATTTTCATGACAATAGATGGTCCCAGAAACCCCACTCACTTTGCCCTGGTCACCCATAACTTTTGGGAGATCCAAGAATCAGTGTCTGCAATCCACTCAAGTACCCTGATCTGCAAACAGCACACCCAGATCTCTCTCTCCCTAACACCTTCCTGTGAGCCATCCCTTAATCTAGTGTGAGATCTGAAGCAAATTCCTGGGAGGTGAGCGAAAATGCATGTGTTGTGTCTGCTGGGAGAGACAGAGCTGCCTGCCGAGTGCAAAGGCTGACCTGCCTTTGGGTCTGCTCAGAGCAGACGGCGGGCTCTGACACTGGGCAAGATCTCAGTCTGGGCATCTTGCCAGGGTGCCGATGAGATGCTGAGCTTGCCCAGGTGTGATGCTACAGAGTTTGTTATCCTTTCTTCCTCCAGATCTCCAGGGAGCTGATGCTAAATGTGCTCCTCTGCTTTATTCCAGTTCTTCATTGTAATGGGTCATTTGTACTGGGTTCTTGAAGGCATTACTTCCCTGTTCTCACAAAAAATATATTCCTACCAGCTGAGCACATCAAGCACCTCTTCAAAAAAATCATGTGTGATTGTGCCTGAGTAAGTTAAGGGATGGCCAGTCCATCTTCAGTGGAGATACAGCCATTCTCTCCTTCCCCATGCAAATGCAAGCCCAGGAGTGTAAGCATCAGTTGCACTAACTGGTGAGGGAAGAGGTTTAAACCTACTTAGCTCCATCCAAAATCCTTTCCCATCACCCACAACTCCCGTTAGCCTGTATGCTGCAAGAAGCCACAGCTCTGTCAGACCCAAGAAGAGATATTCCACCGCTAAACACCAAAGAGCAAATATTGCATGACGAGATGCCGCAGGGCATGACAGATATTTTACAACAGTAACTTGAAAACACTCCACGGATTCCAATGGATGTTAGAGCACATTAAGAAACGCTTTTGGCCTCAGATGGAAATTCAGTTACAACTTGACTGGAGTTTAATCCTGACAGGTAGTTATTCAGCACAGGGGATCATCTTCTGTTTTCCCCCAGGGGCAATAAAGTTCCTGTCTTTGTTACTGGACGCTGTACACTAAAGGCAAATTATGCTAAGACAGCTGAGTAATCCTCTAAGGTGGGGGAGATTGATAGTCATGACTAAGATTTAAAATGTACCTACTTTGTACAGGAATTTCATCACTAAATCGCTGCCTTTCCCAGTGAGCTTAAAAATCCATAAAGGATTGCATGAAACGCTTTGATGAGGCATCAAATCTACAGTTGTTTTTGTGGTTCTAGATGCATTACTTTACATATAGTTTAAGTGAATTGCACAAAGTAGTCTTAATAATTCATTGCAATAAAATCTGGCCCTTTTTCACTTTCCCAGAAAATTTTATGGCTAATTCTCTGTGTTAAAATTTCCCTTACTCTAACTATATCTCTAAAGGTAGATACATTTGGGGAGAGGAGTGATTAAATGTTAACAAAATCATGCTTAAAAAATAATACAAATGCATACCAATGAAAAAGAGAAAATCTAGTAAGGGAAAGAAATAATGGGGGGAAACCAACACATGTCTCCAGTTATTCACAATTATAATTCTTGGACACATAAAAATTTAAAAAAGATCAAGCTATCCTTCACACTTGGCTTGTTTTCTGGATTCCTAAGGTGTCTCTAAGTTTCTTTGTCTTTTTGGAAGGAATTGGCTTGATGGTTTAAAGACATAGGACATTTTTGCTGACATTTGTCATCTTTGAAAACGAAATTTTGCACCTGTGTCATTGTATTTCCTATGAACGTCTCCTGGTCTGACTTTTATCATTGTTTGGGAGGTAGAATACTTAAAATATAAATGGGAAGATTTTCAAAGGCTTTAGGTTTCTGTCCAGAGATAGGTATGCACATATTGAAGGGTCTGAATGTGGTGAAACCAAACTATTTCACCTTACAGTACAGCTTGAGACCTTTTCCCTTCTCAGATAGACTGCAGAAAAATGAAAGAGGAAAAGAGCAAAGGATGGGGCTTACTCACTAGGATTTTCCCACACAGGTAAAGCTTTTCTTTTGTATTCTACGATTTCAATGCCTTGCAAGTTGAAACAAAAATATTTTGTGGTGGAATATCATAGAATCATAGAATTGTAGGGGTTGGAAGGGACCTCGAGAGATCATCGGGTCCAACCCCCCTGCCAAAGCAGCTCCCCAGGACATATCACTCAGATAGGTATCCAGACGAGTCTTGGATATCTCCAGAGAAAGAGACTCCACAATCCCCCTGGGCAGCCTGTCCCAGGGCTCTGTCACCCTCACTGTGAAAAAGTTCCTCCCCATGTTGCTGTGGAACTTCCTGTGCTCCAACTTGCAGCCATTGCCCCTTGTCCTATCCGCACAGACCACTGAAAAGGGGCTGGCTGTTTCTCCCTGCATCCCCTGCTTCAGATAATTATAGACTTTAATTAGGTCCCCCCTTAGTCTTCTCAAGGCTGAAGAGTCCCAACTTACTCAGCCTATCCTCACAGGAGAGATGCTCCAGGCCCCTAATCATCTTTGTAGCCCTTCTTTGGACTCTCTCCAGGAGATCCTGTCCTTTTTAAACCACGGAGCCTAGAACTGGACACAATACTCCAGGTGGGGCCTGACCAGGGCAAAGTAGAGTGGGAGGAAATGGTCCACGCGCTGACCTAGAATTTTGATTTCAGTTTGTTAGTATTTTTGAGTGTAAAGAAAAAGTATTTGAGAACCATTAATTTGAAACCCTGGTGCCTGCATACATGGGTAGTGAAACTGAGATAGCAGGGTGCAGCCCTAGGGCATGGGTACCTGTGGCCTGTTTTGGGGAAGTTCCTTTACAGAAATAGTCAAATTCCCAAATGTGTCATGCCCAGACAGAATTTCACCCTTCAGGTGGTCTACAACTCAAAGAGGGCCTTTAGGTGACATTGGATCGGGCAAATACCAACATGCTGTTCTGCTTCTCACCGCTTGCAGGTAGTCCAACTCTGCCAATGCGGAATCTGGGTTTTCAACAATAATTTGGGCTCTTAATTATTGCCTTTTAATGGCTGTCACATGAAAAGTCTTAATATCGATTTGTCTTCTTTACTTTGGGAACAGAAGCAGGAAGGCTTGTTAACAACTTGTTGCAGACTGGGGAGGGGTAGTGGGTTGTGAACTGCTTCCATCTGGCCGCAAGTGCTAAAATACAAGGTTTTGGATGCTAATTCAAAATTCATTTGCTAAGTTCATTTGCAAACACTGAAAAGCACATCCAAGGGCACAGTCGGAGAGGTATAAGGAGAAAGGTTGAGGTAGATTTCATGAAAGTTGAATTTGGGTTAGATCAGATGTCTTCAGGATGGCAGATTTCAAGAAAGGCCAAAGAATAGTCAAAATGTTTATGATTTCCTTTGGCAATCTGCAAGAATGGTTTATATTGCACACTAAAAATAAAGGTTAACGAAATGGAAAAGTTGAGAAATCAAATGATCAGAGATGCAGATTTAAGAATATAAATTTAACTTCAAAGCCACAGTCTCTTCTTTTAGAGACTTCCATGTCATACTTTTCAGATGAGCAAGAAAAAAGCAGATACCTTTCACAGCGACTTAAATGCAAAAGAGAAATTTTCTACTGCATATCTTGCATGTTAAAAATAATTTTAAAATATACACTTTTTCAATAGATCAATGGCTTCTTTACTTATTTGTCATCATGTACTGAAAAGAGGAGGAGTCATTGTCCCTGGGGTTGTTTAAAGAACAGGTAGACAAGGTGCTTTGAGAGATGGTTTAGTGCCTCATTGGCATAGGGCTAAAAGTTGGACTTGATGATCTTGAAGGTCTTTTCCAACCCTAATGATCCTGTGAAAGCTCCAGCAAAACACCTCCAGAAAGGAATTCAGAAGCTCTGGTGTGAAGCAACTGTGGTTTCTTCGAGGAGATACTAGGCCTGATTATTTGAAGACTATACAAAGCCAAATTCTAATGTGGCAATACTTTCTATCCACTTTAGAGAGATATACCACTGAGAAATGACTTTGCAATAGATTGAATGCAACATTATTCAAACGTCAGTATTTCACAACCTTCTTTAGTTCACCACCCATGCACTTTAGCTCACCCATGCACTGCTTTGCTTCGCATCTCCAAGCTCTCCCATTTCCCTCCTGCTCCCTAATTCATCTGACAGCCAGCATTTGTTTGCTGTTGTTGGGTTAGTTTTCAGTAAGCCAAGACTGAAATTTCACCTTTTGTTTCTCTGGATTGCAGTCAATCCTGGAGTCACCAACCAAAGCCACTGGTCTACCACTCCAGTGCAGGGAGATAGGAGGTCAGGAAGTACCAAAGACCCACCCAAGGTTGTGTGGGAGCTAAGGGAGAATCTCCTGGCTCCTTGTTCTGCACCATGTGAGCAAAGCCAACAGTGATCAGGCTTTTTTTACACTCTTGCAACTAGAAGTGGGTCTGTTCTATTCAAATCACCTCCACATGGCATAAGAAGGGGTTTCAGGTCTCTTGGAGAAGATGCTAAAAAAAGCATGGGCGCAAGCTTCCAGGAAAAGGGGCTGGGTGCATTGTCCTGTCAATGGGTCCTCAAGTAACATGATGAAGCAAATCCACTTCTTTGAGGTGGAAACACACCCCTGGCTGTGTCCTGGCAACAAGCTATGCTTTGCCTTGAGCCAGGGCCAAGGCAGAGCACCACCATGGCCCCTGAGCACCTTCAGCCTTCGCTGCTTTGGCAGGCACATACATAGCAGTGGCTTCCAGGGTTTCCAGAGCATGGATCAGCACTGCTGTGGAGCTGCTTCAGAAGCGATAAAGCAGGTTGGGGTACAGCCTGGGCCTGTGTTAATCCTGTCCCTGTTAAGCCCAGATCTGGAAGAGCCAGGAATTGCGGTTCAGAGACACAGGAACAATCTGGATCATGGCCAGCTGAAGGCTGGAGGATGTCCAGTTGCTTCAGCCCAGAGGTAATAAACCCTTTTGAGAGCCTAAGCAAGAGTATGGCAGCCTCAGGCTCTTCTAATCAGGATAGATCTGGGCCTGAGCTAGTCAGTCTGCACTGCAAGAGGGGAATGCAGATGTCACAGGCTGCATTTCATAGAAGTGGCCTCCTCTGAATGTCTCCTTGATCAAGGGGCATCTTTCCTCAAGGCACATCATGTCCAGCACCTCCCAGTGAGATTTAGCAGTCAATGGGGTGTTTCTATTGTTTCGTTTTGTTAATTAAAATACACAGAGTATTGAGGGAAAAGAAAAAAGAAGAAAAAAACAAGGAATCTATTTTATTTCATGTTGGTTTTCCTCATGGAACAATCTCCAGGGAAATAATAGATGTTACAAAAAGAGAAGAACAATACCCGAGCAGAGGCTGTGGGTTCCTGTAAATTAACTTTGTGAGGAGGGGAAAGGAAAAAAAAGAAAGGACTAAACTCCTGAAAAATGAGTTCTGGGCTTGTGAATGCCAGAAATGTTCAATGGGGTGTTTCCTGCAAGACCCCTTTGGTAGGGAGGGGGAGAGAGAAGGCTCTTGGAAGGTGAGTGTCCTCAGTTCATGGCTGGGGACTGGAGGAAAAGGAAATGGATGCACAGATCAGGTAGGCATGAAAAAACAGGATGATAGTGTTACAGCCTGTGGAAGGGAGCAGGGTTAGACATGGTTTTAACCCTGCCCAACCCAGGGGTGTGACGAAAAGGACGACAACACTCTGGAAGCATGAGGAGTCAGTCTGGAAAGAAGACTCCTGCTCTGCCATCCCCTTCTTCCTCAGAGAAGGCTCTGCTCTCTCAGGAGTTTTTGCAGAGGAGTCCCATCTCCTCACAGGCCTCAGGTACATGGCTGTAGCCTCCATCACTCCCTTGCAACACCCCTCTGAGAGAAAATCAGATCAATGGCTCTGCTTCATATTTTGGCAGTGCACTCTGTTATCATCCCTATACCTTATTCACATCCCTATGCACATTCTCCAAGGGCAGGAGTGGATCTGGGAGAGCAGCATGAGCTCTCTACCTTGTGTGGGACCCTCTGGCTTCCCCCTTGCCCTGGGGGGGCTTGAGACAACTCCTTTGCATCTGTTTCAGGCTTTGCCTATGCATGCCAGAGAAGGGAGTGAGAGGGTCTGACATGCCTGGCCTGCAACCCACAGCATTTCCTTCCACAGGCCTGGCTGCTTGCCCAGGTACTGCTCAACTGTAGTGGGGCTACGAGGTTTGGGAAGAGCCAGGTTGGCCAGCTGGAGGGCTGCAGCAACACTCAGTCCTTTCTCACCTGAAGCATGAGCACTGCCAACACTGTCCCCTCCCCACAAGCTCTGCAGTCTTGTTAATTTATTATCCCCCAGGATATTGCAGAATACAAATTCCACATGGGCACAACCTGCCTTTTCTTCCCATCAAATACTGAGTGAGCAGATCAGCCCCAACTATCTTTGAAAGGGGGTAGAGTCTTAAAGTTATGCAGCCTCCACAAGTGTCGTGAAAATGGGGGAGAAACAGGCTCTCATGGTGATACACTTAGGAAAATGCGTCAGCACAAACTAATTTGACTCTATAAAGAATCCAGTGATGTGGACATGTGTCCTTATGAAGTCAGTAATTTTTCACTTGGCATTGCTCTGCTATTTGTTTGCACACACACAAGCACAGTCCTTGCAGCAGGGTAGATTTAGATTAGATATGAGGAAAAAAGTCTTCTCTTTGAGGGTGAGGAGGCCCTGGCACATGTTGCCCAGAGAAGTTGTGGCTGTTCCTGGGTCCCTGGCAGTGTTCAGGGCCAGGTTGTATGGGATATTTGGGACCCTGGATTTGTGGAGGGTATCCCTGTCCATGGCAGGGAGTTAGAACTAGATGGTTTTTTATGTCCCTTCCAACCCAAGCCAGTCTGTGATTCTATGATTCTATGATTCTATGACTCTGACAGTTTCACAGAGCAAATCCTCATTCCCCTTAGCATTAACACAAATTTTCTCCTGTGTTTCCCCAGCCTCACCTCAAAAGCAATGCACAAACCATGAGATTTTTGAGGTTCTGTAGCTCTTGGCTTTTCTTCTGCAAGTCCTGTCAGGACAGCCTCATGGAGGATCTCTCCACTAGGAGGAAAAGGATCCTTCAGATCATTTTGCATTAATTCACGTGTCCTTAAATGACATGAGCTTAGGCCTGCAGTCTTCACAGGCTGGGCTGGTAGCTGATTTCCAAAGTCCTCTACCTTCTAGTTCCTTGCTCAAATTAGAACAACACTCCTTAGGTCTAACTCGATTCTAATGATTAGCCTACTATAAAACAACCTGCATCTGAGGAAAGGCTTAAAGGCCAGGATTTGCCAAAACAGCCTGGGAGGGGGGGGGGGGGGGGGGAGAGGAAGGGTGGGGAGGGGAAGGAGGGCACAGGGAGAAGCTTGGAGAGAGGGAGTTGGTTTGGTTTACTTTAGTTTACTTTTGCTGTGAACTTTTCTTTGAGCAGCCAAGAAGGTATTGGAGCAAATCCGTAACTGATTTGG
The DNA here is from genome assembly GCA_022605575.1 of Laterallus jamaicensis coturniculus. Taxonomy (NCBI): domain Eukaryota; kingdom Metazoa; phylum Chordata; class Aves; order Gruiformes; family Rallidae; genus Laterallus; species Laterallus jamaicensis. The sequence goes on along the minus strand of JAKCOX010000090.1, from coordinate 2,297,677 downwards.
GAAATAAAAAATAGAAGAAAAACTAGTTCACGATACTTTCTGATTCCAACATGTAACCTTTGGGAGAAATCTCTCATCCTTTCTTGTACTAATGAGGAATCCCCACAGCTAAGGAAAGAAAGACCTTTGGTCAAATCTTGGTTTGGAAAAAACAACAAAAACTGAAAAAACATAAAAGTGTCGTTATCAATGAGCTTCTAACAAGCAGAAAATGAGCAGAATAAGCCTTTCTCATCAAGTCTAATGAACTCCTCAGATTGTAGAACTGGTCCCACATTCAGTTCTCTGAAGAAAATAAGACTGAGGAAAGAAAAGATTAGTGTCAAGCTAGAAGTATTAGATGATTAGCATTGTTTTAGGAAGCAATCTGAGATGTCATCTGGAGATACGCTACCAATCCATCTGGGGCAGAAAGGAAAGAAGACAGAGGAGAGAGAGGGGGGGAAAAACCCAACCAACAACCCTGTTTTGTTTCTCATTACTGCTCTAATTCTGGTGTAATTGAAAACGGACTGAATGTGTTTAGGAACATGTAGGACATCTGTTTCTCATTGGAAGAGCTCAGCTTTTTCGAGTGGCGCCTTCCATCTTCATCACAGTCCAAAGATTCCCACATCACGACTTGTCCTCTTTCTTTCTCTCCTTTTTTTTTTTTCCTTTCCAGAAAATGTGAGGTTGAACTTTCGACTCCATGTAAAACAGTTGGAGAGAAACCATGATAAGTCCCAGGGGACCCATTGAGCCTTTCTTCCCATTATCCTACTTGATTCTTTGCAGCTTCTCAGTTCTTTAAATACAGCCTTGAGCTATTTAATACTGGTGGCATGAAGAAAAAGGGGAAGAGACAAGAGGAGGGAGAAGAAAATAAGAAAAAAAATGGAAGAACAATTTGTAAGGTCAGACATCAAAATGGAGAAACAAAGACAACTAGACTGAAAGCTGTCCTTAAACTGGGCCAGGACATTGTGCTTTGCCAAAGGGACAGATCTACACAAATACTGGTTCAGGCAGTTCTGGCTCTCCTATGTGTATGAAACAGCGAGAACAGAGCCTGAGCTCCAAGAAGATTTACTTGTGGGCTAAACCAAAGGGCAATATCCTAATTCTCCTCTTGGACCCACACACTATGTCTCCAGTGTTCATTTTGGTTTGGACGACTACAGAACTGTCTCCCATAGGAAATTCTGGAGGCCCCATTGCTTAGAGAGAGATTACAACTTGAGTAGACAATAAAGAGATTGTGGGAAATATCACTACCTTGGCAGGGAGATGGGCTGCACGGTCTGATAACTCATAATTCTCCACCATTTGGAGAAGCTCTGCCTGCAGTGAGAGGAAGCAAAGCAGCAAGATGCATGACTGCAAGCTAGAAATGTGTCTTGATTTCATAAATGGCTCTGTTCCGCTGTAACAGCGCTTTCCACCAACTAGGTTAATTCGCAGTCATCAGCCCATGTGAGATAATGACTTGTCTTCCCATGCAGCACTAGCCCCACAACCCTCACCTCCACCTGACGAAGGAGAAAGTGGATGTCTCTGGCTGTGGCGTATGAAGCAGCACAACCACAGTGAGATGAAGCCCTTGTTGTGACTCTGGAACTTCAGGGTAACTTGTTAAATGAATATAACAGCCCATGTGGTCTTTGCCTGGCCGGTGTCACCATGAAATCAGCAGGTTTGATTCTCTTGGGCTGCAGCTTTACATCCTTCCAGCACTAAAAATGAGCCTCAGCATGGAGGAAATGTTCTCCAGTTCTAAACCTGCTCAGCTGACCGAGCTGAAAAAGTTTCTCCTTGGAAATCAAAGGCAGACATCACTTTTGATTTCAGTCGAGCTCTGGATTTTGTCTTTACAGCAAAGAAGCTGGGGCTGAAATATGATCTGTCTGAGGTAGAATTTGTAAGAACTTGAATGTTAATGAAATTACTGTGAAAAGTTAGAAGGAATGATCTCTTCCTCAAAAGAAACTGTGGAAAGAAAGAAAACTAGACCAGAAAATGTTGATGAAGGTATGCAAATTAAAAGTCAAGTGTTGTGTTGGAATTTTTAATAGGGATATTTAAGAGGCCTTTTAATATTTTTTATTTTTTAAATTGGAAAGCATTAAATAATTTCATTTTGATATTTCAATAGCCCCATTTTGAGATAAATTCCATAAAATTTTATCATCTACTCATGTAAAAAAGATGTATTTATAGATATCCTTGGTATTTTAGCAAGCTAAATATTAACATATTATGCTTTGACATCACAGTCAAATATCCTCACTTCCCAAAACAAGATGTGTCTGTATCATCAAAATTTTACATGTCCATTTGGATTTTTATTTATTTTAAATCTTCCTGGTCAGAAGATACTGGATTTTTTTTCCCTGTTCAGTTTGAAAAAATGTTCAAAATTTCAGAATTTTCTCAGAAATGGAAAAGTCAAGATGTTTTTATCTGATACACTTTAGGAAGGTGACTCAGCGGACATATTTTACCATTGCACTACACACTTTCTGAGGCATAATTCAAAGGAAATTAGTTCATTAGGGAACTGTGTTCCTTGGCCAGAAAAAGTGTTGAGTGCTCTGCAAATGATCAGGACATGCTTAAAAAAAATCAACTTGAGGTTCTTTGAATATTGGTCATTGGGTCAACCAAAGCAACTGTAGGACCGTCAACATCTCTCATTCGTGAGTCTGGACTTTTAACTGCAAATAGAACATGTATTTCTCTTGGGAGAGACCCAGTTCAGTGCTTAGTGATATATAATGTGATAGCCCTTACCCTCATAATTATTCAAGAAAAAAATTAAAACAAATATAAGTTTCTGTATTCATTAATTGCTATGCTGGCCAAGGTGGTCAATCATTCTGCATGTGATAATGTTCATATGGCTTAGTGCATTATGTGAAAAATAAAGACAGGCAGAAAGGTATGACAGAGATACACACTAAGAGGTACAAAAAGTTGCATTTAAAGAACCTGGGAACAGGTACACCAAAAAAAACCCCAAACCCCACCCCAGAAAACATCTGTGCATGGAAAAGAGTTTATTTCTGGTATCTTTCCAGAGTAGGTGGAAAAGCAGCTTTAACCACTTCCTTAGTATAAGACATCAAACTTCTATTATATGCAAAAATAAATGGTTATGATTTGTCACTGATATTACAGTCAAGGAGCAAGTCTGAGGTGAACAGAGCAAAAAGCTCAAGGGAATCTTTAAGTTCATGAGCCAGGTAAGCACAACACCCAGACTCATCAGTACATTGGAACCTGTTTGCCACAAGATGTTTGCAGTGGCAAAAAACTGAGATAGGTCACCCCCACCACCACACCCCAAAAAGGGTTCAGATGCAGATAACATGAGAAATATTAACAGATAAAGATGAATTTTAGAAAGTTAGCTAAAGTGTACCTGTTTCCTAATTGCTGGTCCCACCATTGTGGTCCATGATCGTATGCAGATCTGGGTGTTACCTATTTATACCTTCCTTAGGCCCTCTCAACATCTCATCCTGATTTTTTTAAGCTTAGCTCATCCTAGCATTGCAATATTAGAACTTCTGCTATAGAAGAAAATTTAGTAAAATTTTAGTCAAAGTTAAATTAATGGAATTGTGGTCAAAGTTGAGTTCATCAACATTTAACGCGACACCCATCCAGCTTTACATTTTTCTCCTTATTTAGTTATACGTTTGCATTATTCTCCCTCCCATAAGCATCACATTATTAAAGTTTGTGAAATAAAATAAAAAAAAAAGAAAGAAAAAGGCTTGGCTTAGCTTGACTTAGCTTGGCTTGGCTTGGCTTGCTTCCTTTTCTCTTGGAAAATGTTTATTTCTGTACAAATTTCTGACCAAATTTCTGGAAGAAACCTGAAAGTGATGGATTAGCAATTTCCTTAAGGTAATTTTATATTGTAAGACCAGTGAATGCTAATCATTACCAAACCATGAGGCACTCAGAAGAAAGAGGATGTAACCAGGGCTGGGTATATCTCCATAGGAGATGGAAGTTGCGCAGAGATCCCACATGACTTAAAAAGCTTCACCAAAATGCTCTGCTGGAGCAGTGACCTTGCAGGGTGCAGCCTTTTCTCCCAGAAAATGAGTTCTCATTGCTATGTCCACAGCATAATCCAAGCATGAAACAGATGTCCCAGATGCTCTAGTTTGAACTCAGCAGCTGGACTATGAGCTTAGAAGTTCAACCACCCTTCTCAATGGCACGCAATCTGTCCCCAGCAGAGCCCAGGGTGCTGCAAGTGGTGGCCCTGGGTAGTTCAAGGGCAAGAATTTGTAGCAGGGGAGATGGTCTTTATTCATCATCTTTATCCAGTGCAAGAAAAGGAGCTGCAGCAGGAGTGAGAAGAGGCTGATCCTCACACGTTCCCATTTTCCCAGGAACTTCTACTGTTTTCACTTGGATTCGGAACAAAACCAACTACTTTTGAAACCGCCTGGATGAGGGAATTTTCACTGCAAAAACATAGTTCGAGAAATTCTTTGGTTATTTTATGGGGTTTAAATAGTATTTTATTATATTTATATTATATATTCCTATGTTATGGCAGGTACTCCTGGCATGCCATAATGACCCAAAATTGTTTAAATATTCTATTTTTATTTTCTTTTCAAAATCATTATGAGCAGCTGCTACTTAGCAGTGAGTGAAATACCTTATCTTCCCTTCCAGATCAAAGTATCTCCTGTTTGTATTGTAATTAAGGTGTTTCATTACTTATTAATTACAACACAAACAGGAGACACTTTGATCTAGAAAGGAAGATAAGATATTTCACTCACTGCTGAATAGCATTTGCCTTAAAAGATCTGAAAAGGCAAACAAAAGAAAATAAGAGAATACTTCCATGACTATATTATAGCATACTTATAGTCATATTGTCTAATGAATCTTTTACTGCAGACACACCATGGAAAAATGGAAAAATGATCACCCTAGCACAAAGATAACATGAGTAAAATGAATGTCCAGAAATCTAAAAGATGATTCAGAAGTGTGAGGGTTTGTTTTTTTTCCTTTCCTCAAATTCATCTTGCTTCCACTGATGTTCATTCTGTGGGATCTTTCACTGAAAGCTTCCATGAAAAAAAGGCTCTGGAGGTTGGGGCGGGGGGGGGGGGGGGGGAGGGGCGGGGGGCAGGGGTTGGGACTCAGCTATGTCCAAAGAATACTGTTCTCAGTTAAAAATTATTTTGGCAGATGTGTTCTAACCATCTGTCACAGCCAGGCCTGGGGCTGGCTGCCCATAATATGGTGCTGAGAGGGGCTTGTGCAGTAAAGTCACATCTCCAGGACAGATTCCTCTTGCTTTAAACTTCTCGTCATTCCTTGCACTGCAGATCCTGCCCAAAAATTGTAACAACAGCGTACCCCTTCACCCAAGGCACCTTTGTTTAATGACACATAGAAAAGTGAAATATTAAGAGCCTTTTTTGCAATGACCAAAAGAAAAAGAGGGGGGAAAAAAGGTTAACCGAGTCCAGATGCTTAAAACAATTAAAACAACAGAGTTTGAAGAAGAGGCCAAAGTCCAAAGCGTGAAGAGAACAGGCAATGGACTGTTTAGATAAGTTAGATGCACTGGGGTGGGCAGGTCCTGGAGTACTCCAGTAGCCAAGAAAGGCCCATCTCTGACCCATTGGCAATTATCTCGGACAACTCATACCTTAATACAGAGTAGGAGTACATCTCTTTGCTGGGCAGGGCTTTTTAAATATCTCTTAAATCTTCCAGCCTACAGGTTCTTAATGTGCCCATCACTGTGGAATCTAGACACCAATCAATCAATCAACTTCTTCTAGTCTTGCCAGGAGTATCCCAGCTTGTAAGATGCTCAGTGTCCGCCCAGATGGCAAAGGACTCAAAATCATAGTTTACCAGCCTTTAATCTTCATTCTCAGCCTGGGAGGACAGGGAGATAAAGTAGTAGTAGTAAAGAGTATTCTAGTTTTGGCCTTAACTCCTGCTGTCTGGGCACTGGGATCCTACACATCTGAGCTGGAGTCCACCACAGAGCAGGAGGATATAAGTGTGCACATTTACATGAATGAGAATTCAGGAAGTAATGTGAAAGGTTGTCATAAGCTCTGCCTTTGAAAAGGTGGAGGGGAGGAAATTCCAAGTGATTGCAGAGAGTTCACCTTAACTTCAGCATCAACAGAGATACTGGAATAAAGGCTGATTGAACATACCTTGTTCAACCCTGGAGGATAAGGAAGTGATAAGAAATAGATTTCTTAAGAACAAATCATGTCAAACCAGTCTCATTCCAAATCTGGAATGTTACCAAGCCTTGTAGATAAAGCGGAAGCAATAGCAGCAATATCCTGACTTTAGTGAGTCTTGTGGATCCCTCCCAGGTGTTGATTTCACAAGACACCAAAGGAAAGAATTACCTTCATTTCCACAGAGCACTGCACTTCCCATTGAAGGATCACACTCAGGGAATCGCTATCAGCTGTTTAGAGTAGGATTCAGACCACAGATCATAACATCCATATTTGAGTGCCTATATGTGGGTGCCTACCTGACTGCTAAGTGCAGAAGCTCCCAGCACACTCAGCATACTACTCAACATGGTTTAACGAGCAACACAATAGAGTATTTAGAGCAATGGAAAAACACAGACAAATAGCTCTTCATTCAAAACATTGACCTGGGATGCTTTTGGTTGCCCACACAGCCATGCGGTGCTGTTTTAGCCATGGTGGGATATTCCACCTGGCCTCCAACAGCAGCTCCAAAAGGAGCTCCATACAAGTATGCTGTGCCAGACCTGTGCAGATACCTCACATAACTCAGAGCATCTTAATTAGCACTGCACACTGATGCGAAGATTAACAACAGTCTTTGAACCCCATTTGTCCAAAAGAGAACCCTCACTCACCTGGTTTATGTAAAGGTGCCTATAAAGACTCCTAAATTTAGATATTTTAGTTTCAATATTGATCCCAGTTTAAAGGTGGTATCTAGTTGTCCAAACATAGATACCTGGTACCATTTCATTCATCATAGCATATCAGAGAAATCCACATGGGACTGGCACATATAGCAGTACTTAGAAGAGACTTATTTTTTCTGGAAAAGCAGCTGGAGGCAAGGTACCCCGCAGTGCCTGATATGACACTGGTGGGAGGACAGCCCAGGTGAATTTGAGTATGGATTTGTCATGCACCTATAGTAACCAACAGTGATGTAAATATTGGAGTAGATGTAGGTAGACCCAAACACCATTTCTATATGGTGCATGGGAAGGTATGCAAACAAGGAGACCCATTCATCTCTTGGACTGGAACATCTCATTGATACAAATGTTTTCTTTCTTCACATTCAGCTCTAGAAGAAATTTAGGCTCATCAGAGCAAGCAGTTGGCTCCTATAGCTTCTATGTAGCTTGGATCTGTGTCACAGGCTTTTAAGTTCTCTTCCAAAAATATCCTGGTGTCTCATCTTCCTTTTGAACTGTCACCTAGTAAAAGTTCGCTCTACCACATTTTCTTTGAGGGCCTGGTGTCCTCCCCACTGAGAGCATGTTTCACCCAACAGAGACACGCTTTCAGGTTCATTGCCTCAGTGCTGTTTGTGCAACTATTTGGCAGAGTTTCTAATAATTTGTAATTTTTTATCTCACTGTTTTGATATGGAGAATAGCTCAAAGGCACTGTTTATTAAATTTCTCCACTTTTGGCATTACCTTGAATGTGTCCTTTGCTGTATCCACATGCAAGTGGAAATCACGGCAACAATTGCAGGCCTTTGGTCTTCTCCATAACAGTATTCTGGTTGCAGAGATAGGGAGAAATCTGGGAGAAGGTGAAAAGTTATATTCCCCTAGTAACTGAGCAAGGGTTTGCCTTGCTTAGACACTTGTATGCCTTAGACTTGTATGGCACGAAGATTCTCCGTGGCTGGAATATTGCTTTTACATTTATTTCTTGTGTCTATTGCACCTTTTGCTGTCTCTGCCTCTGTGCTTGCATGCTTCCAAACTGGAAACTATGAGACCAATAGAAGAAAATTTGCATCACTCTTCTCACCTCTGGCATGAGAACATTTTCTAGCACTGCCTCTCATTTTTCTGAAACCTAAGCGCAGAGCAAGACAACGAGATGGAAGCAAACCCACAGAGAGACCTTCCTTGCAAATGTTTTCCTTTGATTCTGGCCTTTCCACTTAGCCTCTCTTTACCTCCATTTCCCACCTGCTGATGGGGCAAACTGAATCCAAGTCATGAGGAAAGTGCATGAAAAAGTGAGCAGCTCCAATGTTGTAAGCCAAGAGCTCAGTATTTTGGAGAGGAATGTTTTTCAGTGCAGTTTTGTGGTACTCAACTCTGGAAAATAGTCATTAAATAAGCTCCTTTTTCATTTTCCATGAGGGATTTGATATTTCTTCATAGCACATCGTATCAATGGCTACTGTATGGACAATACCTCTCTTTGCTTTCTGACTGCTGGTTAGGAGCAGCAAATCCAAGATGTTCCTGGAAAAATGAACTGTGTTGTGAAGTGCAGAGCTAGATGTGGATTTGCAAGAGGGAAGCTTTCAACCCACTACGAATAGGCAGTTTCAAATTCTGAATGTTTCTCTATCCCTTCTTTTCCCTCAACCTTTGTCTCCCCCTTGACATTTTTTGTTCAAGCCCACAGCTTGCGTTCTAGGCTCCTGAACTTGCTGCAAATGTGTGATGCAGAAGATCAGGTTATAGGGTTTTCATAGGTACTCTTACTAATTCTTTAGACATTTATCTGGACTTTTCATAGCATTTTTTGCTTTCCTTTAAGGATGATGAGAATATTTCTGCTTTTTCTTTTTCACTAACTTCATAGCAACTGAGATGAAAATTTACCCTTCTTGTTTCAGACACAATAGAAGAAAACACAATCCAAATTTGTTCTTTGGGAAAGTGTCAAGGAAGCTGGGAATTTTGTACTTTTTTAGCATTTGACAATTCTCTAACATTCTCTTATGACCTTAATACCTAGCAAAACATTTATTTGCCCTGCCTCTTTGTCAGAATCAGCAGAAGCAGGGTTAAAAAGAAGATAGGACTCATGCACACTGACTTGGCACAGACTTCCAAGGACCTTGAGGCTAAAACAAAACAAACCAAAAAAATGAGAAAAACAAGTTTTGTTTCCAAATAAACAAGTTTCCTCTCCCCTCAGGTATGGGGCTCACTCAATTAAATTATACTCATCTGCCAAGGCCTGTGCACCATGTGGATTCAGTTACTGTCTCTGCAAGAATCTGTGTGATGCTTCAGGCCCCAAGGAAGGCGAAGGCTGACCCCACCCCTCCCCTCCAATGCCCTTCTCCATGCAATCTGCATTTTCTCCCTTGCTGCTAAGGGGTTTTGTTGTTGTCGTTCTGTTGTTGGTGGTTTTTGTAAGCCCAGCCCAGTTTGAGCTCTGTGTCTGGATCTGGGCTTGATTTTAATTGCTCTCAGTTGAGTACGACATGTTGGTGTTCGCACAAAGGCTTGCTGGGCGGAGAAGAAGGCAAGGTGGGGTGGTGGCTCTCAAATAGCAGCTCTTGTTAATGCAAGCTTTGTTGGACCCATACTCTGACCAGGTTATGGCATGGATGGTGCCTAAAGACCTCTCTGACATGTGCAGTCTGGCTGCAGCCTTCCTGCTTCCTTTCCCATTCTGATCCATTGTGCAATATTCCTGCACTCATTTTACTGTAATCTGACCAAAAATCACCTCTGTTTTAATTCTTGGGAGATCATCAACTTTTACTGTTTTCTCCAGAAATACATTTCTGAGACAACACAACAATAAAATAGGTCAGATCCTTTTCTTGGGCCAATAGTTAGTCAAAGTCCATCTAACATCAGTTTCTCACTACAAAATTCCAAGGTCTGGGGCCATTTAGCACCTAAGCTCCTCAGTAAATGGAAAATACTTTAGGTACTGTCTAGTGAAGGAATACAACTGATATTTTGCATCTCTTTTGAACCAACTCTTCTCATTACCAGGTGAACCTCAGATGTTCCTTGCTGCAGAGACATGCAAACTTCCCCTGAGCTGAAACAGGCTGTAGGTTGTTTGTGAATCTTGTCCTTGAACAGTTGTGCATATCTTCACAGCCAGTATAGGATACTCTGGTTTTCACTTACAGCCAACTGGATCTTCATTAACTGCGACTTCGCCCATGTTCTTTCTTCTGTAGAGAAGAGGAAAATACCATCCGCAATTGATGAGTGAAGGTAACATCCTTTCTGTGACAAGGGGGCAGATCTTCATCAAGCTGGTGTTTCAGCATCTCTGAATTTTTGGAGTATCATCTCCAGAGCTTTTACCTCTGTCACATTTTTTGAAAGCTTTCTGCTATTTTTTCTTAACAAAATGATTCTTATGCAACCTTACCCCTCATACCTTCTTCCAGATTGACTGGTTTCCTTTCTGGTGGGGAAAGGGGAGGAATCTTGAAGATACCAGCAGTATACAAATTTTCTTTAAAAAAATATCAAAGTGGAAAAGACAGGCATGAATTATTGCAACCTCAAAGAAAGTTCAGGACCTTTTCTACCCTCAGTTATCAGCCAGATGGCCAGTCAGCACATGCTGGCAACACTGTGAGCACAGACCATCCTCAGAGTTCATCTCCTTTTCCTTTACCAAGCCACACAAATGCAAAACTACAAGCTCAGGAAGAACCTGCAAAACTTTCACCACCTGTGCCATGTGCCTGCAGTCAGGTAGGATGAACCATTGCCTCAGTCCATTTTCTATTTGGGAAGGAAATCAAGTCTTGCCCATTTGACCTTTCCTCTGGTTTTACTCTCTTCTTGCTAGGGAAACCCCTGTTGACATTAATAATAGTATTTGCAGGTGAAGGGTAGGTAACAGCTGAGTAAGGACCTTTAGGCTGGGTTCAGGATGAGTAAGTGGAAAATCCCTGAATTTAAGTCTGTCTGTGTGATTTGTTCATCTTTCAGGAGAGGAGTTCCTGCCAGCTCAATTTTCCTGGCTGTATAATGGAGCAGTAAGACAATTCCATCTCCCTGCAGCAAGATAATTAATAATGGAGAGGTGCTTTGGCTGTTGTGATCACCCCACATGATTAAAAATATTTTATAGATCTTAACTAATTAATTGACACAAGCTGCCCACCAAATAGGTCAGTTTGGTGTGTCTGTGTGAAAGCTGAGGCTGAGAGGTGAAACAAGATGTCCTCAGCTTGACAGCTGTTGCTCCAGAAAGGAACCTGAAATGCCACTACTTCATTGAGTTCTCTCTTGTGACGCTATGGCGAGTACCACCAGCTGGTAGATGAAGTATTAAGACCAGGGATGTGGGATATTTTGATTTGCTGTGTGTGTTTCAAGAGGAAAAAACTTGGCAGCAACTGTGTCTTTCTGTCTTCCTCTAGCACACCTATTGCAGGAGAGTGCCCAGCTGGATCAGTACTAGTAACCAACAAATGAAGAACAATAAATAGGCCACCCCTGCTAATGAGACACAACTTCTGTTTTTCAGGGGCGTTTGCAGAAGTGGGAAGGGATTTCAGTGCTGATACGGACCAAGACACATGTCAAGACAGAGAAGGTGAAGTAAGAGGCATCCCAAAATGGTGATAGGACATGCAGATAGCAAATAACATGGAGAAAGGAGTGGAAAACAAGGCGAGTTCAAGGCACTAACTAGGGAAGGAGCCCTGGGAGGTGGAGGAGGTGTGGGATTGTGTTGAAAGGGGTGTGGAGGCACAGGGTGTGGTAGGCAAAGTGATTCCAGAGGCCTTGGAGAATTTGGCAATCTTTGGGTAAGAAAGGGCAGGACAAATTGTGACAGGGTCAAGGACAACATCTGTCCTCTGTGGAGCGCTCCAAGGCAGCACAGTTGGAGAGCAACAGAACAGCCTGCAGGAGAGTGACAATATCACACCCCTTTCCCACGCCTCACTGACACAAGTCAGCCAGGGAATGCAAAATGGAAAGTGGGGATGGGAGTCCAAACCAAGCAACAAAGAATGTCAAGACAAAGAGGCCCCAGGAATCTTGAAGGAACCTTTTCCTAGTGTCGGTCCACTCTGTTTCTCTTTGGGACTAGTTTACTTGTCACGAAATTCAGGTCCATTATTTGAGCTGCTTTTGGTAAAGGATTTTTTTGTTTTGTTTTTTGAAGTCAGAGGAATGAAAGACAAAATGAAATGGTTTAACTTGCCCATCTGAATTTTGTTTTCCCTCTGAAATTTAATTATGGGGATATGTTTGTAGATAAAAACCACTGTAATTCATCTTGGTCAAAGGATGCAATCCGTTCATCCTGAAAGAGAATTCTAGTAGTTTGCATGGTTGAGAAACTCAGGGTTTTTTCTTGTGTTTTGTTACAAACTATCCTCTTTTTTTTTGTTTGTTTAACTCCCAAATCAACAACTTGCGTATTTTAGTGCACAGCCCCACTCTGATGACCAGAGACACGTCTGGATGAAAGGCTAAGCCTCATTTTTTATTTAAGAACTAAGCAAGTTTCATCTTGCCTAAATTATGGTTATTATGGCCAATCTAAAATGACCATCCTGCTTTGGATTATCTTTAAAATATTCTTAGGACAGACTGTCTCCATCAGTGGCTCAGCACCTGGAAGCAATGAGCTTCCTAAACAGTGTCAGACGTGGTAGATGCAACTGCAACTTCTACAAAAGCAGATGGGGTATGTTTAAGCAGGTTCCTTTCCTACAAGGCATGGTCCTCCATCTTATTAAAGTGAACAAAGAAAGAGAGAAATTTCATCTCTAACAGTACCAATGGCTCAGATTTGGAGAAGGAATAAGACTGGAAAAGGGGAAGAAGGCATTTGGGATTTATGTTACTTCACAAACAATTGTCAGTCCCTGAAGCCTGTGAAAGGACAAGAAGGCTGTCTAAGAAAGTCTAAATTTCCTGCTCTGTTGCCCCAGAAAAGGTTAAACAAATCAGCCTTTTACGCACAACCAAATGTCATACCTTGTGACCACAGCCAAGGCAGGATAGCTGTGTGTAACTGCAGGGCCCAGTAAGTCAAAGTCTGGTTTCTGAGATGAGTTATGGAGCCCTGCAATCCAAAGAAGGACAAGAAAACCATGTGTGAGTGAGTGCTCAAGAGACTCAGAACTAGACACAGACAGGACCTTAAGGCTGGATATACACTGCAAAGCCAAGCAAGCCTCAGTGTTCATCTTGTCTCTTCTCCCAAGAAAAACAGAAACCTGGTGAAAATACTGAGAGTCAACTGGAGGGTCGGTAGATTTTGTTATAAATACCTAATAGCTTTTCTGGGAACTGGGCTGACACCCCCCAACACGTATAGTCAGTGAGTCCAACCCCAAACTGCTCTGATCTAAAACATTCACCATTCATCAGATTTACATGCTGGGGAAAATGATAACAAGAACTTCATATCTCATGTCCACAACTTGTTCATACCAGTGTCTCTCTCTGGGATGAAACCAGAGACTGATTTCCAGTGGCTGAAGTCTTTAGAGTCAGAGGAGGTCAGACAATCAAAGACTATCCAAGGGTCTGCTCATTGACATCAGTCCAAAACACCCACCTGAAAAACATCTTGCTTTGGATCTTCTCCAAAACCACACACTAGAGGTAACACTACAAAGCTAGTGAAGAAGCCCATGGCAGACCCTACAGAAGACCTGGAGGGAATGCTGGGGACTTGTGATTTCTCCTATGGAGGAAGGATTGTTTCACAGAATTTCTTCCAAGTTAGCTCTGTCACCAATTCACACACATACCAAGACAAAGTTGCCTCTTCTTCCTCTCCCATTTTGCTCCGTGGGTCTGTCCTTGTGCTTCCATGACTCTGACCTGGGTCTGAAGGCTTCCTCCAAGGGAAAGAGCATCACTTCCTGGATAAGAAAGCAGTGAGATGATAGCTGGAGCCCTGAGATCTTGGGGGATAGGGAAGGGCTGTGCAGGCATCCAGACAGGCTGAGCCTGTGGGGGCAGGTACTGTCCGCCCTGCCCTACAAGGGCTGCCAGGTATGGGTGCAGACAGGCCTTCAGGGAGTGGTGGTCAAAAGAGGCAAATCAAGTGTTGGGAAGTTTTAACAAGGCAAGGTTTATATGGAGGGTGTGAGCATGTGCACGCACATCCACATTAGCTGATCTAATAAAAGATTCATCACCTCTCTCTACAGACCTGGCTTCATGTGCTTCATTGTAAAGGCTACAGCAACACTATTTGTAAGGAAAATGAGGACATTTTTGCAGTATATCACCAAAAAAAAAACCCCTAAAACTAAACATATATATTTATAAATATATATATAGTATATTTCCACAGGGAACCTCTGGCTTAATTACAGTTTTCACTTCTAGTCTCCTAATTCAGAAAGTATTTAACAGAAAGGGAAAATTTCAGCATCCCTAAAGTGAAAGGGATGACAAAAGATCTGGATAGCTTTGGGATGAAGGTAGAGTAAGAACTCAAAAAGCAAGCCCTGGCTGGGAAGAAAGGCAGTGGAACATAGGTCTGGACAAGGTCACGGTTGAATGAAGAATGAATGTTCTCATAATCTCATGTCACATCCCCTGTTCTTCTGTTACCAGCTTTAAAACAAAAGAATCAGTTATTATCATATTGAGTAAGTATAGTTAGGAACTCACTGTCTCAAAAGAATGTATGGATTAAAAAAGAAGTCAGACAAACTACCAAAGGGCAGATCTATCATGGTTTGGGGGGGGGAGTTGGGGCAGGGAGGTGAGGGGAAGTGAAAAACAAACCACTTTTGCCCTGGCTCCCATACTTGCAGCTTTTTCAATGTAATTTCAGCCCAGTCAAATGATAAGCTAAAGCTCCAGACCCCTGGTATCCTTCACTGCTCAGTTCAATTGCCCACCTGTGCTCTTAGTGACTTTTCAGATATAATAAGGTTTCTGAAACATCCAAGAGGCGTTGGCAAACAAAGACCAGCCATTCTCATGTGGTGACAGATGGAGGCAAGTAGGCCATATGCTGCACTGGCCATGTCTGCATGGTCAGCTGATTCACACCTTCTACTGACCACAGTGACTAGATCACCACCAACTGCAATGGGAGTTTAGGTCCATAGCACACAAATAAACACTGGTATGCAGACGCCTACGCTGAGGATTCTGCTGAACCTAATCAGATATCTCACACCAGGCAAGATGAGTCTTGGTATTAAGGCTGATGGAAGGTTCAGCAGTGGAAGGGTTGAGAGAGGCTGAAGCAGAACTTCGGTGCACTCAGGTTGATACTTGCAGTGAGGTTTGGAGACTGGGGATGTCCTATTATGCCCATTCTTCAGAAGTTCATGGGTGAACTCTTAACCAGAACTGCTGGAGATCAGTGCCTCTCCAGTAGCTCCAAACTTGTAATAAGGAGACAAGAGACAAAGGAAAAAAAGAGAGGAGAAAAGCTCCCAGTGGAGGCTGAAGAGAGGAACCTTTATCATTAATAAGCTGCATGACTGACACACAATTTAGGAGGAAATAAGGGTACACGCCGACAGACATTCTCCAGGGAGAAAAACTAAAATGGGGAAATTTAGATAGATAAGGAACCCAGGGGCAAGAAATCCAGCTGGACACAAGACCCGCACCAGCACAAATAGACCCCTTTGCTAAACAATTTGCTAAAACACTTGCCTAAAACACTTGCTCTTTTTTTGTAGGAGATAAACTATCAAATAACTGTAGGACTGAGACTGAACACCAGTCTTGCCTGACAGCTCCAGCCATCAAGAGGGAGTGTTGACTCCTGAGTCCACCAGAGCTGAGCCCCAAAAGCCTTATGATCTTTGTGAAGGAGCTTCAAGGTTGGACCGTGAAAGACTCAAGGGGAGAAGCATACAAGGCTAGGTGGCTTCTGACAAACCTTATGCTCAACCTGCAGCAGTTTCTCCTTTCATTGTTTCTGAAGTGGACCATGATTTCTGTCCCTTTCCAGCAGCTGAAGTCAGGAGTAATTCCACCTGGAGAAATTACAGGAGGGAATTTCAAGTAGGCAGAAGGTAATTACCCTGCCTGGAATTTCTCCAGGCCATCCGCTTAACATGCAAGACAAAGAGAAATCAAAAACTGCAAGGGGATCTTTGACCACAAGCAGTCCCAGGAAGTTGGCCTGAGCACACTCCCTTTATTTGTTTGAGCACCTCAACTGACACAAATAGCTTTGAGCAGTTCACAGACTTGAGTCGGAGAGCAACTGTGGTGTGCCTATGCTGCAGAAAGCCTTTCTTCCCCAGCCTGCTGTTTCTCTGGGAGAAGACACACCTCTGATAGGAAGGCAGGTGCCTGGGGTAATGGGGGTGGGGAGAAGAGTGCATGTCAGATTTTAATAAAATAACATGTCCACCCAGCCTGTGATTTTCTTTGGAAACCCAAACAGGGAATTTTCCTACCACCTGGCAAAGGTTTTTCATTTCACATTAGCCTTGGTGATGCATACTGCACTGCGCTCATCTCCTCAGCATGAGAAATGAGCGGGGGATGGAGACACCTTTCAAGCCAAATCTCTGCCTTCTTGGCTCTGCAGCTGCAGGTCCTCAGATGCCCCCTGCTCAGCCACCACTCTTCAAACTCTGCTCAGGCAATAGCTGTTCTGGTGAGTCAGGATCTGAGATATTAAGCGGGGCTCTGAGATCTGGCACAAGAGACCACCACTTAGCCAAGGCAGGTATTGCCTGAGAAGGGGAGGTGGGTCCCAGGTCCTGTCTCCTGCCTACCTGCTCACTTCTAGGTGAAAATTTAAGGTTTAACTAGAATCTAGCTCACAGGTTGGATTTTGGTAGCCCCATCAGAACAGCTGAACTGGGAGACTTTTCTTTTGTCCTTTGCCATGTTGTCCCTTTGGAGAGCTGTTCACCATGCTGCAGCCCTCAGTGTCACAGGTGTCTGAGTGCTTGCCTAGACAGCTCTACAATATGTACTATTTCACCAATCAAAAAGCAAGTTATAGGGAAAATACAGTGCATCTTCCCCAAAGGGAGCAAGATCTTCCCTTTTCCAGGAACCTCCTCTTCAAGAAGGTTCATGCATTTCCTAGGGTTACCAAAGAGGATATTTTGATCAAGATTCCTAGTCCCCATCTGCTCACCAGCAGGTACCAGGATGGGAGAGGAACATACAGAGCCTTCAGAGTATATTGGCTTAATACTCCAAGTCCTGGAAGTCCCCTCAACGAGGCTGAGAAACCGACACCCAGCCTCTCCTGTCTCACATTAGCACGTGGCCCTTGCAGCATCATGTCATAGCTATCACCCAGTCTGTTGAGCCATCACCCAGTCTATCTACCTGCCTCAAAGCAAGAAGAACAAACTCTTTCCTATCAGATGTTCATTGAACCTGTACTCAAAACCCTGGAGCGGCCACCCCCTCCCCAGGCAGCTGATTCTTGCTGTTCATTATCCTCACCACTGCGGTCATTCCTTTTTTCTCTTTTCCTAATCTAAATCTTCCTTTCTGTGATTTCTTCTTCCACCCACTAGAGATACAGAGAGCAACTCACATTCTTCCTCCTTGCAGCCAACATTTACGTCCTTAAAAGCTGTACCACGTATATTCTTCTCTGAACTAAATAGCATAATTTTCTGTCCTCAGGCTATATTTTTTCCCCTAGATAAGCCTGTAACTGTATACTGAACATAATACTGCTTTATTTATTTTATTTGTTTAACATAATATTGTTTTACAGCCACCACATCACACTAAAGGCTTTGCTTTCTCTACAGGTAAGGAGGGAGTATGCTGTATTATTGCATCAGCTAGAAACAAAAAAAAAATCCAATTTAATCATGTGACATTCCCAGAACTGAATTCCCAGTTGTCTCAAAGTAAAGCCTTATCCCATCAAAAGTTGAAGCACTCCCAAACCAAATGCTGCAATGCTCCTGCCTTCAGCATGAGAGTGGAAGGCAACCCCAACATTATGACCCCCTTTGCCTTTCATTGGGTTGCAATCAGAGCAAAATACCTACACATTGTACATGAGTTGCCCAGAGAGAACCTGCTTGAGGGTAGAGGATGCACCTAGCTGTTCAGGACATTATATATGAGAGTCAAGGACCTTTTCAACCCAAACCTGGGACCTTTTTCCTGTGTGCCAGCACCCAGAAGTACTTTTTAGAAGAGTGAGGAAGAAGTGGGAGTGATGCTCCGTCAAACCTTGCAGCTGAGTGCTAGTCCTTGGCTCACTCACCCAGAAAGCAGGAGACCTGAGTTCACACTCAGTTCACCTCACAGGGAGGTCACACAGCCCTGCTGTGAATTTCTTTTCTTTCATCTTCCAGAATTATTTTTTTTCTGATGTTCTGTGGCATGAATCAGCATCAGAGGCAGAAGGAGCATTTAATTGAATATTAGCAGATAACACTGCTCTTCTAGGAAGTTCAGACAGCAGCTTTGAGGCATCTCCAAGTGAGATCTGATCCCAGGCTTCTCTTGCCTGAGCAAAAGCTCTAGCTACTGTACAAGAGCTGGCAAGACCACTGCCACTTTCCTCGAGAGATGCATCCTCCTCCTGTGTGGCAGAGAGGGTCAGGCAGCATACCTGTGGCCTGAGCTCCTCAACATAGGCTCCTGTTAGCTAATTTTTGTGACACCAGCTGGGCCTGCATGGGAGTTGTGCACAACACTGGCAGCACAGTGTTTTTGGGCTTGAATAGGCCAAGAGCTCCAGGCAAACAGAGGTGTTTTGCAGAAGTGATTGTGTGCTGTGGGTCAGGCAAGGGTCAGACAGCAGGCAGGGAAATGGACAAGGCGAGGCTGCACCATCATTGGGGCCAGGATGTCTCCATCATCATCTTGGCTCATCATCCTCATCATCATGTGAGCCATTCTGAGTCTGGGGTAAGTCACTTTGCTTCTCTATGACTCAGGTTCTCATGAAGTGGGACTCCCAATTCCCTGCCTCAGAGGAGTAAGGCATAGGTGGATGTAAAAGATGTCAATTACTAAGCTGCTTAGATATCCAATCTAAGGCAGTTTTATAAGCTCTCCAAAAGTTTTATAGTGCAACTCACCTTGGACCCAGCTGGGTTGATCTGGCTGCAGTAGGATGTTTCCCAGAGATGGAGCAGGATGTGGGTGCTCACCACCAGCTCCCTTGGCTTCCAGAGGCTGCATGGAGGATGCAATGCATTGTCTCAGTCTCCAAAGTTTTACCTCATGGTCTCAGAGTGATGGGCAGAGTCAAAGTCAATGGGCGTCTTCCATCTGTCTGACTGCAGGAAATAAAAAGCACACAGGATTAGCTTTGATCTATCACTAAGAAAGGACGCTCAACAAAGTCCAGAAAAATAGGTTTAGCTATGGCACACATAATTCTGAGAGAGACTGGAGAAAATCCCAAATACCCGAACAATCCTGTTTAACGTCTCTGAGAACTTTGTATAATGGGAGCAGTAGTCAGAGTAGGGAGAATCCTTGCTTTCCAACTTATAATTGCTTAAGGAGTGTCCCCTAATATAATTAACAAGGGTGCTTTAATTAAGAACCCAGAGTAACAATGCTCAAAACAACTCCATCTGCTTTAGGGGGGGGGAAAAAAAAGGCACATACATAAATACATATATATATTATATACGTTATATATGTAGAAATAAATGAGGCTGTGGTCGTGGGTGCTAGTTCCAAAGGGTGAGGATGTTAGCCTGGTCTGTGTCCTATCATTATGTACTGTGAAATCACCCAACATCAAAGGAGCATGAAAGGAATGCGGTGAATGCCGCTTCACCATAATTGTCTGGAAAATTAAAGTTCAGTTGTGCCAGTCATTGTGTGTTAAATATCCTTAGGCAGGAAGGTCGATCCTGGAACAAGTAGGTGTGTCTAGCAGCCGGGCAAGGCAGCATTTCTAAACAACTGGCACTTCCCAGCCGATTCCCTCCTGCCCCGCTCAGACACTGGGATTCATTCCTGTATGGGCAAAGGGTGGTCCTGGGGCTCAGTTCACAAGGATGGAGCCGAAGGAACTTACTCATCCTCTCCGTCCAGTCTTACCCAGGTCACAAAAAAAATCAACTGGAGTTTCCTTGAGTGAGAAATGAGTAAACAGCAGCTGAAGCCAGGGAGAGTTTAGCAGAGGGAAGGGCTAGGAAGCACGTGGGGATGCGTCCAGCAAAGGGCCTGGATAGAGTTTTGCTCAGGTGAATTTGGGGCTAAGGTGAGGGGCTGAGCAAATAGCAACACCTTGCATTGGCTACCTGAGTGCATTAGGCCCAGCATGCTGTCCCAGAGGCCTAAAAGGGTAAGTGGTTCTGCGTAGACACAGGAGGTTGGTAAAAAAGTCCTTTTCCTGCCCCCAGCACCAGACAGCCCTTTCCACCACTGGTGTCCCTTGCCCAGTGCACCTCAGCGTTAATGGGCACATACTGCTGGACAGGGGTCGGGACGGCTCGCCTGCCTTCTGCTCAAAGCGACACAGGACTGCTTTCTATTCTTGAATCTGCTTTTCCAGCCCTGGCTTAAATGATTCAAACAACAGTGCATCCACCACTTCCTGTGTGGCAAGCCTTTTTCTTCTCACCACAGATCTCAAATGCTAGCCATTCTCTCCTGACCCAAAATGACCTCCGTTGGAGTGATGCTAATGCCAAACTCTTTTTCACCACTGCAGGGATGTAATGTCCAAGCTGCACATTGCATCCTCAAACCTCTGCAGCCGGCAGGATTCAAAGTCATGCACCCCTTTGCCAGTGCTGCATCCACACCTATAAATGATGGGAGGAGAGCCATGTCTGGTTGGTGTCTGAAGAGGAGACTTGGAGCAAAAGCCACAGACAGAAGCTGATGCTCGTAATGGCAGAGGCAGAGCTGTCCCTGCCAAGTCTGCACACACTGGTGCCCCAGCGCTGTGCCATGCTTCAAAGAAACTCTGTGCAACAGGCACCAGAGATGCCATGGCACTTTTTGCAAGAGGAACATTGCTGTGCTTCACTGGCTGGGCTTCACCTCCTCTGTCTACTCCTGCTTGCTTTTGCAGTTTCGTTTGGAGATGTTCCTTACCTCCCCTGGGATGTTTAAAACTAGTCTGGACAAAGTACAGGACAGAGGAACAAGCACGTAGGGGTAGAGGGATGGAGTAAATTACTTAATGAGTTTTTTCCCAGCCCTAGCGCCTGTGATCGTATGACTTCACCTCCTAAACAAGCTGTTGCCTAACACTACTGGCACAGAAGGGCTGCTGCGTTCCACCCCAGAGATGACCGCGTTTCAATGGGAGGTGAATGGGCCCCCCTCTATTTATGGCCTGCAAAATGATTTATGATCTATTGGAATGAAAAGTGCAATATGAATGTCAGGTATTATAAACTGTTATTACGCATCTGCTTCTGAAAACGCTCCCCTTTGAGTTTTTGAACTGTTTAATGGCAAGATAATATCCACAGCAACAACCCAAATTACAGGCTCCTTTAGGCAACTCATTAATATTGTTTTATAAATGAACATAATATTCACGGGCAAAAGTTGAAAGTGCTTAAATCCTCTTCTTTTATTTTTTAATGGCAAAATACCCAGAAACAATTTTCAACATCCAATAATTATGATTATTAATAACTCGCATTTATGTCGTACCTTTGATCATGAAGCATATTACAAACAATTGTGTATATACGCAAGTACACACACACGTGCAGAACCAGTATCTCTGCATATCACCAGGCTATCAACCCTCGTATTACACACAGCAGCAGAGATTCCAGAAAACGTTGGGATAACGCTGCGGTATCTGCCCACATCAGCTCACATTGTTAACACTGGGATAATCACCTTGTCCACTCCTAAAAATCATCCCCCGTGTGATAGCTTTGAAAGACTATTGTAAGCAACCAAAACTGCAAAAGGGATGGTTTGGGTTTTGTTCTTTTGATTTAGGGTTTCTTTTTTTTTCCTTTTTTTTTTCTAGGCTACAATATGATTAGCAAAGCTGGAACCGAGCCAGGGATAACACACCTACTCTTGCAAAATCACCATGGGGACTAAAGGTGTTGCAGAAGTGGCCAAATGCTTGGTTTTTCCTCTTCATCCTAGGATACTGCTTGCTTCAGTATCACGTGAGAAGGGCTAGTGTCACTGCTACTTCAGGAGAAGCAACCTACAGGCAAAATGGGCAGAGAAAGGATGCAAGGCTGTCATGCAGGACACAACCTGAAATTAATGCAATTAAACTGAACAGTTTAGATGAGGCTGTGCTTCATTATTGGGTTTTGGGTTGGGTTTTTTTGGACAACATTGTGTGGGGTAAGAGGGATGTTTCTGGAATGGGTTTCATAGTCAAGTCCGTGGGGGTTGCTGCTTACTTATCTCCTCTTCGCCAGGCTTTACTGGAGGAAGCATTGAAGGACCTGATCCAGTCGTACAATAGTTATTTGCAACAAACCCAGTGCCTAAACCTGCTGCTCACCTGCCTCTTGATACCCTTGCGAGTCCCCAGTTCAGCCAAGATTTAAACTCATGCTTCATTTGACCTCTAAGCAGAGGCAGTATCTGACTCACAGGGGCCAACAAACAGATATTAAGGCAGGAGCCCTGGACCTCCTCCCACCCACACCCTGGGTGAGTTACATTGATATTTATCTCAGCCTCATGGGGCTCCTTTAGCCTCAGAAAATTACTTGTGTGGCTCACCCGTAAAAGCAGCTCAATGACAGCCATCCCTAAGACTAACTGGATCAGCTGGTCTGAAGGAAACAGCAAGTGAGGATGCTCTTAGGACGCTGCCCTTGGGCAAGAGGGATGGACAGTGTGAGAGAAGGAGGTGAAAAACAGGAGATGGATAAACTAAGCAGGAGACAGCAATGCCTGCCCACACGCAGGGTAGTGACATGTCAACATGATGTGGAGAGTGTCATGCAAGTGAAGCAACCTGTCCCCTGAAGTCCACTGTGATAGAACCCCAAAGTGTGCTGGGAGATTTCTGGCAGGACAAGGACCAATTAAAGAAAATCTTGATTAGAGTGGAGTGGAGTGGAGTGGAAGAACATTAGCTCAGAAGATGTGGACAGCATGGGAAGAGTGAAGGTAACAGGGATGGTTTGTCTACTGAAGACAATAGGTGAGAGATGAAAATCTGCTGATGTGAGGAAGAGGATAATGTAATCACCATGCCCTCGGTTAGGATGAGGAGTCCTGAATTTAAATTTCAGCAAAAGAGATTGATGTGAGACACTAGGAAAAACACTGATAAGGAAAGAGAAGTACCAGAATAGATTGCCAGGAAGAGGGTAAAATAGATATCACTAGAGGTTTTCAGGAACAATTTAGACAATATCTGTCAGGAATGACATAGGTAAAGTTCATCCTGCCCCAGGGCAGTTGGACTGCATGACCTCTGGACTTCCCTCCCTCTCCCTGTTTCTATGGTTTAGTGACGTCTTGGTGCTGTTCATACATTTCACCTCAGCAAGACCCTAGCCCATGCCAAACCACAGACCCAAGCAAGTGACAACCCACCAGGGCAGAGGGACAGTAAGGCATGGATATACAGTTGACCTATGAGCTCACAAGGATTTTGTCTCTAGGGGAGGTCTTCATTTGGAAACATGCCATGGCTCAGGATATTCCCATAAGAATTAAGGTCTCCCTGGTGTGGTGGATCACAGTGCAATGGGACACCGAGACTGTCAGAATGAAACAACCCTAAGCAAGATGTCCCATGTGCCCTCACCTCTTCTCCACACTCTCTGACCCATTTTACATAGAAATGACAACAGACACAGCCCAAACATGATGCAAGAAATTGTTCCTGTTCAGGAAAGATAATGTGGAAACCCAGACTGGATTTTTTTGTATTTGATGTTATCTACAGGGATCCTCCTCCCCCTACCTCCCCCCCCCCCCCTTCCCCTAATTCATTATTTGCCTTTTTATATATATACACCTATTTGTATTGCTATTTTAAAGAGACCGGCGCCAGAGAGGAACTAGACAGATAAGCAGTGGGAAGCTGCTTTCCTGACCTCATGGGCCAGGTTTTCTGGTGTGGTACAAGCCAAACTCCCTCCATTGTACTCCTTCCAAGGAGACCAATTTTCACCCACTGAGGATAATAGAGCCAGGCTCATTTACACCAGCTGATGAGCTGCCTCATGACTGTCCAAGATCCCAGATGTGCATTTCACAACAGCAGAACCCTGGTATCCTGGCCAAAATCTAATTTGAGTTAATTATGTTCTGTCTCCCTAAATTCCCCCTAAGGTTTCAATTGGATTCCTCTTCACTTCCTGTCCTAACCTGTTGTGTAGCGTTGATGTGCAGAGTTCAACAGCTGCTTTCTTCCATCCCGCAGCTAATAGCTCCCCAGACAGCCATGGCTCTGAAAATAAATTTGAAATTGTTTCCTCATTATCAGGAAGGTGCATTTCCAGAGCTACCTTTAAAAAATATTTTTCTAAAAAAAAATAATAAAAATAGGCTGATTCTCCATTGATAAAATAAACCAGGCAGCAAAAAGCCCTGGCTTCAGAAGAACATCCTGGTTGACACCTCCTGGCCACACAGCCCACTGACTTACTGAGACCACAGCAGCTCCTGCTGGCAGTGGATCTACTGGTTTCCAATGGAGCTGAACGGTTTGCCATCAATCAGGATATAAATCCTAGGTTTTAGCAGAAGTGGGTCAATTCATCCTTCATCAAACCTCCCCAGAGCCAATTCACACCAGTGAAGGCTACAATTTCAATCCTGCCTACAGTTTAATGATATAAATGTGTCATTTTTAATTATATAAATGTGTCATTTAGAGAGACATCTTAAATCATCTACGCCACCTATCCACCAAAGCCTATGCAGGTATTTCCCCACACTCTATGCTTTAGATTTAGCAACCCCCCCATGTTCAGTAGCAAGTTAAACATTGCAGTCCCTTGCAAGTCCAGTCCCTTGTGCACAGAGCAAACAATGCTCAATGAATTATTCAGTGTGAACTATTTGTCAGATTCTCTTCTCCTTCCTCCTCTCTTTATGAACTGTCAGAGAACACACTATGATTTTCACCCATTTATTCCCAATTCTCAGTGGCTTATTTTTAGCCCAGAGATTTCTTGCCAACTTTGTGCAGTGAGTCCTCAGTTAATTATTCAATGTGTCAAATTTGCTCTTCCAGATGTGTGAATAGGAATTAAGGGAAGTTTAAAAATAAGCAGAGTCTTGGTACTTTCCTGAATTAGAGTCTCAAACCCTCATGCTTCAGGGCAGCCCGTAACGATGTGGACTAGGAACTTACGGACTGCTTATTTCATAATCTGGATGCTTCCTGCACCTTCCAAGCCATGAATGCAAACTAAACTTGGTCTCTGAGATTTTGTATGTGTCTACAACACGGGACCTAATCAGATGAGACAGGCTTCCCCTGGTGCTGGTCTCACTCCTCAATAGGGGTTTGGGATTGACCTCAAAACACTGTTGCAGGGGGTTACACTACACAAGCAATAAGAAGACAGGCTGCTTTTGGCAAGTCTCCTTACAGCTATATCTGGTGGGTTTTTTTCCTTAAAGAATATGGATCTTTCCTTGTTTGCAGACTTTTGGATCCTCATCCTCTGCATCTGGGAGAGGAAGGAGTGAGAGAAAAAACAAAGATGACTAAGATGATTTATCCAGAAGGAGCTTCTTTTCAAACTTTTTTCCTCTGCCAGAGATGGTAGTGACACTGGAGGTAAAATAGCACCTCTGCTTCTTCTTGTACATCTCAGTAGAGGACTGGGAAGATATAAGAGGATAAGTAGGCCAACTTCTGTTCTACTTATGCTGAAATAAATCAAAGTTACTCCCAGTTGAGGCACTCTTAATGTACATCAGACACACCAACAAATTTAGTATTAAACTCCTACTTATTCCTGGTTTTGGCATGTAGTCCAGAAGGAAAGTAAGAGTAACTCCAGATTCAATCTCCTCAAATTCAGAGAAAGAACTAATTTGGCACTCAGTACTGTGTGCTTTGTACATCAGCATCTATCGTCTGTCAAGAACATGGCAATGGCTGTAACATCAGAGGAGGGAGAAAGCACCACATGCTCACAGGAAAGGAATAGTCCCCCAGTAAGAGGTTTTCTGAGTGGCATTGTTTAGAAGTTGAAGTCTTCCCTGTAGCAGAAAATACTACACTCACTACAAAAAATACAGAGTACTTCCAACACCACCATGAAGCATCACAGCAGCCAGTGAAAGCAGTGGCCATGCACCCATTTGCAGAAGGACTCAACCTTCACGTGTCTTCATTTAAGACTTCCCTATCACAACTAGGTTTGCTTGCTTGCGACCTTCTCTCATTTTTTCTATCCATCTGCTTCTCCCTCTCTTATTCTCTTCTTTCCTTTTAAATCTAACTAGGGGCTTCAGGGACAGCCTGTACAACAATTCCTACTCGTTGTCTAGACACTCCATGAAAACCCTGTTTCTCTCAAGCATGTTCATCTCTCCAGGAGGATTTTTGAGGGGAAAAAAAAAAAAAAAGCAATATTAAGATGCCTGTGTGTAGCTCCTGAAGGAAAACTACCTTGTTACAGCAAAGGCAACATGTTCTTTAGGTATACCTGAAGGCCAGGAAAGTGCTTTAAGCAAGGATCCATTTACCACCAGGTCCCTGCTTGGCACAACTGAAGAACCAGTTCCTCCACCAGCCAATCTCAGACTCTCTCCATCAGCTTCAGGGACACTGCACCCTGAATAGAATTCACTGCCACTTACAAGCTGAAATGGGATCTCAAGTGACCAG
The DNA here is from genome assembly GCA_022605575.1 of Laterallus jamaicensis coturniculus. Lineage (NCBI taxonomy): Eukaryota > Metazoa > Chordata > Aves > Gruiformes > Rallidae > Laterallus > Laterallus jamaicensis. The sequence goes on along the minus strand of JAKCOX010000090.1, from coordinate 2,270,984 downwards.
ACCTGTGACCCAAAGCATGGTGAGCATCTCTGGGGAGAGGAGAGACAAAACACCACCAGCAAGATAAGCAACTAATGGAGTGCATTCAGCATTTGCTACACTTCTCACATTGGGGAGATAAAGAATACTTATTCTGGAACAGTCATCCCAGGCTGAGTGCTCAGGCTGCCAGCAAGAACTGAACTGGACGTGCATTGAGGCTTATCACTGGGTTTGGCTACGTGTTCCCATCACTTGTACATAGCTCGCAGTAGCGTGGGATTGCAGCTGAGGCAGCTGTAAGATGCTCCTCACATCCACTCAGGACAGAACAAGGAGGCATGGATCAAATCACACCGGGCAAAAGGGATTTAGATTAAACACAGCAAGAAATTTTCCATCAGGGAGGAGAAGTGGGTTTTTTAGGGACATTCTCAAATCACCAGCACTGGAAGGTTCTTGTCCTTCTTTCTTCTGAGGAAGATTAGACAGACATCTGTCAGAGGTGGATTAGATAGAGCTGATCCTGCCTTGGGGCAGTGAAAGAACCAGCATAATCTCAGATGGCCCCCCAAGCCCTTTTTTCCATGACTGTATCAGTCAGAGGCACAAGACAGATACTGGCACCGCTTGCGAGTAGGTGATGTGGCACTATGCCAATGCGTGGTCCACAGGGAGGGTGAAGGACTTGCCTCTACAAGTGTTCTCTGTAGGAGAGGCAGGACTCCAACACAGGCCAGTGTTTTAAACTCAGGAGTCATTTACTATTGAGCATGGGAGCATGTGATGGCCCAAGTCTCTGAGACCAAAGCAAGTTGTGACCTGACACAGGCTTTCACCAGAAACAGAAAGTCAGAGATGTCAGAAGTGGGATCCTGAAAGACACAAGTGCAAGCAAAACAACAAAACCAGAGACTAGGAGATGTTGTCCTACAAGGCAAAAAGTTTTTCTTAGATATTTAATAAAGGTCCCAGTCCTATGGCAGGAGCGGAGCAACTCTTGACCCCAGTCAAGAAATTCTCAGAGGATCCATTCTGGCTGCAAACACCTGTACAACTGACCCCATGTCCAGGACACTGATCATCCTTGGTGACAACAGGCTGACAATTTGGCCATCACAGCCTCGCTTCTGGTGTAAGGTGGGTCTGGAAAAACAATCAGTTGAGTATCTAGAAGTAACTCTCATCCTTCCACTTTCCTCCTCTGTCAGTCTCCTCTTTTGACTACCTCCTCCTCTCCATCATGTCCCATTTTGCCCATAAGATCATCAAAATGAACAGCCAACTCAGAAAGCACAGCAGCAGCAGACTCTGCAGATGGGATCAAGCTACCAGGAGAAGCTGGGAGCTCTGAGGATCTTCCTCACTTTCTTCCCTTTCTTTCTGGATCAGTAGCCACAACGTCTGCTTCTGATCCAAAATCAAAATCCTGTATTTGGAAAACCTGCAACCACTGTGTTCTGCCATGGCAGAGCGAGAAGGGAGTGGTCTGTTTTATTCAGTCCTGTTATAAGTCCTGTATTGAATAGAGTGGGGAATTGATGAAAGCAAGCACACCAGCCTAAGAAACAAAAGAGGCATTTGCCAAAGCCACCTGAGCTTTTGCTGAGGAGGCATCATAGGGATTTACTGGAGAGGGTACAAAAAAGAGCTATGGACATGATGAAGGAACTAGAACATCTCTCTTACAAAAAGAGGCTGAGGGACATCTTAGCCTAAAAAGACTGAGTGGGATCTTATCAATACTTATAAATACTTGAGGGGTGGGTGTCAGGAGGATGGGGTCAGGTTTCTTTCAGTGGTGCCCAGGGACAGAACAAGAGGCCACGGGCACAAACTTGAATGTTGGAACTTCCACCTAAACATGAGGAGGAACTTCTTTAGTGAGAGGGTGGCAGAGCTCTGGGACAGGCTGCCCAGAGAGGCTGTGGAGTCTTCATCTCTGGAAATATTCAAAACCCTCCTGGATGCTGTCATGTGCAGCCTGCTCGAGGTGATCTTGCTCTGACAGGGGGGTTGGACTAGATGATTTCCAGAGGTCCCTTCCAATCCAAATCATTCTGGGACTCTGTGATTCGGACATCAGAGATTGCAGGCAGAGCTCGTATTAACAGGGGAAATCTCAGAAAATTGATCTGTGAAAAGACAGAAGCAGAAGGCAGTGGAAAGGCACACCTCCCCCTTCCTTTCCTCCCTCCCCCCCCCCCATCCCCATCCCCAGTTTACAGCTGTTCCCAAGAGTGGAGGACAGTGTGGATGAACCACCCGGGTCTGAGCACATTCCTGAGTGATACCTGTGGGAGAATTAATACATACTGGAGAAGAGCCAAAATGTAAAGGATCAGTGTGTTCTAGTCACATACAGCTTGCTCTGAAAACATCCTGACTCCCAAAAGCATGGAGTGGGGAATTAAACAGGTCCCAGAACAAACTGATCTGCCAGCCATGGAAGTGGGTTGAAGGAGTGAGGTGTCCAGGAGCACCTGAGCTGCTCCAGTCCTGCTTTTAGCCATGGGTTTCGGTCCTCACACAAGATAGCCTAAAACTATTCTGTGATACAAGACTTGAAATGACCATTTCTAGAAGTCAGTTCAAAATTAAGCCTGAAAATCTTCAGAGGAGACGTCCTCAAAGCCTTGATTTATGTTGTTATATTAAAACTCTTTCTTAGGTGCTAAGGGAAATAAAAGCAAACACAAAGGCTGTATCAGACATAGTGCTCTTTGCAGAATGTTTGTCTATGGGAAGGAATGCCCATAAAGCTGCTGAACCTCCTATGATTTGTGTTCCTCACTTCTCCCAAGGATATTAGAGGCTTTTTCAGTGTCCTATTGTCCCACAGAACCCCTATTTATTGCATGTAAATCACCTAAAATCAGAATCTTAGACATAATTCCTTCTGACTGTTAAGTCACTCTTCCAAATTTGATGGTGGCAAAAATCAGCTGTAAATTCCATCTTTTTCACTAAAAAGGATGAAATTCAAGGCTCAGTTTTCCTTATTGTGGAAATCTGGAAGTTCAAATGAAAACAACATATTTCAGAGCACTTCTAAGAGGTTTTTGAGATCAACACCGGTGCGTGCAAAATGCTGGGCTGAAGTCCCCTTGGCTGTCACTGAGGCAACAAGTTCTACAGATGCACTGCATGGAGAACATAGCCTGAAACCTAAGCTGGGTGGATGGATGGCAGATTAACTAAGCCTGTGGACCTGAGCGGAGCTCCACTATTAGTTTACTGCAGGTACAAGGTAGCACCATTTTACTTTGCCTATTTCAACACAGCAGTGTCTTGAGGTTCTTTCAAGTGTGGTCTATACATGACCTGATGTCACCAAAAGCCAAGTAAATAGCATCAAATAAATTAATAGGCAAGTTTCAAAGCTGACCAGAAAATGAGGCAAAACCAAAACCAACCGAACAAAAAAAAAATCAAACCCAAACCCCAACAAAGCAGCTTTTGACCCACCCTTTTAATTTTAAAATGCATTTCTTCATCAGCACTAAGCCTCCCAGAAGAGAACAAGAGTTGTGCTGGTGTCCAGTCCATGTGTGAAGTACGCGCACCATTCCCATGTCAATGCAGTGTAGTCAAGCACAGGATGCACAGAAACATGCCCAGAGAGGCTCAAGGTAAACATCACAGCATGTGCAACCAGGCACAGCCCCAAGGCTGCAACTGCTGAGTGTGGGACCATGTTTTTCCTCTGTCCCCCTGGAGAGTAAGACAGCCTTGGAGAAGACAGCAATGTCATACCTGCGTGGTGTCAGCCACAGAAAGTCTCAGTTTCTTTACCCCAAGGGCAGACAGGAGAGAGCCTGGAGCAGATAGGTTATTCTGTTAAAGCACGAACACCATTAACTTTAGCCATGAGCTTCCCATAGGCAGCAGCAAAGATGCACAGATCAAGATCACACAGAGCACAAGCCAGGCAACTCTAGACAGGGTCAACTTAACTACTGCATCTCCTCTTATAAACACAAACTAGTGACAAGGTTTTAGTGTTAAAGGAACAAAAGCAGTGGCAGACCATCCCCCAGCAAAGGACACGGTTTTTACTGACTTGCAGCACCCAGGCAAGCAAGAGGAGAAACACTGCACATTTGCAGCATCCAATACCACCATCCCTCCTCTCACACTCTTGGCTCTGTCACAAAATGGGATGAACCTGGAGCCATAAATTACTATTCAGATTTGGGTTAGCTTTGGGTTTTTGTTTTTCTAAGGCAGGGATTACAAACTCATTGAGATAAACACCTTTCCTATTTTTTTCTTCTTTTTTTTTTTCTAAAGAATGCCTCCAGGGACAGGAGAGCTCTAGCATAAAATAGAGATACAATCTATTACAACACAGAAGCCATCTGTCACTGAGATAAGCACACAGACTATTTATTATCCAGATACAGCAACCAAAAAAATTAGTCAGAGATTCAACCAATATAATCTTTCATTAAAAAAGTGGTTAATTAGCTTCCCAAGAATGATAAGAAAAAATGTGTTGAAACCTGACAAAAAGGAGGGGTTTTTTACTGCTGCTTCTGCAGAACAGGGGAGAGCTGGTTTGGTCTGCAAGAAAGCTGGGTAACTGAGTTTTTAAAGGGCTTCACACAGTCACTTGGTAGTTCTAATTTATCACTGCAAAGAAATGAAAAACAGCAGTGCTACTTCTACTGTGGCTGGTTTAGCCCTTGGGAACTCGAACACAAAAGGTAGAACGTACCACCAGTGCAGCATCTGTGACATAGCTCACAAAACCTCTTGGCTAATTTGTGGAAATACTGTGAGAATGACCATCAGTGAGTTCTCAGGTCAAAACTTTCAATTTCCATGTGGCCTTCAAAGTTCACCTTGATGTGTCTGCAAAGTAGCATCCATAACTCTGGCTGCTCCCATAGACTGAGCTACCTGAAGTGCCCTAGCCAAGAACCAAGTAAGAGTATCAGCTGCCAAAAAAGATGTTAGGACTCCAACTGTTGCCAACTGTTAGTAGCTGTGAATCTGCACAGCACTGGTAGCATGGAAATGGTCAATTCCCTTCCACCAGTCATCTCTGAGGACAACTCTTCGGTCTGGAAGGTTTATGGGCCCTGACAGCCTTGCACACTGCATTTCCAGTTTTAATCCCTTGGGGTCATGATGGAAGTGTCTGTACATACAGACAGAGCCAGTAGGAAATCTGTCTTGGTGGGCTTCAGGGAGCCAGAACCAAAGCTGAAGTTCATAATGAAACCTTGGGTTCATCCTGTCCAAGTTACAGTGACCCCATAAGACTTCTGGCAGTGCCTGGCATTCACTATGGCCACACCATGCCAGGCAGGCAAGCCATCACTTTTGTGATAGAGCAGCACGTAGCAGGCACCAGCAGGACTTTATTCTGCTGCTGTCATTTGCATGCTTTCCTGCTCCTGGTTCTGCCCTGGCCAAAACTCACACCCCTGGTGGAAACAAGAGGCCAAAATGTTGGCGCCATGATGCTTCTCAGTTGATGTACATCTCTTGGACACTGTGGGAAGCAGACCTAGGAGCACAACCAAACCTTAGCTCTAGGAACTCAGAAGAAAGGTCTCCTTATTTCCACCACTGAAGCAAGCGGTCAAGGGGCAGGGTGGCATGCATGAGCCAGTATCTAATGGCATTCCTTCAGGGAGCCTTCCTGCCCATCAATGTCCCATACCACAGTGTGCCTTAGGAACAGCTGTAAAGCACCAGGAGAAAGGTCACAGCCCAGCCCAAAGGCATCACCAGGGCTGTGCAGATATCCCAAGGTGCTTTCAGTGGTCAAGATCAAGGATGGATGCCAAGTTCATTGCTGGAAGGTCATGGACACACAGCATTGGTCTGGCATTGAGAATTAAAGACTTGCTCTCCACTGGGCTACTATGTTCATGGCACAACCATAGGCACGGCATCATTTTATTGTTTTTATCTCTGTTTTTTAATCTTCCTGCTCCCAATTCCCCCGCCCTCTCCTATGCTAGATCAAAAGAACAATACAGCCCAGCAGTGCCAGAAGCTGAGTGGATGTTTATACAGGGCTTTGAGATCCCCCAGGTAAAAGGTGTTAAGTGCAAAGCACTGTCATTACAATGACATGACTGCCAGCCAGTCTGTCAAACCTCCGCCCCCGATCTCATTAAGGAACAGGAATAGGGAGCCACATTCCTGCCTGTTCTCAACTGCTGTTCCCGTTTAGGGAAGGAAAAAGTAAAAGTTTAATTGCTTTGTTTATCTCAAATGCCACCTGCAGTTGGTTCCTTACCTGCCCACCCTCCTGCTTCTATGCAATGGGATGGGGCTTGCCTTGGCCAAGTAACACTAAAAAAGCATAAATAAAGCACACAGAAGGGATTCAGGGACTGACAGCTTACATTCACCTTTCTAACCTGCCCTAGTGCCAGTGGCAAATTTCCCAGGGAAGCGGGCTAAGGGGGCTGTAGCCCCCCTCCCCTCTTCTCTGACAGCCCCATCAGCTCCTTGGGCATGTCCTGCCTCAACAATGGGTCCTCTGCCACTCTGCTCATCACACCTTCACTGTCACATCCCCCTCCAGCCCCAAAGATCACTCAGGCTCATGCTGCAGAGCAGAGGGTCAGGCTTCAGGTTAATAACTTCTGTGGTTTATGCAGCACTGCAACACAGAGCAAAATAATGCGGCAAGCGCCAGAGCATCACTGTGCTATCTATGGGTAGACTTGCTGGCACCATCAGATCCAGGAGGTCATGCCACCCACATCATAAGCACCAGTCTGCAGAGAGCCCATGCTGACCCCTTTGTACCCTTCTCCTCTAGCAACAAATGAAATCGGGACCCCTTTGGTCCATTTTCTCTGCTGCTATAAATCAGCACAGCCTCTAGTTTACTCTGACTGAGGATCTGGCCTTCCAGTCCTCTAGTTTCGTTGCAGTGCTGGGACACCAAGTACATTCCTGTCTTATTCATTTGCGCCCTGCATGGGTACCACTGCACTGGCAGGGCAGAGATATGTAGTCTAGATGTCTCCAGCTGTGCATCATCTATAAGAAAAACAAATGTTTTAAAGATGCTTTTCAGGGAAAGGAAGAGCTTTATGACAGGGAGGGGTATTCTTCCCATGCATAAAAACTTCAGTGTCCTGGCAAAGTGTCATTTTGCACAAGCAAGGAACTTTGGCCCACTGTCTCCTACCTGACCCTTTAACAAACCTCAAAATTTGCTTGCACTTGCTTACAGGAGGCTGGTTACACCTATATAGTTTACTGTGACTTGCAAATCTGATGTTGTTTGGTCTTTCTCTACCAATGCATAAGAAGATTTATGGCAGGGTGTAGCCATCCGGATGTCTTCATTCTTTTCCTTTGCCAAAGACACCCATAAAACCTACCTGTCTCCTGTATTTTTCAACACAAATGCAAGAAGAAAAAAAAAATCATAGCAATGAGGAGAATATTCTTAGCAGACCAAAGTGGTCTCTGCTGACCCACAAATAGAATCAGGACTGGGTTATTTTCTTTTTTATTATTCACCACCCCAAAGTGAAGGCAGATGCCACCTCTGAAGTCAATCAGCTGAATAAGCAAGAGAAATGTTATGATCACTAGCCCTAAGTACAATAACAACTCCATTAATGACTGTTCAGGGGCTCCTTTGAGAGATCTTCTAATGATCTTGGCATTTGCAAGGTGGTATGGGTAGAGGCTTCCACCAAAATAAAAGCAATGGAATCGCTTTGCTTCCCTTTTGCTGAGAGAAGCCTGAAATTGGGAGGGTTGAGGACAAGCCCCAGTTACAATACCAGAACAGAAGGATCAGGCTGATGCTTCAACCTGGACTGCTCATGTTTTCTGTCCCAGATGCTTTGTGCAGCTGCTTTGCTTACATGGAGATTCTCTGACCCCCTGCAGCCAGTCCATGTCGTCACTGAGAAAAGAAGTCTCACAGCATACTTCTCTCCTGCAAGGAGCTGCACTAGAAGAAATCTTCTCTAGCTGCTTCCTTTTGGCTGGACTCCTCTAAGCCATGCAAACATGAGCCAAAAACACATATGTTGTGCAACACATGCCAAATACATGCTTTTGTTGCATAACTCAGCACAGGGGATTTCCTTCATGCATCACAGGGACAAAACCTTAGAGATTTAGGAACATCACCATCATTTATACTGTGGCCAATGATAGTGTATTGTAGGACGAGTTTGCAAGAAACCATCAAATAAAGAAAATAATGAGAAAAAAATGCCTAGGAAAGTCATCACCTTGAACCTTTTCCCTATCCTTCTTTCCTCTGAGGTCAGCTGTTGCATCAGATTTGTCTCTCATGTCTCCTAATTCGTTCTATCTAATGCATCTGAGGGTGGGTCTCATCCTCACTCCACCAGCCTAAAACCTGACGAGTTCATGGACTCAGCATTTCCTCGAGGCAATGAGGTCTGCAGGCCCAAGGTCAAAGGCACGTTCATACACGATGCCCAGGTTATGCTAAAAGATCACACACAGAGCAAGGCCCAGCTCTCAGAGGTTCAGCAGCATTCAAATTAAGCTATCACTGTCACCTCCAGTTCACAGGAGCCTTTTCAGCTACACTGAGGTCTTTAATTACTGGGGGTGTCTAGCCTCCCAGACTCCTTAAGACTCTCCCAAACTGCATTCCTGCCCAATCAGGCTCATCCTGCAGCTGGAGAAGATGACCTAGAAGCCCCACTGCCCCTAACACTGAATCCTCCAGCATCAGATTTGGGTCTGATGGACAAAAGGACCTTGAAAGGCAAGGTCATATGCAGACAGGTGTCTGACCTCCAGGTAGGATGCAATCACTTCCACCTAGTCTGTGCAACACCTGGAGCGAGTAGAGCTTCACCCCAGAAGTTTTGAACACGATGAGGCAGCAAACACAGTTCAGGACACATGCTAACAAGTCCTGGAGCCATGCTGATCTCAGTGCAGACCCATTCTGGCAGTTTCCAGAGCCTGTTCTCAGTTACAGAGTCTTCATAGACATTATCTAAGCCCTAGTAACCCCAGTTTAGAACTATGCTTTGTGGTGCAGCCAGGTAGTGTACCCAGACGTAGAGGGCCATAGATTTCCCCCCAAACCCCTGCCTCATTTCCCACCCTTGATGAATGGTGCTCACCAGTTAATCAGCACTTTGTTTCTCCTGAGGCCATGGGTTGAGCATGCACTTCAAGACCTGCCCTGACAGCAAAAGTCTGTCTCTCCCTCATGATGCTCAAAGGCTAATCACAGAGACCAAGAGGAACACAATACAAGCACTGAACCCAAATGTTGGCCATATGAAGGCACAACTGCAGTTACTGTTCTGAGAAACACCCTGCATCAGGGGGGTTGGACCCGATGATCTCTCGAGGTCCCTTCCAACCCCTACAATTCTGTGATTGATTTCTCCCTCCAGCTTTTCACTCTCTTCTCTCCTCCATCCCCACCTCCTTTGTGCCTGCACCAGCAGGGATTCATGGTTGCTTTTTAACCTCAGATTAGTTCCCAGGTCCTAGTTCCAGAACCAAGCTGTTGATTTTTGAACCCAGGCCTGGATTCTTCACTGGAAGCTTGCAGGAGAGGAGACAAACTACAAGACCTCTCCTACAACCTAGCCCAGTTTCATACACAAATGTCTGAGATGCAAATGAGTCAGAGGCACAGCTAATTTAAATTCAAAAGGCTCATGGAAAGGACACAAAGCTTTGTCCCAATATCATTAAATCTGAATCTGCTGATTTTGTGGGGTTTTATGAAGTAGAAGTTACTCATTGTGGTACAGGGACCCTTCCCACCTAGACTATGATGACCTGGCTCGTGTTTTGCAGAGACAGTGTAGTGCTAGACAGCATTTACTCCACATGGAGTAGGAATATTGAGTATCACATTCTCCTAGCATTAACTGAAGGCTTCCACAGATCTGGCTGGAGGCACAAATTCAGGCAAAACACCCCTCACCAGTTCAACCCTCTTTCTTAGAGGGGTGCTTAGTATTAATTGTTTTACACAGCCAGGCAAAGCACGGGGCTTTCTCAGCCATTAATCTGCAGGGGAGTTCTGCCAATGACACACTCATGATCCATCTGCAAGAAGGGGAAAAGAAAGATTCCCATCTCGCTCTGATAACTCACCTGCTTATGTGATTCAGCGCAGCAGATGGATCTAAGCAAGCCTCAAACGTGACATGCAAACCTGCACACACATGCAGGTTCACGGGCTACAGCTCTGAGACTTCATAAGCCTCTTCTGTTCGCATTTGTGCTTCAATCTAAAACTCAACATCCTGCAAAAATCAAAGTGCTCTTATTCAGAAGTCTACATCACAAATTACAGAGTCTCACTCCATATATACATGCTTTGCCCTACATGGTGGCAGCTCTGGACCCCACAGTAAGTGCTCCCTTTGGTTCCCATGGTATTCCACTCAGAAGTTTTCCACAGGCTGCAACCACATGGTTTCACGTGGCCCTCAGCCAAAATCAGGGATAGTTTCTGTTGCACATCAGTAAGTAGGTGAAAAGAGAATCTAACCAAGCCAAAGGGCCTGTTCCTCAGATATGGCACAGGCAAAGACATCCTCCACCTCATGAAGGGAAAATGAGATGGAAAATCCTACCGCTAGCTCAGGAACCACACAGGGAAGCTCTTAAAACATCAAGACAGACAAGGATCTGTCACTCCCAACTTAACCACTGAGCTGCCCCTATCTCAAGTGCCTGTTGGGAACTACTCCACATCTGTGGCTTTGTTTTGGCTGAATGCAACCTAGGAGGGAAGCACTGTCCCACTCCCTGTCATGTCCACACCACACATTCCTAAATGATCAGGAAAACTGCAGGTCCTCTTTTCAATGGTTACTGATAGCATATAACCTCTTTGAAGCTAAGAAAGTATGGTGCAGATGTGTCCCCCAAAATCATTGTCGATTAGACCCTGGCTAGATGCAAAGGTACCTAATTCAGCAGCTGGCTGTGGTAGGTTTCAGGCAGCCAGAATTAACTTCCATGCTTAGAGGGTTAAGCTGACCACCCTTTCATATCAGTGGACCACCATGGTCCATGACGAGTCCTATCTGCTTCCTGGCTCCATCACAGTGATGGAGCATGAGCCAGGAAGGAGTATACAGAAGGATAACATAGCAAGGACAAGCACAGAAAAAACATTTCTTTAGTGTGTTTGCCCATTTCTTGGCAATAAACAGCTTCAAGGATTCTAGGTAGATTGTCAGCAGACTGACCAGTGTCTAATAGTTCCAGTGGACCTCTCCATTCAACTGTCCTGCCTCTGCTGATCACAGGGATTTTACACCTGTTTGGTGCTGGACAGCAGACTACAACAAACTGTGAGTCTATGCTAGACTGGGAATTTCTACATCCCAGACAAATAAAGAAGCAGCAGCCATCAATTCTGGCATCACAATGTACACAAGGGGGTTGAAAGAGGTAAAAGGAGAGGAGAGTCCCAAGAGGCATGGCAGAGAAAAAAAATATTTTTTTCCATTTTCTATTTAGGTGAATAACCAGACTGTGCCAAAAAAGGCAGTTCACTCAATCTGCAATCTGTTTTTTCTGCATTAAACCCCCTCAAAGTATCATGGGGATCTCAGCTTCACTGTAAAAGTATCTCATAAATCTAATCACATGCACTCAATCATGCAGACTGGTACCAGGCTAGGTCCTAACTGGCAGCTCATGAAACTGATTCTTTAGCTCTCTAGCCAAAATAATTAAAAATAATAATAATAATAAATAAATAAACCACCAAAGCCCAAACACAACCAACACCAACAGCCCAATCTCTTTGATTTTTCAGGTAGAGAAATCAGTAAAATGAAATAATTTCATAGAGGCCACAGACTCAAGTTTGAGTAAAGTCTTTGTTCCATTTTGTATAATTTAATCTTTACAAAATATCAGAATAGTGCTTAAACTAAAAGTGCCATTAAAAAAAAATCAGAAAAAAATTATTTGGAGAAGGCAACAAGAAAACTATAATTTATTTCATTTTTCAAATGAATCGGTTTCAAATCTTGAACCCATGTTCATAAGTATTTTTGATCCAAGGTGTGTTTGGGGTAAAATCATTTGTAGCCAAAATTATTTTTTACCAAAAATATTCAGTTCAGTTCTCTTCATTCCCATTGTCCTAAATTTCAGGGGTTTGGTTCAAAAGCAAGAGCCAGAACAGGTTTTGTTTTCAGGCTCAGGATAAACGATACTAAAATCTCTTAAAGCTGTTCCCATGAGTCTCTAAGCAGCTGAGGTATCAGATTTTTCTTCTCACTTGGGACACTTCCAGACCTGGAAAAACTTGTTCCAAGTGAAAAACAAAAAGGGTGTATTTGTTGCCAGGAAAACGTAAGCATCACAACCCACCCAAGAATTTCACAGGGGGGCTTCCAACCCCAGATTTCCCTGCAGGCCCATCTCAAGTCTCTAATAAGGAATGATTTTGATTCACCTTCACACAGAGTTATCTTTCTCCCTGCCAGTCCTGGAATTCTCTATTTGATACCTGTTGTGGGTCTCAGCTCCCTTCCTCAGGGTGGAAATGAGCATGTCAAGAGAAGCAGAGTAGTGGAGTTGACAACTGTCGCCTTGTCTACAGAGGAAAGTTTTGCCCCAGGTAAAGATGTTCAGATTGGGCTGGGCTGCGTGTTTTCCAGTGGGTTCCAGTCCCTATCAGCTTCACCCATTTAGTAGGCTGGTGTTAAACAAGTTCAGAGGCAGGTGTGGCCCCTGTAAGGAATTTCTTTGGCTGTGGGAAACTTGCACTGAGAAACAGTTTTTGTAATGCTTGTCAGGGCATGTAGGAAGCCTGTCCCCAAGGTCCCATGAAAGCTTTGGTGGTAGATATAACATTGCCTAATACAGGACAGCACCATACAGAACCAACTGGTGGTGGCCAAAGAAATCCCTGCTACTACAAAAGACCAACCATTGGATTGGTATAAATTAGAAGAGATTATAGAAGGTTCTTATATGACACAGACTGCAACCATGAGAGAACCAAGATTTTAAGAGGTTTGGAGCCCTCCACTCCACTTTTTTGCACAGGTGAGACTGCTCAATCTTCCAGGGCAAAACTCTGCCAGTCCCCTCAACTTCAGATGGGGTAAAAAGGCCCAGGAACCAAACCTTCCCAGAATCACAACATCCTTCCTTATACATGCATCCTCATTCCATCCAGATACCAAACATTTGAAGAAAACCTTTGACAGGACCATCTTTCTCCAACACCCAGCACCAGCGCAGGGCTCAGGAAACATAAACAGCTCTGCTTGCCCTAATGCAGAGGGACCTGCCTCTGAATTACAGGCTACTGTGAGATCCAACATATTTTTTCATAAACATGTCCAGATCCCTCCATCCCTCAGTCTGAACTGATGGGATATTCCAACGTTGGAGTCACTTCCCATCTGAAAAAGGGAGTCTATAATCCAGCCCTTTGTCTCTTTGTCCCTCAAGGGATTACGAACACCTCAGGCCAAGGAGTGTGTATTTGTACAGTGTCAAGCACAATGGGGCTGTGATCTTTGATGGAACCTCCAAGTACTTCTAAAATACAGATCAAATGTCTAATGATGTCCTTTTAATGCTTAACAGCTGCACTGACAGCATCCCAGATCATCTTGTCCACCCACCATGGACATCCTTCCTTCGTCCCATAACTAATACTCCACAACTGACTACTGTTGGCTGGTATGTCCAGGAAGGTAATTTGGTCATGGCAAAGCACTAGGCTCCACAGGCATTCATTTTTATTTGCTGAAAGTGTGATACAAATTACTCTTTAGACCTAACTATACCCGGAAGCACCCATACAGAAGCAATCAACTGATGGCCAAGTGTCCATCTGGAGCAGAAAAGTACAGCTAGCTGTGAATCTCCAGCATAATATTCACCAAGTATAGAAGAAATCAGAGTGATTTCCAGAGCCTCATTGGCTACATGCATCACATGAGGACCTGGCACCCTTTTTTTATTTCTTGTGCTTATGAGATTGCCAAACTAGTTTCTCAGCAATTATTAGTGCTCCTTGGTTATGCATAGCTGCTGCTTTGATGTCCTCAATTCTCTGCACTCAGCACCAATGTCCTGATCAGAGGTGTAGCATAATAATGCTTGAAGGTGGGTTTCTCAGCTGAGGTTTTGCAATTAGCTTTCTTTTGCAGTTTAAGCTCTTTCGTGTTCTCCACTAAGCCTGATTAACATCTACAGCCACTTTGCTGTACACTGCTCCTCCCCAGGCTCAGAGGTGGTTCTTCTATACATTAAATTATAGGCGTTTAACATGCAACCTGAAAGATTTTTCTAATCATCTCTCAGCACTCCTTCCTCCTGGTGAACAGAGGGGATGCCATAAGAGGTAACCTCCCTCTACTCCCAGAACAAGTTTCATGGCCTGCCCATGACCCTTCTGAGCTACAATAGACCCTCTGGAGCTAGAATTGCTTGTAGGTCCCCACCCGAAGAAACCAGCTGAGTCCCCTTCCTCAGAAACACCTGTTATTACAGATTTTTCCTCCTCATGTTCCAGCTGTCTGCAGTGATACAGGGGCACTGCTCTGTATCATTGTCAGAGGAAAGATTTGAAGAGGCCAAGTCCTCTGCTTTTGGAGGAAAGGCTCCTATATGCCCTAGGCAGATGGAGAACACCTTGTGTGCAAACAAGCCTGTAGGTGCCCTACACTTCTTAAACACCAGCTATTCTAAAGACGTTGCAGCAGCCAGCCCAGCTGCAGAAGACCCGCTACTGCAAGAAAACATTCTCAAAGGCTGAGGGCACGAAGCAGAGAAGGGGCAAAGTGTATGTGCGTGTGTGTGTGTCCCCTCCATCAGCTTCAGGAGGAAAAGACGCGCCGCCCTTCCGCGCTGGGAGCCGGATGGTCCCCGCGAGTGGCAGCCCCCGGGTGGGGGACGGCGCGGCCCCACCGCTGTCCATGGTACCACCGCGCCGCGGGGGCTGCCCGGCTCTCCCCGCCGAGAGCCGATGGGCTGGCTGCCAGGCAGCGCTCCCTCCCTCCACTTGCTTTGAAACGCCAGAGAAAAGGAGAGGATTGATGTCACTGTTCGGAAGCACCCAGGCTCACGGAATTTCCCGAAGTTCAAGTGTTCAGCTCTCAAAAGACCATCACCTCCCATCAGAACCTGCTTGGGGGGAGGGGGCTTAAAAGTCAAATATATTTATGAAACAAACCAAAACATAACATGCATCATGAAGAGCATTGTTTCATGAACAAAGGAAAGCGAGACCTACTGGAAAAGCCTGACAAAGTTACCATTCCTACCTGATGGCCATATTCCCCTCCACACAGACACCTGAGCTGGTTTTGAAATCATATAATCACAGAATACTTCATGGTGGTGGAGAACTTTAAGGGTCATCTAAGTCCAACTCCCCCTGAAATGATCGGGGTCACCTTCCACTAGCCCACGTTGCCCCATGTCCTATCCAACCTGGCCTTGAACACTGCCAGGGACCCAGGGGCAGCCACAGCTCCTCTGAGCAACCCGTGCCAGTGTTTCACCACCCTCATCATAAAAGGCTTCTTCCTTATATCTAGCCTAAATCTACTTTCTTTTAGTGTAAAACCATGTTTTAAATATTTTTTCGTTTAAAAAATGGCCCTGAACCACCACAGGTTTTTTAAAGTTAGAAACTAGTATAGAGTTGAGCCAACACTGAAGATCATGAATCAAACATGAGGATCATAAGCAAAGGCTTATGAGTGCACCAGTCATCCATGCAGCTGAGGGTAGAAGTCCCCAAAGACCATGTCTCCTGCCTCCTGAGGAAAGGCCACTGACTAGGTCTAAGATCTGCCTAACCCAGCTTTCCCCCACCACAAAGGAACAGACCAAAGAGAGATACTCAAAGGAAAAGGAGAGACACAAGTAGAGAAACAGATGATCTGAAGATGCCTACATTTCCCCATACTCCCCCCCATCCCCCTTCCTCACCCCCCCACTTCTGTGCAGTTCCTATTGAAGACATGGTGGAGGAGGTTTTGCAGGAAAATAAAGGGTCCCCCCATCCCTGGACACCATGGGACATGCTCCTATTTCCCATGCCTCAGTCACAACAGTTTGCTTCCACAGCCTCCTGCCTCTTTATACACAACAGGGATGCACCTTTCCCTGCTTTGCTGTGGGGTTTTTTTTCAGGTAGTATTTTCTGACATAAGCACCTGAACCAATTCTTCTCATTTTCAGCAAAATCCTTTTATTCTTCCCCTCCTGGCACCAATTGCACATCTGTCTAATGCAGGAAACAAAAAGTAGGATGTCAGATAGTATCTCACAGTATCTTGTTCATTGTTAGGTTTGCTGGGCTGTGGAAACAACCAACTCTTTCTAACACTGGCTGACAGATTGAGAAAGATGTACCCCCATCCCATCCAAGATAATGAATGCATAGCTAAAAGCCAAACTAAAGAATTAATCAAAATCTCTGGCAGCATGCATTTTTACCTGCAGAATACTACTAAAAGGTCTAGTGCCGTTTCAAAACGTATCTCAAAAATCAGTGCCTTCCTTTCCAAAAGTTGAAATCAAAATATAGCTGCATGAACGTTCCACATGATGGTTTGAGAGGATTTTTATGTTTTACATGCAGAAGTTCACTGAGTCACTTCCTCAGTAATGGCCAAAGCTCCATAGAACTACATGTTGAGCAAACATGCATAGCAGGAGGAATCTATGGAAGCACTGCTTGTGATTCATATCAGGTAACATGAGCAGGATGACTGAGAGAACTGATCCTTCAGAGAGGCTGAGAGAGTTGGAGTTATTTAGCTTGGAGAACTGAAGGCTTTAAGGAGAACTGACTGCAGCCTTCCAGTACCTAAAGGAGCCTACAAGAAACCTGGAGAGAGACACTTTATCACGGAGTGTAGTGATAGGATGAGGGATAACATTTTTAAACTGAAAGATGGTAGATTTAGATTAGATATTAGAAAGAAATTATTCACTATGAGAGTGGGGTGGCCCTGGCACAGGCTGCCCAGAGCAGCTGTGGCTGCTGCTGGATCCCTGGCAGGGTTCAAAACCAGGTTGGATGGGGCTTCAGACAACCTGAGCTAGTAGGAGGTGTCCCTGCCCCTCGTAGGGGGTAGCACTGGGTAGGCTTTGAGGTCCCTTTCCACCCAAAGCAGTCTCTGATTCTACAATCCCGTTCTATATGTCAGAAACTTGTTCTGGTAACACAGCAAGTCTACGGAGAGCTGGACATGTACTCAGGATGTGCTGGGTTTCCAAATTCAGTTAATTAGCCTTAAATCTTCCCTTCTTTATGCTTACCACAGTCAGCCCAATCACCTGCTCTGAGCAGCTCCTAGTCAGCTGCAAATGGGTCCAACAAACATGTTCAATGTGTTTCTAAATCTTTCTGGAGTCTGCAGAGAGAATGGCCACAGCTCTCTGATGCTCCCAGCCCATAGCCAGTTTCAAGTACCATGTCCATCACCTGCCTGGGGCTCCATTTGTCCCCCAAAGCCTCCTTGAACTGAACCACAGGTCTCCTACTGCTAATGTTCAGACACATTCCCTGAAGAGCCCACCTTACAGCAAACTTGGGGTTTCCTAATTATATTCCCCAAAGATGAAGGAAGGGGTGGGAAAGTGAAGAAATTTTTTTCCACAATCCTGTTAGTCATGGTTGTTTCTAAGGTTACAGGAAAACAGAAAGCCACTGAACACCACACCACCACATCCGGCCCCAGGAATGGTTTTCAGTGATTAGGATGGACAGCTTTTCTTGGTCTGACTTTCTTGTGATTTTGCAATCTGTTCCTTTGCTTTTACGTAGCACCCCATTAAAAAAAACAAAACAACTAAAACAAACCCAACAAAACCACACACAACCCCCATCCCCCCAAAAAAAACCCAAAACCAACCTTCCCCCCCCCCCCAGCAAAACCCAACAGAACCAAAACCAAGCAAACAAACAACAACAAACAACAAAAAACCCCAAACACCTCCCTACCACGGTTCACCTAACTTGAGGCACTTAGACTTAAAGGTGCTTCCTATGAATCCATTGCCTTGTGTGCACTCACTGGAGGATGAAGACCTGACTCCTACTCTAAGGAAATGCCTTTCCTGATACCTAATGCAGAGGTGCATCAAGCTCCCAGCCCACGTGTGCCCCATCATAGATTCTGAGAAATTGTTAGTCCATGTCCTTCCAAACAGCCACCAGAATGAAAAAGGCTCCACAAACCATAGTGAATGCAGTGTGCTCTTTCTATGCTCAAAATGAGCATACTGAATCCAGTTAATGCTTTATCATATTGTTTACAATTCACAGTCACTGAGCAAGACATTGCTGTGCTTTGGACAAAAGCAGGAGATACTTGTATGGATAATTTTCTGCAATTAAACTTCTAACAGAAGATTCACAGTAAGACAAGATGATATTCTTGTGATATCTGCAAGTGCTGCTCATGAGCCAGGAATTGTGGGGAAAATACTTGCTAAGGTATTTTTTTAAGAACTCTAAGGTAAAGAAAGCTCAGGCCCTTGATTGCAACACAACTGACAAAATCAGACACCACTATTCCCCATGAAAACTCTTCAGAGAAGGAGGAAGCTGAAGAGAAGTGAGGGTGGAAGAGAAAATCCTCACTTTTCCTGCTTATAAATTTTATTTTAGATTTGGGAAGGATTTTTTTTTTTAACTTGAAAATAAAAATACCCACATGGACAATTCTACCAATTCTACACTTGGCAGAGAAACCACAATGGAGGAGCATCTGTTTTTCAAGTTTGCAGCATTGCTTCCTTTCCTACTATTACTAATTCTGTTATTTTTATCGGCAGCTGAACCACATCAGTTCTGCATTGTCTGACTGCCCATACAGACACACTGGCCTTTGGATGGCACACAGCAGCGCACCCATCCTGAACTTTCCCAGGTGAGCTGCAGTGAGTGACAGCAAACGTGAGGAGCCACAGAGGAAAACATCACCAAAAAGGGCTAAAATCCAAAAGCATCTGTCTAAACCAGGAACACAGGCATCTAAAACGCAACTAGGATATAAGTGCTATTTCTGTAATCTGTGTATTAATAAAAGCTAATCATACCTTCATTGACTCCTTGCGTTTACTGACAATGGTTACCAATACAAATGTGCCCAGGAGACATTCCAGTGTGGCTTCTTCTTTGCCAGAGACATTTAATCTAACTCTGTAAAGGAAGAAGATTTCCTGTAAGAGGAAGATTTTTGGATCTGCTGGGTTTCAGGCATCCTGTATCTCCACTCTACCACAGAGAACTTGTGTACAGACACCAGCCCAAGTGAGGGGGTGAGTGTAGTCCAGTTTAGTCAGCCCAGCTCAACAGCCTATGGGAAGCCTTTGCTTTAAACCCACTGACGTAAAGCAAGCTTAAATTGATATGAATTGGCTAAAGTGAAAACAAGAAAAGGGACTCTGAAAATTAGGTAAGTGTCCAGAGTGTGTTTTCCACCTGTTTTACTAAATTGGCACGTGTTTCTCACATAGACAAGGCCTAATTTACTTGACCCTGGGCAAATCCCACAACCTCTTTCTGCTTTATGTTTCCCACTTTATAAAATGAGGGTAACGCTGTACCTGCTTTTGTGAAGTGCTCAGAGATTTATGGGGGAGAAGTGCTACATTAAACTGAGTAAGTAGGAATTATTTTACCTTGACATACCAAAAAAATTTAAGAAAAAAAAAAAAAAGGTCCTGTTCTCCACTATTTTACAGGCATTTTGTGACTGAGCAGAAGCAAGAGTTTAGGGAACAATAAAAACAAAGTTAAAGCGTTCTCAGCTCATTACACATTTTCTCAATGTCTTTTCAGACGCAATTAAACCAAAGAACCCTGAAATTAACTGGTTTCCAACCTGAGTAACACTGGAAACATTTATTTCCTACCCTACATGTCTAATTAGTGCCGTTTAGTCAAAAGGGAGCAAAACTCCAATTTGTAAGTGAAACTAGACGTATATTAAAAACACACTCTGTAATAATGCCCCAGTGCTTCTGTAATGCTTCATGCCTTCAAAGGGCTGAGCAAGTATGATCTCATTAATTCTCACAGGTAGGTAATTTGGTGTTATTAGCCTTGTTTTACAGCCAGATCTTAGAGAGGTGGAAGTGATTTGCCCACAGGCACAGACTCCACCACGCTTGAGACTGAACTAGAACTTGGGAGACTGGCATTGTAACTGGAGCTGGGGACCCTCCACACCTTCAGAGGGGAGCTCAGCGCCTCGCGGGGTCAGGAGACAGCTCTGGTGGGATTTTAGGGGTCTGCTCCAAAGTCCAGTAAAAAGCCAGGGGGAAAGCTGGGGAACATGGGAGCACCACGCTCAGTGGCAGCTGTTCAAGAGCCTTTCTTCTTGTTCTTCAACCCTAACACCAGCAATATCAAAGTTTTCCTGTTTATGGCTCCAACGTGATTTTTGCTGCCAGGCATTAGACCATGCTGCTTTCCAAGGGGCCTCACTGAAGGCTTGCTGCTATTGGAGATGGCAAGAGTTTTTCCCAGGATAAATCAACAGTAAGAACACTCTCCCACAAGGGTCTATATGGCCAAATCCAGCATGTTTTAACCACTAATATGTAAGATTTCTTTATCACAATCTTCCTCACCTGCTGTGTCACCCTGGAAGCATCACAGTCCATGAGAACACTCCATTTTCACAGTCCAAAAGCATGGCAAGAGAACGTGCTTGGCTAACACATCGTCCCTCTGTTCTGTCACCACCAAAGCCTGGCCTGTAGGTGTTTCCATCGCATGACTACCACATCACACGCCATGAGGCACCAGCAACTGCCTATCATACACAGGAGTAGGAGGCAGAACTCATGCACTCACCTTCCAATTAACAACTGAAAGGTTAACAAGCATTTCCTAGGTTTGGGAAACCTCAGTCCAGCTCCCTCTGACATAGGGAGCAGCAATCGTCCAAATCCTGTCTGCTATGGGAGTGCCCCTACCCAAGAGTAGAGCTGAAGAGGGGCTCACACCCCTCTAGCTATCTGGAGATGCTACTCAACAGGGAAAAAAATAAATAAATAAAATCAAAACCTGAAGCTCCAGAGGGCAAGAGTGAGCATGACTCCACAGCCCTGGGATCGGGGCACTCCCCTGGGAGTGGGGAGACCTGAATTCCAGTTACCAGCACCATGGGTTGTTTAATTTTAAAACACATAAACAGTCCTCAGAGCAGGAGCTGGATCTCTGGTGGCCCCACTCCCAGGTGAATTTCCCCAAGCACTAACATAGCCAGGCTTGCTCATTCTTTCTTGCTGACCCACTGAATCTGGTGTTTCCCCACTGCAAGGGTGAACAGCTTTCCCCAAACCGGGGGGAAGGGGAAGTAAAGAGGCACCTGCCACCTCCCCACCTTGCCCCAGGAAGGTGGTAGGAGAGCACAGTGGGACATGTTGTTTGGACCCTTCCCTATGGAAAAGGGACCTGAGCCCACGTCTGCTCTGTTGTGAACATGTGTTGGGGCTAGTGAGGTGAAGAACTGCTGACATGGAAGAAGCCCAATCACCTTGCAGTGATGCCAACACACATATGGTTTTGGATAAAAAGGGTTTACATGCTGTACGTGCTGCCCATGAATTTCAGGCCAGGAACACAGCTCCAAAGAGCATACAGTACTTGATTTGTATTAGGAGAAGAGTGTTGACTCTTGAAGGGGAAAAAAAATAAATCCTGTCACAGCAACATAAAAATTAGGACAACTTTGCTTTTCTACAGGGGTTTATGAAGTCACCAAAGTCTAGCCCTGACCTCATGGGTTTCTAATCCTACCTCTTCCATGGCCTTCAGGGACTGCAAGGGGCAGTGGTGGAGGAGGAGATGTAACGTTGCTTTTCTCCACCTCTCAGAAGCTGCAAAAACCTTGTCAAGAGGAGACTAGTGGAGCAAGAAGTAGATATTGGGCTCCCCTAGACATCCCTCTGCACCTGCCCTGACCTCCAGCACACCTCATTGCAGCCAGCATGGCTGTGCTAGCCAGCATGGGCTGCTTAACATGCATCAGGAGACACAGGCAGGAAATCCACCTCCTCCAGGTGTCCACAAACATCGTAACTTTTCTAGATGGGTTGATTATTTCGGGAACTGGGGCCTGTTTGAACACTGCAGTGCTCCAAAAAGGTTTTCAAAGTGTGGGGATGGAAACACATGCACACTCTCACACACACCTCACGCCCACGCATGCTCACTTCCAAATATTCCTTTCTCACACCCACAGACGAACTCTGTCTCACACAGGGACACTATCACAGCATTGGCAGCTCTCGTTTCCAAGTACCCTCCCTCTCTGCGACATGTGCACACACTTTCCCCCTTCTTCTGCCCCACTGTGTGTCTTTCAGCAGGTTCATCTACCAGGAACCATACAAGCAATGGTTTGAGAGACCCTAGAAAATGTTCTGGAGGAATTTAGTATGAGGAGAAAAAAAAATCATAGTGAAAAGAAGATGACCAGACAAACCCTACAAGTTGGGTAGCTGCACCAGGTACTAGTTTGGAGGGATGTTTTCCTTAAGAAAATAGAGAGAAAGCTGTACTTCTGCATGCATTGGTTACCATCCCTACATCGATGGCAGACAAGTTTATTTGTAAATAAACCTGAAGGTCTGATTTCCCAATTGTCAATCTTGAGATGGGGATTCAAACCTTCATAAAGAGCACAAGCCAACCAAGGTGCTTGCCAGAACAAATCCCCCAGCCCAGCTGGGTTCTCATATCAAGTCTTCCTCCTCACCAGAGCTGCAGGTGCTTCATGTGCCACCACCACAGACAGGTTCCCTGTGTCTCAGAACTTCCTCCTAAAGGTGATGTACCTTCTTGACCCCATGACACCGTTGCAGAAGTATGAAAGAGAGAAAGGAAAGTAAAAAACTAAACCTGCCTGGGGAGGAAGCCTAAGGGTCATTCCACTCCCCAGAAGTGCATCCAGCACCAGGCTCGGCTCTGCTGTCCCTTCAACTAGTCTTGGAGTAGTAGGCTGCTGGTATTAGGGGTCATCACCTAATCACCTTGGTGATAGCAGAACACTTCACAAACTGTCTGGAGAGCAAGACTAGCGGGCTATACTGGCAGGACAAGGACAGGTTTTTAGCCAGGTTGGTGCCACATCTGTAAAGGATGGGATGAGAAATTCAATGAGGACAATCACTGTCAGCTTCAGCCCCTCTCCTGAAGTAGTGAGTCACATCCTAAAAATCACCTCCTGGTGAAACAGAAAAGAGTCAAAAATGCCTCCAAACCAGGGATGAGGTTTCTGACTGGGAATGGAGAGACCTGAACCCAAAGATTTATTTAATTTAAAATACTTGCACGGACCAAGGAGCAAGGGCAAGTGGCAGGGAAGTTCCTTCTTTACAGCTTCAGTCCATGCTGACTCTACATCCAAGAGCCTTTGCAATATGCTCCATTTCCATGTGGAAGAGCATCAGAAACGCACTTAAGTACCTCTGGACACAAACATTTCCAGGATAGTAGGACAGAAAGGTTCAAGTCTTCCAGACTTGTAGGGAGGGAATCAAATTCTCAAAGAAAAAAAAAAAAAGCCCCAAAACACCATCTTGCTCCAGGAGAGTTTGCAAAATGCTGCAGTGATGCCAAATGCACATTTTCCCCAATCTCTGCCACTGCATACCACAGGTATTGGGTTATATTTTTCTGCACAGGATGAGCGTGGTCTCTTGGTCTCTTTTATTAGCAGGCTGCTTCCCAGATCCTAGGCCAGCCTTCCCTCCCAGGTCTTGATTAACCTTTTGGTGAGCATCTCTCTTTCACACGCACCCGCTATGAAACTGAGCCACTCGATTGCATCTTTGAGCAGCGCCTCTTCTTCACAACATCCCTCAGTCTCATTTTTGTGATGTTTTCCTTTCAACCGTGTGGTTTGCCAACCTCCCCTCCCTCGCTAATTGATTTCTCAGGAACCACAGATGTAGCTTGGCACGTTGCATCCCCATGGTCTGTCAGCCACAAAATCACCTCCCCTCTCCCTCCCCCCTTTCCCAAGCCATGCTTTGGGAGGGGAAATGCCTTCCTGCTTATAAACGTCCTGCCCCAGCTGTACTCCATGTGAGGAAATAAAACACACATGAGATAAGAGATGTGAGAGGCAAGGGCCATGCCCAGACAGAAGAGAGACAATTGCCAAAACATGGAACACCCCTGCCTGCTCTCCGCCCCAGCACAGGCAATGCCAACAGCAGAAACCAAGGGTTATCAGGCTCCTACAACCCTCAGGTACTTTTGGAAATAGCTTTTCTTCCCAGAAGTCCCTCCAGGGGTATCTGCCCCATACCATGACACCAAAGGCAGGTTCAGAGGAGCCACCCAGAAAAGGAAGAAGGAGGAGCTCGGAAGAGGCTGATTTATTCTGCTTCTCAGGCTCGTTTGCAGCCCACGCATGTTGCTGTAGCTGGGATGGTTGGGATGTCCAAGCCCACCTGCTGGGTCCTAGCTCAGGCCACAGTCTCAGGACAGTCCCTTGGGGTCCCTGCCAGCTTTTAGATACTCACTGGGAACATCTAAACTACCAGTAGCTTAGCAGACCAGTTTGGCCCTAGGTCATGGGCCTCTAGTCATCCCCACCACGTACGTTAGCTTGTTCCTGCCTCTGAAGTGGCCTCTGAAGTGAAACCTGGTCACAGTTTTAAGGGTGTTTTGCTGCAGGTTTTGCTTCCTGTGCACTCTGTAGATGAGTCTGAGGTTTGGCATTCTCCATCCTCTGCAGCCATCCAACCCTTGCAAACACTTCCCTACACCCTCACAATACACCTCACAGTACATTGCAAAATCAGCTCTCCAGCGGGCTGCAATGTGGTCCTCATGTATTTCTGGCACTTTGAATTTAAAACAGGGGGGAGTAGGGGAGAAAAAAATAAAAATTAATTATAACAGGGAGCCACGAGGGGCCCAGAAGAAACCTGAGCCAAGTGCTGTATAAGCTGGACTTTGCAGCACTGGCTAGGGCTGCTTGGTGGCAGGACAGAGTTACAAAGAAGAATTCCTGCAAATCTTATCTGTAGTAGCTCCTAGGGGAGGTCCTGTTCTGGGGAGGAATAAATAACTGCGTGTATATTAGTCAGACATGGGCAGGTTTCCAATTCTTTGTTTGGGGCACAGCAGCTCCTGATACTTCCCACTGTTACAGTCACTTCTCCTATTCTTTTTCATTGCTTGTGTTCCCTGAACCATCACTCCCCCAGCACAGCAAAGGCCCCTTCAAGCCCTTGTTACATGCATTGCTCTCTGAAGGGGGAAAAAAAGGCAGCCCTCTTTTTTGGAGTAAGAAGAGAATAAATTATTAGTGCTTTTTCATCACTAATTTGTGGCAAGTTTTCTATAGAAGACTTTCATCTTGAAATAAAATTCTGAAACCTGACCTCCCTTTTCTGAAGAGGCACATCACACAGCAAACTTGCTTCAGTGTCAAGATTGTGTTTCATCAGTGAACGGGGATGTACCTGCTATTGAGCTACCTGCCAAACGCCACTGCTTGTTTCCTGCTGGATTGAGATGAAACCTTGAGAAAGGTAAGGTGGATCACGGAGGATTCACATCCACTGTGCCATGGTGCACGTTGGCATCAGATATCTCTGTGCCAGAAATAATGAATCAAACCACACAGACTTCGCCTTGTTCATCCATCACTCTGTTAGACTAAGAGCTCACTTTCATGAAGATGGTGACCAAAAAAGAAACCAGAAGGGAAGATCTGATGATTAAACAGAGACAGTTTTCATAGCCAGATCCCTCCCTGTAACTAGTAAAATTAGTTTTACATCTGAAAAGCTACATGGGAAAGAAAAATAAAATGAAGCTTCTTTCGATGACCCAGCATTGCACTGAGTAGGAAAAGCCACAGCTATTTGATTGAGTCTGTTTGGCTGCCTGGTTAACCAGCTGGTAGACACAACAGATAGACACTGTTATCTTTTAACCAAAAAACCCAGCATCTCTGAACCTTCAGAGCCTCCCACTAGCCACATTAACTCCAACAGAAACAAGATAGCTTTTCAGAGCAGAGACAGAGACCCAGCTCCAAAAAGGCATTTTGACCTTCAATTCCTGCGGATTACTGTGGGACTTTGGCACCCAGAAACCTTTTTGAACCAGAGGCAACAGTTGTTACTGTGGGAACAGGACCAAGGAAGTTGTGTCTGCTCAAGGCAAATGAATCAGACCAGCTTCACAAAGGAGAAATGTGGAATCGTCTCATGAGCCATTGTCAGAAGCCCCAGGGCTGATAGCTATGCCTCAAGGTGGAAGCCCAGAGGCTAAAATCTGTCCTCAACTCTGCTATATGACCTTGAACATCCTTTCATTTTCCAAAATGAAGGGGTGTTTATTTACATGGAGACCCAACACAACCAGCCTGAGCTACAAGGCAAAATGTCACCATTATTTCTCAGTTCACTCCTTAGACATTCAGAGAGCCACCAGAGCACAACGTTCACCACCTCTCACCTCTGACCCAAGCAGATTATCAGCCAGGGTGAGTAGTACAAAGAGCTATGGTTACCTCCCTTCTCCAGCACTGGATGTTGTCTCTCCAAAGTTTATTGTATGCCCTAGACAATGGCACGCTTGAGGAAAGGGTATCATGGTTACAAAGGACAGGTCCTGGAGCCTGAATTCACCATTTCCATCCTGGCATAGCTCCACAGAGAACAAGGAAATTATCCTGCTTTGGGAATGGAGGTCTGGAAAGGATCTCCTGCCACTGGCAAGCAGCTCTTTTGCTCCATCGTAAATGTAATTGAAACAGGGTCCCAACTTTTACTCCCATTAGCCATTTAACCAGCATTAAATTGCCCTAGACCACAAAAGCCTGCCAATGGCTTTGTGTTATTCTGTCTTGGTGTGAAACCAAAGCAACTCCATCTAATGCCCAGGTCAATTTAGATTCACACCAGTGTAACACTTAAGTCAAGCACAGTTACATTGATGAGTTGATGATGGCAGAAAAGGTTCTGAGCAAAGTCCTTTTGAAACTGCTATGGTAACACCAGCAAGCAAGACCCTGCAGATGCTACAACCGCTTAACATCTTACACCCCTATTCAGGAAATAGTAATTGTGAGTGTTGTTCCTGTTATGGTACTGCATATCTGAAATCTGAGTACTTGTGATGGTATGAAAATTGCATATGGAATAGGAAAGTTAGAGCTTAATTGTTACGATTCCAAATACCAGTGTTCTTTCCTCAATCTGAACTATCTGAGACAAAGGAAAATATCCGACAAATGTATTTGGTCTGCGTGTCTCATCTGCAGAAGTAATTAAGAGCTGTATACCTTTTTCATGAAAATATGTGAAAACTGGTTGAAAATAGATTAGAGGTTTCATGGTGCACAACTGCACCTCAGAGTTAGAGGTCTAAACAGGAATAATTTTGAAAATAAAAGTCCAGCTGTGTTTTCATCTGTGCCCTAGGACCAGATGTTCATCTCAGAGCAGTATCCTGTCAGAATAGATCCTGATGAAGTTTCTCAAGACAAACCTGTTGGTTCCAATGTGAGTGAGACCTTGATCACCTGCAGCAATGTGCAGCTATACCTCCAACTTCAACAGCAGTTCAGAAAAGTCTCTGTTTTTCTGAACCTTTCTACATATCCAAAAACAGTAAGAGCAGTAATGACAACTAATAGGTCTGGCATTTAATGAGTTCCTAGATGAAGAGCCCTGAAGCTCTCAGATCATCTAGTAGGTCATTAACTGTCAGAAATTATCTAGTCATCTATTTCAGGGTTTTCTCTTGGACTCATTCGTCTAACATTCATATGCTACAAGGACCTGAGCCTAGACCTGCACTTCTCACCGACTTCAGTTGCAGAGAATCAGGTACCAGCACCTTAAAGAAGTGTGTGCAAATCATATTGCTTTCAATATGAGTTCCTACACATCCTGGAGACCCAGGTGCTTCACCAGTAACACTGTGGGCTCCAGGATCATCCCTGATGAACTGAAAAGGTGGAGTTGCAAAAACCTTGTTTCCTTTTCTCCCCCTCTAGACATTTGTGGCTGCCTTATAGGAGAGGAGATGCTGTGCCCCGAGTTGTTGGTTGCTCTCCTGAGACAGGGAGTATAGGTAGATGTCACAGCTGGCAGCAGTCCATGGCACAGTATGGGGCATGTCCTCACAACAAAACATGACAAGGTTGTATTCAGAACTCATGCTAGTTAAGGGCTGCCAGGCTTGAACCCCACTAGAGATGGTGGAGAGAAACTGCAAGTCTCAGGTTAGTCACCAGCAGTATGTCCTCTGAACATGATCTTTCTCTGTATATGTCTTACCTAAACTGCAGGACCACATTTTTTCCGCTGTCTTTATGTGAAATCAGAGCCTTGAGGCTCTGGAGAGAAGACACTGAGTCAATATTTTACATTTTGTTTTTTAACACTTACAGCAGTTGAAATACATCCTCAAAGCTGCTCCTTGCTACCACTCCACAGCACAAGAAAACTGGGAGCAACTGCACACCCTTGGCCAGAATCCCAACTGGTAGAAACTAGCATAACTTCCTGGCATTGGCAACAGTTTTCTGATTCAAACCAGCCAAGGGCATGACCCAAGAAACAAAAAAAACCCACAAAATGGTAATTTTTCCTCAAGAGGAGATGCATGCTAATATTGCCTCTGCCAGTTCATGACTAAGAAATACATCTGTGTCAATTCTGAGAACACGCAGTGTTTGCTTTTCCCCCTCTCTTGAAACTCCATTGCCTGAATGAATCTATCAGGAAACAGAAGACAAATCCTTACACTCACCATGGCACAACAAGGCAGATCTCTGCATCCTTTGACTTCGCTTCACCTCAGTTACTATTTATCAAAGCAGTCCTGTCCCACTGGAGGGTACTAGGGCCTGCTAATATACAAAGGCTACATCCACACCAGCAAATTAAACAGTGTCACATAGTATTTCCAGGCACAGGAATGCTACCATCTATACTGTTATGCTCCTACAGCAGCTCCTGGCACAGTTTTGGGCTAGGCCGAATGATACTCTTGCAAGCAACGCCTAAACAGGAGTCGGGGACCATCCCCAATAGCCAGTAGGGATGCAGACACACTGTTTCAGAGGACAAGTGAGCCCTATATCATGTACATAGGCTGCCATGTACATGCAGGCTTCAGGGCCAGAAAGCAGTCCCAAACACACACCTAATTTACTGGTGTAGACACAGTCAAAAAAGGCTTCTTACCTTCAGCAAGGGAAGAGAAAGCAAGACACATTTAAACATTTTAGATAATGCAGTGGAAAAAAGATCACCTGGAATTTTTTGAGCATCATAATAAAAAAGTTGCTAAGAAATAAAGAAAAAAAAAGAAGATGTTGCACAAAACTCTGATCTCTTCAGTTGACTAAACTGACTTTCTTCCAGGGACACACACATACACCCCTCATTTCTACAGGCACAAGAAAAGACTTCCAACTCAAAAAGTTCCTCCTTCTCAGAAAGCAAAGCCAACTAGCTCCAAGTCCCGAGGATCCAGGAAAGCTCAGCTGACTGCTTGCAGGACAATTTGTTCCTGCAAGATGTCACACGTCCTTCAGAGGATGGAGATTCCCCACTCCACTCCACCCACAGTTTATCCCAGGACTTAACTGCCCTTCCAGTTCAAAAGCTCATCCCCCAGTTCACCTTAGGTGTCCTTTGCCACGTACTTTGTCCTTACCAGTTGTCCAACTGCCACAGGCACAACAGAGAGTTGACAGATATCCTGTTGTCTATAATAATTTGTATATATGCAGTTTATTATCTGCTGTTAATCCCAAGCCCTCCCAGAGCTGTTGCCTTCCAAGACGCCGTCTCCTCTCGTAACCTCTTTAGAAGTGTAAACTTGCCCTTGGCTGCATTAACACAATCAAGAGACAATTTTCTACCCAGTCATCACAATCACCTCGTATAACTGTCCTGTCCATACTTGACCTCTCTGCCAGGATTGCACCATCTGAAAGACTTTACCAGGAACTTTACAGTTTCTTCTTGATAATTGTAAGAGATAATGTTGGATCATGGACAGACCCCCAGTGGGTTGAAAAAGGCTCATCTGAGTAATGGGTTATGCAGCATCCACATGAACAACACCCAAGAAGGAGACACACATTTCCACACTATTTCTTACACAGAGTCCTCTCCTTATTGGTTATATTACAGTGTAGGCTAAGGTTTTTTGAATTAGGTCTGAACTTTCATAATGCTTCTTGTTAGGGTCAGGTCATATATTTCAGCTCAACTTTTGGCTAAAAACAGCTGATTCAAGTTTATTTAAATAGTCCTGCAAGTTCAAATTATTTAAGAAAATTGCTGTGCTTATATTGCTTTAGTCTCCCATTTAAATAAAAATATTAAAAATTATAGCATTTCTTGGGGGTAACCTTTTCATTCAAACAGAAGTAATTTCAATGATGTTTTTAAGCTAAAAATGTATTGGACAATAGGTTTGTTTTTTAAATTGCAGACCTTAAATGACCTCCCCAAAGCCCCATATTGTTCATGTTTGTGATGTTTGGTTGAACAGCCACTTTCCTCTCCTGTTTCCTAACTTTTCCAATACAAACATTCCCAAATCACATTTGCTTGTGTGAAAGCTCCTGAGCACCAGCTATGTGCACACCTCTGCCCAGTGCTGTGCCAACAGTACACTGCCCCCAGAGAGGAGAGTGTCATGTCTTGTCCTGAAGATACACATACTGGTCTTCACAGGCAGCAGCACTGGTTTATCTTCACACCTCTCCTACTCTCTGCAGTTCTGTGCACTGCTCAACACAGCGTGACTCCAAAGACCTGGGTGATAAGGGCAGGAGTCCAGACTCCATGGTTCTGCTCTGAATCCACACTCAGCACAGTCTCAACACTGTCTTGCATTTAACTACTGTCTGGGTTTGCTGCAAGCCCTGGTATATGCATAGCACACAATCCCCTGTATCCCTACCATCACCTGAGGGACCTCCCGCAGGGTAAGGGCAAGATGAAGAAGAAGAGCTGTTGCATGTCTCCATCAGAGACCACTAGTCCAAGTGGGCTGAAGTCCCTTAGCTCCTGTTTGTGCACACTTCAGAAACATCTGTCTTTCAAGATTGCTCCATCCCACGATACTGGACAAGAGAAATGCTGCTTCCATAGAATCACAGAATGAAAGGGATTGGAAGGGACCTCTGGAGACCACCTTGTCCAACCCCATGCCAGAGCAGGATCACCTCAAGCAGGCTGCAAAGGACAGTGTCCAGGAGGCTTTTGAATATTTCTAGAGATGGAGACTCCACAACTTCTCTGGGCAGCCTGTCCCAGTGTTCTGCTCTGTGTTACCCTCACAGCAAAGAAGTCCCTCCTCATGTTTAGGGTGAACTTCCCATATTCAAGTTTGCGCCCATGGCCTCTTATCCTGTCCCTGAGCACCACTGAAAAAAGACTGACCCCATCCTCCTGATCCCTACCCCTCAAGTATTTATAAGTATTGATAAGATCCCCCCCTCGGTCTCCTCTAGGCTGACTTCCTGAGTCACTCAGCCTCTTACAAAGAGAGATGTTCTAGTCCCCTCATCATCTCTGTAGCCCTTTTTTGTACCCTCTCCAGTAGCTCCCTGTCCTTCTTGAGCCAGGAAGCCAAGTACTGCACACAGTATTCCAGGTGAGGCCTCTGAAGCCATTCACAGTGGTTCCATCTTTCTCTTGAGCAAGGAAGAAGCCCCATTTCTTTCATCCCTGCCATTCAAACAGCTAGTTTGGAGGGAAGAGCAACATAAATATGCTCTTGGATTTTATCTGCAGCCTGTCACAGTCTGCTACCTTCAGCTGCCCAAAAGGTAAATGACCTTTCTAGCTTTAAAGGAGATGAGTCTGACGAGCCCCTCACCATTCTGCTTCCCACCCCACCTTTAATCTCATGCGCAATCTTGTCAGGAACACGATATATTGGAGTTGTCATGATAAGGGCAGACAAGGCTCTGAGAAAGTCTTTACAAATCTGCTTGAAGTTTAAGAATTGCCTTGAGCAGGTAGTGATCCTAAACATGCAGTGGTGGGTGGGGGGATTTCCAAGGCTGTATCCATCTCATTGACAGTGCAGCAGCTGATACCGGAAAGGATCAGTGCTAATCACTATTTTAACAAATTACTACAAATGCCCTTATTTTAGGGGGAGAGATGAAATCATGCAAATGAGCCATGCTCCCTGGCTAAACTCTACTTGCAAGCTCAGCTACAGGGAGGTGTCTTTGAAATGGATATGAGGTAAAGTCCCTAAATGTTCCAGAGGCTGGGCTTGCTTCTTCATTCCTCCAGTTTCACAACAACAACAAACAACACGAGGACTTTGTTCATTTTAATGCAGGACAGAAGTATAAAGAAATTATCCCCCTTAGCCTTTGTCTTCAGGACACCATGCTTACAGAATCAGTTTGCTCTTTGTAGACATTAAAAAGTCAAAACATTGCTCTTGTTCCATTCCCATTAATTTGCATTATGCTCAGAGATCAGTGCCCATCTCATGAACGAAGGTCTACTTGGAGATCAAGGTACAAGTGCTAGAAAAACTTAGGTGTATCTGCTATCATGGAACATAACAATACTTACTTTTTTGAAGTTTTGTTTTGGTTTTGTTTTCCACCCTTAGGGGAAAAAAAACCAACACCATAGAAATGCTTTGTAGGACAAAACACATATCCTAGATAGATCCACCTTTCACAGCCAAACCCATCCTGCCTCCCAGGGCTCAGGCCCAAGCTCATGTCCAGGCTAAAAATGGTCCATGTGGCTGTAAATCAAGAAGGAACAGGTGGATATTTTGGTGAAGGGCATCAAACTTGGCCTCTTCAATCCCCTGGAGTCCACTTTTCACAGTAAGCAATAGCTCCATGGATCACTCTTTCAGACTTGCAATTGCTTTTAAAAATACTGTGCCTGGTTTTTTTTGTTATTTTTTTTCTTTTCTCCTCAGTTGGAAAAGAAATTTTTTGGGGAAAATAGGTCTTCTCAAATCTAAATAGAGTGGCTTTGTATTTGTTAAAGGTTGAAGCCGTTTTCCAGCTGCAAAACATATACTCCCAAGAGTCTTTAAAAAGAAATCTCTCTCTCCTTTCCAACAGTGCACTCCTTACAATCTAAACAAACAAGAAATAAACTGCTCATACACCAGCTAGCACAGGTAACTGATTAATTTGGGAAGAGAATCCAACCTTGTCCCAACCGACTAATGCTGTTGGCATGATTTCAGGAGGAACCATTGTCAGACCTTGTTAAACCCTGTGCTTCAGCCTCTGCAAAATTAATACGCTGTGACTATTTCAGGCACCACTTAGGAGGCCAGGCTTTAAGAGTTCGGCTTGTGGTTCATCTTGGGGGAGCAGGAAGAGGAGGGAAAAGAATGACAAATTTAAAATTAAATCAAACAAGAAGAACAAAAATAAAAAGACTCAACAGCCAACCATTCACAATGGCCTGCTGGGAACTTGTTCCTTTTACTTCTGATTTACAAGTTACATATGGCGGGTTGTTTACATTCTGTTACTGGTTTATGTTCTTCCAGAAAGGAGAAATTCCTTCAGTAGATTTTGATTGCTTTCCTGTATGCCTCTCTCCCCCAACACCCCCACCCTCAAGTATCTGGTTTCGCTTAATATGCCCAGAGGTTTCCGGAACAAAAGAAGTTGTTGGATTTCTTTTTTTTTTTTCTTTTACAGCTAAACAAAAAGTCGACTATTTTTCCAGGAAGGTTCAGGCTGATTCACATTATGTGACTGTGAGTCTATGCTTTCAGACTCTTCTCTACATACAGGCTGTTATGGCAGCCACGTCTTCATGTGTCATACGAATGAACAGCTCCAGCTGCATGTACTGCATGCAGCAGTCAGAGACATCCCCGGTGGCAACTGCCCTACCCGTGCCTTTGGTCACGTTCACATTGTGGATTCCCCAAGTGGAAGTAGGGAGCCTGTAGTGATAGGACAAAAGGTAATGGTTTAAAGTTTAAAGAGGGTAGATTTAGAGATTGGATACGAGGTAGAAATGTTTCACTCTGAGGGTGGGGAGACACTGGAACAGGTTGCCCAGAGAAGCTGTGGGTGTCTTATCCCTCAAAGTGTTCAAGGCCAGGTTGGATGGGGCTTTGAGCAACCTAATAAAGTGGAATATGTCTCTGATCATGGCAGAGAAACTAGATAATCTTTAAATGTCCCTTCCAACTCAAACCATTCTCTGATTCTATGGACAGCTCTAAGGAAGGAAAGGACGGGGAAGACCTTACTACTGCTGACAGCTACCTTTTCAGAGATAGACAGACTCTTGGAGGTTCACAATAATAGGACAAGAGACAACAGACATATGGTGAAACATGGGAAGATCTGATTATATTTAAAGGCTTTTTTAGTTTTACCATGACAGTGGTCAAGTGCTCGAACACATCCATAGAAGTGGAGCCAACTCTATCTTTGAAGATGACCAAGGCTCAACTTAAACAAAAGCCCCTGAGCAATCTGATTTATTAGGCCTGGTTTGGGCAGGGGTTTAGGCCAGATGACCTCCAGGTGTGCTTTCCAACCTGAATTGATCTGTGAATCTCAATTTCTAATGTCTTTAATGACCAGGGCTAGAGCCAGTTTGGCATCCCTTTGCAGGCTGAAAAGAGATGTTAGCTTGTCGCTGAAGAGCTGACTGTGCACACTGAGTAGCCTCCTTTCAAGCCCTACCATTTTTCAATCTGACTAGACAACAGAGCAGATATCAGAGTCTTCAGAACTGTGCTTCTGCATACATAGCCTACATTGACTCATCTCTAACATATCCCCTTGATTCATTACCTAGCAGGATAAACATCTGCCTCTGTAAAGAGGGTTCTAGACAGCACTGTGTTGTTCAATAGGATGGTTCTGCAAGCTAGACTTTATTCCAGTAAGACATTGCCATGGCCATAAATGTAGCACATATAGCACCAAGCATAATTATCTGAGGGTGATTTTTCACACCCTGGATACAACAAAAATCCTACCACTGCCATTTTTGCCCACCTTTCCAAAGAAGGAACTGCAAAGTGAGGTACTTTTGGGAAAATAAAAACAAACTTTAGAAAACGTAAGTAGCCATTCTATGTTTCTATGATTTCTTTAGCTCAACAGGGAACTGGGTTTGGCTGCCTTGGACAGCTCTGGAAAAAAGACAAGGATCACACATATTGCCCCAAAGATGGGAATCAAAAGATAAAAATCCTAAGAAATCTCAAAGGAACCACGCTGCAGTGTGTATGTTTAAATAAATACTCTTAAACATACAAAAGAAATCTAGTGTAAATAAATCATCCTGCTTGTGAATTTAATGGAACCACCTTTTTGACAACCAGCAACATTTGTGACATACAATTCAAAAATAATAAAAAAAGAAAAACTGAAACTGAGTCCACCAAGGGACTGCTTCACCCTGTACCCTGTCTCTGATACAAGTCAAGAACCAAGGAATTGGGGAGGAAAAACTTTGCCACCAGGGTCACTTTCAGAGCAACACTCTCTGGAATCCTTTCCCAGCATCCTACAATAACAGGGCACTCCTGTGGGTGTCTGTAGGTCACCAAATCCAACCCCTGTTCAAAGCAGGTCTGGTTAGATCAAATTGTTCAGGACTTGTACGTTTGAGTCTTGAACACCTCCAAGGATGGAGAGACATCACTTGTGAATGTCTCTGCCATGCATTTATCCAGCTGCTTTATAAACCCAGGTTAACTTTAATCATCTACATCAGACTACCAAAGGCATTCCCCAGCCTAACTACTGGCAGCACTTGTTATTGTTAGCTGCAATGAATTAAAACCAAACCCCAAGCCAAATGGTTCATCAGGTAGAAAGAGAGATGGAGATAATATTGCTGTTGTGTTCATTAATGGTGCTTTTGCTGCAGTCACTCTGCCTTGAAAAGTGACAGGTATTACTGGCCTGATGGGACAGTCATAAAAAAGAGAAATTAAGATAAGTGGGCCCACTAACCACCAAGTAAAACACATCTTCATAAAATCATGAGCTTTCCATACATCATAAACAAGAAACACAAAATGTTTCCTCTCCAGCTTGTCAGGAAAGGAAGAATTAATAAAACACTGAAAAATTATGTTGCTAAGGGGATTAAAGTGCAAGAGCAACAACATATAATCTATGGTATTCTTTTGCCCAGAGCATCAGAGTCAGAACTAGATATTTACATGCATGGTCCATATGATGGTTTATAAACAAAGTCCAACAAGCGATGTTGAAATTCTGCAGTTCTGCCCAACAGATTTAAGAAGAGATTTACTGCACAATCTGCTCATGAAGTCAAGTGAACCAAAACTACAACTGATGAGTTCAGCTCTGATTCCCAAGGCTCCCTGCCTCAAGACTCAGGATTCACCCGATGGATGCTCAAAGTCTGTCCCTTTAGGAGATCGCAGTTCCACTCCCTCTTGAAAAAGGAATTCCATATTCCATATTACAAACTGAGATAGGACAGCTCATGGATTTGGGTCATTAGAATTAAAATAATCTGCTCCACATGAGCACCTCCTGAAGTTCAGAAGAGCTCAGGAAAAGATACTTCACAAAAACATGCATTGTAGCTTTACTCTGACCAGCCTGCATTTTCATCCAGCATGGACCTGTTAGATGGAAAGCAATCACTAGCCCTGCCTCATCCCTTGATGAAAGGACTGGAAGACAGATGCCCACTAGCAGGGTCTTTAGCCTAATTGATGACAGAGCACTTTGGACAAGGAATCCTTGCTGATACAGCTGTATGTTGTCCGAACAATTAGAGTCTACCCCAAACCCTGCCCTAAACAGTCTAGGATGTGCTAGGAAAAATCACCTAAAGGAAAATGGTCTCTGAAGGCATCTCATGTTGGTCCTAGAGATTCCTGTCCACCCTGCCTGTGCTATTTGTGACACCCATTCTCACCCAAGGCTAGCACCAGCAGCTCCTTGCGCTGTGGAGGCCTACCCAATCTAGACATCCTCTGGTTCTCCCCAAGCTCAACTGGGGGCTCCTTTCAGAAATGCTGAGTGCTCCCTGCCTAACCACACCAAGGATGTTGCAGTGGATCCCCTTTAGCCAGGGCAATTTCCAGCTTTAGAGTCCTCATCTTGATAGTACAGGTGATGCATGAAAACTACAGGCATTTGTAAATTGGACTCCTAGAAACCATGAAGTTAGATCATGTTGTGACCACGGAAAAAAGTTTTTGCTTTACTAAACAAGGCATCAATGATCAGAGGACTGGAGCACCTCTGTTCTGGAGACAGTCTGAGAGAGTTGAGGTGGTTCAGCTTGGAGAAGAGAAGGGTCCAGGGAGAACTCAGAGCACCTTCCAGTCCCTAAAAGGGCTCCAGGAAACCTGGAGAGGGGCTGGTGACAAGGAAAAGGATAGGCAGGCTAAGGGGAATGGCTTCAGCTGCAGGAGAGCAGATGGAGAGGAAATGTGAGACAGAAATCCTTCCCAGGGAGGGTGGGGACTCCCTGGCACAGGTTGCCCAGAGCAGCTGTGGCTGGATCTCTGGCAGGGTTCAAGGCCAGGCTGGATGGGGCTTTGGGCACCCTTGGCTAGTGGAGGGTGTCCCTGCCTATAGTCTTAAGGTCCTCTCCAACCCATCTATGTCACAAGCCAGAGGAACCTATGGTGTACAGAACTCAGTAGCTTTCTCCATGAGTATGGCTTTTCACAACAAAGGAAAAATATCTTGATATCTTGCCTCTGTTGAGACAGAGTCACCTCAGAAGCAAGAGGCCCTTTTTAAGACCCTATTCTTCCCAAAGAGGAACAGTGTGTTATACTCCACTGACATGTCCTAAGGCCATTGCTCAATCACTGGGTGGAAAATCTTCCACTTGGGTATGTGCATCTGTAAAGTTCCAAATTTTTTAAGGAAAGAAAAGGCTGCATGGAGAGTTCAGCCTCTAGATACAACTTGGAAGGGAACAGACCAAAGCATCCTGTGAATCTCTGAACACCCTACTCTCTAGGTACGACCTCACAGTAGGCAACCTGCTTTGTTATGAGATCTCATATGTCTGGTGGGCTTGAGGGTTGGTGGGCACCACAGGAACATAACCTAAGTCTTTGAGGCTGGACATTTCAGCATAATAAAGATCTTGTAGAGCACTGGAATTCAGGGCAGGTAACACAGTGCTCAAGTCCCAGCTATGTAGAATCACTGTGAATAGCCAACTGAGAGATTAGAAACCATTACAATTAAGGGGAAGATGGGCTTCCTTGTGGAGAGGAGTAGCCCAAGAATTTAGCACTCATTTTACTAAGAAACAGTGTAGATGGAATTGCATCTACTTTACTTGTCTGTTTTATATTTACCCTTCCTCTCCTCTTTGGAAAAGCATCACAGAGCGAAACAGCCCAGAAGGGAAACTAGCCTGATAAATAGACCATCAAGAGAAATAATTAGTCTAGATAGGAAAATTAAATAGGGGGAGCCACTAATCAGCTGCTCTCTCTGTAAGGAAGAGGCTGGGAAAGTAATTTAAAAAACCTTTTGGAGGAGACTCTGAGGCAGAGCGTAAAGTAAAAATACAGATGGCCAGAAATTAGAGCGAGTCTGTGTGCACAGGAACAGGTGGAATTGGTTAGAGGCAGAGCCTCCCACCCTGCTTACCCCCTCCAATTCTTCTCATGACTTTACCTTCTGCTTGGCAGCACTGTGAGCTGGGAAGAAAAAAAATATCTCCCTCCCTCCAAGCTGGTGAAGCTGTCTCCAGCTGGGAGACTGCACTGCTAGCAGCCTTGCTCAGTTCCCAGGGGCTGCACACAAAGCTCCCAGCACCACAAGACTGATCCTGATTCAACTCTTTCAGTGCTGGCCTCACAAGTAGAGGGGTAACTCGGCACACCCAGCACCCCCACCAGCGTGAACCAGTGGGAAGCTTTGCCTGGGCAAAACAACACTAAATAAAACCATAAGACCCTCCTTGCTTATAGCCCTCCTCAGAAGATGAAAATTTGCTAGGACCAGACTGAATCTGTCCACCACCAAGGCAGGAGGGAGCAGACAACAGGTATACTTTGTCCAAATAAGACTCCTTTTTGCTCCAGGACCTCACTCACCCTCCCATTCCTGCCCCCAGTGAGATGACCCTCTTGATCACCGTAACAGCATCTGGTCACCTGCAAAGGCCACTGTCTCACTAAGCAGGGTGGCAGGTCCATGATGGTGTGACAAACTCGGAGGCTGCACCAGTGTCAGAAACAGTGGAAGTCCTGAAGGGAAATTGGGATAGACAAGGCTTTGGAACACAAATAAAATTCTTCACCCCAAGAAAGTTTGGATCTTCAGCTTCCATTCAATTTGGGAAACTCTAGCTGACTGAAGCCCAGGGCTAAGCAAACTCATGTCTCCCAGAATGGAATCCATTACCGAGCTGGAATGCCTCTAATTATACTAACACTAATAACGTTAGCTACTAAAATAGCTCAGAAAAGGATAAGTTACAAACGTGGTTTTCAGCCTGTGGGTTTCAAATGCATGGAAGTTGCCAGGAGGGGTTGAGAGCAGGGACACAACCTACTTTCTTTCATTTCACTTCCATCTAGAGAACTCACCCACCGTTTTCAGATCAGTCACATAAAGAACAGATGTTTTAGTTGCTATGTAGGCACCCAAAGAAGCGGCCTGGGCTTC
This sequence comes from Laterallus jamaicensis coturniculus, assembly GCA_022605575.1. Taxonomy (NCBI): domain Eukaryota; kingdom Metazoa; phylum Chordata; class Aves; order Gruiformes; family Rallidae; genus Laterallus; species Laterallus jamaicensis. Next base: position 2,231,367 of record JAKCOX010000090.1, on the reverse strand, counting down.
AAAAGAAAAGAGTTGAAAGATTTTATTTTTTTTTTCTCTTTTTTTAGAGTGAGGAGAAAATTGTTTGCCCTGGATAGGAATGATCAGGTTTCCTCCCCTTTCTATACATGAAATCATGTACCTTATGACTCCATGAAAGCTTTTTTTAAAAGAAAAAAAAAAACCCCAATACACACTCAATTTTTTTTTCTCTTTTAAACACCAGAAACCAGACTTCTGTCTACCTCATATAGCAAAAGGGAAGTTCATACCAGGTTACATCTGTCAGTGCTCAACAACCAGGAATTTGTACGATGCCTCTACCCCTCGCTAAGCAATGCATTATGGAAGATGACCTGGCTGAACGCCTCGCCCCAAGGAGAAAATAGGAGCCTGAAGAAAACTGGTGCCATATTTTATAGAGGATTTTCTTTGGCTAACAGTAAAGTTTTCCATAGAAAATTAAATTCCCACCCAAAATAAAGTTTACTCTCCATCTAAATCCTCTCTGATTTATGGATTGGGATGATGGTTGGGATTTTTTCTTTACTCCTAATATTGGAGGCATGAACAACTACCTCCAAATGCCAGTTTCAAATGGAGGGCCACAATTTTCTTTTTGTCCTGTTTTGGGAATTTATAAGAAGGTTTAGTGTTTGTTTAAAAAAAAATAAATGTAACTGCATATGTTCATCAAGATGTCATAGCCAGATTTCAGACTAATCTGAAAGTCAAACCCCAGGGGACAGAAGGGGTTACAAATAATATTCACACCCAGGACACTTTTATATTGAGAGGCAGGGACCTAATAAAGGGTAGCAAGTAGGTGGCTAAATTAACAAGAAGAAAAAGATACATCAAGACAGAGGATTTGAAATTGAAGGATTTTCTCTTTATTAGTCACGATTGCTTCTGAAGGAAATAAACCAGATCATTTCTGTCATGAGACTTGTGATTTCTTCATGCGACCATCACAGGAAAAGGTAAAGAGGTCACAGCTAAAAATTCAAGCCCTTATTAGAAGTTAGGGGAAATTACCTTCCTAAAGACATGCCAGTGACCTTCAACTCCTAATATAGTCTAAAGGGATTTGGAGTCCAGCTGTTCATACACACTCAGAACACCCAAATTGCAGAAGATTAGTATGACTCAATTTGCTACCTTTCCTAAATTTGTCCCCACTGGAAATAAACACCAATTGTTCAAACAAGAGGGGAAGAGGGAACACAACCATCGTCCTACAAAGCCTAAGGCCAGGTATAGACTTTGTCAAGGCTTTACCTGCCCTTCAACATAGCCTTTGGTGAGCAGATCTATCCTCAGGCATTGCAGCAACAGGTACAGTAAAAGATTCCTGCTTGCAAGCACACAGAAGGAACAGCAGAGACTCCCTTGCCACCGTTTGGCTCAGACATTATACATCCTGGAGTTAAATATACTAATGAGAGATGCTGCAGCAGTGATGTGTCAGTCTTTCAGGGGCGATTTCCAGGAAGGCTTTGCCTGTGAATGTCTCTGCAGTGGCTGGACCTATGTACCATCCCCTACAGACGGTATAAGACACAGAACAGTGATTGCTAGTGCTTTCTGAAAGCCATTGTTCCCCCAATCTACACACTACCACTGAAAAACACTTTTATCACAACAGTTCATTTTTATATTCCTTTTTTTTTTTTTTCTGAGAGACCAGAAAGGGAAAAGAGTATAGTTTGATCACCCCTTCCTCAGCCCATGTTACCACTGGAAACCAAAGAAATTACAGAGAGAGGAAACACAGGGGAATAAAAAACAAAAGATGAAAAAGACTGAAAAGGAAACCCAACATTCTTCAAAATTAAAGAGACAGTTGTTCAAAACTCTCCATGAATCTCCTTTTAATGAAGGGATGATTCCTTCTGAAGCCTGTGGAATAATTACTCTGAAGCTTCATGGAATTAGTTTCACCTCAAGCAAGCTAGAGAGTGATGAGCCATGGCCAAGTTTGAATAAATGGATGTAAATTGAGATCCCTTGGCCCCCTTCCAAGCTGGCCAGACACAAGGCAGCTCTGGTCTTGAAGTCACATACCTTGTGTATCTATACTCACAGCAGATTGTGGCTCTGTCTGGGTTCATCATGTGCTTGCTAACAAAGCCTCAATATTATTCTTTACAGAACAATATTGCTGCAACAGCAAGGTGCTTGCAGTGACAGGTGAAGGTGGTGTAAATGCATCTCTAACAGGTTTCAAAATGCTTGTTTGACCATGGAACAAACAAACAAAACTGCTTCTCACCTTCCCTGGAGTTCCCTTTCTACAGGACTCCACATAAGGGAAAGATCTCCAGGATTGCCTGGCCTGGAATCAGAAGTCATTTGCATGTAGAGCAGCAGGAGGAAAGACAACTCCAATCCCTTCCCTCTCCTGTCCCACTTGAAAGGTTTTCTTTCTTTCAGACCTGAAGCCCTGCCAGGATGACTCCAGATCCTGCTGACAGTAGTGCATGCATGGTGATTCACCTCCTAAACCTTCCTGAGATTGGATTTGACAGCAGCAAAATGCCTCCACTTCAGCACAGGGTTTTACAACCAGATGCAAGATGGATACGCAGGGAAATGGGCAGTAAGGGGATATAATCTAAGGACATGCTACTCCTCCCAGACCACTTTCAGGTGCAAGCCCAGTTGAGTTGGGCTTTGCAACTCCAGATCCACCAGGAACAATTGCATGTCTATCAGACCCACAACCCCATTCAGGGTCACAAGCCCTGCATGGTGCTTTGAAATTGACCCAAGGAAGGTGCTGCTCAAAGGGATGGAACATAGAGTGAAAGGATTTTATTCTGGGATGGGGCTGGGAATCCTCAAAAGAAACATTTGGAGAAAGCAGTTTGACAAAGGAGGGTCCAGTGCCAAGCACAGAGAGGCTGGGAACCATTCAGAGGACTTTCTGCTCCAGTCTCTAAAATACCAACTCTTCCCAAAGCGACCATGAGATACATTCCAAGGCAAATAGCATCACATGGAAGCTAAAGTTATCAAAACCTAAAGACACCTCAATGATGAATGAACACAACCCAGAAAAATTAGATTTAAAGGTCAGACCTCCTGCATACCCCCACAAGTCCTGAGTTTTAAGAGTGATTTCTAGAAAAGCCCAGAATGGTATAGATGTGTGACTTCACTCCCCCCAAAAAAAACAGAACAAAAAGCATGGCCCAGACATAAGTAACAAACCCAGGAGTCACCCGGAGGCCAAACAAAGAGCAGATGAATTAAGACAAGGGCAAATGATCAGAAAAAGGAAATAAAGGTTCATAATCTGTCTAACCTGCCTAGAAAGCACAGGTCTTTCCTACATCAACATTCCTTAGCAGTTAGTAAGAGATAATAACATGATTACTATGGGGTTTCTAGAGACAGCTCAGGCAAAAGCAAAGGAAATTCATGCTGCCACAGAAGAAAACCACAATAGAGGGTTGTGCATTTAAAGGTTGTCTGCTCTGGACATTTCAGCTATTCATTGAGCAAATATTAGTAGCTGAAGTATTCAAGCTGGCAAGGGGTTAGGTTCAACTATGACCCAGGAGAATGATTAAACCAAGCATTTATGCAGCTTTCCTGGGATAGACGGTGTCTATACAGGCAGACAGACACCCCTTGGTTGGGTTTGACCCATGAACACCACCAGGCAATGGATTCTGCAAGGACTGATGCAGCACAGGAGATTTTTTTGATGAATAATTTATTCACTGAAAAAAATATGGGGTTTGGGCCTACCAAAACTATTTGCAAACTCAGTGAATACTTTCCACCAAAAGCCTGAAAACATTTCAAGGAAGCAGTGTTTTGTTTAGACTTTTCTTTTTACTTTTTTTTTCTTCCTTTCTCCCTCCAGAAATGCCTCTGCTAGAAACTGCATTTTGAGGCCAGATTACTTGACTTTAAGCAGACTAAGCTTGAACAGAGATGCTTCCATTTCACACTAAACATTGTCAGCACTCCACTTTGTGGGCCAACCCAAAGAAATCAGTGATTTTTCATAGTTCTAGTAGGAACAGCTGGAACGAGCCTACTAGCTTGGTACTCATAGGGAAAGACTAGATCCAGTGCCAGTAGACCCAGTTCATAGTGTGACCTGGAACAAGTATGATAAAGAACTTCTGGACTAAAGAAACACTTGGTATTGGCTACTCAGGAACCATGCTGGGAAGCTTGGGGCCAAGAAAAAAAGCCTGGAATCTGCTAAGCTGGAAGGAGCGTGAGGGAGCCCAGCTTGGCACCCCCACAGAGTTTTGGAAGTAGATAACCCAAGAAATAGAAATTCACTAACAACAAAGAGGCTGGCTGAGCTGATTCTCAAGGAACTGAAGCAGAAGGAATCAGCTTGTGACAGTTTTCCAGGCTTCTTGAAAATCACTAGCCTATGATTGACAGAAATATCTACCAAGAGAGTGATGAACTACCTGCTGATGCACAGAAAGCCCTCCCCTTTCACCTATGTAGGCGTGCTGGTGATGGGTGGATGGACAGTGAGCAGTATTCCCACACAACCCTAAGCTCCCAAATAGCTGCCTATGCAGATCCATGCTGGAGGGAAGGGGAGAAGAAAATCCAGCTGCATGTAAACCGAGATTTGTGTCCTCAGATGATGCTGTTTCTGCACACAGCTTATCTTTGCTCTGATGGGTGGTCGTTGAAGGCAACTTGATCTCGTTTTGGATGTTCAGGAATTTTGGCCATTCCCACAGAGACATTCTGGACACATACACACACCCACCAGTTCATATTAATTCCTAGTCATTTTCTACCCAATCACAGAGGGCAGAAACAGGCCCTCAACCCATAAATCAGGTCATGGTGTGTTTGTCCCTGTGCCATGAAGAATTCTCCGAGAATCCTGCAGCTGAAGGCAGGAAATTCACAGCTGAGACCTGTTCCAGGGCTGGAGCCTGGGCAACTGGCAAGCAACTGCAGCGAGAGATTTTGGAGTTATTGAAATGAGATTTATGCTGTTGGAATTCATCACAAATATTTCACTCTCAGCAAGAGGTGGGAAAGATCACTTTGCATGAGACAGCTAATTTATGCAGGGCTGTGTCTCATCTAGCTTTGGAGGCATCATGAGGCAGAGAGCTGAGTTCATAGAGCCTTGTAGGAAGTGGAGCACTGTGGTTTAACCTGGCCAGCAGCTAAAACAACCGCACAGCTGTTTGCACACTCCCCCCACCCCAGTGGGATGGGGGAAAAGGATCACAAAAAAATCCAATGTAAAACTGCAGGTTGAAAAAAAGACAGTTTAATAGGACAGAAAAGGAAGAGAATAATGATGATAAAAGAATGCACAAGATAAGTGATGCACAGCACAGTTACCTACCACCTGCAGACCACTGATGCCCAGCCAGTTCCTGAGCTGCAGTCTAAACCCATGGCCAGCTTCCCCCAGGTGATATACTGAACATGATGCTGTATGGTATGGAACATCCCTTTCAGATCAGCTGTCATGTCCATGTCCCCTCTCGGCTTCTTGCGCAACCCCGTGCTCCTTGCTGGTGGGGAAGCATAAGAAGCTGAAAAGTCTTCAACTTGATGTGAATATTTTCTATCAATAATCAGTGCATTATCAACATTTTTCTCATCCTAAATCCAAAACACAGTACTATACCTGCTATGAGGAAGAAAATGCACTCAATCCCAGCTGAAACCAGAACACAGAGGATAGGCCTGCAGCTCCATCCAAGCCTATCTTCTGCAGCCTCCTGGAATCCAACTCCTTTCTATCTATTCTCCTATTCAGACAGCATCAAATGCTTGCCTTTGCTGCACTGGCTCAGTCTGATTGCATTGCCACCAAAGCTCCACCATGACAAGGCACTGCAAGTCTTGCCACCTCCAGAACATCAGAAAGCTTTGCTGACAGCCAGTTCAGTAACCACAGCAGTTCTTGAGTGCTTTGAAAGCATTCAAGGTGGAAGAAACTGCTTTCTCCAAGCTGAGAAAGATGCCACAACACCATATTGCTATGCTGTGAATTAGGGAGATTGGTTTTGAAGAGTTTAATTAAGTCCTGGGGAAACACACACTTGAGGTTGCTTTTGTGCATGCAGCACAAGGCATGCCTATGCAAGTTCTTATGGCTGGGTGTACTGGAGCCACCTGGATGTGCTGGCACAGCCTTCTGCCTGGGTTGGGACATCTTGCTGAGGGGGCTTCAGAGATTCTCTGCTGAAATGAAGATGGGTCAGAGATGAGACCTCTCCACATATACACATGCCATGCATTTTGCCAAGGCAAAGGGATTTTGAATGTCAAGTACCACCAATTTATATTGATGACTGGCTCATGCTGGGGCAGATGATCATCACCAACCCTCCGCTGCACCCACATGCCAGGCATTCCCTACCCCTTAGCAAGGGCAGTAGAGCTGAGCGTGAACCAGTGTTGGGTATATGAACTTTGCAGTTCGGTATATGAACTTTATTCGTATCTAAATTGATGCTTACCTTAAACATACATAGCTGTGAAAAACAGTGGCTGAGGGAAGACTGTAACAAATGCCTGCCTGCCCTGAGCAGTCCCCATTACTGCTGGAGCCAGTCCTGAATATCTCATGGAGCAGGGAAGGGAATGTATTAGAGCAAGAGGCAGAGTTTATTAGTGGAGGGGAGGTTTTAAGTTGGTGACAAAGGGACACTTTGTCCCAGTGACACGCAAACTCCAATTCCCATACTATCCTCAGCACATCTGCAAGAGCTGCAGAGGCCTTGGTCACTGTAGCCTAAATTCAACAAGGATAATGAGTCAGACACTTGGCAGCTCATTCAAGTGACGTTTGCAAAAGCAGGTTTAATTTTGTGATCCTTGCTTCCTCATCCTCCTCCCTCCATTCCCCACCTTGTATGAGTAACCATATCTAAATACCTAAATCTGGTTACTCTTGCACAGCCCTTGCTTTGGAAGGAAGTTGCTCGGATGAGGCAATACTTGAACTTTGACCTTTTCATGGACATTTTCTTCTTGAATATTTAATATTAACACAGGAAACATCCTGTGTAGGTCTCCAGCATACAGATCCAGTTCTGCTCTCATTCTCCACACCTCAAAGTAATGGGGACACAAAGAACAGAAGTCCTACTTTATCTACAGAAAGTGTCTTAGGGTTGTGCAACTTGTTTACAATGGCAAATTTTGGCAGCTGGCACAAGGAGCCTGAGATGGGATTCCAGTTCAGCTCGAACTGCCTCTCAACAAGTCCCAACAACAGTGCGCGCCATTCAAATTTTGCCACGCCAAATTCATACTCCAGCTTGGCTCCAGCAGCACACGTGTGGGGGACATTCTCACTGCTGCCTACGCCACCACATTCCTCCCAGCAGATCTTGCCAGATAAGTTTCCTCATCTGAACCACCAAGATAAACTTTGGTGATGAGTAGGTAAGTATAAAGTACAGGTGGCCTCTCCCCTGCAAGACCCACTGATAGGTGACCAAGGTGAAACTCATCCAAATTCAGTGAGATCAGTATCAGCAAGGAAGTGCAAGCAATAGCTGCCAGTAAATCAACTGGTCAGAGAATAGTTCTAGTTCCCTGTAACCCTAGAAATGGATCTACTTGGTCTGACCACTCCCATACTACTTCTTCTGTTACTGTGCTAGTGACAGAAAACTTGCATCTGCCTTCCAGCATGATGAGTTTGACATAAACAATCCATTGCTTAGTAACTTAATTCAATACTGTTGGACCAGCACAAAAAAAAAAACCAAACCAAACAAACCAAAAGCCCCAATCAACAAAAAACCCAAATCCCACAAAATTGGAATTTTGTTGCATATGATGTAATTTCTTGGGATGTGGGAAAATTACTTCCCCCTCACACTCACAGAAAACTTCCTTAGTTATTAAGCCATGGTGCTAAGTGGCATTAAGTGGAAACAGCCATCCCTAACAGGTTATGTGATTATCAGACAGCCAGAGTGCATTGCCTTTGCTAAGGGAACCTGAAATGGGACCCAAAAATTTTGTTTCAGATTGAGCCAAAATATTTTTATTTAATAAAGAGATGACACTTTGTGTTGATTTAAACGAGTTTTCCCTACTATTTTCTTGTCTAGTCAAACTAAAGAATTTCAGGATCATGTCCATCACCTGCTCAGTAGACATTTCACCACACATTTTGGGTCCATTTACATAAAGGACAGCTTTCTTTGGGGCTAGAAAGCAAAGCTGTACCTTTACCCACGAACTCCGAGCGGAAACCTCTAAGTACTGGAAAAGACTGGATTCCAAGTGCAAAAGTCAGGTACTGTTTTAACTATCCATTTTCAGAGTATATGAATTCAGGATACAAGATGCTGATAAAATCCTCAGCCCATGTTACTGCCATTCCTTGCTTAGGAAAAGACTGTCTGAGCAGCATCAACAGACTTCACATCTGAACAGTAAAGAGGGGTTGCCCAAGGTTGGAAGGAAGGTTGGCACCAGGTCAGGATTAAGAAGCATGCTCCACAACATCCCATGAGAGCTATGCTGCCTCCACAATGAAGACTAGATTGACAGAGGATAACAAGTGAGGTTATTACAGAAATATTTGCAGAACAAAAAAAAATTAGCCCTTTCTATGGCACTTAAAATCCACCCATGAAGTAGGTGACTTTACATAGACATAATACCCTACTCTTGAAAAGGAAATATGCCAGGAATGTGAAGTGATGGGTATGGTTTCACAGAAACCCTCTCAAAGATATCCAGCTTTCTCTCCACCTCTCCTCCCTCAAAAAAAAGGGAGGGGAGGGGGGTACGGGAGGAATAGAAGGGATGAAGTTTTCACAGACACAAAGTCATTTCACTTTCTTGTTCATCAGCAGAGAAGCGGTTTGAAGGAATGTGAAGCATTTACTAGCAGGGCAAGAATCATTCAAAAATGGAGTGAGTCCATTAATTACAGAAGTAAATACAATTAACACAGCCTTCAGAAAGTTTACATAAGCTTCTTTTAAAAAGTATCCCCTTCCACCAAGCAAGAGTGTTTAATTTAGAAGTGAAATTAGGAAGCTGGCTAGAGATAAAACAACCAAATAGACACTTGCAAAATACAGTTTCTCAATTGTGCTAGAGAAGATAAATGTTATGAAGCCACCAAGGCCGTTAGCACACTTACCAAAATGCTGAGTAGTTGGGAGATGCTGTAAGGTAACAGAAGATGAAACAAAAAATAGAGGTGAGGGGAAGATGACATCTTTCCCAAGATACTAGTACAGTAAGGTAAGAGGGATGAAAATCACTGTACCAGTAACTTCTATTAAAGAACACTGTCCATGTCTACTTTGTGATTGCCCATATTTGAGTTTGAAGGGTCCAGTTGAAGCGACCTTGCTTCTAGGACAGGTATGAACTTTTCTTTAATCAATTAAAATGCCTAAGGCCAAAAGCTGGATTCAAACACATCCACCTTCCATTGTCTGCAGAAGAAATTGAGAGACCTTCACCTGGGAGCTGCGTCCCAGCAGTTTGTATTGCACATAAAGCATCAAGAAACAGTGGAAACATAGGTGGTGCTGACTCCCCAGCATTTTTAGTATTATTTTGAAAGTCTGAAAAGGATAAAGAAAAGCTTTGGACAGGATGTGAAGTGTCTTTTCAGGGGATTCACAGCACTTTCATTAAAACCTACAAGTGTCTCCAGAGAAAACACTGGCTACTAAAAATTATAAATTAAAAAAATCATACCTCCTACTAGCAGAGAAAGGCTGAGCTGCTTGAAGTTACAGCCAGGACTGGGACATGATAAAACAGATTGAAAATGAGGAGAAACACTCATCAGTTTGGGTAATCCCTGCCCCAAGGAAGAGTCTGCAGCCCTGGGCCTGTCTTGCTAGGTGACAGCAGCCGGACAGGAGGGTGGAGGCTTTGGCTCCAAGCATGTGGTTACGGGAGCACAGGTTGAGACCAGCCTGTGCTTGTGGCTTTCCCCTTCACAGGGGAGTGCAGCTGATGTTTCTCCTCTGATGGCGAAAGGGCAGGGTAGGACACCAGAGAACTCCGCCACAGGTCCCATTTGAGGGCCTAAGGTGCTTCTGATGTCTAGGAAAGCACTGAGGAGCAACCCAATGCTTGAAACTTTATATCAAAAAGTTTTGTAGCCAATTTTCCTTCTGCAGAGCTACTTGCTTTCTGCACCAGACCTCCATGCATTTCACTCACTCCTAATACAGAAATAACAGACTAATTAAGATCTCACTCCTCTAAGTCTACATGGCACTGGGTGGGATCACCCAGAATGGGTTGAGATTTTGGCCAGATTTTGCTGGACTTGGGTACAGAGCTGCAGGGACTCAGCATAGCGCCAGGTTAACACAGCCAGGCCACATCCAGACCTGGCACAGCACACCCTGTGCTCCTAACTCAGAGCTCACACAGGGGAAGAGGCAGTTCAAGTCTGCCTACACCAGCAAGATAGACATGCCCTTTGGCTATCAGTTTTGTAGGTGTGGGGCTGCACCCTCTAAAGCAACCTGTGCACTCAGCTTGCCTACAACCATGACAAGAGGCAAAAATATCCGGCTCTTCTAAGGGATGAAAGGCAGGCGCTCAAAAGATTAAGTCACCAGCTTCTTCCCTTCCTTTCAGAGCTGGTGAACCATGCAGCAATGCATGTCAGCTGTGTTGGTTTTGAGTCGGGAGCCAGAACAATGCAGCCTGTCTTTCCTGGTGTGCACCTCCAGGGAGGATTCCCACAAGTGTTCCTCCAAACAGGGCAACGTAGGTGGCAAACAAAAGAGAAAAGCCCTTCAACTTTTGACCCTCCTGGAGTTTACAAATTGCAAAGAGCTCATGTCATCATGAATGAGTCAAAAGGCACCTCATAGAGCCCTTTGGCCCAAGATGCACGTGCCTTTGCACTTTTGTCACCTCCTGCAAACGTTTGTCCTCTTCCCATCATAGAGCAGGAGAATGGAGCAGATGGTTTCTAGCAAGTTTAGCCAATGGATGAGTCTGGCTGCAGTGACAGTAAATCAAGCCTTCAGGTCCAATGATCAAGACACATCTCTGATAGATGCTCAGTCTTGATCCACACATGATGACAGCAGCTTTAATAAACCTAGAGAGATGTATTCCCCATGTCTACTTGTCTCCAAGTGTCCTCAGACATTGCTTATGCCTGGTCCTGGAGCGGCCTGAGTGATTTCATGCTCAAAGCAAATACTGCCTGAAAGTAGGCAGGGACACCAGGCCTCTCAGTTTTCCAGGTGGGGAAAACCAAGGACAGGAGACACAGATTTTTTCAGGATTACCCAAGGAGCCTACAGCAGGGTCAAGAACTGGGCACAACTACCCCAGATCAAAACCTTTGCTACAAGGTAATGTCTGTCCTGTTAGGAAGAGCAAAAACCATAGAGCAGCACATGCTCGTACATGGAAACTGAGAGTATTCCAACACGAAGGCACTTCCACATGCAGCCAGGACTACACTCTGCAACACATTTCAGTTTCTCACTGCTTTGGGGATTTTTTTAAGGCTGTTTTTCCACTACATGCTTTGCTGAGTGTTGGCCTGATGTGCATGAGGTCAGCAAGCAGGACAACACCTAGACCTCATGTGACTGGTATAAACCACATTCCCTTTCTCTCAGAGAAAGCTTCTGCAAGATTTTTGTACCTACAGAGGATCCTCATGAATTTCTGACAACTTCATTACAGACCCCAAAATGCCCATTCAGAGGAGTGGGCATTCCCCTGCGTGCCCAGCGCTGCAATAAAGAATACCTGCTTAATAGTCACCAAGGCTATTGAGTTTTGATTCCAGCTTTCCAAGGCATCACCACAGAAAGACAAGGTCCATGTTTTCATACACAGAGAAAAGTCATCCAGCTTTCTCAGGAGGCCAGGTCTGCCAGTGATTTGGCAGTTGATGTGGGCTGGGAAAAAAAATTGCATTTAGTTAGTTAGTTAGTTAGTTTGGAAGCAACTTGGACAGCAACAATAAGTGTGTGAGCATCCACATTCAGGTGTAAGCAGTAACACCACCCTGTTGCTGAGTCTGTTGGGTCTGAAGGCACATAGTCACACTAGCCCAAAGGCAGGATATATATCCACACAGTACTAAGCTTGAACTACTGGTTATGGGCTGGCACACAGCCAGCTCAGAGTAGGAACACGTGTATGCATTTTCGTGCACTGCAGAAGAGAATTAAGGCTTCTCAAGAAACAAGGCTGAGAATCAGGAGCTCTCTCCTCAAACAATACACTATCCTGCTGTACACCCACCACAAGCATTTCCCAGATTTACTTTGCAGGACCTTTTGTACCTTCACCTGCTGCCATCACACTTACTTACAAGCAAGCACAAGCCAGGAGGGAAGGTATAAAAAATAAACCTTCATTAAAGATTTTGTAAGAAGTCAATGAGGCCAAAATAACAGAGGATGTAATAGAGTCATAAATATCTCCCACAGCCATAAACACTTCTACCTGCTATAGCCTGGGCATTTATAAGTGCTTCAGGCATTCAGCACCGTGTTCACATTTATTCCAGCATTTACTGTCCAAGAAGCCAGAGGTAGACAGAGATGGGGTGCCATGCACAGACTCAGCCATCAGCCTGGTTTAAGGATACTGGTTTGGGTACCTTTCTTGAAGTCCTGCTTCAACTAGGGTTTAAAGTTGTGGCTGACCTCAGGTACACATAGACTTTCAAGTGTCTCAGACAAGACTCTAAGCAAATGGGATAACAGGGAAGGAAGCACATTTCTTGAATATTAGGTAAAAAAATCCCAAACCTCAACAACAGGATTTTTCCTAACCAAGACTGGAATTACAAAAAACACCTTCCTAGTAGATCTTTTTTAAAATGTTCCAACAGTGCCAAAAAGCCTCTGAGAAGTGGAGAAGACTTCTTGGGTTGTTAAAGAAGAACAAATGAATTCTCAGGAACACCAACCTACTGCATCATATACCACACAACCTTTGGGAGCAAAGAGCCTTTGGCTATGCCAAGGAAATTTTTTATTCTGCCTTCCTAATACCAGCTCTATAAGGCATAAATCCCTGTGGCAAACCAGCTTTTTGACTCAAACCTTCAGGCACCCATCCTCCTTCCTAGGCCAGGGGTTTCCATGTACTGATAAGCATCATTGTGTGTACATTCCACCGTTTCCAAGAGGCACAGGACTAAACCAGAAATATTTTAGCACAGAGAGAGGGGTTGTCAGGAGTCTATGAGCCAAGGGTCCTCCAATACCCCCATGGAGGTATTCCTACCCACCAGTTTCAGAATTGTTTTTTCATTCACAAAATACATCTGTTTCCCCAAATAAGACATTCTCCCCTCAAACATCAGGGCATCAACAGATTTTCATCAGCTTTTTCAGAATCTTTCTCAGATATTCCACAACCTACCCCATCTCACCCCAGCATGATTTCAGCTATTTCAAGCCACACAGGAGATTCTCCAGCTAGTTTAATTCCCTTTTTCACACCCCCAAACTGCTACAGCAATACTTGTACTAGCAGTGCCCAAGTTTATGGTTGTAGTGTATGCTGGGTACCCCAGTCAAGAGGCAGAGAATACGTCCCTTTATGTTTGAGCAAGGGAGCATCCCTTCGTTACTGACAAAAGTCAGCAAGAGACACAGAAAAGGACTAAATTTTCTAAATAGGCATTTTTATTTGGCTGCAAAGCTACAGCTTGTCCCAAGATCATAACCCACCTTGAGTCTTGGGGCAGGTGAGCAGTGGGATATCTGCCACGTGCCATGGAAGCCTCTCACTAAAAATGCTTTTGCTGAAGCTGCGCATTTTGTTACGGGAAACCAGAGGTGTTTGCTACTTGCTCCTTTAAGTCCTCACAGGATGTTGTCAAAGCTATCTTTGAAGTGGGGTTATAGACAAGAAGTCATGATTCACCTCCAGAGGGACCTCAAGGTAAGTGACATTTGCAAGTCTTAATCATGACCTTGTGAACAATGGGTGAATCAGAAAGCTGAACTTTATATCACTCATCCAGATTAACATGGTGTTGGACACCTCCTTGGAGATCCTGGGCCAAACATAAGTTAGTTTCTCCCCTGCATGATTCAGAACAAGATTAACAAGAGAGAAAGTATCAAGCCAAGCAGAATTATTTGCAAAGCTTAGTTAAGCAGGAAATGTTTTCCTTGTCCATGTCTCAAAGATCACATTATCCCACTATTATATGTCCTTATGAAGTTTTTCACAAATATGGTAGAGCTGAGGGACAGGAAGGAAGAAGGACAAATAGGTCAGTTATTAGAGAGCTCACATGAGCTATGAGAGCAATCATAATGCTCTGCACCACATGAATCACACACAAAAACCTGAACCCTAATGACCAGCATGCCAAACGCTGGCTAATCTGACCATAAGAACCAGCTTCATCCTGTACCAAGTACATCCTGCTGGATACATTAATTAAATTTATCAAATCCACAAAAAAAGTCCTTGCATCAGCAGACCAGTATTTTCCAGAGAAACGCTAAAAAAATATTGTCACAACTATTTCAAGCTTCTTTTACAAGAAATAAAAAGGTCAAGGTCCCAAAGCCCCTGAGAATCCAAGTGTCAAAGGATGAGGTGTGAATTACAACAGGTACACCAACTTTCTCAAGAGAGAAGGTAAAAACCAGTTATTCATCTTACTAATTCTCCACATAGTGGAATAGGACCAGCACAAAACTTCAGTTCCTACCTTAAGCTGCTGCCATCACACCATGTCTGAGTCAAATCTCCCAGACCAAAAAGACCTACACAGCTGTGATCTTCTTAAATTTCTTTTTAAAAAAACCCAACAAAAACCAAAACCAACCTGATTATTCACCACATTAATTAATTGTACCTGAGGCCTTCCCAGCTCACAGCTAAAGCTAATGAGAAATTCTCACCTACTCTGGCTTTGAGCTATACCTTCTAGGAAGTGAGACCTGAAAGCAGTGAGCTCAGCAGAATCCAGCTAGGACCTGCCCATCCAGTTCCACACCACATCATCCAGAGGAATTTGCCTTCTAGAGTTCAGACTAGGAGCTTGTGTAAAGGTTATTATTGCCTCTGAAACTGCTTGCACCAGAGGAGAGTGGGCCAGGGGGAATGGGGCAATTGCAGCCTGAGATGACTTGATGGTAGTGACTAGGGCACATGAATGGTCTTTCTCTCCTGTAACAACCATCCTCTTCTGTTTAAGAAACCACTTTTTGGCCCACTCTCTTTTAAAAAGCTATTCAGGTTTTTTAAAATCACAGTTTTTTCCCATGCAGAATACTTGAACTGACTATGCTTAAGTTAATCTTAGGTCCCAGAAATGCCTTGGGCTCTAGACAGGTTTCATTTCTGACCACAGTGAGCTGATGTACCACATCTCTGTGCTGCAAGGGAAAGAGGTATAGTAACTTCTACTGCATCCTCCTGTTCTTACAAATAGATGACTTCATGGCAAGAATAATCAATGACATGAAATTGTACTGCAGAATAGGTTGGCCAGAAGAAAAGGTGCCACTGAGAGTAACTGCAACTTTCTCTACACAATAATGAGCAGAGCTCCCCACCAGTTCAAGTTCGACCCTATGTTAAAGTTCACAGAAGCAGTATCCAGAAGTCTGGGAAACTAAAGGAGATAGATCCATCCATCACTGCTTGTTGTGCTCCATCGCAGACCTTTCTATTTGTTATATGGCTCTCTGCTATCAGTGCTATAGGTATTGTCCAGATTTCCCTGCAGTGACACAGGTCTCATAGCAATATAGGGAAGAAAAAGAGACAGAGATCACTCACCACTGGCCTGAAGCACATACAACCCCAACAGCCTGATATTCCCATAGGGAGAGCCCATGTCAACCTATGGCCCTACTTAGACATCCCCTAAATTTCAGCTCTAAAATGAAAGGGACTAAGGATGGAAAAATCTTAAGTGTTACTGACCCTTAGCTCAAGGTGAACTTAATCCACACTCACAGACAATGGAGCAAGCCCACACAAGCCTTGCAGAACCATGCAGGAACACAGCATTTTTCTGCTCTGAATTTATGCAGCTCATGTGAGAATCAGTGCCAAAACCCTTTACTGCCTGCTTTCTTGCTGCCTTCGATTTTGTAGCCTAATCTCCAGTTTAGCCTACACCGAACCACAGAAGAACAAACAGTGGCCACCCGCCTCTCCCCTCCTCCTTCCCCGGGAGCACTAGCTTCTATTTATGGGTCCCCTGGGGAGAAAACAGTCGTGGCCATTGTATTTGTTTAAGGGTTTTCTGTAATTTCCTTGGGTTTGACTGCAGCCTCTGAGGTTAACCACAGCCAGCTATTGTGGCTGTGTCTTCATCATTCTCTATTGTTCCGCACTAGGTGGCTCTGCCTTGTTTTCTTGGAAGGTCGAGAGATTGTTTGTCATTTCTGGCTTGGCACTCAATGGGCAGAGGGTGATGGAGGGGAGGAAAGAGGAAAAGCGGCTCCTTCTTTTTTAGGACTGCGGGTTTCTGAGAAAGACCAGTGTCACTGACCAACTAAGGTCAGCCTGAGGTTGCTTAGATGGTATTTGTAACAGCAGGAGGCTGTAAGCAGCTCTCTGCTTTGATAGGATTCCCTCGAGGGGTTTCGTGAAAAATGTCAAGAATCCCCCTCTTCTGGCTTCTTCCAAAGGGGGGCAGGGGGGGGTCTGAAAGTCTTTTCTCCAGAGGAAAGGAGGAGAAGGCCATACTTTCCCCTGTGGTGGCAGGATTAGCCACATTTGCACTGCGTCCTGACCTTTTGCTACTGTAATGCTGAATTTCCACGGCACTGCCAAGAGGCGATCCTTTTTCTGGCTTACAGTTCTGCTCCCTTATGGGAGGACACAGTCATTCTCCAGCCACATAGAGACAAATTCTTCCCAGCTTGTCTCTGTCAGTGCCTAAGACTGGAAACTGACCTCATCATCATGGATGTATCCTGAAGCCAAGGGCTTGGAGTCTGATTCATGCCTAGAGGGAGAGGAAGGAGCAGACAGCACGACACTATCAACTTCACCAAGTTACACCAAGGAATCAACAAGGGGAATAGCGTAATCTAGTGCATAGGACACTGAACAAGGAATAACAGAATATGGCCTCTAGCATTAATATTGCAACCTGCTTAATTGATGTTGCAACCCAAGTAATGCCACCATCTCACTGAGTTTTTATTCCACTGTCTGCCCTGAGTTACAAGTTGAAACATTGCAATGAGTTAATCATCTAACTCGCTGATGGGAGAGAAAAAGACACTGGAGAAGTTACCTCAGCCCAAATTTGTTGATGCAGCTTAGAGGAGGTGACACAGATGTCCTCCTTATGCCCCTTTCCCACCCTTCTGCTCTTTGATGGGAAAGTATTAGGTGATACAATTAGAGATCTCAGGAGGCAGCAGCTGTCCAGGGATGGGAATATCCCACGTTAACTGGAGACTGCAACCAATCCACTCAGAGCCAAAGCAGGAGAACTGCCTATTCTGGTAACATGTTGTCTTCTCCTATCATTTGGACAGAAGCAGTTTTAAACCTGGCATGGTCACATCACCAAGCCTGTCAGAGTTCAAAGAGTGTCTGGAAAATGCTCTGACATGGTTTAGTTTTAGCTAGTACTGTGAGGAGCAGGGATTTGGACCCAATAATCCTTATGAGTCCCTTCCAATTTGCAATATTCTATGATTCTATGTATTAATCAACTTATTAGTTATAATAGAACTGACAATTTCTGTGATGTGGATATTAGGAAAGGTTCTTTACTGAGAGGGTGGTCAGGCACTGGAACAGGCTCCCCAGGGAAGTGGTCACAGCCCCGAGCCTGAGTTCAAGAAGCGTCTGAAGGATACACTCAGTCCCATGCTCTGACTTGGCTGGCCCTGTGTAGAGCCAGGAGTGGGACTTTGATGATCCTTATGGGTGCCTTCCAAATCAGTATATTCTATGATTCTAGGGTTTTACGCCACTACAAGTTATATCAGATATTTTACTGGGATTGTAAGCAGAGCTCATATACTTGACAAAATTTTGTATGACTTTCCATTGGTGCAATGTCATCAAAATGCTGCTAAGAGGCAGCCTGGACAAAGAAGTAAAGTTATTTTGTGGTAAAGATGAGAGAACTGAAGGAACTAAGAGTAAATCTTATCCAGAAAAAGAGTTAATCTGAGTACAGGGTTTCCATTAAGCCAAAAACAATAACATAAGACTGGACTAGTGGGCATGAACCACCTTCTGGAGGTATCTTTCTTTTCAGAGCTTAATTCAGACCTATCTAAGTGGGTCCCTACCTTCAGGCAAGGTTTGTGTCCTGGGTATTCTTTGAGCAGAGATTCTAACCTCCTACAGGAGAAGACCTGGGGTTGGGACTTCCTACTCAGGGTTTCCACTTTCCACTTTCCATCTGGGCATCTGTCCTTGGCTGAACCAAGAGTTATGACATCTGTCTCTGACACCCTCAATCACCTGTCAGGGACCAAGTGGCTAATCTTTAAATATTAGAAATTTCCACAGATCTCACCAGTTCTCAACACAACATCTGCAGCTGACTGATCAAGACCTGCATGACCTTCCCTTAGCAAAGAAGGTTTATTATCCCTTCCTTCCCTTTGGCAAGGCATTTTATAGGTGCAACAGGGAACAGTATGTGAAGAGTCTGCAAAGGTACCTATTTGAAGTGTGGACAAGCTTCCACAAGGGGATGAAGGGAAATTAGTGACACATAGGCCAAGAAAGGAATAAAAATCATTCAGCTAAGGATATACCTAAACCACATCAGTCACTCCCAACAGTATATATTCAGAGTCTGACAAAAACTTTACCATGAAATGCAGTTCTTGGGTCCACTTTGAGACCCCTGGAATGGAAAGCAGGCTGGAAAATAATGTTAATTACTTGAAGTTTATCTAGCTGTCTTCACCCCCTTCCCCCCCTTTCCCTAAAATCTACCATTGCAGCTATTCACTAGATCTCAGCATGTGCTTGGCTGCTAGGACAAGTGAACAGTATTCCCCAGAGCTGCTCAGCTCTACAGAAATCAGTAGAAATTCAGGTACCTTCATCTACTGTGAGCAGACCCCTCCTGATCACTAGGATGACAGCCCTGGCATTTGTTGGCCCGGACTAGCTCCATCAGAAACAGCATCAGCAGGGCATACTGCTGACATTGCAATGAGCATCAGAGGACTGCAAAGGAGTCTGTGTTAAGAAAATCCTGAGGCTCCAGCCAGCAAGAGAAGGCACATTTTAACGAGCCAAAATCCACCCAGCAGGATGAGCAGAAACCCCAAAGAACAGCCAAAAGTGAAGGTTGTCCCTCTCATGGGACACCACTGACCAAACCTCACTTTGAAAGGCTTTTCTATTTTTCCTCCCGGGCCCAGTGCTGATGTGTTCCACTCCTGGGAATCAGGGGAGATTTATGCCGATTAGTCAAGCCACTGCACCACGATACTAAATAAAAATGGATATTAAAGCAAATGCGATGAGTCACCCATCCCAATCTTTAACAGTCGTCAGCCCTGGCTGTGTAACAAGCTGTTGACATACCACTGGGAAATGACTGTTAGCAAGAACAGCCTCTCGTCTCTGCCTCAAGCACCCTTGACCTTGCTTTGAGATCTCAGAAGTGGCCTGTGAGACATATGAAGACAATTACCTTTGCCTAAGATTGCCCTTCAAGGGCCTCATTCCACTGTATATCCCCCACCCTTTGCTGAGCTTCTGAGTATCATGCAGAAAACTGGGGTGCAACCAAAGGCTGTGTCAGACAGCCCACGTTAGACATCACCCAGAAGCAGCAGTGCAACTTATTGAATGCTGCTGTGGATTATTAACCAGTTGGCTGCTCTAGGGGAGGCCAGCAAGGCTGGGGACAGGTGCAGTTGGGAGGGAGGACAGCAAGGGGACTTCAGCTGAGCATCTTCTCAACCAACATGCCATGTGGTGGGTAGATATGGCCCAAGGTTTTTCCACTCTAGAGTAAAATAGACCCAAGAGGAAGGACAGAAAGAAGGGGAAGAGAGGAGGCAAACCTTGGGAGAACCACTAAATGCCACTGCTGTAGAGAGGAAGGGGAAGTGAAAGGGAAATGGAGGAGAGCACCCCCAATCTCAACCCAGCAGCCCCAAAGCACACCCCAGCAGCAGCCAGCATAGTTTTGCAGTAGACTGGGAAAAAAGGACTTCCATATTTTCTTGGCTTCCCCTAAAAATTGTTTCCTCTGCCTGCTCCCAGGACAGCTGTAGCTGTACCAGTCTGCACCAGCTTCTGTCCTCCAGAAATCCAACTCCGGGCATTGCAAGTGCAGCCTCAAGCCAGGGCTGAAAACTGTCATTATGTTTAGGCAAGGAACCAGAGCTTGAGCACCATCAGCCAGGCTGTAGAGGAATCTGGATGACTATTTTGTCACACAAACTTTACTTCAGCAAGCTGTGTTGGGCCTCCAGGTGTCCAAAGTTTCACATGCATCTCAACACAGAGATTGTCTCTCTGTCAGAGAGGGTTGGGCAGAAGCATCACAGACCCCCTGAAGGTGCAGGTCTGCGAGCAGGGACCATTAGTGTGAGGAACCCTCCTGCTTTCTCTGTCTCAGCCATATTGAGGTCTTGTTCTCCCCCTCCCCAACTTTTAGCTATTATTAGTACGTTTGCCAGGAGAATAAATTTAGCACTGAGCTGTTCAGTAACATGCACACTTGCCCCAGGGAAATTCATCCTGTCCCCCAACACATCACCCAAGCAATTTTCAATTGCACCAGAGCTGGCTTGAGGCTCAGAGACCAGATGGCCAAGCCCAGCTCCAAACACCTGAGCTCCCACCACGTGCTGGTAATGTGGCAAAGCCCTGTTGTGGCCAAAGAAAGGACCACTGTTTGTCACCCACAAGCAACAAGTGGCATCTGCAAGACATCCCTTACCCCAAATGCCACTACAAAGTGATGCGCCTGGCAGCTTTGGAGCCAGCATATTCCAGGCACCACTTCCATCCTGAAAAGAAAAAGAGAAAGAAAGTTAGAAAGAAAAGAAAGAAAAGGAGGTGGGGGCAGGAAAGAAAAAGCAAAAATCTCTTTAGTGTGAACTGACAGTGACCTGTCAGAAATATGTTGCATTCAAACTTTCCCATAGAGCACTGAAAATTTGTTCCTTATTAAAGAGAAGGGGGTGGGGGTGGGGGGTGGCGTATCCAGTTCAAAGGAGAAGCTGGAGCAGAGAAGAATTCTGTGGCTACTACTGTGGTGTATTTTTTTCCATTTGCTTTACCCTGCTTCCCCCCTCTCTTCCCCACTCTCTTCCTTTCCAACCCCAATTCCTGTACGGTCGCCCTGAATCAAACAATTTCTATCCAGTGCAAAAAACAAAAAAAAAAATAAGAAAAAGAGAAAAGTCGGGGAGGAGGGAGGGAAATCTCCAATTTGTGGGAACTGATGGTGTTTTAGTGGGAATGCAGAGAGGGTTTTAGTCTTTCCCATGCTTTTAGCGTGAAAAACTATTTTTACAGTGTCTTTTAAGATAAGAGAAGGGGGGGGTGTGAGAGATTAAAGCAGTAAATAAACTTTAAATGTCAGTGGCTCACATGTTTCAAGATTGTGGCTGGTGTTATTATTTACTCTTTGAATCCTGCCTATTGCCCAGGGTATCCACGGTAGCCTGAATGTCATGATACAAACCCAGGACACAAATCAACCCCTCACCCTTGGAAGGCATTTTGTGAAATTGCTTATGTTTTCTTGTGCATTTGCCTCAACAAGTTGTAAAGAGTAGTGGAGGAATGAAGAACGGTTGAGAGCACCCTGCCATTCACTGCAACAAGTGTCCTGGACACTGGTCATCTGAGCTGGATATTAAGAGACATCTGGAGTCCTGGAAACATCCTGAAGAGTTTAGAAATGGCCTGGTCTGTAATGGAGATTGCTATAAATGCTAACAGGGAGAGGGATGCTAATAGCAACACTTTAAAGCATGTAGGATTTGGGCTTCTATGCTGACTTTAAGGACTGCAGAAAGACACTGCAAAGACCTGATAAACAGCAATGAAAGGTGGAAGAAAGAGGTGTGTCATCTGGGACACAGTTTTCCCTTTGCACACAGAAAATAAAAAAGAAATATAATTTTAATTTTCCAGCTATCAGTCAATGGTTGGAGTACCTGGATGGCAAGATCAGCATTTCATCCTTTCTCCAGCTTGATGTCCATAGCATGGACATTACCCTCCTCCATCCCAAAGGGAGCCTGGGACCCAGACAAGTGCCTTATGATCACATTCAACTTCAAACACAGGACAATGCAATAACCTAGCCCACAAGTAACGAACGGGTAGGGCAGTATGGTCAGATGTGTCTCTGAATGTAAGAGACAGTTTCCTAGCATGACCTAAAGAAAAAACCCTCTCTTTCCTCATTATCTGTCCTTGCTCTTTCAAGACCAGCAAGGAGTCTCACAGGAGCTCAAACACTTCCTATCCACTTTGGTGGGTGTGAGTGACCAACATGATCTTGAATACAGCACATGAAATTGGTCATTCCCCCAATCAGGGTGAGCACGAAGGCTTGTTCTCATTCTTATACTGGCAGCATCATCTACCAGAAGGACCTGATGTTATCACACTGCCTTCTGCTTCACAGCTATGAGCTCTGTAGAAAGAGGATTTGGGATGTTCCACTGTGATGTATCTTAATTTTCATCCAAGCTTTCCTCTTTTTTAATCCTGCTCATTCAGCTTTTCACAAGGATTGAGTTTCCACTAACTGGTCTTAACCCAGAAGCCAACTTCTTGGAGGCATGAAGAGATGAAAATAGAGATGGCATGTGCTACATGAAGCGTAAGATACGTACAAAGGAGAAATGCCTTGCTGAGTCAGGGCGTATGCAGCCTGCAAAATAAAATAAGAAAAAGAAAATAAAAAAGAAGCTGATGTTTTTAGCAAAGTGTTTGTTTTCCTATTTTTAAAAGAGGCTGTTGTTTTCCTATTTTTAAAATAGGCTGGAGGAGCAAAATTAGAGGTTGTGTTCTAAATCTGAAGAGGAATTTTCTGATGGGTTGACCTACAGTAATCCTCAGTCTTGGTACGTAGCACTTTCAGCTCCAGTAATCTTGCCATGATTTAAAGCCATTCACTACTTGATATTTGTATGAAATAAGTGCAGGATTGATTCAGAAAAATACAGTTTAGTCATTAAGCTACATCAGGGATGGTCACTGTTTTAAGTCTCTGTCACACGTAGTGGTGTGTGGGAAGGATGATCTTGTGTTAAAAGATCTTTCAAGAGCAATTTCAAGCAATTTAGCTTCAAACATAACCTCATCTCTGGACAAGAGCTGAAGCACCCTACAACCTGCAATCTTTAAAAGGGTGCTTCAGCTGGGAATGAGCTCCTGAAAAAGCCTGTCCTGGCTGAGGAAACTGAGTACACTTTCCTCTCTAGCCTCACATTTATGTTCCTTTTTCACTAAAAAATCAGAGGAGAGAAATTTCCTTCTGACTTGTCTGTTTTGATGGCACAGTCATTTTTTTCCTCCCAATGTCATTAAATCTTCTGTCATCTGGTGCACTCTCTTGTCTAAGGCGGCAGACGATGCTCTACTACAAATAACAGACGCCAACGCGATAATGAATTTCAATCATGGCAGAGAATCTTGGATGCGAATAAGCAGTCTGGGACTTAGTTTTATGCCATGAGCAGAGGCAATAGCTACATCACCACAGTATCTTCTCATAATCCGATGGCACCTTGGGCTCTAATTAAGACTAAGACATTACTGCTATCCTCAGAGGAATCCAGAGCTTCAAAAGAGCCCTGACCCCTGCTCCAGTAAGCACTGGTTAAATCACCGCTTCCAGTTGCTTTTATTGTCATTGGGAAGAGGATGAAGAGTTTGAGGGGCTCTAGAAATGAGCAAGCCAGGCTCCACAGAGTGAAAATCACCCATCACTCCTTCATGCTTCATTTACCTTAAATGGACACCAAAAATTTTCAGTGGCCCATGACCATTTGCATATGCTGCCGGCCCGTTCTTCCCACTTTCAAATAAAAAACAGAGATTTTGTTTTCTGGCCTGTGTTTGCAGGTGCGTATTAATACCCACAGAAATCAAGGTAAGCATCAACCTCGGCTCAAGACAGATGGCAAACGGAAAGCAACTCCTTTCCTTTGTGTTTAGACAGTAAAGGGGCTTGAAGGAAATGAAAGAGGTACTCTGGACTTTTCCTCTGTCATGGTATGACCTTGGTGTGGACAAGCTGTGGCACTCGATAGCAAGCTCTTTCAGGCAGAAGCACTTGCCTGGGACAACCCTTCCTCCTCGTGTCCTTCAGACACCATATCAGTAGTTTACAATTAAATGAATGAAAATAATACAGCAGGGCATCACTTCTTGGCTGTTTCCAGCACCTGGATTCAATGGAAGACTTGAATGAAAGTGGCAGCTTTTCTCCAACCAGGTTGCAGGAGTAGCACCAAAACCCTGCTACTGCCTTCACACCAAAGGGGGATTTCCTCATAAACAAGCTTTTCTCTGCCAACCTCCTCCTTGGGCTGAGGACACCGAGGACTTGATTTGAATAGGTACCTCAGCAGCAAAGCAATGCTTCAAGCTGAGGAGAAGTCACAGTAAGATAACATGGATGATTAAGTAGCTGGAAGGATTGACTTATGAGGGAAAAAAATGAAGGAGCTAAATATGTATAGTTTGGCTGGAGGACAGCAAAGGAGGACAACTGTCTGCTGACTAGTTGAGAGGCATAAATGTCGGGGAGGGGGAGGAATTGTTTAGGTTAGCCCAACAGGGGAATAACCAGGAATCACAAGATGAGATTAAGGAATGGAAAATGAACTCTGAATACCAGGGGAAACATTCTTAGCAGTGAGATCTAACCTACTGGATTGTGGAACATCCTCCTCAGGGACTGTGGTGGAAACCCTGCTCTTTAAGACAGTTAAAAATGAACTAAAGCTCAGTCTGTTGGGAATAATCCTTTCACTAGAGATGGACTAGATCTGAGCAGGGTGTTCCCTGCAAGAGGAACATCATGTGATGCTGAGCACGCATGCACCATGGGAAGATACTCAAAGAGCACAGGCAAGCCCTTTGCCCGAATCCAAGAAAATCCAAGCGTGGACCAGGCATTAAAATCTGCTTTTCAAGGCTGGGAGGAGCCCACTGTGAGTTGGCAAAACAACTTACTCACCTTCATCCTTCCCTCCCAAGCACTTGAAAAGGAGGGAAATTCAAGATACAAGGGTGGGCACTTTGTGGCACACTGTTAATTCACACTAACAGGACCTTTATATACTGCGTTTGGAGTTTGGACACCCATCTCCTCCAGGTAACTGGCAAACTGTAGAAACAGCACCATAGGTCTTCATTATCAGGGAGACTCTAAGTCTGTGATTCACAGCAAATTATCATGCATGGTGGACTGGACTGAGCTTCAAACTGGCCATAAAATTATAAATAACTTAAAATGCCATACCAGGGGACTGTGACATCTCAGATCTCATTGAAAAATAAAACAACAAACCAAACATACAAAACCCCAAATAAAACTTAACAAAACCCAAACAAACAAACAAAAAGAACCAAAACAAAAAATGAGAACTCCACTGCAAGGAACTGGAGTAAAACTGAAACACACCAACATGATACTAAACAACAGCAACTATCTTAACCTTTCCTTATTCACCTGGAGCAGGACCTCAATTGCTACAAAGGCTTTAATAGCCCAGAACATAGTGGACATCACAGAGGCAGGTGTACTTTGAGCTAAGGTAAACTGGTGCACTCAGCAAGGAGTATAGAGTATCTCGACATGATGACAGGTAGGAACTAAGAAGTTCATAGCCATTGTGCCAGAGTTCATAAGCTTTTCTTCTCATGCCACGTTGATATGAGTCTGAAGCAGTTCAAGTATTAGTTTGGTCCATGTTTTCTTGGGGATCTGAGTACATTTACACGTGTGTGTCATTGCATAAAAAATAATACGAAAATGTGATGGTTGATAAGGCAGAGGTAATAACACCAACAATGCTGTGTGATGCTTCAGTTGCTTCTTGGCAGCAGATACAAAGTGTATATTGCCTTCTGTAGAAGCACTGGGTTTTGACAGATAGAGAGCAAATTTTAGAATCACAGAGACATGGAATAATCAAGGTTGGAAAGGACCTCCAGAGGTCTCTAGTCCATCCTCTTGCCCAAAGCATCATCAGCTAGATCAGACCAGGTTGCTCAGGGATTTATACAGTCTGATCTTTAAAACCTTCAATGGTGAACAAACCAACCTCGTGTAGTATCCTCTCCCTATGCAGCAAGTGCTCCAGCCCCAAACCATCTAGGTGGCCTCTGTTGAACTCACTCCAGCTTATCAATGTCTTTCCTGTATCAGGAGAGCACCAAAACTGAACACATTCTCTAGGTGAGGTCTAACAAATGCTAATTCAAGAAATATGTTTGGCATTAAGTTCAGAGACATCTCCTAACACCAGATCCCTGCAATGTGTCCACCCAAAACTAAGAAGAATGATGATGATGAGCATGGAGTGTAGGACTTTGCACTCACCAGGGGTTGCATTTTCTCATCCCGTACTTTACTCTCCTTTACATACAGACTCACCTGTGAGTGTACCTTCCAGCCTTGTAGACTCCCAGGTGACCCACAGATGTTTGCTCTTTTCCTTGCTCAGCACAGGCCAGCATCTGCCCTGTATAGGATTCCTTCACCTGACCATTTCTGATCATCTCTTTTGAATTTTCAAATCACAACTTGCATGTGCAAGTGAGAGCACACACCAGAGTATCAAAATCAGGATCAGAATCTAAGAAGCTTCCAACAAAACCCAGGGAACTAGAAGAGATTCTGCCAGGTCATCTAGACCATTCTTCTCCCTCCCAGGATCATTCCACCAAAAGGCTCTTGCTTAACATAACTAACCTCACTCTCTCCACCTGTTCAACTCAAATGTCTTACTTCTGATTTAAAGGTAGTGATGAATTTTCTCCTGCAATGGACTCAAGGAGCAGGTTGTTCTCTTCCCTTCCACAGTACCCTTTTACATACTTGCAGTCTCCCTGCAAATCTCTCTGCAGTCATCTCTCCTCTAGACTAAACAGTCCCAACTCTTTCAGTCCTTCCTTAGAGGTCATGTTTTCTGGACCTCTGATCATTCTTGCTGCTCTTCCCTGGACCTTATCCAGTTGGCCTTCATCTATCTCAAAATGCCTTGTACCGGACACATGGGCTCCAGCTGAAGCCTTTTGGGACTTCTCAGATCAGAGATCTCAGTTCAGACCATTAGAGAGGAAGATTTAAGTTACTAAGTCTGGATATGGTTCCGAATCCACATTTCCTCTGTGCTTAGGATGGCTCTGCTGTTCCCACAAGGGACCATGTCTGGAATGCAAATATCTGAAACACTAAAGTACTTGAGACCCAGTCCTGGACAATGAAGAAAGATGGAGTAGAAACCCTTCCTGGCCAGAGGTCCTCAAAGCACAGCACAGCTTGGTGACTTTCCAGCACCATGCTGTCGCAGGACTTGTTGGGGTGGAAAGAAGAGAATACTGCTTTACCCAAATAAATCTCTCTGTTACAAGACCGTCTTAAAACATGTCCTTCTTGATGCCAAGCCCTGCAGCTGCAGAAGCTGACCTGCATGCTAGGTGGGGAAAAGAAATTAAAATAAAATCAATACAACTAAAAAGATGTTTCCACTTCCCTTAACCAATAGCAAGAATTGTTCTTCTTAGAAGAGAGGCTGATTCCCCAAAAGGAACCCATCTATTAAAGACAACAAAATTGCTCCAATTCACACTAATTAGTGATTAATCACGTTACAGCAATCTAGTCTGTCCTCCACGGAATCAATGAAATGCAAAAATGAACAAAGAGCTTAAAGGATGAAACATGAGATTTCTGTAATCCTTTCAGCTTCACTCATTTGAAGTGCTTAACAGGAGAAGAATTACACTCAAATGCAGACACATTTTTTGCCTTGGCAGAGCATTGGCATTTCTTTTTAGTCATGTTTATTATTAGAGCAAAGTAAACAATTTGCTGCAAACAATTTGATATGTTTTGCTTTTCTCTCTCCACTTACAAATTAGTAGGTCATGAAATGCACTCATTTGTTTTATTTGTAATTAATAGCTTCTAAATCCTCAGCTGTTTTCAGCACTGCATAATTACAGCTGTACATCTGTGCACTTCCAGCACTATTCTGGCCTCCTTGGGTCGATACACACTGAACATGGAGGAATTTAGGGATAACCAGGATTTAAAAGCAATTTTATATGCATTTATTTTTGCTGACAACACCCCCAACCCACTTCCCATTCCTTGTGCATGTTTTTTCTGATCTGGTAAATGCTGCAGCAACTTATCACTAAGTGATGACACTGTAATGGATCTTAGAAAGGTTTGGTGGGAAGGAACCTCAGAACCCCATCCTCAGTGCACATCCTGCCATAGGCAAAGACACCCCCCACCAGCCCAGGATGCCAAGAGCCCCACCCAGCCTGGCCTTAAACCCTGACAGGGATCCAGGGGCAGCCACAGCCTCTCTGGGTAGCCTGTGCCAGGGCCTCCCCACCCTCCCTGGGAAGGATTTCCACCTCCCATCTCCTCTCCATCTGCTCTCCTGCAGCTGAAGGCCATCCCCCTTGTCCTGTCCCTCCATGCCCTTGTCACCAGCCCCTCTCCAGCTTTTCTGGAGCCCTTTGAGGGACTGGAAGGGGCTGAAATGTCTCCCCAAAGCCTTCTCTTCTCCAGGCTGAACCACCCCAACTCTCTCAGCCTGTTTCCATAGTAGAGTTGCTCCAGCCCTTGGAGCATCTCTGTGGACTCCTCTGTCACCCATGCCATCAGGTTCTGGAAGCAGGGGCTGCAATCCTGGCACTCCTGGCAAAAGCTGCACTATTA
This sequence comes from Laterallus jamaicensis coturniculus, assembly GCA_022605575.1. NCBI lineage: Eukaryota > Metazoa > Chordata > Aves > Gruiformes > Rallidae > Laterallus > Laterallus jamaicensis. Next base: position 2,202,518 of record JAKCOX010000090.1, on the reverse strand, counting down.
AGGGTGATACCAATCTCACTGTGAGCTGGCTTGAGGCATTGCTATACAACGTTGCATGGACAGTACTGATCACCTGCTGACACTGGGGGTGGTGGAAATCCTCTCACCCTACTTCCCATCCTCTTTGGTCACCTTCTCCTCATCTCTTCTGCTTTCATCTCTGAGGACTTGTGTTCATAGAACAATGGATTCCCCCCTTGTCTCAGCCGGGGCCTTCAAGAGTGCTGTGGAATAGCTGCTGGGCATAAACTGTGAGTGAGCCACCTCAATCACCCAGGAATAATCTTCAGTTCCCACACACCTGAAGACCTTGGTGTCCAGACACCTCATCCAGCCCATCATTAAGAGTCCACAGCAGATCAGTGTTTCCTGGCCCAGCTGCTCCTGTACTCAGTGGCTGTCTCATGTTGGTACAACTCACAGGAGCATTTTCACCAACTCTGACCATCCAGTCCAGGCTGGCCATGCCCTCTTCCCCCAGGGCATCACATGTGCATATCCATCCCTTGTTTCCAAGGAATTTTCTGGGGGAAACACAGGACTTTCATTTCCAGCTGGGATGATGCAGAGAGCTCAGGGATCAAAGCCTGTGGCTAGTTGGCAAACGGAGTAGTCAAGCAGATGCTGCCCCATTAGCATCTTAGACAAACCCTAACCCTCTTTCTGGATAAAGGAAAGGAGCAGGGAGGGGATCTTGGACTTCTGTGTTGAGGACTCATGCTATGACTTACCTGAAACTCCCCAGACTATGAATCATGAGAGTCCTGAAGGGGAACAATGCATTTCCCAACATTTGGAGAAAGGCATGGTACAGCTATGCCAATATTTTAACAGGCTAGCTCAAAATTAATCCTTGCTCCTTTTCTTCAGTTAATGGAGACAGGCAGGCACTTCCAAACAGCAATCATCCTACTGTAAGACAGATGTCTAACATAGATTAGATGATTCAGCTGCTGGAGGGCTGATCTCACTCCATTGACTACAGAACGAACCTTGGCAGCTACTTTGGATCAGACAGAAAACTGTTATTTGGTTAAAATTAGGCCAGGTGACACCGCTCCACCTTACAAAATAATTACATTTACAACAAATGTCAGTCAACATTTTTCATGGGAAATAGACCTGATCTCATTTTCTGACAAAATGATGAGTTCTGTTGATCAAAGACTCTCTTACAGGCATCATACAAACTTTCATGTGGTGCATGACTTAACATTGCACAACCTTCTGTTGGAAAAGTTTCTTCTGGGCTATAGAAATAAAACATACATTCAATAGATTGGGACTGGCTAGCTTAAGGAAGCTGGGAGGGATTATTCAGTGAGAAAGCGTCACCACTCACTGTCAGGATCTACTGCCTTGCCCAGAGGTGGTCAACATTGTCATCATCTTTCATGAAAGTAAATATATTACTTGCAGCTGATGTAAGCTGTTTAGGTCACAGAAGCCAGCAATGTGGTAAGTCATGAGGAGGGCAGGGCACTTAGCTCCATCAAGACTACGAAGTTGCTGGCATGCTTCATCTCAGATAAATATTTTGGGTAGCAAAATGCAATGTTACACACATATGACAAGGAGCATCCATCAACCATATCCATAAAGCAGAGAATTGTGACATGAAGGATTGATTTTTTTTGAGAAGGACTTGAATACCAACTTGATTTCCCTAAAATGTAATGGTGAATAGAAGAAAAGAAGAGTTTCTATGTCTGCAGAAACCACAGACAAGACAAACTCAGAAATACTATGTACAGTTTGCAGAAAAGATGTTTAAAAGCTGGTAGAGCTTAGGAAAATTGTACAGAAACTATCTGAGAGCAAGAGAAAATGCAGTGGTAGAAAACCTTGAAAGGTCCTCAATCTAATTACAGAGGATTAAGATATTAAGAGTGGGATTCATATCACCTGCATTTGGGGTTTAACAAGACCCAAGGTAGCCCAGGCTGGACATTTGGCTTCCTTCAGAATCAATGGAAAGCGAGAGCCATTTTCAAATAGCAGGTCATCTTGAGAGGAAGAGCAGTTCTCTGATGGGATCTGATTTCTCACTTCAACTTCCAAAGCAGAGCTCTGAAGTACTCTCACAACAGAGTACTCATTGAAGAAAACTGGATTTTATAAATCTACTAAATATATGATGTCACGCTCTCCGTACTACAAGCCGCTTTGATGGGCCACCAGACTCCACAACTATAAATCGTCTTTACTTATAATGACTTCCCAAGAGAAAGAAGGACCTGTTGGTGGACAATCTATTTAAGCAAAACTCCCCATCAAAGTATAGACCTCTTTTACCACTGGGGAAGTAAGAAACCATTTTCTTTTTCATCCTCTATCCTACAGGCACTTCTGCATTATCTACATTGACCAGGAAAACCCTTCTCCCAGAAGGCTCCAAGTTCACCTGACTTTGGGCAAAGCTGTCAGATAAGGACAGCCTCTGGTCTGTCTTGGCAAGGCTGGCTTTTAAGCGATGATCTTCAATAATGGAGACCACATGATCAGTCTCCAAGTCCAAATCACCACACTTCAGAGTATCATGGCTGACCTGAGTGAGAATCTAGTAAAAATAAATGAGAGCTGTGAAGTTCTGCCATGGGAATGTTTCATAGCATGCATATACACCCTTACTGGACCAAGGGACCCACATTTCATGAGAAACAGGGAGGTCTCTAGAGCTGAACCAGTAACTTGGCTTGTCCCTTTTGTATTATTTTGGGGTTTTTTTCTGCCAAGCTGAGACAACCCAGTACATTTCAGTTTGGAGCAAAGAGAGGAGGTAGAATAAGAGGTGCTCTCTCCCACCATGTGGTATCAATAGGTTGGTGGTAAAAAGCCTCTTGCTGCCAAAGAACACCAGAAATAACAGTGTCAAGCATGTCTTTGTGAGCAATTACGGTAAATATAAATACACACACACTTGCTAAAGATGAGAAACATTAAAATATATATATATATATATATATATATATATTGGCCTCCTGCTTCTCATCCACGCTTCCCTAGGCCAGGATTAGAAACAGATTGAAGTAGCCTGAGAAAAAACATTCATGTGTCCTAATTCTCTCATTAAACAGTAGGTGGTTCATCTTGCCATGTGTTTGATATCACAAGGTTTGCTTCTCCCCATCTCTTCTGACATGTCACCACTTCCTACCCATCACAAGAGAATTTCCCAGTGAATTTCATGCCTGCACAGTCCTTCCCCCTCCCTGCCCACCCTGGTTAGCCTTGCTACAGTAGTAGAGGGCCTCCTTATGCAAAGTTTGGTGTGTGTTCACACAAAACTGCAGAAGACCTATATATTTTGTCTCTCATAAAATAAGATGGAACTACATGTGCAAAGGCAGGTGAGGCAGAAAAGGCAGGGAAACTTGCCGAGTCTGTGACAGGAAGGGGTATTTGTCATCAAAAATCATTTTGCTCATCTCTACAACTCTATCTTGGAATTGGGGATCATTTTAACTGAGGAAAGAGTTGAAAACAGTCTTTTCCCAAAATAATGACTGCTCAAAGAAGCGTATTTCTGCTTCCAGTTTTTTACTAAGATCGAAATAAAACGTCAAAGTGCAAAAGGAGACTGAAAGAAAATCAGCATGAGTTTAACAGCTACAAACCATGACGACAAAATACAAAACAACATGCTGTCAACTAGAACTTTTTTTTTCCACATCTCTGCCAATGTTTTCAATGAAACCAAACAAACAGATGATTCCTGGTGCACAGAGAGAAAATGACCTTTCTAATTCCTGCATGCAAAATCTTGTCCTTCTGATGAGCTCAAACCACAATATTTTACAGGCATCCCACAGAGCTTTACGTAGCACATAGACTGCCCTGTGCTAACCTCATCCCTCCCAATGGCATATTCCAATGTAAATCTTCTCATGTGTTCATTCAGAGGAGAAAAGTCATGTCTTGTGGGGACCAGTGCAAGGGAAACCAGTAGCTTCTAAGCACCCAACACTCCTCCTCCCACTGTGGTGGGCAGGAAGCAGCCAGAGCTGCAGCTCTGCTCCCCACAAAGCTCTGGCTCAGCCAGCACAGGCAAGAAACTCACATACGTCAGGGAATCAAACAGAGAATACTTTTTTCCTGGACCTAGACCAGGGTCAAGTCTCTGATTTAAGGCCACAGATGGCTATTTGATTTGCTACCTGATAGCTCAAAGCTGCATGGGGCAGCAATATTTTTGCCCGTGCAGTGATAGGACAAGGCACAATGGGCTCAAGTTTAGATTGGATATTAGGGGAAATGTCTTCACCCAAAGGGTTGTCAAGCACTGGGACAGGCTGCCCAATAAAGTGGTAGGTATTTAAAAGGTCCCTGGAGGTATTTAAAAGATGTGTAGATGTGGCACTTAGGGACGTGCTTTAGTGGAGGACTTTACTGGGGTAACAGTGGGACTTGGTGATCTTAAAGGTCTTTTCTAATTTAATTGATTCTATGATTCCATGCTGGTTAGCACACTGGTGACCACTGAGTCAGTGACATTTGTCCAGATCACCTCCTGTGAGGGCAGGCAGCAAATGGGGCAAGGTCTGCATCCTCCATGCCCTTACTGAAATCCAAAAGCCACACCAGCCTCCCAGAAAATCATCCTTTTGCAAATATGAAGCATAGAACTCAAAACCAAATTACTGTTTAGAAAAATATAAGGCAGCGTCTTCTGCTTTAATGTCCCTCTCTCAAGCTAATCACCTCAGAACAAAGTCAGGAGAAGCTGGGTATTTCCAGAGGGTGATTAGCCCACTGATTAGCCTATCCTCTCCCCAGCCACCCATCAGTTATGTGCTTGCCCCCATGTACTGCCCTCCCATCCCATGTGCTAAGTACATCAACCATCCCTGCACGCTCTACAGAGCTAACCTGGCACATAAGGGGAAGCAAAATCCCCACAGAGCTCATTTAAGAGACAATTTCTTGTGATGCAGTTTGGGAAATCAAGCTTGAATGAATGGCTCTTCTTCCAGTCCTGGCCAAGACTGTGGTTTTCCAGTGAACAGGGAGGAGGGGACACATACCTTCAGAATTGTCTCTCTGGATGGGAATTCATCGTGGTTTATTTTCTCAAGGCTCATGGCTTGTCACAAATCCTTTTAAAGTCATAAGGCCTGGGAGGCGGGGGCAGAAAAGAGAATGTTTTGGTGTTATTTTTGTTCAGATAGGAACAGTTAGTAAGTCATTCCGATCCTAAGTGAGTGGTTATAGAGAAAAGTTTGCAGTCTCCTGCACTGTGGAAAAGAAAGATGCTGGGAGAGCAATTAAAGCTGTGCCCCTCAGGATGGCTAATGAAATAAGCTGCACAATGTATCCCCTTGCTGGGAACCCTCTCACCTCCCTCAAGCCATTTTAGAATGAGGTGTTAGTCCAACCTGCTCAGCCACCCAATCCTACTAGTCCCAGTCCCATCTGAGATGGAGCATCATGCTCCAGAGGTGCGTAAAAGTGGTAAGGGGCAGATGGTCTGATCTGGCTTTAAACATTTGGCTGGCAGACCCCAGCCACAGTGTCAAACCTTGCACAACCTCCTCACATCAAGCCTCTGGGACACTTGCCCTGAGAAGGGGCCTCCTTGTACAGGGATACCTATAACAGGCAGATCTAGGTTCTGGCTGCTTTGTTAGCTGGGGTCCTGTGATGTACTGCTGTCTCTTCATGTCATATTACCCAGCAATGTAGTTCCTGAGAGAATAGGCTTCCATAGTCACACTAATAAATTGTGCCTCCATTGAAGACCATCTCCCTCTGGGTGTATCCTGTAGCTTATTGAGCTCAGTAGAGCAGCATCCATTGACTTTGCAGACCCTGACTTAGTGTAGCAGCGCTCAGACCTCAGCAAGCAGGGGCCAGGACATCTTTCTTCTGATCCACAGCAGCACCTGCCTACTGGTGAGAGCTGGTGGCTCTCCAAGTACTCACCTGCATAAATGTTTCTCCATGACCAATGTGGGATCACTTCATATGTCAGCTTTTCTCCTCTTGCAGTAAATCAAGGATATGAAAAACTCAAGGGATACCAGAGGGATGCAGTATGCATGCAGATGAAAAAGCTGACACCCATTTGGCCCTCTTGAGCTTGCAAAATGGAGCTAGTATAACATGTCTGCTGAGGTTCTATGGGGGCTTCTCTAGAGTAGAAATAGTGGAGAAGAAAAGAAATAATGAAAAAAAACCTCAACAGTTTTTCCCCGTTTTCTTTGAGGTTTATGCATGAGAGTAAATAGCAGTCTTTTTGCAATACATCCCCACAGACTCTCTGTGGAATACAAAGAAACTGATGCAAATTAGAGGAACATGTGTTAGTAAAGGGGGAAAAAAAAATCAGGGTGCACTGCCATGACCATGGGAGCATGAAGAACTCCAGATATTCAAACAGTCTGACCTCCTACAAAAGCCAGGCAAGAAAATCTCACCCATGTATTCCTGCTTCAATCATAACTTTCAGATGATTTATGGTATATGCTTAAAAAAGTCTTCCAAACCTGTTTTAAAGACCTGAAGCACTTGTGGAGCCACTGTGACCTTAGGCTTATTGCTTCAACGATTCAACAGACAACAGCTCCCCAAGACTAAATGCAGAAGACATGACCCATAGAAGCTCTCATGGATGTACTGGTAGGAAAGCTGAATGAGAGGCAGAGGTCCTGGACTATGTTTTTTCTTTTTTTTCTTTCTTTTTTTTCCTCCCCAAAGCTGTAACACTCAGCCTGAGGCCCAGCCCTCTGAACTCAACAGGAGTCTTTCCACGGTCATTGTAGGTCCGTTCATCCAACTTCTTGTCACCTACCATCCAGAAAGCTCACTCTAATTCTCCATGCCAGCACTTCCCATTGCGCTGGGAAAGCTCCTTGCAGTCCCACTTAGCTCCTGAAGGTTGATTCTCGTTTTTAACAGGCCAAAACCGCAGGATACCAAATAATTGCTTCGTGAATGACCCCAGTGTTAGGGCCTCCGCCGCCATGGCTGGGAGGCCCTTCCACATGTTTGTGGTGCCTTGCACTTCCTGACATCTGGTTCCAATTGGCGCTCCCTTTAGCTGCTGCCAGAGCTCAAATGACCTCTTACCTGTGCTAAGGTACCAGCAAGCCATGGGATAGGCATTGTCCCCAGGAGTCTCACCATATCTACTGCCTCCTCTGCCTCTCACACCAAGCCCACGTTTCATCCCAGATACACTGCTTCAGATCCAGCGTTCCAGCCACCGTGAGATCCTTTCTTGTGCTGTCCCTCCTTTCTGCAGCCTTTATCCTTTCTTATATAAGTGGAGATTTTATTAATTTTCTGGGTCCTTATTTGCTTCCCCATCAATGGCATCTCCCCCTCTACTCTGCCTTGGTCAGGCCCCACCTGGAGTATTGTGTCCAGTTCTGGGCTCCCTGGTATAAAAAGGACAGGGATCTCCTGGAGAGAGTCCAGAGAAGGGCTACGAGGATGATGAAGGGCCTGGAACATCTATCCTATGAGGAAAGGCTGAGACAGCTGGGGCTGTTCAGCCTGGAGAAAAGAAGACTGAGGGGGGACCTAATCAATGTTTATACATATCTGAAGGATGGGATGCAGGGGGAATCAGCCAGCCCCTTTTCAGTGTCTGTGGGGACAGGACAAGGGGCAATGGCTGCAAGTTGGAGCACAGGAAGTTCCACACCAACATGGTGAGGAACTTTTCACCAGTGAGGGTGAGGGAGCCCTGGGACAGGCTGCCCAGGGGGGTGGTAGAGTCTCCTTCTCTGGAGAGATTCAAGACTCAAGTCTTGAGGATCAACCAGAACACTGCAAAGCCTGACCAGTAACTGCAGGACAATTCAGAGAATGGGTGACCTAAACCACAGCCATCATCTGAAAACAAGCACTCCAGACCCAAGCAGTGTGGAGCAGCAGGTTTCCTCAACCACCAGCTTGGAGATACAAATGCAGTCTCTGCCTCTTGCCCCAAACCAACAGCAGCATGCACAGGAATGCAAGGTGGGGAACAAAACCACATCTCCTAGCCCCCTAACCATAAGGATGTCCATTCCCCCATTTTGGTTTGTTGGGGTTTATTTTTTTCTTTGTCATCTTAACCCAATATGCAACAGAGCCTGGCTGCTTCCCTCATCCCATTAACACCAATTTTTAAGTCATGTCTAAACCCCAGACATTCTCTGCTGTTCTTGATCTATGAATGAACAGCAAATAAATTCACCATCCTGGTTTTCCTTCTTCTGATCCATCTGCTCCTCCTGTTTAGCATCTCCAGCATGAAGTTGAGGCAGGTTGTAGTCCTACTACCTCCCACATTGTAAGTGCAACTACAGAGCACCATCCACACCCCACTGAATGGATCTTTGATACTTAGCCCCAAAAAGCACCATACATATAAAATCTGGCAACTCCCAAAACAAAAGCTGAGCTCCAGGTCCTGGAAAGTGGACCCCCCCTTCAAGCCTACAAGGTGGGACCTTCTCATCCTGCTGGAGACCAAAACTGCTTTCAGCTCCCAGGTACAGTGCAAATTATGTTCTCATTGTAAAGGGCTGTGGGGTCTGGTGGCCAGAGTGAGGTATCATCAATCAGGGTCCCCAAGCTCCATTTGCAACAGCTATGGAGTGTCGGGCTGAGTAAACAGGGAAACAGGGTTGGAGCTGGGCTTGTGCTCAGAAAGTTCAGCAATGATCCTGTCTTGCTCTTTTCCTTTAGCTTGGATTTTCTGTCAACAAAAAAGTGCCTTTACTATCTCATTCGCACCTCTGCCACTGACTGTCTGGGTAGCCTTGGCAAAATCACATAGCCTAGCTCAATTTTTCCATCTGAACACTTGGGATAATTGTAAAGCCTGTTTTCCTAACAAGGTGTTTCAAAATTCCCAGGTAAAAGGCACTGTGGAATTGCAAAACTGCGTGATTTTTGTGTGTTTTGAGATTAATTAGATGCCAAATATAAATCCTGCCCAGAAACTGAAAAATGAAGTGTTGCAGAACCAAGGTGGTTTCAAGTTCTTCCTCCCTCTTTTCTGTTTTTATTTCCTCAGTGCATGCAGAACCCAATCTGAGTTTTGTTTGGGGGTCCTCTGGATCCCATCAGATCACAGCTTCTGGGGCCAGTGCTAATAAATATCCTGGTGCTACAGGTCCAGGTTCCTGACACGGTGCAGCTTCAGGTCAGAGACAGACTTACAGACATCTTCGTTTCAACCTGGGCTGGGATCAGACTGAAGGCAAATTATTCCAGGTCTGGATCCTGGGCTAGAAGATACCATGGAGGAAGAGTGAGGGTGGTCCATACAGGCCTGCAGCATAGGAGCAGGACGCAGCTCCTGCAAATTGGCTGCAACCTTGGTTTACCCAGCAGAGGAAGGGCAGAGGGAAGGAAAGCAAAAACTTCAGATGCAGCCATGGTACAGAAATCCAATCTGTGCACACAAAAAGCAGCTTCCCAAAGCAATCCTCTGAACTGCCCCCAGCTTTAGAAAGAAGACAGGGACAACTGCAGTGAGAACTGAGTTTCTCCATGAGCTCTCCCCATCCAAGGGCATCTTTGCAGCTGGGTCGATACACCTGAGTGCATGCATCCCACCACGCACATAGCACCCCTCCAGGAGCAGCTGCCAAGATCCCAATGCAGCTGCTTGCACGTGAAGCTCCTGGGAGTGACTCACATTTCTCCTCCAGCAACGGCTGCAGCCAAAAGCCCGGAGCAAGCACAGCGGCTCCTCCAGCGCCCAGCACCCCTTGGACTGTGGCTGCATTTTCAACAGCACATGGTTGCTTTGGGGTACAGGGTGGGGGAAAGCATGGCGATTACGGCCATGCATGTTTCTCAGGTGCTGCAGGATGGGCTGTCTGCTCAGCGTAGCCATGGACAAGGGGCGGTTGCCTGCAGAGGGCAGCAAGGGAGCACAGCCAAGTGCTGTGCTGGAGTCTGATGTCCAGCGCTGAAGCCCAGCTCCAACAGTTCTTGGACGGGTGAGATCGGGATTAGGGTATGCATACCCCCTGTCCCATTCCGCAACGCCCTAAAGAGCCGTGCACACTCAAGAGACACATGCACCCACCTTGCAGAGCACACATAAGCATGTTCACCTTTACGTGCTCGCTGGCATGTGCACGGGTGTGTTCTCACTAGTACCCTCAGCAATATGTGCTATCATGCTGGGCAGCCCTTGGTCCCTTGCACTTGGATTTGCACCAACACCAAAAGGCATCATCCAGGAAAGCATCATTAAAATATCATCCCGCGGCATATGGGTACCTGGGGAACGCCTTACCCCAAAACACCAAGCATATCTGGTACAAGTTTACCTATACACCTCAACAAGCCCAGCCTGTGCACACGGGAGGTGTGCCAGGACACAGCTCCCACAGCCCTCCGCACGGCTGTACTGCTGCCCACGCTGAGATGACCCCACATGCAGATGCACAACCAGCAACAGAAGGTGTTCATGCCAGGCTGCACCGGTGAAGCGTGCAAACACCTATTTGGTGTTTACAATTATCTTAAGCATGGGATGCAGGGGGAATTGGACAACCTCTTTTCTTTGGTCAGTGGAGACAAGACAAGGGGCAATGGCTGCAAGTTGGAGCACAGGAAGTTCCACACCAACATGGGGAGGAACTTTTCCCCAGTGAGGGTGACAGAGCCCTGGGACAGGCTGCCCAGGGAGGTGGTGGAGTCTCCTTCTCTGGAGAGATTCAAGACCCATCTGGATACCTATCTGTATAATATGAGCTAGGGAGCTGCTTTGGCAGGGGGGTTGGACCTGATGATGTCTCGAGGTCCCTTCCAACCCCTACAGTTCTGTGATTCTGTGAAACAAGCTCACAGGGTTCAGCAGCAGCATGGTCTGTCCACCTGGGCCATGGAGGCTACATCCTGAGCCATGCACAGACTCCTCTCCCTGCAGACCCCAACCTGCCCTATCACCCTCAAGCACCAGCCACCATTGCACCCCAGCCTGACATAAGCTGGATAACCATTTTAGTGACAGCCTTAGGGTGTATCAGGACATGACACCTGCTGCTGAGCACAGTCATGCCCTCCATGCCCCAGGTACAGCTCACTGCCTTTGTGCCGAGTTGCTACTCAACCCCTGCCAAACAGCTTTTCAGGCCACCCATTCAAGGAAGGCTGACCTAACATTTCACCCAGCTTGATCACAGCCTGTGTAACCAAAAAGGCATGCAAAAAGTTGCCTGCCTGGCTCCCACTGTGCATCCTCCTGCGGCAAATACAGCAATGTGACCGACCCATAGAGGATTTTTGTGGAGAGCAGTTATCTCCTCCCCACTCTGCAGTGAGGGACCCTGGCAGAGAGCTCCAGACCCTGCCAGCCCCCAAATGCAATCCAGACACACAGACACACCCACCCCGCACTTCCAGCTGTGGGAGGGGGGACGTCAGGTTCAAAGGTGCTAGCACACCAGAGGCCAGAGCCAGCACAGCCTTCTCAGGCACTTAAATCCAAACATATGAGTGTGTGCTTGGCTAGATTGGGACCCCAAGCTCCAGGAGAGGGTGGGGGGATTTATTCATCACAGTCACACTCAGCACAACTCTTGCAAGCCCTGCCTAAATGGGAGGTGGCTGGGAACCAGGGTAGGAAGGGAAGAAAATTAACCCTGGCAAAGAACTCGAAGTTTAAGGACATACAAGGAGAGGCTCGATCCCTGCCAACCCTAGCCCCTGGCATTGGGAATCAGAATTCAGTTGATTATAAACATTTGAGGGAGGCTGTAAGTCAGAAGGTGGTGAGTTTGGCACAGCCTTCCCTGAGCCTGAAGCCCCACAGCTGCAGGTGCACAAGGAGAGGGGACAGAGGGAGGAGAGTGCAGGCCAGGCAAAAGGATTGAAGGTGGAGCAGCTCTGGTCCTCATGGAGATCCCAGCTCCAGTGCAGGAGCATCATCATCTCCCTTTCCACCTACCTGCAGGGCTGATCAGGAATCACTGGCATCTCCCACATTCAAAACGACCACACGCAGAGAAGCATCCGGGAAGGAAGATCCCAGCTTGGAGCTGAGAGCTATATTGGGTGTCGGCTTGTCAGGGCTTGTGTACTCAGCTGTGAGTGGGTAAACACAGCCCCACGTGCCCCATCACAGCCCCAGATAGAGAAGCAGGTGGCTGGAGAGGAGGAAAGAGCCTGAACAGGGTTGCTGTGCTGAGAGAGACCACGAGCACTGAGCTAACAAACAGCTTCCTTGCCAGCAGTGCACAAGCATGTCTGCAGCACTGAAGCACAGTGAGGTTCTATAGACTCTGGCTCCCAGCATCACACAGGGGTGAGTGGCCCCAAAGCCATCTAGGTCTGCCACAAGAAATTTCCACACACGTCCTGTTGACCAGGTAATGTGCAAACACTGCTCTCTATAAAGCCCTGCAGGCATCTTGCTTCCACCAACAAGGGGCGTGCTGGGACTTCTGTTCTCTTGCTCTGTCTACATCATAGGAGAAGGAGCAGCCCAAAGGCACCTTTGGGAGCCATGCTGCCTGTCCATTGCTGATTCCTCAGGTGCAGTTCCCTCCTGGGTGCAGCAGCATCCCTGAACAACCCTGCATTCAGCCATGCAAATGAAGGGTACACACAGGGTTTGGCAATGTGTGCACAGGCCGAGGGTGGCATGGCTTATTCCCAAATACCTCAAGCTCAACCCTGTGAGGCCATGGTTGCCCACAGAGACAGTAGGTTCTGCAAATGCCTTGGATGTGGGGTCACATCTATGATCATCCACTTCAGGCACAGGTGGATGTACCAACTGCACCTTCTTTACCCCTTTGCAAAATGCTGCTGGCACCCAGTGCTGCAGTGAGGAGTTTGTCCAAAATTGGACAATCCCTATGGGTCAGGGTCTCTCTTGGAGGCCCACGTAAACAGAGCTGGGACCAACCAGTGGTCTGAAACCAACAACCCACAGCTGCACTTGATCAACAAAAAGAAAACTAGTTATTAGAGAGTTGTTCATTAAATGAACACCACCCCTTTGATCCACAAAGTGTAGTGATACTACCATACCTGCAACCATGTCATTTAAGACAGGAGCATCATTTACACACCAAAAGGAACAAAATCCATGCCACACAACCACAGTTCAGCTTGGGGTTTCCCAGCTTTTGCAGCCTGGACTTTGCAGCAAACAGTAACACCTTATATTAACATGCCTTTGAGAGGTTTGTTTTCCTAAAAAACAAACAACTTGGAGAATGTTGGGACACCTTAATATTCCTCAGGTTCATGGGCAGGACTCAGGACCATTGCTTGGCTCATGGACTTGTATTGAGCTGTGACAGGAGGGGGACAATTAGGAGACCCACACCAGAGAGCACTGAGGTGGGTTCATGGCCATGGGGCACTCAGCAGCTGAAAGGAAGGGCAAAGCAGGTGACTTTGGAGGTGGAGGGCTGGCTGCAGTCTCCTTGGGCACTGACAAGAGGGGCCAAATGCATTTGGGCAAGGAAAATAGCAGCAGGGCAAACCCAGAAAAAACCTTGTTAGAAATAGAATAAATAAAGAAATTAGAAGTTTATGAACTTTTGTTCCAGAGGTTGCACCTGTTGACCCTGTGTTGGATCTTTGTGCTCACAATTAACCTATCTAGAGCCAAGCTGCTAATCAGAGTATTTCGTTTAGCACTTGAACTGAAGAACATTGAAGCCAGGCTGATTAGCTGGGTTTCAGTTTTACTTATGGGGGTATAAGCACAAATAATGGTGCTGTTCCACCAAAGGGACCAAATGCGTGTTTATGCTGTCAGGAGCAGGAGAAGTCCTCATTGTATCATCACCACTCTGTCTTGCAAAGAAAAGAAACTTGATTCAGGTTCTTCCCCTCCATTTTCAATATCCTGATAGGAACTGCTGCTGCACCAGTACCCTTCATAAATGCAGATGTTTGGCTTCGCCACTTGCATGAACTCCTGAGGCTGACCCCATCCCATAGCTGGAGATCCATAAAAATACTGTCAGAGCTGGTGTGGCCTTCTCTTTCCAAGTGTGTGGTTCAGCCAGCACAGGAATATTTTCCCAACTCAACAGTAGCACCCAGACAGTAAATAAACCACAAACTGCAAAGTGAGAGCCAACCTCGGAGTCACGCTGGAGGGACGACTGGCACTTCCACACTGGGCAGCCAGGAGAGATCAACTGGTGTTTTGGGGTCATGGAAACAAAACTGCATGTTTAGGTGTCTACACTATTGCGTTGACCACATCTAATGTCTGGTTTCCTCTCTCTTTTAATAGACAGAGAAACCACCTGGCTCAGTGAACCTGCCTGGGCTATCAGACCCTCCACAGAGCTCCTCTGGTCACTACTGTCTCCTGCTGCCTGCTCCTTTCCCCGTCTCAGAGCTGAATGTAAAGAGTTGGGAATGTGTGACCGGGGCTCAGCACTTTCCCTGGCTACATCATGGGCTCACGCAAAAAACAGACCCTGGTCAACATGTTGCACTTGGCTAAGTCACCCTCAGGTGCAAACACAACGTCAAGATTCAGCCATTAAACCATTGTTTGGTCCAAGATTAGTGAATTTAATCTGTGCTGTTGTAATCTGTCCCATGCACAGAGGCAGGTCCTCATCACAGGTTAGTCTGCAGAGCTTTATCAAGGGAAAAAATGGTAATTCAAAGCCTGCTGGAAAGCCATTTCTGATAAACAGGAGGGGAATCAACTTTTTAAAAGGGCAGACAATGGCAGGACAAGGAGGAATGGATTAAAGCTAAAGGAGGGAAGGTTTAAATTAGATATGAGGGGAAGTTTTTTACAGAGAGAGTGGTGAGGTGCAGGAACAGGCTTCCCAGAGAGGTGGTGGATGCCCCATCCCTGGAGCTATTCAAGGCCAGGTTGGATGGGGCCCTGGGCAACCCTGTGTAGCTCCAGGCCTGAGGTTGGTTGCCCTGCCTGTGGCAGGGGGGTTGGAACTGTATGATCCTTGGGGTCCCTTCCAACACAGACTATTCTATGATTCTATGTGTTTGTAAAAGTTCTGTGACTAAATTGTGGGGTACCGGTCAGGCCCTCAACCAAGAGCTGGATCATCAGCATGTACCTTGTCTGCTGGGAACATCCATCAGCTGCATAGGTTTTGAAGCCTTGAAAAGTCAGAATCAAAACTCAATAACTGGGCAGGTTATTAAGCAGCTTTTCTTTGCTGCAGCACTGGGCACACAGGGGATCACTCCTCTTAATGTGTGCACCATTTAAAGCAAAATTTCTTATATTTATACAAATCAGTTATACAGACCTGTGCGACCTGTCCTATGGAACCTGCTTTGGCAGTGGGGATGGACTCGACCTCTCAGGTCCCTTCCAACCCCTACAATTCTGTCAATCCATGAATTATATTTCTAAGAATAGGCAGGGCTATGCGAAGTATCTTCAGTAAATCATGTACCTTAACTCCTCCCAGACAGAGCATGTGCACTCACTCTCAGGTGGTCTTCTGGTGATCTTCAGGGATGAAGGCTAGATGTCTTCCTCTCAGTGAACTTTTTACCTTTTCCTTCAGCACATGCTCTTTATGATTTTCTCCATAGCCCCAAAGACACATTACTGCTTGAACTTAAAAGAACCCCTTTTAGCCAAAAACCAAGATATACTTTTTCTCTTGATCGCTTGTTGGTTTCACCGTTTGTTACTTTCTTATCTTCACTTCCTTTATCTTCAGGGCTGTTCCACTGTTATGGCTAAATTTTGTAGCTACTCTAGCAAAACAGCTCAAATGGCTATATTCTACTAAAATCTAAAACTCCTTATGTAAATATTTTCTCTTCTCCTTACACTATATCTATATTAATTGATTGATTCTTAAGCTATATCTATATTAATCTATCCAGTATTATCATGAATCATTGGATCAGTTTGCATCTGCTGGTGGAGAAATGCTGGAATACCTACCTGACTCAGCTGCCTCAGAGGACACGACATGGGAGTGAGCATCTCCAGTGACATTAAGCACCTTTTTCTGCTCAGGTACTGGCTGCCTTGGCAGCTCTGACTCAGCAGCATCACCATCTTCTTGCCCATCCTCTCTTGGATTTCCACCAGCTCAACCCTAGGTTTCCCACAGCAGAGTCTCAGGTTTTGATTTTATAAAATAATTAATTTAATTGAAAGTCACAGCAGCAGGATCATCCCAGGCTGCGTTCTTCCAAAGAGAGGGACCCAGCACAAAGAAATCCCAGGGCAATTATACCCTCGGGACCTATACGCCTTCACACACTGTCCACACGTCCTTTAGTCCAATGGTGATTTTGGGTCTGGGGTCTTCTATCATTTAACTGGATTCTTCCTTTGCATCCAGGCAGGCAGGCTCTTATCTTGTTGACTTGTAGTTTCTGCAGTTTTCACTGAAGGTTAGAGCCTCCTAATCTTCTGTTTTACATTCCTTATGCACCTGTCCTTGCTGATAGAACATGGAGAACTGAAGAGTCCCAGACATGGAAAAACATTACCACGACATTAGTGTGATATCAAAATACTGTCCTATATTAAAAGACTAAACACAGCACTGCACAAGCTGTTAGGAAAACTCCTAGGAAAATTGCTGAGAAAAATATCTTTATCATGGCCTGAAGGCTTCAGAAAATCTAGTCACTTATGCTAAGTAAAGCTAAGCAAACAGCGCAAATCCTATCCTATTATAATCCCAAGTAATTGATTCTAATTAAAGCCTACTTATTTACATTAAACAACTAATATCCCTCAACGTCCCATAACATTAAAAACCAGTTCAGATAACTCAAAAGTCTAGAGGAAGCACAAATTGCAACAAGAACGAGGCCGCACATGGAGCAAACTGGAGCTGTTGGTAATCTCAAATTGTAAATAATCTCGTAAATAATCTCATTATTTAATGAGTCTTTTTGCCCAGCTCCCACATCTCTCCCCACAAAGTAGGGGTGTTGGACACTGTTGTTAAAAAGGTAAAGGAATTAGGCAGAAATAAACCTCCTTGCATTCTATCTTGTCCTCAAATATCATTGGGGCTGGGGGCAGCTGGGATTAGATTGAGTGAGTCCCAATTCAGTTCTGTAAATCCAGTCATGTTCTATATACTGACCTATCACAATTATGGATGCACAAATAGTGCAAGACACCCTTCTATCTAGTCACCTTCAATGAACTAGCACGGCCAAACAATTTGGTCATGTTCAATAGGAACTACCACAGCTGGATTAGTGAATAGTGACGTTTACTGGGACAATGAAGTGCAGATTCTGTGGATTCACAATGATGATGCACTGTCTGCAACAGCAGGTGCAAATAACATAGCAACACAAACCAGCATAAAACTACACAGAAACCAACATAAAACCACTTGAGAAATACAGCAGCATAAAAAATTCTCTATAGAGATTTCTAAGTTTCCTTGGATAACAAAGTGTCTGAATCTCACCCAAGGCATCCCTGCAGGGAGAAAGAGAGGCTCAGACCACTGGCTGGTCCCAGAAGTCAGTGACAGTTCATGACTGTATCTTCTTGACTTGTTGCAACGGTATCTTCCTAACTTCCCTAACATGCCTCTCTTCTTGGGCTACTTTTATGCTCTTTTCACCTACCAGGCAAAGCTTGAGTGACTCTACTCATGCATATCTTTGCTGTGATTGGCATAGATTTTCTTCACTTTGTGTTTCAAGGTATAGACTAGCAGAAATTCAGAGTGTGGGCTCAGTGAGGGGTGGCCACACCTTGGAGGAAGGTAGTTTTTGGGATGGAGGTGTCTTTTTGTATTATAATGCTATTATAATAAGCAAAGTTTACCTAAAGGACATTATCTTGACAGAACAATAATGAACTGCGGACTCAGTTCTGGTTCAGTTCTTACTCAGGGCAGAAACAATGCAGCTTCTTGGTACCACAGTATGTCAGATCCCCATAGATCACAGAGCACAGCCACAGTGTCTCCACTCTGCTCTACCCTCTGTGTACTGTTCTCTCAGGGTTAGCACATCAAGCTCCCCTGACGTTACCAACCTCCAAGATTGCCTAGGAAACTTTCCTGGAATGGGGTCTCAGCATATCAGCTGTTCTTCACCCTTCCTCCACCATGGAAGTTTCTTCAGTGCTGAACCTTTTGTTAAAGCCCAAGCCTAAGTTTAATTTCTAAGTCACCTCCAGCAATTGTTCCACAGACACATCTCCAAAACAGGCACTCCACCAAAAGATTTAAGGTCCAAAGGGGCCAAGTTATCTGACAATGGGTCCCATCACAAAGCTGTGAAAGGAAGGGGAAAATTGAGTGTCATCTATGAATGCAGACATTGCTGAGGAAGATGAGCTCTCCTCAGTGATTTCTCCAGCAACACACAGGGTAGGGGAAATCTGAGAAGAGTTTTTGCATCCCATATTTTTAAAAGGATAGCACATTAATGAATGTGAGGAAAAGACACAGACTGAAGCAGCAAGAATCTTCACACTCCCAATAACTTTTGCTGAGCTTATCAAAAAATAAAGACGGCAGAGAGCTGATTTAATTGCAATGCATAAGCCTCTTTGCAAGGAGTAAAATCTGGGTCCTAAAGGGCTCTTTTGTGTGGTGGTGAAAGGCAGGACAGGAATTAATAGCTGAGAGTCAGACAAATTACAAGTGGAAATAAACAGTGAGAGTGATTAACCAGACGAACCACTGAGGGAAGTGGTGGATTCTCCGCCGCCTGATTTCTTCAAGATGGGATGCTTTCCTGGAAGACGTGCTCTTGCTGGATTCACATGGCAGGGCATGGAGCACAGGTAAAAGGATGAAATTTAAGGCCTGTATTCAGGAGATGAGACAGGATGATCTAATGTCCCTTCTTGGTCATAAACATGATGGATCTAGAAGTCTGTGAAAGTTGGCAGAGACGCATTTCCCCAGTCCACCCCTGCACATGTAATGCTTGCTCAATTTACTAAAACCGCCTATTAAAAACATCTCACTAATTTTCTGTGACAGCAGTTCTTTCAAGAGCAGACATTGCCTGAACAGTGACAAATCCCTTCTTCATATACCAATCGCCCCCCCGAAAAACAGTGTGATGTCTCAGATGAGAGCAGCCCAGGGAACACACTTGAGACTCAAAATTACTTATTACTTACTCTTTCTGCTAAGAAAAACAAAACAGGAAAAAGAGAAAAGCAAAAATAAAGGGGAGAAACCTCATCACTAGGAATTTGCAGAGTGCCATCCCAGCTAGTTTAGCCAAAACACAGATTTCTGCTGTTTGAGGTAAATCACTGGGTGTTTCAGGAGCTAGCACCATAGAAAATAGGGACTGACAGCCCCATGAACACCAGGAGAGAACAGC
This sequence comes from Laterallus jamaicensis coturniculus, assembly GCA_022605575.1. Classification (NCBI taxonomy): domain Eukaryota; kingdom Metazoa; phylum Chordata; class Aves; order Gruiformes; family Rallidae; genus Laterallus; species Laterallus jamaicensis. The sequence goes on along the minus strand of JAKCOX010000090.1, from coordinate 2,183,261 downwards.
TAAACTACAAAAGTGAAAACTCCACTTTCCTTTCCCTGAGCAGTGAAGAGGAATTCCTGAACACATCTTTCTTTTTTTTTTTTTTTTTTTAAAATGATGTCTGGTCTTATCTCAGGCTGGTTCAGCATCATGAACGTCAGAGAATTGATTTGCATCATTATGGAAGCAATTCTGGGGAGAGAAGGTACTGAGCCAAAGGTGGCAGTCCCTTGCAGCAGTGTAACCCTCAGACCAAAACTGGGCAAGAGCAAGTCAGATTTACCGAGGGTGACTGAGATTTAAGCAAGTGCAATGCCATTGTGGAGTTGTGCCATCCATACACCAGAGACAACAAATCACCTCTGCTGAGCACAGGAATTCACTTTGACAAAGCTTTCTAGACACCACACACACACACACACCAGATGATTTCCTTTTACTGTCACATTACTCAATAAAAAGGGTTTTTGGAGGAAGTTTTAACTCACTTGGGGGGAAATTCCCATAGCTTGTGCTTTGTAAAGAGTCCTTGTGCTAGGTTGTGAGGCATGACCTCTTCTTTGCCTGTAGCACAAGGATGATTTCCTCTGAGAATTAAGGCTAGATGAGCATGTATCTAAAGTGACTTGATAGTTCCCTGCTAAAAAAAATGAAATCAGCATTAGCTCCCAGTGATACAGGAATTAAACCTTGAGAGCAAGATGCTCTGCTTTCTCCTGTGCTACCCATCTTCAAAAGGACTGAGGGATGGTCCAGAAACCAGCTGTGGGGTTCTACAGCACCCACTTGGAATTCATTGCTCTGATTGTTTTCCATTTTCCATAATGGAATACACTACAGTGGGAAGTTAAATAAAAATTGACAACAGGGTGATATAAGCACCACATTTGCTTATACAGAACTCATGGAGCAGGTCTAGAAGGGCTTCAAACCCAGCTTCACAGTCCCTTCCCAATTTTGTTATCTTAAAAGTAGAAACAGCCCACAATTGACCTCATGGATTTCAAGTTTATTTGTGGGTACAAGGTCAAAACATCTAAATTTCATGCTCTTGGCTTTCAGAGTCAAACATTAGTAGAGAGGGATGTTAATCCACTTAACACAAGGCCAGGGAGGGAGGCCTTGATCCCAAACCGCTGTCAAGGAGTCACCAGTTATGGCACTTTCTCCCTCCCTAGATCTGCTCCATCCCCTGCAGATGAGCTCCTTCAGGAGCAGGGAACTGCTGGTCTACTCTATGGGGTAAAGAGGGAAACTGAGGCACTAAGCAACTCAGTCGTGTCTAGGCAAATCCTGACCAGTAGGATGCAAGTCCCGTGCATGCCCGCCATGCAGGTGCAAGGGAAACATGAGCACATCCTTGCACTTATATGTACATTTGCTTCCTGCCTTGTGGTAGGCTAAATTAGATCCATCCATGGTCACATGGATGTGGAGGTGATCTACAGAAAATTAGAGGCAGTTTAGAAGAAACCCAGCAGGAGAGACAAAGAACAGCAGTTAGCAACTCAAACTTCATTTTGAAGGAATCACAGACTAACACAGAGTTGAAGGGACCTGTGGTGGTCACCTCAGCCATCCCACCACTTGTCCTAAGCAGAAGGGCCATTAGAAGATGGTGAACTTGGCAAATTGAGGGAAAAGCTGATAGGTTCACTGCTTAATTACTCCTTGGAGTCTCTTAGCTGCCTTATCAGCACTAGCAGATAAAGGCATGTTTGCTGAAGTTCTGCTGGGTGACTCACCTGAGCCCATTTCAAGTACTGTAAACCTTCATGAATTGACCTTGAGGGGACTTTCCTATAGATTGACCTTACTCAGCTGGTCAGCTTTAAGAGGATGGCACTGTGGTCTCTCTGGGTCCATTTTTCTAGCTTTTTGTGGACAAACACTGGTTAATTCTATGTGATTAATCTGACATGCTAATTTACTCAATCCAGATTTGTCTACAAGGCCCCTTCACTGGTCCTTTGAGTGTATCCACCCTGTGAATAATATCCAGCCTGGAAAGGTTCTGCTTTATTAATAGATGCAATAACGTCTGTCTTAATGAGAGTCCTGCAAGAGCTATTCTAGTACTCATGGGCTTCTGGTTTTAAATAAACTTCTGCAGAAGCAGCTGGTGGCTCAGACCAGACACAGACTGGGCTTTGGGCAGGTGATCTGTGGGATGTGAAGTTCTGCCACAGTGTTTGGTACCATGATGAGATGGGAGCCTTGGGACACCCATGACATCCACCGCTGGGCTTCGCATGAGACTCTGTTTTGGTGGTCTGCAGCCCAACCCTTGGTATCAGCCAAGCTTAACCAGCATCATTGCCTTTTCAACCCACACCCCCCCTACAGCTCTATTTTGAGACCTCCAGAAGAGACAAGACAAGTTGATATAGAGCATCTCCACTGATGGCTATAAAATAATCCTGAAGCTCCAGCAGGCCAGGAGGTCCTTAATCAACCCATGGACCTTAACCTAAGCAAAGAACCAATTTTTTTCAACCCTTCATTCCATATATGTTACTGGCCATGGTCATAGACAGGTATACAGTACAGCAGGGCACAAGAGCTGCTCTTATATTTCATAAGTACCCAAGGAGCACATCTGTGATTGGCTGGAGTTACTCAATGCAATCCACCACCATCTCACACAAGCACATCCAAAAAACAACCTTTCCTACCAAGCAAAATGAATCTGTGTAGCCATAATTAGACAAATATTGTTAAAGGAAAAGCTATATGTGAATGTAGACTAAACATAGCTCTTATGCCAGAAAAAACTGTGTTCATTACACTGAAAGAGAAACTGTTCATGCCATAACAAACGGTCAAACACGATACTTCAGAACAAATATACATATATACTGCATCTATATTTATAATGTTGAAAAAGCATATAAAAGCCTGATCCAGCTTCCAACACATTCAAAAGAAAGACAACCATTGACTTCACTGGGTTCTGGAGGAGGATGTGAAATAGTAAAACGAACTGGAGGACGCAGGTAAGGTCATTTGAATGTTGGTCTTAGACCATTAAAAAGAAATTTTCTTAGTGTGAGTGAATTGATTGTTCAAGTTCTGCCTGAAATACTTCAGAAATATTTGGGTTTGGAGTTCATACTCCTTAGCATTAGTATAAAATTCAAGGTTGTGTTCAACATTACCTTAATTTAATTTCATATCATGGTGACTTTGGGAAATTGTTTGAGAAAAGTCTACCCTGACAGAGACCTTTCTCAAGGTCTCCATCACAGAGCCCTCACCCTGGGCACTGCAGCCTGCCCTTTCCGAGCTTTGTTGCCACTGGGAAGATAAAGCCACTGTGGACGGACCATTTCCTGACATTGATTAACACAGCAGTCCTCTCCTGAAACTACTCAGAGAGAACAAGAGTGAAGCCTCACAAGGATGTGTCTGCTGAAGCCACTCTTCAGCCCCTAGTTTTGTGCCTCTATATTGCAGATCCTTTGTTTAAGTGAAACAAGTACTGGAGATGTGAGACACAGCCTCGAAGCCTCCCTGTCCTTCCCTTTCCCACACTATTTCATGCAAACCTTTACCGTTTGTATTTTATCATATCAAAATCCCACATCAGTAGTTAAATCACTAAGATGCCATAAGATTGAGGTCTGATTGCCTGCTATAGAGGAAAATTTTCATTTCCAGCTAAGATAAACTGGAAATCTCTCATGTGCCACGGATGAGGGAGACCTTCAAAAAGAAATATTTGCCAGAAAGCCATTTGCCATTCTACTACTTTGCATGCTTTTTGCTGTCACAGTCAATCATTTTTAAATGTATGGATTGGACATTTATAAGATATCACAAGGCTATCCAGGTACTATGATTCATTATCACAACATTTGGAAAGACATTTATCTGGGGGATGGGGTGTCAGACGGTTTCTATCGGGATACCAGAGGGGTCTGGATGTGTGCAGCATACCAACCTTGCTATTTCACTTCCAGAGTCTAAAATTAGTGTGTGAAGCTTCCAGCACAAGAGGAACATGGAGAGAAGAAGCCATGAGCAAACCCCAAGCCATTTGCTGCAGCAGCATCCCCCAGCAGGTATGATGATCATTGTAGGTCCCTTCCAACTCAAATATTCTATTCTGCTCATGAAGCAGCATGTGTCAGGCACTGATGGTGTATAAATACCAGCTGAGACCAGAACTGGGATTCTCCCAGGCCTCCTAAAATTGTCTGGGGAAAAGTGATGCCAAGAAGCCACCTACACCACCTAGAAATTCATTGCCTTCTCCCACCTCTCTCTTTTTTAATAATTCTTCTTTTAGGAACACTTCAACGCTTTGCACTGTTCCTTTTATCTCAACGCTGCCTCACCATATCCATGGAAGGGCCTGAGCCTTGAGCCTTGCAGATTAAAGCCACACTTCAGCCAGACAGAGAGGATACAAGCCGGCTCCAGCAGCTCGCTTCATTTTGCAAGAAACATGGGGCTATGTTCAGAAGGGAGGTGGGGATTTGGGGGTGGGAGAAAGAGAGGGGAATTAAAATAAAATATTATTTAGAAAGAAAGCCCACTTATGCATGCACACACACTGGCACACCTTTTCTACGCTCTCACACATAACCTTTAGAAAGAAACTTTCCAAGAGTTCAGCTAAAGTTAAAACAAAGCGAGTAACGTGAGCCCCAGCGCCGCAGCGGAATGGAAAGTACATGGAGTCCGACTGACCTGCGCTGCCGCCCAGCATCTCCCGCGAGACCACCCGAAAAAAGCTCCCTGCTTCTGTTGGAGCCGAGAGAGAGACACATCATCTCCCTCCAGGGGTGGTGCAGCAAAGGGAAGGCAACCAGGGGGTGGATAGAAATCCCAAAGAGAAAAGGCCAGAAGGAAATGGCCTTCCCTGCTATTAAATAAATAGGTGACAGACAGGTATTATAAACCCATTGCGGGTTGGAAGGGAAAGGAAGGGCGAGGAGGTGACACATCGGCCTCTTTGGCTCAAGGCGAAGTCAGGAAGGGGACAGGACCATGAACAAGCCCAACCACACTATGGTTTTTTGGCGACAGCCGGGTCAGACACGGTAAGACCGCTGTTGGCAGGACACATCCAGAACAGCAACCAGGAAAAGAGAGCAGCCACAAAGCACTGAAGGGAGGGAAAGGAGCCTCAGATCCTCTGGCTGCACCGAAGGGACACAGATTTGGGTTGCATGGTCATATTTTCCAACAAACTGCAAAGAGCTATATTAATTCCTCCAGCCTTTACTTGCCTTTGAATGCAATCACAGGAAAGGTTTGCAGAGCAGCAACATCCTGTTCTCCAACACTCCCACCACTGCTTTTTCTTTTCTTTTTTCCTTTTTTTCTTTTTTTGTAGTGGGGAGAAGAACAAGGAGACAGAAGCTAATTACTTAAATAATTACCTAATTACTCACTAAGCACTCTCAAAACATCACATCTCCACTCTGGGATGGTTGCAGCTGAAACTCCCACCAGTAGCTCGTTCACAGGTTACCACATCACTTGCAAATCACTTCGTCCCACCGCCCAGGGCCAAAAGTTTCTAGAACATTCTGGGTTTAAAAGATTCAAAGCATGCCTGGCTTACAGAAAACTCTGTGACACAGATTTGCTGAGGACCTGATTACTGGAGCAGTCGATCCCTCAGTATCCCAGATGGGAGATGATAGGAGGGATGGGGATAACCTGACTGCTCCCACCCATCCTGCAGCTTTGCTGCTACCCATCACAAGATCCTTCCCACCTGGACTACCCTTGGGAAGCATGTTCTGCCTCATCTGAACCACCCCTCGCATCCTGCACATCATCCAGCCTGTCAATGCAATCACATGTTGGGTTCTTCAGCCCATGGTGCTCTCCAGGACCATCTCTCTATAGTGTAAACTCCTGAAAGAAACAGCAGCAGAGGCCAGGGAACCATTAAAAGCACCAGTCCCTTCCCTCTTGCTTGTTTTGCCCAGCCACTGTCTCTCGCTGGGGAGAGGTAAAAATTTTGGGCAGAAACTGGGTGTCCTGGGCCTCACCAAACCCTCAGGGTGGGATGAATCTCAGAGCAGGGAGACCTTGGTCAGGTTTCTCAGGACCACGTCCAGCCAGGCTCCAGGTTCCTTCAGGGATGGAGACTTCACAACAACTTTGGGCAACTTAGTTCAACATTTTGCCATCTACTCCACGAAAAACTTTTTTCTTATATTTAAGTGGAATGTCCTGTATTTTGATCCATGTCAGACAGCGAGGCCTCACCCTGGCCATGGAGACTGACAGGTCCCCAGTTGGGTGCAAAAATCCCATTTAGTGGGTGCCCCTGTTCCCTCAACGGGGGTGTTACAGATGAATATGAAAGGAAAAGTTTGGAGATTCAACTCTTTTTATTATGGAAGTCTATAAAATAGCCACATGGATTTTTTATTTTTTTTTTAAGATCACAAAATACACAACATTCATTTTAATATGCGACACATAATATTATATACATACTAAAAACCACATGACTGAAACACATGTTCACACGGCACCAATTTCATAACGAAAAACCCCACAAGTGCTTTTTTCTCTTTTTTTAATATTAAAAACAACTGTGATAAAACTTATTAATATTTTTTCCGACAATGTTTACAATAGAGGGGGGAAAAATCATATTTTACTAAATAACAAATATTTAACAGCAAAACTTTATACTAAATATCTATTTTGAATTATAACAAAAATAGTACTTATAATAGTTTATAAAGACAGACAAAAAAAAAAATTCGTGTATAAAATAATATTATAGCAAATTGGACTGTGCTAAATAATAATAAAAAAACCCCAACAAACAAACAATTCTGAGATTCAAAGTGCTTTATTCTGCAAACCACTGCAGCAACTTTTTTAGTCAAGTTATATTAGTTAGGAATGGAAAAACAAAAGCATGACTTACTTATGCCTAGATTAAATACACACACAAACATTATATATACACATGACGTAAGCATATATATATAATGGATGTATGCATCTTACATTAACGCTTTCCAATCAACCACTCACTCAAAAGCATGTTTGGTTTTCATGTTGTAGCGACATTGGAAGTTAAAATAAAAACTTAAGCAAGACCCTTCACTGATTTCCTGTAAGCACCAGTGGGACTGAGCCCTTTCAGAAAAAACCTGCTCAAGATATTTTGCTCACCTCAGCATGATGGGAAGCCACCCACCCAGGAGCTTCAACTGGACCATCTACCGTTGTTCATTCTCCTCTCCAGCTTTCCCCTTTTTCAGCCTCCTTTCTCCCCAGCACAGTTTTATTCCCCAAAAAAGTCTCAGATGGAAATGAGAGGTCCTCGATAGCACCCGTTGGTGAGTCTTTGATGGGCTTTTTCCCTGCAGCTCCCCCCGAGGCAGCGCATCTTCCACCTCCAGCTTCTGTCCCCATATCCTACAGGGGCCCAACTTCTATAAAGACCATGGACACCCTCATGTACCACTTACCTTTCCCCAAATGTTTGCCCCTGGGAGATTGACACCTTCCCACTGCATTCAGGTTTATGTTCTCCTTTGCTTCTTTGCCCTTTGATTGCAATTAAGATTATCACTGGTAAAGTTTTCTCTCCATCAGGAACAAGTAAAATACCTGAAATCTCAACAGTGCCTGAGCTAGCAGTGTTTCATTAAAATTTTCCAGGCTGGCAAAGTAGCTGAGCCTCTGTTTCAGGGACATGGTACACACCACCTGACCTTGCTTTTGGGTTTGGTACAGCATTTACCATCCAAAGGCAAGGTCTGCATCTGAACAGCATCTCCTAGAAACCTGGGGTTTTACTGTAGGTTAAATCAACCTGAAAAGCAAGATGTGAACCCTAGCATGAGTGGAGACCCTCCACCGGGATGCTCCTGGAAGAGTTTCTGGCAGCTTGGCTGACGGCAATCTGACTTCAAGTGCTTCTCCTGGCTAAAAATCTGCCTCCCTCCTCCTTGCCTACACCAGACGACAGGCTGGCAAAGGCAACCATCACCATCGCTCGCTTCACACATCCTTCAACCTTCCAAAGAGGCACCTGCTCATCAAAAGCACAACCTGCAAAGCAACCTGGTAAGCCACATCTGCCCCTTCTCCTTTCGTATTTCAACCCCTCTGACTTATCTGAACACCCTTAAAGCAGAAAGCCAAGCTGACCACCCAAGCATTAGGAGAGGTCTCAGCCATGGTCCTTGTCTTGTTCGTTCCACCTCAGAATGCAGGAGATGAGAGAGGAGTGGAGCTGGGCAGAGAAGCCTCAAGTCAGAGAGGGATCTCACAACATGGAGAGTGGCTCTGGTCTGAACCAAACGCTTAGGGAGCTTTTACTTTGCACCTGCATGTGAGGCCATGTCCACTTTCAACAAAACCCACCCATCTTAACCTCAGCACAGAAGCCTCTTGTATGCAAAAGAAAAGAACAGAAACCCACCCAGCAAACCAAATGTAAGATACCTTGGTGGGTGCTTGTTTGTGCTGGAGAAGATTTGGGCAGGGCCCCTCTCCCAGATTAGTGGTGGGACGGGGTGGACAGCTTGCAAGGAGCCTGCCACTTGCTCTCCTTCCTGCTGAGCTCTCCCATTGCCAGACAAAACGCAAACATGAGACAAACAATGCATACGTTGGCTTATTTATAAAGATCACCTTTAATGCAAATGCCTACCATGCCTATCACTGAAACAAGCAGCTCTGAGTGGGCCGGATTTCCTCAGCGCCCCGGTGCTCGCAGAACCATGGTGGCTTGTTGGGGCTGTGCAGGCCAGAGGCTGGTGCCTGCACCTTGAGGGAGAGCAAAGGCACCGAAATGCCCCCAAAATGGGTGCCTCTGCACAAGGAAAGGGGCGGTGAGGGGCTGCGGTGGGGGAATGGGTGCACACAGGCTGTGTAGCAGCAGCAGGAAACTCAACAAGAAAAAAAAAGGACACCCCCTCACAGACACACCCCCAGAGCCTCAAATGCAAAATGCAAATATGCACTCATCTGAGACCTCGGAGGGACAACTTATCATCTGTTCAGGCCCAGATGAGGCACCACAGGGATTTTCGGTCCCATAGCAGAGGTGAAACGGCAGCACCACTCCTCCCCAGCCTGCCCAGGCACCAGCGGGAAAGGGGACAGGAACAGGCATCGCTCATCTCCCCCTCGCCAAGGAAAACCTCCAACGCCCCAAAACAAAATACACAACCAAAAAAATGAACAAAACAAACCAAAACAAACAAAAAAAAAACCAAAACCAACCAACCCAAAGACAAAACACTGTTATCACCAGCTAATTTAACACTGTTAAAAAAAAAAAGATCAGAGGCCACCCAAGAGCTGCCCTGGAACCTCTGATTACCGGCTGATTTCCAAAGCCTTTCCCACAGTCAGGCCTTTGCAGCGCTCCTCCTCGCAGCAGAAGTGTTTTATATATATTTATATATATATATTTATAATATTTAGATACTGTGTATGGTCAGACATCCCAGCTCGACTCAGGTTTTGCAACTCTTCCTCCTTTCAAGCAAAACGAGACGCATGACACCATCCCAAACTTCTCCGCGTCCCACGGGAAGAGCAAAATGGTTTTGGCAACTTCACCGGTGGAGAAAGCAGTCCTGATCCGGAGGCTCTGTGAAACGAGCATCATGGAGAAGCTTCTCGTCCCTTTCTCCTCCCCTCCTGTTCATTCCCCTGCCCCCACCCCACCCCTCCATCCCCCGGCTGCCCGTCCCTCGCGCCGCCGGCATGGGGCTTTACACCGTCGCCCCTAGCATGGCATCTGTCCCTGTCAGGATCTCATTCTGGTTGGAATCCAGTCCAAAAAATTTGACCTTGAGTCCGTCAACTGGGTGGACCACGGGCACCAGGGTGATTTTGGGGAAAGTCCTGGTGGCGAGCTCAAAGCGGCTGGTGCTGGCCAACTCGATGGCCAATGCCTTGAGGAAGAGCTTGGCCAGGTGCTTTCCCAGACAGGTCCGTACACCTCCTCCAAAGGGGAGGTAGTGGAACCTGCCATCCTTGTCTTCGCTTCGACCCTGCCCAAAACGGTCGGGGTCGAAAACATCCACGTCCTTGAAGACGGGAGCAGTGTCATGGGTGTCCCGGATGCTGTACATCACACTCCAGCCTTTGGGGATTTGGAAACCCTGCAGAGGAGAGGGAAGGGGTGGAGAGAAAACCAGAGGAATCAACCCTACTGTAAAGAGGGAAGGAGTGGGAAGACAAGATAAAACCATTTTACTTTCTCTGATTTTTCCCCATTTTCTTTGGTTTTATTATTCAAGTGTGATCCAGATTTAAAGAAAACCAGCAGCGCACAGGGCTGGGAGATGGGACTCATGGGTTTGTTCCTGCCTCTTTCCCGGGGACCCAATGGATGATCTGTTGCTATTTATTTACTTTGTGGTTGCTGGCAGGAGTCGCCTACCAGGAACCCCGTGGTGCTCAACTGCCGCTGGGCAAAGGGAAGCAGCTTTTCTTGTGCCTGTGCCGTGCCTTGCACGCCAGCCAGCCCTCCCCAGAGCATCCCATGGCTTTGCTCACACCCTGCCGCCTGTCAGCCACACACACCCAATGCACATGTCAGGGGCTGGGCGATGAGAAACAGGGTGGATTTATCATCCCCTGAGCACTTTAAAAGGTTTCCGACTCAAATCATTACATCAGTAGGATTTACAGCGACAACCCAGGTCTCAAGATTTTTTTGTTTTGCCAGTAGGAAGTTCCAGCCGTTGCGGTGAGTAATCCACATGTCATCCAGCAGCTCGGAGATGCCCTGTGCACTAAACTTTTCCCTTGTCACACCTCAATTTAGTTTTTGGCGTCAAACACTGTCACAAGTTGCACTTTGAAGCATCACGCCTGTCTCCTCTTTTACAGCTCAAGTGCGTCCCTTCCCTGCCATGAGCCAGATCCCACCACCCTCTTCTGAATCCAGAGCAAGTCCACACCCCATCATCACTGGCATCTAATCTGTCCTCCCCGAGGTCTCATCTAAGCCGGGCTCAAGTAAACCTTGCAACAGCATGCAAAAGACTGTTTAGAGGAGCTCACGGTGCAGCCTCACCCCAGAGAGACAGCAGTACTCACATCCAGCTCAAAAGTTTGCAGCACCGTCCGGTACCCCCCAGAGATGGGGGTGAAGAGGCGAAGCACCTCCTTGATGACGCAGTCCAGGTAATGGAGGCTGTTGATGTTGTCAAGCCGCAGGGAGCCCTCGCAAATGCAGCCGTTGTGGAGGATGCCTTTGCTGCGCAGCTCCTCACGCAGCTTCTCCAGGACCCGGGGGTGTTTGAGGAGCTGCATGATCAGAGAGGTGCTGGCACTGGCGGTGGTGGCGTAGGCAGCGAAGATGAGTTCCAGGGTGCCATCCTGAAAGACATGAGGAAAACTGGGGTAAGACACAGGGGATAGATGGACAGACAGACAGACTGACCAGCAACCATGGCATGTCAAGGGACAGGCACGCCTGTCATTTCTTTCCCCTCCAATATCATGGCATGTAGCACCATGGAGCAAAGGGACATTTCCCCCTCCTTGCCCTCTGCATGGACAAGTTCTCTGCCTGCTGGTGGGAGGAGGAGTGCAGAATCACTCCCCCCTCACCCCAAGATGTTTTCCTTGCCCCTTTCAGATGACGCTGCAGAGATTTCACCCACACCCAACAGCTCTCTAGCCTGATCATGTCTAAGTGCAATGTCTCTCCTTGTGCAGGCATAGGTCTTGGACACCTGCCACAGAGAGCTTCCTGCAGAGCTTCCTGCAGGATGCTGAGGGCCAGACAGGCAGGAAAAAAAACCAAACTGGGGACAGCTCTTGATAGCACATGAAGTACATGTTATGCCACGATGCTGCTGAAGATAAAAACCCGCCTAGGGCCTATCTGCTCTGCAAAGGAGGCACCATAAAACTGGATAGGTCAAGGGATGAAGCTGGTCAAGGCTGAAAGCTTCAGCAAACCTGTACAGTCTTTTGGTATTCCGTGGGAATGCTTTTTAGAAAAAGATGAGCATGAACTGCAAATAAACATGGCCCATAACCCACCAGATTCACCCACAGCTCCAAGACTAACTCTCACTGACCATCTCAAGTCTTCCCAAAAAAATGCTCCTTACACCAGCTCATTCTTTGTTCTTTGTTTGAGACTCCCTTCCCTGAACACAGCAAGGACAAGGTGGCCTTGGGGAAGATCTTTACCTTCAGCTCCTGCATGGTGAGCTCCTTGCCGTGTTCTTTGCCGCTCTCTATCAGGATGTCCAGCGCATCAGCATAGTCCTTGCCCTGTGTGTTCTGCAGTTTCTCCTGAATGGCTTTCTCCAGCCCCTTCTGCAGCGTCTCACGTGCCCGGATGCCCTGCAAAGTGAGAAGCCATCAGACCATGTAGAACACAAAGCCAGCATGATTATTGCTAGCCCATCATCCCCAGAGCTGCAGATGTGCTCAGTAAAGTCTAAGTAATACAACTGCAATTGTAGATGGGGTCAAAGAGAAGAATAAAGATGCTGAAGTTGTTCCCTGAGCAGGAGGAGCAAGCCCTGAGTGGGTGAGATTACAGGCAGGAGTAATCAACACCTACGTGCAAATGACAGGTCTGATGTGGGAGCCCCAGTACTGCACCGGTTCACAGGCCTCTGGCTCACCCTGGGATGTATGGCAGCCCCTGGGAAAACTGGCTCTCAAAGGAGAGTCGGTTCATCCAAAAGGATCCTCTTCCCAGGACCATAATGGGCTTTCCAAGCAATTTTATCACCGGGTCTCAGTAAAGCAATTCCTGTCTCTGTGCAGCTGCACTGGGCTAACCTGCTGCTGCAGATGCTTTTGGGCTGCAAACAGTTGGGCTTGTTCACACAACAACAAAATTTGCAGCGATATCCAAAGAAACAAAACCATAACCCCCATATTTCTGTTACAGACTTTCCCTGTGAAAAACATACAAAATGTTGTCTATGCTTTTTGTTATGTTTTCATTTTGCCTCGTTCATCAAGAGAAGAAGAAGGCTGTGGGGGGACCTCATTGCAGCCTTCCAGTACCTGCAGGGAGCAGAGAATCAGGAGGGGAATCAGCTTTTTAAAAGGGCAGATAATGGCAGGACAAGGGCGGAATGATTAAAAGCTAGATGATTAAAGTTTAGATTGGATATTAGGGGGAAGTTTTTTTACAGAAAGAGTGGTGAGGTCCTGGAACAGGCTGCCCAGAGAGGTGGTGGATGCCTCATCCCTGGAAGTGTTCAAGGCCAGGTTGGATGGGGCCCTGGGCAACCTTGTGTAGCTCCAGGCCTGAGGTTGGTGTCCCTGCCTGTGTCAGAGGGGTTGGAGCTCTATGATCCTTGGGGTCCCTTCCAACCCTTGCCATTCTATGATTCTATGATCAAAGAACTGAAAGAGTTCTTCAAATGAGGAGGTCCACTGACCTGCTTCACCTGGGGGCAGGAGGAAATTAACAGGAGAAAGGTCCAACAAGCAAAAACATACAGGCAAACTGCTACTGGCAAGGAAGGAAAAATCCCACATTGAATCTGGGGAGCCCTGACTCTGTTCTCCTTTGCATGGAACCACAGAGTCCCTAGTGCTCTAAGAACCTCTGAAGGGATCTTCCCCTCTGGTACACCAAAACAGGACTTTGTAGCCCAAAACGGACTCGTTTCTAGAAGTCAGAGGGTGAGAAGACATCCCACTAAGAAACCGTAGAGGTGAGGATTAGCCACCTCCCTGTTAATTCCAGACTGGCGCTACTGGCTGGTGGAGGACCCAGCCCAAATCTCTTACCCTTCTGTAGCCACTGAAGGGCAGATCCATAGGCAAGGAGAAGACATTCTCCACAAACTGCTGGTAGACCTCAAAGAGGCGGTTGAGCTCTTCATCGGGGATTCGGAAGCCCAGCAGGACACGGATGGCCATGCGGAAAGTGAGCTTCTGGGTCTCATGGTAGACGTTGATGGACTCAGGGTTGCTGCTCCAGGCCCGAAGGGTGTCTTTGATCACCAGCTGGATCTTGGGGAGGTAACTCTCCAGTGCCTCATGGCTGAAGATTTTGGAGAAAACCTACAAAAGAGAGTGAGCAGAGATTTCTACACAGTCACAACACTCTTCACCTTCGCTAGCAACCAGCTTCTGTCCATAAAAATGGGACATCGTGGCTCCACTTAGTCATTATCACCCAGATCTCATCATCCAGCACCACCAATTTCTAAAACAGTGGCCAGAAAGGGTCAATGGAGAAATATCATCTGACAGATCCTTCTCAGGCCAATCCCCACCACAAGCATCACAACACTACGGCTGTGCACACATACAGGAACAGGCAAGCTTTCCTCTCCATGGGAAGCATCAGCAGTTTCTACCACCTAGCAACGGTCCTGGTTTAATGTATGCAAAAAACCTAAGTAAAACAATTATTTTTGAGGCATTTCAGATCTCTGTGAAATCTGGTTGAACTTAGACAAGAGTTCAAGCAGGGAAGAGAGGCACGCACGTACACAGAGGCTGCGATCGCGCACGGCTCATTTCCTTGGGAAACTGGGCAAAAAACCCCTGATGTCAGCAGACAGTATTAATTTAAGCTCTGCGAGTAAACACGGCGCGGGAGTGGGCCTCCCCAGGTCCCTGATGCTAACGGCTCCTTACTCCAAGTTGGGCCAGGGCCCACGCGCTGCGTTGCAGGAGGAGCTCAGCAATGCCAGGAATGTCCCTTCAGCCCTCCCCAGTGCAGCCCACAGCACACGCTTTCATTCGGCATCCCCGCCGCATCCCTCCCAGAGTGTACCAGAGGAAAAAGTACTATTTGTTTATTTTTTACTAACCTACAGGCACACACACACACACACACATACAGAGGGCAGCACGTACACACACACCACCACCACATGCCAGGCCTCCGGGAAAATCAAATTAAAACAGGCTCCCAAGGAGGGAGCTGCAAAGCCTGCATAGCCTCCACTGGTGGCCAGGTCCCCAGAGGGGCTCAACGCAAGGTGGGGGGGCTGCAAAGTTATCAAACCAACAAGAGGAGAGAAATCAAAGCCTCCCCTCTTTCCATGAGCACTGGACTCGCTGGAGCTGTAAATGTGAGAATTTCCTCCGCAGTCAGCACTCAAAGGGAAAGGTAACATTTTCCTGGCTGTGACCCTTCATTGCTAATGCACATCGTTCACTGGGAGTTTGTTTGCTGAAATAACACCTCTGTCCCCTCGCAGCCCCGGGCAGGAGCCTCGTTAAGAATCACTTCATAACAAGCTGTACTTGGGCTGAGCCCTGAGTCAAACTCATCACACAATGCACAGCGGGACTCTCAGAGGCTCCCCGTGGAAATACCAGCATGCAAACAGGGTGGTAGGAGGAGGGCTGGGTGGGGAAAATGAAAGCCTACTGACAGACAGATCTGTCTGCAGACAGACAGCTGTCCCTGGATGGCTATGCAGAGCGGGGACATGAATGAACGGAGTGAAGGAATGAATGAACCAGCAGCAGAGCTCTGGCAAGATCATGGTGAGGGCACGAGACGGTACGGCTGCTGCTTCCTCGCCATGCTTCACAAGCTATTTTTAAGCCTGGAAAGGACAGCAATGCTTGGGATGGGTGGGAGGTGAGCGAGATACAAAAGACTGGAAGTGCTAAAGCTGAGCACCTGGGGAGGGTACAGAGGGAGCTGGCCTGATTCCTGGTGCCCATGAGCAGGACACCAGGCTTTGCATCAAAGGAGGAGAGCTGGCAGCTGTGAGCTGTGCCACAGGGATGGGACAGGATCTCCCAAGTGGGGCCAGTGAAGGGACCCCACATCTGCCCATCCAGCCACGTTTCTGCCCCCACACTGTGAGGTTTGGGGTAAGAACAGAGACTCACAGGGAATTACTCTACTGTCCCCAAATGTTTCCCGTGACTCAGTTTCTCCATCTGAAAACAGAAGCGGTGATGGGACAGCCCCTGCTTAAGGAGTACAAGGCTCCAGTCCCACTTGGAGCCACTATCCCAAGGGAGGTGGCCCCTGGAGATCACAATCTGGGGCAAACTCTGTCTTACTCCAGCTCTGCCCACCATCTCCCACAGGCAAGGGATTCAGGGACATTCCCCTGCAGCCCACAAAAAACGCAGCAGCCAAGAAAATGCTCTGGACCCATGACACAAAACCATCATCGTGGTTCCATGAACAAACCCAGGGCTAGATCTACACCCTGCAGACCAAGCCAGACTCTGATGAGGAGAAATCCCATCCCAAGGAGTGATGCTCAGCAAAAGCACAGAGAAAGGGACCCTCAAGAGGAGAAGACCAAGCCCCTGCGGATGTCAACACACCACCTGCCCAGCATGGAAGAGAGGGAGCATTTAGCACACTTTTTCTTTTTTTTTCCCCTCTTTTTTTAGCTGCCCTTTTTCTACCAGGCTCCTCCAGCCCCAGCAGGCTGCACCCCACGTCAGACAGACCCGCAGCTCCCGGTCCCTGTGCCGGCCGACGTTGCGAGCCCCGACCATGCTGCCAGCTCACTGCGACGTCCCGTCCGCTCGCCGCCGCTGCGCTCCACGCCGCCTAATCCCAGATGTCAGCAGATCCTTCCCTAGCCAGACACAAGTCTGGATCCCCTTCCAGTCACCTCCAGTTCAACCCTGCATCTTTCCAGTTGATTAAAAAGGGAGGAAAAGGCAGCCAACTTTCCCCGACAAACCTCCGCGCTTCTAGCCTAAAATTCCTGCGCCCTCTAGTGAAGCTGAACCAAACGTCTTGGCCGCTCGGTGGAGCAAGATCAGGCAAAGCCAAGGAGCATCGGTGCAAAAAAAAACCAACCCCAAACCCACGTTGTTCCAGAGCTGCCAAGAGGCAAAATCAGCACTACGGGGATGCTCTGCTAACGCCAAGATGTGATAGCACAGCTGTCGTGGGGGTCCGGCCGGGTGGCTTTGGCAGCAGTGCTGGGGCAGTGGCCAGGAGTTTTCAAGGATGCTGGGAAGCGTCCCCCTTTTTTCACATTTTGCTTGTCCTATAAGAAACAAATCTGGGGATTTTCTCTGTCTGGGGGCATTCATTTACACACAGATGATCACCCCACACAGAGGGAGACACCACCACCCAGAGAGCCTGGCTGGAAACTTCTGAATATATCTAGTATTGGAAACAGGATATTTAAAGATTTATGGTTTTCCTAAGGCAGAAAATTCCATCTCGGTGTCTCAGCTCCAGGATGTCCCAGAGAGGTCCAGCTCCATGTGGCAGCAAACTGCCCCTGGTCCCAGACAGAGAATACCCCACTCCCATGCTTCGACCACACCAAAGAGGAGAGGACATTCAAGTGAAGAGCCCTGAGCTTTGATTCACAGCTTTTTCATGCATAGCAAAGACTGGGGTGGCAAGGTGTTAGTGGAGATGATGCTTTTCATTGTGTTTCCCCTCCTTGACACTGGCCAAGCCTCCCTACTCAAGCACCACTTTCAGCCCCTGCCTTTCTGCTGACCATGACCCGTGGGTCCCCTGCTCCCACCTGCTGCACGTCGGCGCAGCAGAAAGGGAACAGAGTTTTACCTTCCTCCCCACCAGGAGGAAAACTTACCACTGGGATCAGACACCTGCAATTCATCCAGCCCACACTGGTCAGAGCTGCTGGCCTGACAGGACGAAGGCACAATGAGTGTGGAGACATTTTCACAAACCAATTTGGCACCCGCCAGCAGCTTGGCCGGCGGGACGTGTCAGGAAGCATCCAAAGCAGTGTCTCAACCTGGAGACGTACTATTTCTTCTTAAATTTCAAAGGCCAGGCGGTGTTTGTCCCAACCCTGTCCTGTCGCCACGTTATAATGGATGTCTGCCTCTCTTTGGCATCCGACATGGGGCTGCCAGACGTGGAGCCCACTGCCATGCTCCAGCGGGATTGTAAACTGTGATATTTTTGGAGCGGGATGAGAAGGCTCATGGGCAAGAGGCTGCCCTGGCATCAGGAGCACAAGCAAAGCGAAAACACAGCAAAAAAAAAACCAACTTGTGAAAACTATGCAAGGCACCACAAAGTGAAGAGGACCTCCCCAAAACCCCTCTGCTGCCCTGACACTCCACTGTTTCTAAAGGGCCTTGCCTTTTGCAGGCACACTGCAAAGAGCTGATGCTTTTTCTCCCCGTGCTGTAATTGGGAGATAGAGCACATGGACTGCTCCAAGGTCTCTTGCTACGTTCCATCATGTGAAGAATGCAGGCCCACTGAGTAGCCGAGAGCATCAACCCCAGACCACCCAAAATGAGCAACAATGGGTTTGCCCATCGAAGCGTAGCGCTGCACGCAGAGTACAGGTGAGTGTGGGGGCCCTGGGGGAGCTGAAGGCAGCAACCTCGCCAAGGGAGATATGCAAGAGCCCCATGAATGCTGCAAGCTGTCTCCAAAGGCAGTCTGGTTGCAGTAGCTGGAGTCTCCAAAGCACCCAGATGAAGAAAAGGAATGGAGTGCATTTGCAAAGAGCAGTTTCACTGAAATGCAAATGTTTCTTTAAAAAATGTGCTGAAAGAAAACCCTGTAAAGATCATTTTGGCATCCTTGGGCCATGTCACGATGATCACACATCCTTCAGGGTGGCCAGTAGCCCTAATTTTATCTTTTTTTTTTTTTAAACATCTAGGACTGTAATAAATTTTACCATTTTTAATTTCCACTTGAGTTCATAATAAAAACAAACCAAACAAAATGGGCCATTTCCCCATGGCTCAAAAATCTCCATGTCCAAGCATCTCTCCTACAAACCCTCCACATGGCATCGGAGACTAGCTTTCAATCCAAAACCCTTTAACAGACCAAAGGGGTTGTGATGCACAGCCTGGGGGTAGAGCAAGAACAAGCAGGACACCCTACCTCTGTCTCAGCACCCCCGTCTGCAAAGTTGCCTCAGGTCTCCAAAAATCCAACATTGTCATCAGCAAAATGCAACCAGCTATGTTGAGAAAGTTAGGCATCTTAGCCCACTTCATGGGGATACCTAAACACACTGCAGCTCTTCAGCATCTGTGTGCCTACACCACTTCTGAAGGGCTGCTCCAAGTGCCCACCCCCCGTTTATTCATGGGCCACCAGTGCACCTGAGGGGAGAAAAATTCACCTTGCATATTGTAGCCACCCTTCAAAGAGGAAATCAAACACAAGAGAGGAAGAGAAATAATATATCACATTACAAAATCATGCAATCACAGAACACCAGACTGGTTTGGGTGGGAAGGATCATCCAAGTACCCTAAGTGCCCCCCCTGCCATGGGCAGAGACACCCTCTGCTAGCCCAGGATGCCCAAAGTCCCACCCAGCCTGGCCTTGAACATTGCCAAGGATCCAGAGGCAGCCACAACTTCTCTGGGCAGCCTGTGCCAGGGCCTTCCCACCCTCCCTGGGAAGGATTTCTGCCCCACATCTCCTCTCCATCTGCCCTCATGCAGCTGAAGTTCATTCCCCATATCTTGACCCTCCCTGCCCTTGTCACCAGCCCCTCTCCAGGTTTCCTGGAGCCCCTTGAGGGACTGGAAGGGGCTCTGAGGTTTCCCTGGAGCCTTCTCCAGGCTGAACCAGCCCAGCTCTCTCAGCCTGTCTCCAGAACAGAGATGCTCCAGCACTTGGAGCATCCACAGTGGAGCAGAGAAACAGGAAACAAACAGGACCTGTGTCCAGCCAGAAAGAAAAATAAGAAAGGTGGGGTGAAGAAGAGGTCCAATGGGCCAAGCACCCGCTGCCTGTGACTGGTGTCTTTGCCTGGAGCTGTGGAGAAAGAGAATCCTGCAAACCCACCAGGCACAGAGCTCATCACAGCATCCATTCACAAGTGTCAGATGGCTGGGCTGAGCTGGGATAGGCTGTCCTGTTCTGGTTTTGGCCATGCACTAAATCCCCAATCTGTGACATGAAGATAAGTGCTTACCCAGACCTAAAGAGAAGCAGAGCAGCTTGCCCAGGCAGCAAGGATAGTGCCCTGTGCACTACTGCAGAGCCAATGCAGGAAAGTCCCCTCTTTGCTGACCTCCTGCATCTTCCTGGAGCACAGAGGGTGGACAAAAGGAAAGGGTACCCACGTATTTAAGTAACCCAGAGCACAGACTCACCTAGAGACAAAGCCAGACTTGGCAAAGAAACTAGTCTCAAGTGCTCTTCTGTGGGAGCACTTAGTCCTCTGTCCTGCCAAGTGCTCCACAGGCTGGGAGCAGAGCAGAGGACAAAGGGCAGCTACATTCGGGGAGGGGATGAGAGGGAAACCCTCACTCCATGATGCAGCCCTCTCCATCCTAAAGGAGAAATTGATAGGACAAGGAATAATGGCTTTAAACTGAAGCCAGGCAGATTTAAACTAGATATTAGGAGGAAATTCTTCACTATGAAGCCAGGTTGGATAGGATTTTGGGCAACCTGGTCTAGTGGAGGGTGTTTCTCCCATGGCAGGGAGGTTGGAACTAGAAGGCCTTTACATTTAGCTGTAGAAGTGCCACCTAAGAAGTAACAGAGAGCATCATTAATCTGAAACTAAGCACTCAGTCCCCAGAGGGATGAGCAGGACATTATGAGCCACAACTCCGCAGGTTGCTTGAGCTGCTTGGAAGGATGGACTATGATGCAGCAAACAAACAAATCTACCCAAAGAAAATGCAGAACTGATCCTGAGTCTGAAAAGTCCTCTTCCATCCCTGGAATTAGGTCCTTGCATCCCCCATTCCCACACTAAATTGGAGCCTGGACCCATGCAGAGCCACAGGCTGTAGACTTCCAGCCAGCACAGAGCATCACAGCCCAAGGAGGGGCTCCATCTTCTCCATGCCCCACAAGACATCCCATAGCTTCCATCCTGAATGGCACAGAAAGGGAGATCAGTCTGCATTACAGAGGTTGAGCTCACAGGGTATATCCATACAGCTCCTGTGCTGTATCCATGCTCCGACTCAGCACAGCTTCTCAAAGCCAGGTCAGAGCTTGCAGGGAATTTTGGGGTAGAAGGCACTATGAAAAACACATTAAATTTGTCTTTCAGCCAGGAGTGCCTGTGCTCTGCTTTTTTTTCCCCTTTTTAATCCATTGGAATGACTCTGGATTTACACCACTGTAGATGACAGCGCTACTTGGTCTAAAGTCAACGAGCCAACCTAGCTGACAAATTCTTCCCCGAGACCGCGAGCAGGAGCCCTCCTCCATCAATGAAAGCCTTTTCTCTGGCTCCAGTGGCTTTAGCCCGTGGGTTAAAGCTCACAGGGCAGCAGCCCGACACGTACACACTGAGAAGGGGCTGGGGCAGCTGGAATCCAGCCTGTTTGTGCTGACTGATACAACTTGGGGGGGATGGGGGGATTGTATAGAAGGGGATGGTTTCCTTTCCACTGTGGGATTTACAAGCTACACAGAGGGGGGCATTGGGATTGGGTGGAAATGCAAGGAAAAAAACAAACAAACAACAAATCTAAAAAACCCCTCTTAACAACTGGGATCGAGGGGGTTTGTAGTGTGAAAGGTATGTTCCTGCTGCCTCCCATCCCTCCTTCCTCCTCCCACCCTTCTCCCCCCATCTTCCTCCTTCCCTCCCTCCCCCCAGTCCAGCCCACAGCAGCTGGTTTATATTTGGTTGTAAATTTATGGCCCCTTTTGCGTTCTTAATCCTCTTGCAAACTATATTAAAGCCTCAGACCTTTCTACTTGGTGCTAATAAGCTCAACACTTGTATGCCTCCAAGGCAGAACATTAATTGTGGTGTGTTAATGAATGATGTAGTTTTGGACAGTGAGACAAAACAGGCCATTTCTCTGCACCACTGTCTGCTTCCTCCTTGAGTCTCTGGGTCTAGGATGTCTACCCAGCCCACGGACTGCTTTTATTTTATTCTTTCTTTTCCTTTTTTAAGCCAGCTGTGCCTATTTTGGGATTACTATGCTGGAACAGAGCACAGGCCCGGCAAGTCCAGCACTCTCCTGCCAAGGCTGGATGCTTCCGAGGAAAGTCTGAGTCCCACCTTCCCCGTGCACCGTAGCACACCCGCGCCAGCAGTGCGTATCCTGCACAAGGAAACTCCTTCCTGGCCTCAGGCGCTGCTCAGTCTCGACCTAAAAGCAGAGAGCCATGCGTCCTGACCGCTTCCAATTCCCATTTCCTTCTCTGCCAAGATGCCGGGGTCCCTCATAGGCAGAGGCACAGGAATGTCTCCCTCTCTGTTTGCTGAACTTCAACTTCCCACTGGCCTTACATCCCATAAAAACAGAGCCCATGCTATCGCCCTGCCTATGAGCAGATTTGCTTTGCCTTCGTTACAGCTCATATTGACCCAAGGATCAACACTCCCAAAAGACCCACAGGGTAAATCCGGAGTGACTGCACTGATTTCACTGGGGTTTCACAGGTAGAAATGAGACCTCATGAGTAGAAATGGGAACTGAAGATGTCTACAAAGACAGATCTAGAGTGAGACGTGAAAGGGATTGAGTGAACAGACAGGCTGGGACAGACTACAGCAGATGTTGCATGTCTGTGCCACCAAAACAAAAGTAGGATGGGGAGAGCACTGGAGCCAGAAATGTGGTGTAAGGAGCACCCTCAGCCAGGCACTGCCCCCAGTCACCCCTTCCAGATGAGTTACTATAGGAGAACAAGAGCATCCCTTCACCAGGATACATCACATATGACACTCCTAAGGAATGATGTGTATCTTTCATGTGATGGGGAGGGACATGGATCTGCCACCAAAAACCCAGAGCCCATGCCTATGTCTGTGACCAGCCAGACATGAGAGAAGCGTGGCTACTCCTGCCAATAACCTGCAAGGTAATTTTGAGGCAAAATGCCACCACAGAGGAATAGGCTGTAGTGTGGGTTACCCAAATCCTTCTCCAAAATCAACATAAACTCCATGACCCAACAGCAGTAACAGCCTCTCAGTAGATATTCATCTCAGGAGGGAGGTTGAGGAGTTTTGGGTTGCTTTTGTATACTACTTGTAAACCGTTCTTATCGACCAGCTTCATCTCAGGCCAAAGACAGAGCCAACACTGATGACATCTGCAATAAAGTGATACCCCTGTCATGGGTAAGACTTGCACCCAGCCCTGCTCTCACCATCCATCCCTCCCCACAAGCTGTCACATCCCTGGGCAAAGTTGACTTTGTCCCCAGAGAGCCCCCCTCTCCAATAACTGGAGAGTTCATTCCCCAAAAGGGGGAAGTTTTCTCCAATTTATATTAACTTTGACAGCTTCCTGCAGGGGAGCTTTAATAATTAGGGGATGGGAGAGCAGAGAGCTGCCATAGCTACCAGCTTGTTAATATGGCTTTGTTCCACCCAAGCCCCTTTCACACGTGCATCTCGGAGGCTTTTATCAACACCTTGTGAGATTAAAACCTCTGGGATGGAGAAGTGGATTTTCACTCACTTTATGGAAGAGGATACTGAATCCATGAAAAATCCTGAAGAGAAGCAGAGACAGGGAAACAACAGACCTGAGAGAAGAGCTCCAGGGACTGAGTTGCACAACCCACCTCTTATCCCATCACCATCACCAGCAAAGCATCCCACTGCAGAGCCAGTATCGATAGCTGCAATTTGCTGATCTTGGAGTCACACTGAAGAGCTAAATCTCTTTGGAAAGCTTCACAACACATGGCCAGCAAAACAGACGATTTCAATGGCAAGCTACCAGAAACATCGTGCAAGAACATGTTGGGTTTAAAAGTCTTTGCTAGCGCTTGTCTTCACATCTCAGTGACAATCTGTCCCACCAAGAAGATACCATGGTGCGATTGCCAGGGAGTGATGAAAGAGTATCTGCCAGGGCTGCTGCAAATAAGTGCAATTCCACTGGCTTTTAGAAGATGATGAGGACTTATTGCAGCTGGTGGTCATATAAGGGTCAGAGGAACAAGAGTTAGAGACAACCCCAATGGTTGGAGTTGCAGCAGAGGGTGAGCACATGGGGTTTCACGCTCCGCCTCTCCTTGTGTTGGCTGCCACCCTAGACCACAAGCAGCTTCATGAGAAATTTTACCTCACAAACGACTTCTGGCAAGGCCAGAGGAGAAAACACCTAAAAGCTCAAACTCAGAGATGAGGGAGAAAATACCATGAGGGGTGGATGGAGCTACTGCTCCAGAAAGCCCCAGAATGCTTTGAATTGAATTATCAAGAACCTAAACGGTTTTCCAGGAAATGCTACTGCTCTTTTCTATGGAGCTTTCAGACTGCTCTGGTTCTTTCTGTGTTTACTTGCATCCTTACTACAAAGGTCACTGAAGCCAGTGAAAAATGCTGTCTTCTGCCAGCCAGTTTCTTTGCTCAGTTCCCCAAAGGGTCAAGAGGAAGGTACAGACTGGGCACCTAAGAGAAAAACTTAGGAGGAGCAAGTTTAAATCTTGTACCTAGTGTTTCCACCTTGGACCTCTCACAGTCTCAGCAGCTGGGTGGGGAGAGTTAAAAATCAACACTGTTTAACAGCAACAAAAGCTCAGGGCTAATGAACTCAAAAGACACAGGTAATTTCTGCTGGTAGAAGGCACCTGGCCTGGAAAAAGACTTTAATCCGGGCATTGCAATCTCACCAAGAACAAAATGATCTATTTTTCTATTGGTTCACCTTATCTTGGCGTGCGCAACTCAGTCCAGGGTGAGGGATGGTTTGCACAGGGGAGAAGGCAATTCTGGTTGCTGGGCTCAGGGGTGCGTGACATTCAAGGTGCTCTGCTCCATGAAAACAGTAATTAAGAGGAGACCAAGTGAAGGAATCAGAATAACCTCCTGTTTTCAAAGGGAAGGGAAACCGCTGAGCCCAGCATACCCAACCCCATGCCGCTGAAAGAGAAAGCTTAAAAAATAATTAGCTACTCTGGCGTCCCGATGATATGGAGAAAGCGTTTGCTCTTGGGTATGCAAGAGCTGGAAGCTGAGGCAAGGTGTGCGAACAGGAGCAGGCAGAGCTGGGAAGGGTCATCCCAGGATAGTATTCTGCCAGAGTACCTGTTCTCAGGAGGCTTTAGCCATCCCTCAAGGAGGAATTAGGATCCTTGCCAACTTGGGATTGTGCAGGATGCCAAAAAATGGGAACTCAAAAGGGTTTGGAGGAGGAGAAAGGGGATGCAGACTAGACTTCAGGCTTAGAAAAATCCAAAAGCACTGGGATTCACAGTTTAGAGTGTGACATGTATTTCCCATTAGTTTAAAAACACAAAAGTGAAAACATGGGGTATAAATACTGAGGGAGGGAATCTCTCCTCTCCACACTGCTGGTATTGCTCCTTGCTGCTGCTGGCACTCCCCATCCGAGCTGTGGTACACATTACAAGTCCATCAGGATACCACAGAGGTCAGGCCTCCCTTTTCCATGACCCTGTTCTCATAACCCACGCTCTCCTCGCCTCCCCCAGTGCCTGGGCCTGAGGTCTGAATTCCGCGGTTTTATTAAGGCAAATCGCAACCAAAGGCCTTCAGCTACCCGCTTTCCAGTAGCAAAAATTATCTTGCCATGCAGAAGATAAAAGAAGCAGCAAAGGAGCACAGAGCACCTTCAAAATCTCCAGCTGCCGCCATTTAACCCTGCCTTGATAGGAAATAAAGAGGAGCCAAAGCGACTGCCTTCTTCCCAACAGCGCAGGAAAGCACAACGCTCCCCATTTCCCTGCACCTCTCCTGCTGCAAATCATGCAGGGAGTCCCATGAGCTATCGCCCTTTCTCTTCCACAGCAAGGTTAGAAAAAGTATCTCCCCCTCTCAAGAAGAAAAAAAGTTGTAACCCAAGCAAATGGGGGTGTAATTGGGAACAGGGGGTTTGCCCAGGCCTTGGGTTGTCACAGCATTGCTTGTGGTGTCACTCAAGTCCCAGCTGCCCACATTAAGGAATGTGACTAATGGGTGTCATGGGGTGTTTGTTTTCTCATCTCCCCCAGGAGAAGAGAGCGAGCTATTGGGTTTGGAGAGGATTTTACAGAAATATATATGCCAAAATAGGAAATCCTGCTGGAGCAGGGAGAGGAGAGCTGGCCTTGCCTCAGGGCAGGGACTGGGGCAGCCTCTTTTCACTGGGTACCGTGCTGGCCCTTCCCAGCAGTGCTGTCTCTAGGGGAGGGACACACTACCTTCACCTCAAATCTGCTGCCTGGTCCAACCCATCCTCTGAAGGACAAGATGTGAAAGGCAGCACCCACACTGCTGCATCAGCCTGCACAGGCTGTCAACTCTACACCACCGCCTTTGCCTGAGGGAGCTCCGCTGGTGGGGGGAGCATGAGGGTGATCCCCCACATCTGCTCAGACTCAACGCCCCAAAACCACTGTGCCCTGCACTACCCACCAGCCTGTAAGAAGGGTCTCATCCCGGGATCCCAAGGGGGTGAAGCAAGGCAAGACCCCGGGAGGGTCTCAGCACCCCCCCAACAAGCTTGGTCCCTGCATGCACTTCATCTCTGGACCCCATCAGCACCCCAATTTCCCTGAAATAAAACGCACAGAGAGCCCCACCTCCCCAGCAAGTACAACTCCCACGACATCTCCTCGCAACACCTCTCTGTCAAGCCTGGAAATGAGAAGGGGGGCGGGGGATGGTGTCCCACTCGTTGCCCCCCACTGCCCTCCCGCTGCCCGCATTGCCCTTTTAAGGGCCCTCTGGGACCGCGCTCACCGCTCGGTTCACGGTAGACCCCGGCACACGTGCCACCGGTTGCGGGAGGCGGGGGGGAGGCTAGTGGGGTGGTGATGGGGTGACGGGGGAGAGTGAAAACACCTCCGTTCTCAGCAGCAACCTGCGGGGCAGCCCGGCGCCTAACACCTTCCCCTCACCCTCTTGCCTCCTCATCGCCCTTTTAAATTCCTCAAAGGCATCGAGCCCGGACAGAGAGGGGATGGGATGGGATGGGATGGGTAGGGATGGGTACGGGGACGCCCACGCGGGACCTCCAAATTACGGGAAGGTCCGCGGGGAGATGGGGAAGGGGGTGCGGAAAGGAGAGGAGGGCGATGGAGAAGAAGAGAAGGGGTTCCCCCCACCCCACGCTGCCCGTCCCTCCTCCCCCCCCCCGCCCTCGTCTCGCGTGGGAACCTCACCTTCCTCTTGTGACGGTGGATGTCGCCGATGGAGTTGGCCACGGTGTTGGGCCCCAGCAGCATGCGGGTGCTGCGCGGCCACTCGGTGCTCACCAGGTGATGCTCGCCCATCAAGATCTTCCGCACGTTTTCCGCCCCCGTCACCCGCACCAGCGGCCGCCCCAGCAAGTGCGTCTTGAAAACGTTCCCGTACTTCTCCCGCCGCGAAGACTGGAAGCAGGAGCCCTGCGGGGGAAGGGGGGAAGCAGGAGTGGGGGGGGAAATACGGGGGGGGGGGGTAGGTTACCTCTCTAATGCCCGCGCAGCCGCACCCACGCGCGGGGATCCCCACGGAGCAGTTTGAGGGGGGGGGGAAGGGAGAGGAGGGGGTATCGTCGCGCTTGCAGGTCTGATGGAAACCCAGCTCGAAGTGGGGAGGGAGAGAGGGGTAGCCCCCCCGCATCCCATCCACACTCAGCCCGGCTCCCTCCGAGGGGGAACCCGGCGCTGCCCGCGGCGCGCCCTCTCCTCCCGCTGCCCCGGCGGGGGTCGATGCCCTCCACCCCCTTCCTCCTCTTCCCTCTTACTTCTACCTTTACTTCCCCTGGCACTTTTTAACCTTTCTTTTTCCCCCTTTTCTCTCTTTCTTCCCCCTCCCATCCTCTCCCCCCCCCCCCCAGATGAATTTACTCGAAAGGTTGCAATTTGCCTAAGTAAATCTCCAGATTTAGGAGAATTTAATAACTTTCCCACATGCTCCGGGAGACGGGGTGGGGGGTGGGGGGGGGAGGAAGGCTTTTGTCGGCGAGGAGGCGGATGGAGCCGCGGGGGTGGGGGTGTCCCGTGTCGTGTGTGTCGTGTGTGTCCCCCCCCCCAAAAAAAAAAATCCCCCATTCGGAGTGGGGGAGAGTAGCTGCGAGCGCTGCAGCTCCGCGCCCCGGTGCCGGGTTGTGAGTGCGTGTGTTTATTTTGAAACAAAAGCGCGGTTGTGATTTTCAGATGTTCAGGTGACCCTGTTTCTTGATCTGCGTAAATATAATTAAAGTCCTTTTTGTGGCATTAATAAAGAGTTATTTGTACACCATTTCCAGGGCAGCACAAAGAGGACCTTTATGTGGGAGAAGTTTCGAATGGAGTCCAATTTATACAAAATTTTGTATTTTTAGCCCTGGACTCTGTTTGGACGGAGCCTGTGGAAAAGCGAGAACCCTTTTCTGGTCCCCCTGTAAAAATCTGATAAATTTCTTTAAAAAATAAAGCCCTATTGAGAGCGTGCGGTTAACCCCTTCAGCGCCGCTAGAGGGGAGGGGGCCAGCCGGGCAGCGGGGCCGCCGCGTCGGGCTCCTAGCTCGGGGCTTCCCCGGTAGCGGGGAGAAGGGGGGGGGTGGGGGGAACGGTGGGCCGGGGGAACCGGGGAACGCCGCAGCCCTCGCAGGCGGGACCGGGCTGCCCTGCCCCGTCGCCGGCTCTGTCATCCCTCGGCGGTCCCGTCAATGAAACGCGACCTTCGCCGGCGGGAGCATCCTCTCCAGGATCCCGTGTGCTTATTCTTATTTTTATTTTGCCCCGGGAGGAGGGGGTGGGAAACCCTCCGGCTAATTTTCCTCGGAGGTTCCTTCCTGGGATGCTGCGAGCCGCGGGGTGCCCTCAGCCCGGCCTGGGGCTCCCCCCGCAGCGGGGCACCCCTCGGCCGCCTCCTGCCTCCTCTCCTCCTCCCTTTTCTCTTTAATTTTTTTTTTTTCCCCCTCTCTCTTTTTTTTGGCAGTCACCCTCTCGCAACGACGGTCCGAGGGGATCCCGCTCCGCCCGCCGCTGTTCAGCATTTAGCAAGGTTAATCCCGGGTTAATCTACCGACTTACCTCCGCGGGCTTCCCCCAACACCGGACCCGAGCCGGGCGCGTTACAAACCCGACGGGAACAAGCCCTGGCGACGGGAGCCCATTGCACCGGCGTGGGGTGGCGAGCGGGCGCCCATCCACCCTCGCCCCGGGGCTACCTCCCACTCTCGGCTTATTTTCCTCCCACCCCCCTCTTTTTTTTTTTTTTTTTTCCTTTTTCCTCGAGGATTTCGGCTGGGAGCGGTGAGGGGGGTTGAAAAAGGAGCTTTTTTTGGCAGCGCGGGGGACACCCCAAGCCTCCTCCCCGGCACCGAGCAGCTCCCGCCCGGGGAAAGCCCGGCAACCGGGGAGCGCGGCGTGGCGGCCGCTCCGGGGCGAACCCAGCCGGGCCGGGCTCCCGCGGTTTCCAACACGTTCCCCCCACCTCCCAAAAAAACCCATCTTCCCTTCCACCAGCCGCTACCAGCCCCCTTGCCCCAACTACCTCCCCAGCTCGCCGGTAACCCGCATGATGCAATCGAAAGGAAAAGGGGGGGGGAGGTTGAAAAAAAGTTTTTACAAAAAAAAAAAAAACCCTGAAAAAAACATAATTAAAAAAACCACCGGTCCCAGCCCACCTTCCAGGGAGGGAAGGGAAGGGAATCCTCCTTACCTGCAGGAGCCAGTGGAAGGTTTCTCCGATTAAAGGGAATCCCATAGAGCCTTTAGGGATTGGTAGCTTGCAGGTTTTGTCGCGGGTGGCAGCCAGCGGAGCTGCCACAGCTGTTGGGACACGGCCAGCAGCAAAGTCAGTGACACCAAGCACGCCGCGAGGGTAGCCAGTGCCGAGACGAGATCAAAACTTGCAAAAAGCATATTTGGAAGAAGGAGGAGGAGGAGGGTGGGGAGAGAAACAGCCCCTTGACAGGCACCACACTCGCACCCACACACACACACACACACGCACGCACGGAAAGAGGGCGATTGCGGAGCGCACGCTAAAGGCTGCCTGGGGGGTCTTTTTTTTGGGGGGGGAGGGGGGCTGGGCTCGCCCCCCTGTCGCTGGCAGGTTAGAAAAACAACAGGGGTGGGGGGGGGGGAAAAAAAGGAGGGGGGAGGAGAGGAAAAAGAAGAAAGATCTGAGAAAAAATAAGAGGGTGCTAAACCCAGTTTCTCCTCTGTCCCTCTCTTAAAACTTTGCTCTTGCTTGGAATAAACTTGATAGAGTGACACAGGCGAAGAAAAAATAAAAAAACCACCAAAAAACCAACCAAAACACCCCACACACAAAAAGAGAGGGGGAAAAAGAAAAAGAGAGGGGAAAAAAAAACCCCCAACCAACAAGACCCCAAAAAGGGGGGACTCACACACACGCGACTGAGTAGCCAAAAAAATCGAGGGGGGGGGGAGAGGGGGAGGGGGGAAAGAGGGGAGAAAAAAAAAAGTGCAAAAAGAAAAAAAAAAAAAAAAGACCCCAAAAAAAGTCCAAATGCAGATGCTCTGGCTCTCGCTCGCTTTCAAGGCAGTCACACACACCAGAAGGGGAAAAAAAAAAAAAAAAAAAGGAAAAAAAGGAAAAAAAAAAAAAAAGGAGCGAGAATTTAAAAAATATTAAAAAATCATAAAATAATTCAGCCACGACCTGGAGAGATGGAAGAATTAAATAGCTATATATATGTATCTATATATACGGAGCGAGACGGATCAGTTTATATCTCTATCTCTCTATATAAATATATCTCTATAAATATATATATATATATCTATATGCCGGTTATTTGTTAGCCCCAGACTTTTCACCAGACTTCTGTAAGAGGGAAGCAGGGCTGCTGCCCCTCTCAATGTTGAGTTTGAGTAAAAAAAGAAAGTCAATGTGTGTTTATATAGAGGCGGGGAAGCCGGGGCTGGGCTGGCCGCCAGCACGGCTGCTCCCCCCCCGCACACCCACCCTCACTTCAGAGGGCTCCGGGGAAAGGAGGAGGGGGGGGGGGAGGCGGGCCGAGCCGGGCGGACGCGGCGCTGGAGCGTGCGAGCCCTGGCCCGCCGCCCGCCGCACGGTCACGCCGCGCTCCTCGGCCTCATCTTCCTCCTCCTTCTTCTCCTCCTCCTCCTCCTTCGCCGTTCGTACCTTCGGCCTGCGGAGAGACAAGCGCGGGTCAGCCGCGGTGCTTGGTGCTTGCCCCTTCCCTTCCCCCCCCTCCATTCCCCCCCCCGGGCTGATTCCCCCTCCTCAAGTCATATCCCTCCTCCCCCAATTAATCCCCCTCCCCAAGTCATATCCGTCCCCAAATAATTCCCCACCAATCACACCCCCCCCTCCCCCAAAATATTTAACCCTTAAGGATGCCTTCCTTGGAATGATTCCCTTCTCTATCATGTTCCCCCCACAGTGACTTACCCCCCCCGCCCCCTTGATGATTCTCCCCTCGTGAAGGTCTCCCCACTATTTCCTAATGATTTCTCCCTTGCAATAATCCCCCCAATATCTAATCCTTAACCACCCCCCTCCCCTGCAATGATCCCCACTCTATATCTCTATTTAACCCTAAATGTTTTTCCCTTACAATGCCCCCCAATATTTAACCCCAAATGACTTCCTCCTCATAGTGATTCCCTCTCCCAAGATCTACCCCCTACAATGACACCCCCCCCAGCAATGATTCTTCCCCACAAGTGATATCTCCCGATGATTCTTCCATTTCAGTGATTCCCCCACAATATTTGCCCCAGACGATGACTGTCCCCCTCCTCAATAATGTATCCCCTCTATTAATTTGCCCCTCTTTCATTACTTGCCCCTTGCAATGATTTACCCACCCCATAATGATTCAGACACCCCCCCCCACACTATTTCCCCGCTTGCAACTCCTTGCTCTCCTCCCATAACTACCCTGCTTCAAATGATTTACCCCGCTGCAATGATTTGCCCCTTCAGTGATTCCCACCCCCCTCGCCCAAGGATTTACCGCCTGCAATGATGCCCTCTTGAAACGACCTGCCCCCCCTTCCCCCCCTCCCCCAACTGTTTGCCCACTTGCATTGATTTCCCACCACCAAGTATTCGCTCCCAGTGATTTGCCCCTTGCAATGACTGACTCTTTACCCCCATGATATTTTTCTGGTTTACTATATTCCACACACACTTTTTTTCCCCCCCCCGTGATTGTCCCGACCTCCCCCCCTTCCCCCCCCCCCCCCATTTCCGGTGCTTTCCAGGACAGGGGAGATCAGGTTTGGGGGGGGGGGGGGGCGGACACACACACACACACTCCCGCTTTAACCGAGGTGCGTTTTTAACCCAGACACTGCCTTGCTCAGGAGGCTGCAATACATCTCCCTCACCCCCCTACTCCTACCCCCCCTCGCCCAGCCACAGCAGCGATGGAGGCAAAGGCAGGTATCCGGGCTGCCTGGTTACAGGCAGTTTTGCAAAGCATTTGCTTCAGATTACAGGAAAAACAAAAGTTCATTGAGTTCCCCACTTCTCCTTCGCCACCCCCCCACCACCCCCCTTGCCTCGCGTCCCCCTTTAGCCTCCCCAGATGGTTTGAGTCTGGTGCCCGGTGGGGCTGCGGAGCGCCGAGAGGGGCTGAGGGTCTCTCCCATGGCTGTGGCTCGGGGGAGTGTGGGGGTGTCCCCCTTCCTTTGGGGTGGCCCGGGACTAGAGTCTCTTCTCTGGGATTCCTCCTCGTCCCAGTGTGGAGATGGACCCGGGGTATGGGGATCCTCCCGGAGCACCCCCGGGTGGATGCAGCGATCCTCCCCTCCTAGCATCCTTAGGCAACCCCCGGCGCAGGGAGCTCCGCTCCCCCGCTCCCGGTGCAGCACCCGCCCGCGGCAGGGACACAACTCAAGGCAGAGGGTCCCCACATCCGCGCATCCCCGTAGACTTGGTGCTCACCCCCCCTTTCTCTGTGCATCCCGGTGCAGAGCATTCTCCCTCCCTCCCCTCCTCCCATCGCATCCCCGTATACCCCGGCGAAGGGAGTTTCCACCACCCGCCGGTGCATCCCGGTGGAAGAAGGACCCCCGCACCGTCCCTCGCGCCTCCTCCCGGTGAGCCCCGCCGCAGGGAGCCCGCCCCTCCGGTCCCCGTGCGCTCAGGTGCACGAACCCCTTCTCCGTGCACCAGGCTGCAGGGAGCTCCCCCCCCGGTGCAGGGAGGCTCCCTGCCCCCGGGCGCGGACAGGCATTCCGCCCCCTCCCCCCGCCGCCGCGCTCACTCTTTGCCCTGCCGCCCCACCCGGTGGCGGCCGGCGGCACTGCAGGCGGCGGCGCGCAGGTGTCCGCACCGCTCCGCGGAAGGCCGAAGCCTCGTCGTCCCCGCCGGGTGCCGCTCCGGCTCGGCCCGAAGCTCCTCCTCAAAGCACCTTCCTAAATCATCTTCCTAAAGCACTTTCTCAAAGTGCCACTCCACACACCCCCCCTCGCCCCCCCAAACATCTTCCCTAATTAGCTGCCCAAGCACTTTCCAAATGCACCTTCCCCAAATCTCTTCTGCCACACTCCCCAGGGTTCCCTGCCTGCCCACAACCCTGGGACACTCCCCTTTCTTCCCCTTCCCTGGGGCTGGCAACCCCAGCTTCATCCCTGGATCCCACCAGCCCCCCTGGGCCAGCCAGCCTGCACACCTCAATGACGAACACCTCAGAGACCCCTTGTTAAACAGGGAAAATAGGGGCAGGGGATTCAATTCACTCCTTGTCTGTCCACCCCACACCTCCCGGGGCAGTGACAGCCGGCATGACACCAGGCTCAGCATCAGACCAGGGCTGGGGGCTCAGAGTCTCAAAAAGACACTTAAGAGAAGCACATTCACCCCAACAGCCTTGCTTTGGCTCCTGAACCCCCAGCGCCAGGAACCCCCAAACTGTGGGGCCAGCCACAGACATGCCCAGCCCTGAGGCCTTCTCTGCCTCACCCTCCTTCTCCCCTTCCCAAGGAAAAAAAACATCCCCAAGATGCTCTTACGGCCATCCCCCTGACATGGAGCTCATGTCCTGCAGTGTTTCCCACTGTGTGTGAAAATGCCCCCCATGAGGGGCTGGGAGAGGGACAGAAATAACCCACCAGCACCTCTTTTTTCCTAAAAATCTTTTTTTCCCACTGATGGAAATTCAGAGGTAAAGGGGAGAAGCCTAAAAATGAATAGATAGATTTTTTTCAGAGGTTTCCTTTGTTTGGTTTTTTTGTTTGGTGGTTTGGGTTGGGTTGGTTTAGGGTTTTTTTTTCCAGAATTCCCCCTTCTTGAGAGTTCAGAGGGAAAATGTCTTTCCCAAGGTCAACAGCAGAGCTGAAACCAGGTCACCAGGGCGCAGCCACAGCTCTGCCCAGGCGCTCCCCCAACTTTTACTGCAATCTGCATAATTTTATCATCACCCACAAATAAAGCCCAAAAGCCCGTGAAATTGCAAATGGGGTGGAGAAAGCAATGGGCTAGCAATAATTTGTGAGGAATAGAGGGGTGATGGCACCAGAAAGCAACAGGTTTGACATAACCAGCCCGAAGGAGCGTTCAGGTAGATGCTGCTCCAGCCAGGAATGAGCAAACGTGAGGAATTCACTACCCAGGGATGAGGCTGAACCCAAAAGCAGCAGTGGATTTGGCGCTTGATGCTACTGACTCCCATATCCTGGGACTCTCTCCTGCTTCCCCCATGAGGTCACATCCACAGAGTCCAAGTTACAATACAAACAGGACCATGAATGTTCCTGTTTCTCGAAAAAGCAGAAAAGTCAGTGCAAGGAGGGAACAACCTTTCCCAGGATAAGCTCCCTCCAGGCTCCCCCCACACCCTCACTGACAGATGCTGCTCTTGTACCCTAAAGCAGATTTTTTTTCCCCACTCTTTCCCCAAATTTAATGGGTTTTTACTTCCCCAGAGTGAGCGATGCTCTCCCTGCAGCTCCTGAAAAACTCCAGCGCTGTTAAATTTCATCTGGAGAGAGCAGCAGAGAGTCCCGTCGGTTAAATGCAATGCTGCATGGGCTCGGCTATCCTCATTATTAGTGAATGTGGGGGGTGCTCTGCTTTTCCAGGTCATCCCTGGCTCCTCCGTTACGTGAGGGTAAAAAGAGGTGCTTGATTTGCTCCCTGCACACATAACCTCCCTACGTGCATTCTCCTTCCCCTCTTTCACGCTCGCCGCTGTCCCCAGCAGCGCGAGTCGCATCCGTCTCGGATGGAGTGGATGTCCTGAAATATTCCCAGAGGCACAACTAGGTAATATCTTATTATTTTTATTTTCCCAAAGGAGCGGTTGTTTCTGAAACTGGCCTTTGTTTTTTGGGGTTTTTTCCCTCCCTCTTGAATGCTTGCTCACGTCCCATCCTTTCTCTTAAGGCACCGATTCTTCCTGTCTGTACCATGGCCGGCATGGGCAAAGCCCACCAAAAAAAAGGAGACTGGGGAGGAACTGGAAATGCACAAGTGCAGTTTTCAGTTTCCACATCCCATTCAAAGACTGGCTTCAGCACTCTGCTCTCCCGTGGGGTGCGACACCCTTTCCATTTGCTTTATAAAAATATAATCCAATTCACCCAAATAATAACTGTATTTTAGTTTTGAGCCAGGGCTCCCTGCTAGCAGCCTGCTACAGAAAGGACCACTTGGTTTTGGTCTGTTGGTGTGTTGTGGGGTTTTTCATCTTTTCTTGCAGGCGTTAATGTTCTCCCCCCTGACAAGGATTTATAGCTGATTTGGTAACTTCTCTGTGATGGCCCACAACATGCTGTCCGACTGTTCGACCACCTGTACAGCCAGCGGAGCGCAGCACTGCAGGGCAGGCAGAACCTACGGACGCTTTACCTCTCAGAGAAATGCCATCTCCGGCTCCCTTGCAATTTAACTGCTGTCCCTGCTAGCTTATTAATGGGAAGGGAAGGATGAGGTAGGGGGAAGCCAATTAATTTTAGCAGTTTAGTTTTAGCAGCCAAGTCTGAAATTTAATTTTTGCCACCAAATCTCCACTTTAATTTGTGCAACCAAATCCACAACGTAACTTCTTGCAACCAAACCTCCGATTTTAATTCTTTTGCAATCAATTCATTGATTTAATTTTTTGCTTCTTGATCAGCTGTGACATTCTCCCCCCTCCCCCCCCCCCCTCAAAAAAAAACCCAACCCCAAAACCAAGCCCAAATGGGGTCAGAGTCCCAGGGGGGTCCTAGCAGCCAGCTTGCCCTGCTTGGAGCGGAGTTACACCACTTCCCCCACCTGGGAATAGGCCCCCAGTTCTGGCTTAGAGCTTTGTTTTGCTTTGCTTTTTTTTTTTTTTTTTTAATTATTATTTTATTTAACCAGATTACTTTAAAGCCCTGCAATGAAATTTTGAAGTTGTCATCACTGTTTTTTTCACCCCTCAGATGAAAGAAAACAACAACAAACCCCTTGGGCGGCAGCGGCTCAATAAAATCCGAGGGGAGCGAAGGAAAGGGAACAGATATTCCGTGAGTGTCTGGGTGCAGCTCCCCAGAACTGAAAACCCCACTCAACAACCAGCTTCCAACCCAGGGGGGGGTAACAGTAAATAATAATAATAAAAAATTAGATCTGTATTATCGTTGCTACTTACCAAGCCTGGAAGTCCCAAGTTGACTTCAGCCACTCCGAAGCCGTAGGTCCCACGGACCGCTCCCCACGCCAGGGAAACCTGGAGCATTTTATAGCGTGAAAGCTGGGGTGGTCCCCGCCCACAGGGTGCTGCTTGAAAATGAGTATTCATAAGCATTTAGGGACGATGACAATGTAAAGCTTCCTCTGTGCTCCCCCCCAAGCCCCGGCTGCTGCCCGCCCGCCCGCATCGCTGTTCAGGCCCCCTCCGCCCCGCTTCTTCCTCTCCTCCATCACCCCGCTGCAAACACCCCCGATATTTATTTAAAAATGCTCAAATAGGGTCTCAAATATCTTCTCCCCCACTTGCACCCCTTGCACGAGCAGCTCATGGGGTTTTTTCCTTTTTCTTCTTTTTTTTTTTTTTTTCCCTTTTTTTCTTTTTCTTTTTTTTTTTTTTTTCTGAAAAGCCTCGGAAACCAGAATGTTTCTGCAAAGAGTTTATCAAATTACATTTGGGGACAAAGAGCTAAAGTGCATTTTCTTGAAGGCTTGACAATTGGGGAGCCATCAAGGAAATGAAAAGAATGACAGAAAACCAAAGGCTTTTGTCAGATGGAGAAACGCCGTCGAGAAAAGCCAGGGTTGGGGGGCCTTTATTTTTGTTTTGGTTGGATTTCCTTTCGATTTTCTTTTCCCAGGTGTTAAAGTTGGGGCTGTGGGGAGGGCAGGGAAAGGCAAGGAAAAGCCATTGGGTTTTGGGGGTGTAGGGGGGAGGGGGAAACAGACACAACACAGGGATGGGACACAGACTTAAATGGGGGATTTCTCCTCTCGATTTTTTAACAAGATGCCAGTGTTTAAAAGAAAAATGAAGCCCCTTTAGAAATGTGAAGCTGCCGAGATAATGACTGCGATCTCTCTAAGACTGGATGGGAACAGGTGATATTTTTTTCTTCTTTTCTTGTTCCCATCTGTCCTTTGTTCAATTAGAGACCGAAGAGAGACAGGAACGAGATCATTTTGATATTCCCCTTTTTGTGCATATACCTTCTCCCAAGGAAAAGAAATGCGGCTTGGTCCCGCTCCAGGCGTTATTACAGAGGGTGGCTACAGCGAGACACACAAATAAAATAACAGTATAAACCCTCCACTCATCTTTTTTTACACCTTACAAAGCAAGAAGAGGGGTGTCTGGGTCTGCTCATAATCAGCACTCAGGGCTGAGTCCTGGACAGTCCCTTAGGAAGATGCGCCAGGGGCACCCATGCAGCCCCTCAGGCTTCTCCCACCCGAAGTCTTATTCCCAGCCACACTGGATTTTCTTTCCCCAGGTGTCCTCCTGCTTTACACCAGTGTTTTGCCATTGCTTTCAGCCCCTTTCCACCTCCCCAAAAGCCCTCCATGCCAGGGCAATAAGCTGGTGGTCATATTCTTCAATGCCCTTTCCAAGCATCCCAAATTCTGAGCTGGCATCCCCATGGGAGCCCGGCTCAGGGGCATCAACAGGGGCTACAAACAGCAAGTTTTGAGCTTCTGTTGCTGTTGTTTGGGGTTTTTTTTTCCTCAATTAGGAACATCTAGTGGGTTTTCTCCCCCCTCCCTTCACTTCTGAAAACAGGAAGATTTAAGCTCCTCACTGGGTCAGATAACTGGGGATGCAACTGTTTTGCCCTGCAAGCTGGCAACATTGTCTGTACCTTGTGAATAATTTCAGGTATCTCGAGTCTTTCTTTAATGTCTCCTGGTTTGAAACTTCTTTTCAAGAAAAGGAAACTCTTTTCGCCAGTGTCGCCCTTCTTTTAAATTTCTTTCTTGCTTTCTGGATTGTCTCCTATTTTATATCCCTTTCTAGTGTCTCTGCAAAACATTGCCCTAAAAAAAAAAAATAAATAGAAGTCTGGTTTAAATGCCTTTCTGAAAACACAACCCGCCAGCCCTTGCTGGTATGTATCCTCTTTTTCCTAACGAATTTCCTTTCTTATTCTGCTACCAGCAAACCCATTCTCCAAAATCTCAGCCCCCTTTTTTTTTTTTTTTTTGAAAACCATCTGGCTTTTCCCCTGCCTGGGGTCTTCTGTGAGCAGCAGATAATTACTCGAAAGGGTGGGCTGCAAAGGATTTTTGCATCATTGCAAGAATACAGCCACTATTATTCTACATGCCATGCAGCCTTTTAGAAAATTAAAAAGGCATAACGAGAAACATCTTACCCTGCTCTGAAGGAAAAATAAACTACGTTGAAGTTTCTTCGTTCATCTCAAAAAGAAAATGCCAGGGTAATCCGAGACAGAGACCGGCTGGGAGGGAAGGAGGGAGTGAGGGGTACATGTGTGCATGTATATATTTTCAAGTGATGAGACTTTGAAGATGCTGCTGAAACACTATTTATATCCCAGACCTTTTAATACAAAACACGGCTGAAGAGGCGACTTCAAGGACACGCCGAGTGGGGATAATTCAAAGTTTGCTCAGGAACTTCTTTCTAAGACCAGATTTTCCTTGCGGAAAACACCGTGTGCATGTGAAGGGGGCTGGCATTTACGCTGTTATTCTGGACTTTCACCCTTCTCTCCACGCTAAAATTTCCCACCGTCTCTTTTTCTCCCCCCAGAGTCCTCCAAAACCCTTCAAAACAGAGTTAAAAGAATTCATAGGAAGAGAGCACTGGAGACCATCAGTTTTTTGCCTGTCAGCTTGTGATTTTAAGGGCTGAAGCCAACACGCACGTTAACCTACCCATGGTGATGCCCTACTGCCGCCTCCCATCCCTTGAGTCCTGCCCACTCTGCTTATTAAATCCCTCTGGGAAAAAATAGGGAAGAAGAGGGGGAGAAAAAGAAAAGAAAGAAAACAAAACAAGACCCAAATGAAAAACACATCAAGCCTCAAACGGGAGGAAGTTCAGCGTGGGACTCATTGTCTCCCTGAGCACTGAAACCAAGGGCTTGGCTTGCGCTGGGCACACACTGCCCTCCAGAGACATGGCCCAGCAGTGGAGAGGGGCTCCCTGCTGAGGAGATGCTTTCCTAAAGGTCCCCCTTCAAAAAAAACCAAATCTTTTTCTCATCCATACCATTAAAAAAAATATTTTCTTTTGGCTCAAAAAGCAGAGGATGGCAGTCAGCTCCAGAGCTCATCCATGGCCAGGGAGGTCAGGGTGCCTGTTGGGGCACCCAGAATTGAGGGCATTTATATTACCCAGCAGAGCCCACATAAGGTTAGGGACCCCCCCCCCCCACACACACACACACTGACCCTGCAGCACCATCATCCCTTCGGGCCAAGAAACCTTAAAGAGAGGGAAGATGTGCTGGGATGGGGATCACCTCTTTGCTGCAGAGTTACAGGGTGAAGCACAGGAGAGCGCACAGAGGGGGACCCTGAGGTGGGAAACACCACTTCGAGTTCCTGCATTTGCAACCTGCTCACAGGCAAGTGCACATGGGTGCAGGATGGTGCCCTCAGGCCAAAGGACAGCACTGGGAGCTCACCCAGCCTTGGGGGCAAGAGGTAGCACTGCAAGACAGATAGGGGAGGGATGGGTGAGATAACACCAGGCTGGCATACCAGTTAGGCACAAGTGATAGTTGATTTTTTTTCAAGGGGAAAAAAAAAAGCCATAAACCATTTTTTTTTTCAGGAGTTGAACTCGATGAACCTCATGGGTCACTCCCAACTCTGTATATTCTATGATTCTATGGTTTGGGATGTTTTCCCCATCAGAATTCAACAATTTTCAATTTACTTTTTTTTGTTGTTGTTTTCTCAAAAGCAAAGCAAGAGGAAGGAACATCTTTCTTCTCTGTGTCCAGAAAATGTGAGGGAGGTTTGTGAGTGAGGAAAGGTATTGGGGAAGAGGAAGAAATCAGCATTTTACAGAACTAGTCTTACTAGTTTTAGGAAGTTTGGGAAGCTTTCCACTTCCCTCAAGGACACGTGGAATGAAGCTGAAAGCAACACAGGTCATTTTCTTGCAAAAACGCTTCATCCCCTTTCAAGCAGTGCCAGCCTGAATCTTGTAAACCACTTACGTGACCTTATAACTAAAAGGAAACACAAAGTCCCTACTGAAACCCACAGAATAAATCAGTATTTCACTCGTGGATGAGGCAGTGTGATGCTGGCTCCGAGTATTTCTTCATCTCCTGAAATATGCACCGATGGTTTCTCCAGCCCATCTTTAGGACTGCTGAATTACAAGGAGGCTTTCCTGTTCTCCTTCCAGAATTCGGCTTTGTTAAAAGGAAAACCTCCTTAAACCCCAAAGCAATCCATGCTCCCAGTCAAAAAAGAAATTAATATCCAGTTTGAGCTGCATTCAAGTTTTTCTGAGAAGGCAAACCCCATCTTCCTGCATTAAAAGCCAGGATTTGTAATGGGAACAGAAATTAGTAGCTTCATTGATAACCAGGTGCTTCATGGGCTGCCCTGTTGGGCTGGTTTGGAAGCACTGGGAGGCATTGCCCCCTTTCTGCATCCCCTCCTCTCGTTTGCAGGATGCTGAGCAAACCCATAAATGAGTATTAAATATCCAGGGTGACGAGGCCCCAGGAAAAAAAAAAAACAACAAACCACACACACAAACCCTTGCAAAGGGTTTTTCGAAGCCTGGGTGAAACCGTATCAAATCTCCAGAGCTGGCAAGCAGCGTGGGGAGGAAGTTGTTAACATTTTGGTGTGAGAAGGTACCTGCTCATCCTTTCAGCCTCCGCCGTGCCCCTCACCATTCAAGCTGGGCACGTGAACAGTTACGGTTAAGAGCACAAAACCTTTGCACAAAACACCACAGAGTGACCCAGTAGCTAAAAGCTCATTTGCATTCATTAACAGTCCCGAGCCAAGTTCAGAGCTATTACCACAAACCTGCTCCCCCTCCTCTCCGTCCCCCTTACCTGCCCTGTGAAAGGTCCCTCTCTCCGGCTGAAGCTCAAGGGATCCTGCTGGGCTTGAGACCTATCAAGTGACCGAGAAAATAATTTGCACTGAAAGAGGATGCATCCCCAGGGCCGGGCGCTGAGGCCTCCAAAGAGGCGGCTCCACACCGATGCGGGAGGCTTTGCTCTGCCGGGAGAGGCGCGGATGTGTCCGAGTGCTTCCAGCTCTTGCTGCTGCCCATAGAGCTGGGGAAAGAGATGGCCATTCTTGGGATGAAGAGGGGCAGGGGGGAATGATCAGGGATTTTATTCCCCTCATTGCATCCTTACCTGCCTTCTAACGAGGAATGGGACTTAAACCTAGGAGAGGTGGGTATCCACATCGGCGTGGGTTTAACAGGCAAAGAGCAGGTTTGTTTGCATCTGCCTCCTGTGGACATCCTTGAGGGTCTACAGGAGATGGTTTTCCCAGGAGGAGCTCTCACAGTAGCATCCCAGCAAGTCCTCTTTAGTTCTTGGTAAAACTCTGTACCAAAGGTTACCTTCACCATGACATCAGTGCCCCAAAACCTCCTGCATTTGGAGCCTAATTAGACACATCCTCCTGACCAGGAGCATGAGAAGGATCCTGATAAGGGACCATGCATGGGCAGCAATGCTGCCTGTGAGTACTGTCACTGTCACCTCAGCCCCAAAGCATCCTGGCACACCAGCAGCCATAAGCACCTCTGCTCATAACGTGGGTGTGCACTGGAGAATGGACCCATGGACATGATGCTCCCCCAGGACGAGGGACTGGGATTGCCACTGTCAGTCCCCATTTGGGCTCAGTGCCACACGATGCTCACATTGCACAACACCACAGCCCGGAGATGGGCTGTGACTTACAGGGACGGATCCTGATGCTCAAAGCTGCTGTAAAATCTCCAGGGCGCTGGGACATCCTTCTCCATTTTGCATTGTCTACCTCTAGCAGTAGACGGTTCTCATTAAGGCCCGCAATTGATCTCCTGTCTTTAAAGGAAACAAGAAAGAAGGAACAAACCAAAAGGGATCCTCCTTCCTTCGGCCCAGGGGAACAAATCTGGCTTTAATTTCTTTTCCTTTTGTCATTTCAGTCAGGGATTTCACTTTAACGATGCTGTCTTCCCCGGTCCTCTTCTTCTGCTCTTCAAGAAACAGGAAAATACCCCCTTTGCTTTCTATGTTTCCTCCCTTTGTTCTCCACGCCGCTTCTCTGATTTATGAAAGGATTTTTCTCTCCCTGCATCTTTCCTGTCGGGAGTTGAGGACCCCCAAAAAGTGGTGGTCCCCACCCTGGAGTTCAGCAGAGCTCTGATGTGTCTGAGTGGCACTAAGTATTTCATCTCTGCTGGGAAAGTGCTGGAGAACCAAACCTTTGGAGCTTTCCTTTGGGTTTTGCATTTATGCTACCAAATGGCTCCAATTTCTAGGGATGGAAGAAAAT
Source organism: Laterallus jamaicensis coturniculus (assembly GCA_022605575.1). Lineage (NCBI taxonomy): Eukaryota > Metazoa > Chordata > Aves > Gruiformes > Rallidae > Laterallus > Laterallus jamaicensis. The sequence goes on along the minus strand of JAKCOX010000090.1, from coordinate 2,140,619 downwards.
CCACTCCAGCCCCCAGTATTGTCCATACCCAGCCAGGGAGGAAGAGGCACACAGACCAATCTGCCCAGACTAACCTCTCCTGGAGACTAAATCCTGCACAGCAGGGCTGTAGAAGACCCAGGAGAGATGGTAAAGGTCCCCTCGCTTGTTAAATGTCCCCTCCCTCCCCTGACCTGGAGGCAGACCCTCGCTGGCATAAATCACAGTGGTGCACATGGAGGGTGTGAGAAGGACCCTCTGTCATTCCAAGGGAGTGTGATGATGATGCCAGAATAATGGTCTTTTAATCAGAAAATTAGACCAAAATAATGGTCTTTTAAGCAGAAAATGAGCCCAAAATATGGGTTTTTTTTTTTTCAGTTGGCATACGCATCAAAAAGTTATTAAAAGGAACTGGTTAAATATCTCATTAATGAAGATGAATGATGCCTCAGATTTGTTTTTAAACAGTTCAAAGCAGTTTTTTTTCTGACCTCCCAAAGTGTGTGTGCAGAGGGCGATCTCAATGGTTTAAAATGTTTTTCTTTTTTTAAAGCAGCTTAAACTGATTTCAGTGCTGGAGCTGCTGCTGCACACCCTGGGAGGGAGAGATCAAGCTGGGACACGAGAAACTCAGCTGAGCGTAGATCAGGGATCTCAGGGGCTGCTCTGCATATCCACACTCTCCTTCACACTATGAGATGTTCACAGCTGGGATTGAACAAGCTCCCTCCGTCTAGAAGCCTCATACTAGAGTCTGGGATGGAATAGCTCCAGGGGATAAGACATCGCAACCCCTTAAAATCACAGCTAAACCTTCTACAGATGGCAAGCTCCAAGGGTTGCAGGTCATCCCACCACTACATTCACCCTCCCATGGTCCAAGCATCCCAGGCTGTGACACCAAGCCTTGTCCTGGGGACCAGGTCGGACGGGGTGTCTGCCTGAGCTCTCATTCACACGACCAAGCCTCCAGGCTGCCCCATGAATCCCGAGCCCGAAAAAAAGTATCCCAATGCCTGCAAAGGCTAGAGAGGGGAGGGAGCGGAGGGCAGGGGAGGAGCGTGTTTTCAGATTGGTTTTTGATACACAGCCTAAAATAAGGCACAGAGGAGCTTCTTTTAAGAATGATTGCATTAAAATAGCCCTCTCCATTACACAGACACTAATAGAGGCTCAGTGCATTATTTCTATCAAAGTGCAATTTGCATTTACAAAGGGGTCCTGGGAAGTGATGGATGGGGAAGGAATGGAGAAAGGCTTGTAAAGCTGAGCGTGCTCATCTTGGAGTAACTTTCAAGCACAAGGCGGTTTTTCTTACACCTTCCCCTCCAAAGAAACTCGTGACGTCTGCTTAAATGAACATTCAGGCTCTCGCCTTTCACCCCACAGCCCATCAATAAAAGCTGGAGGAGCGAAGGAGAGGGGATATTCATTTATCTTCATTAGGACTCTGGCCAGCTCCTCTGATCACCACGTCGGAGTCGCCGGGGAAGAGAAAAAGCTACTGTTCCTTTCCCCGGCTTCCCTGCCCGCACACGCACACCCCACCACCGGGCTCACAAGCATCTCGGGGTGGTGGGACCCCACTCAGCACCAAGGGAAAAATGGGATTTTGGGAAGTATTCCCCTTTTCTCTGCTCCTTTGCAGAAGCCAAGCACCAGGAGAAGAGTGAGCAGTGAGGGGAGAGTGAAGGAAAAAGCGAATGAATTACATGAAATACCCATCACTGGGGGCAGAATAAGGAGGAGGGGAATCCTATTAGACAGGCAGAAGATCAAATAGGTGGTATCTTACCTGAAAGGGGTCGTATCTGGCCCAAAATCTCAGCTCTCATTGCCAGCCTCCATGTTGCCTACTTGCATTAGCTGTTTAGGGGTCCACTCCTGCTTTGGAACAAGGGAGATCATTTTGGGAGAGGCACTTCTCCCTCCCTGCCCTGCTCAAGGTTTCCTCCCACAGACACGCTGAAAGGAACCCTCCTTCAAAGCCCTCTACAAACCTTGCTGGAATGCTGAAGAACAGAGCTACCTCCTGCTGTGCTCGGGGTTGTCACACACTTGTCACTGGATGCTCTTCCCATGAAGGATGCCCTCCTTGTGCTTGGGAGCCAAGTACTGGCAGTCAAGTACTTACGGAGAAAATGGAGGCCTCTGTATCCCTCCTGAAACCCATCAGCAGCTCTCTGAAGTCCCCTCCTGAAATGCACCACCGGCTCTCCCAGCTCTCTCCCTGGTGACCTTGAGACACACCTGGTTCTTCTTTCACCCTCAATAAATTTTTGAGCCTTGGTGGCTTCCGGAGACAATAAGGTCCACTGTCCAGTAACACTCTGAAGAATAGCCACAGGACCAGGCCTTTAAGAGATGTCAGATGTCAAATTTAGCTTACCTTTTCACACCTCTATAGTAAAAGATTAAACTTTTAAAAACTCTTTTCATGGCTTCATGCTGCCTGGTGTTCAGCATTTCTGTGTGTAAGTTCTCATCAACATTCCTGGGGATGGAGGTCCAGGGCAAGAATATCATGCTTAAAATGAAATAAATCTCTTTTTCCATCAGTTATTTCCAGCCTTTGTAAGCTTTCTTCTGAAGTCTATCAAAGCAGTCCTCTTGGCATCTAAAAGACACACTCTGAAATGGGAGGGAACCCACAGGACATGTTTCATGAGCTGGAGGAATCACTCTGCAATGGAAAAGTCACATTGGGAATCCACTGCTGACAGTGGGTGTTGGTCATCCCACCTATGTGGAGCTGTCAACAAACAAAGCATCTACTCCAGGCTTGCTCTCAGAGGTCCCCAGGTACTTTCAGAGGTGGAGGCATCTCCTCCCAAGACTGGTGTTTCAGTGGGGAAGGATCTGTCCTGCCATGGAAGTGCCCACGTCTTAGTGTTAATCACCCTAATAAAATAGCTTGAAGTTTTGAGGTTATTTTGATTTCAGTTTAGAATATGATTTTGATTTTAGAGGAGTTATAGCAGCTCTGAGAATATAAAGCATATTAAGACCCTGTCTGTGGCAGGGGGGTTGGAGCTCTATGATCCTTGGGGTCCCTTCCAACCCTTGCCATTCTATGATTCTATGAATAGGTAACTAGGACGGTGTGCACCTTGATCACTATGGGAATCGTTATGGGCTCTGAATTAAAACAATGGGTACCAGTTATGGACCTTGAGTCAAAACAATCAGTACCAGAAGAAACTGATTGTGGTTTGGGAGATCAGCCAAAGATGAAAGGAGCATGTGTAAGGATGGGGTTCAATCAGCGGACACAGTGAGGAAGACTGAAGACATGAACAACCACCAGAGGATGTCTGCTCAACAGAACTATGCATGTTTTGGGGATGTTTGCATATGATAATGACCCCCAGGAAATAACATAAATACGCTAACCATTACCCTCCCCTCTTTGTATTCAAAGCAATCAGTAAAGTTAACCAAGGATTTCTGTAGAATACGAATATAGGTAAGGTGAGGTAACTGAAAGCCAATCGTCATAAAGGTTGAATTAAGAAGCAAGCATTCTAAGCCATTTGGAACAATGACTCTGCTAAAAAAAGTGTATAAATACATTGTGCTTTGTACCTGTTGGAGAGCACGCCTTTGGAGGAGCTATCCCCTGTGTTACCCAGCGCTGGAATTAAGAATCATAGAATCATAGAATGATCTGGGTTGGAAGGGACCCCAAGGATCATACAGTTCCACCCCCCCTGCCACAGGCAGGGCCACCAACCTCCAGGCCTGGAGCTACACAAGGTTGCCCAGGCCCCATCCAATCACGCCTTGAACACCTCCAGAGACAGGGCATCTACCCCCTCTCTGGGTAGCCCGTTCCAGCCCCTCACCATTCTTTCTGTAAAAAACCTCCCTCTAATATCTCATCTAACCCTTCCCTCCTTCAGCTTCACTCCATCCCCCTTGTCCTGCCAGTCTCTGCCCTTTGAACAAGCTGATTCCCCTCCTGTTTCTCTGCTCCCTTCAGGGACTGGCAGGCTGCAATGAGGTCCCCCCACAGCCTTCTCTTCCCCAGGCTGAACCAAGTTCTTCGTGATTGTGACCACTAACGTTAGGATGGGATGAATCTCTCCCAGGAACTGCCTTATGGCCTGGCATAGCCCCACTTCACCAAGAGGAAAGAAGGCACTAAGAAGAACATAAGGGGAAAGGGAGATGGCCAATACGCTCTGGGGTGGGAAGTGTGATAGGAGACTGGAATACTCTCTGGTCTAGCAAGCACATTCACTGGGAAGACATTAAGATTCCCATCACTTGTGTTTCTTCTGGTTGAACAGAGACATTTCACCCAAGAGCATCTGTCCAGGCTTCCTCTGTACTCAGAGTGATACACATCATCTGGGTACAGCTGGGTGACCCGATGAGGGTCAGCCCCAGCTCTGACCACCATGAGAAGCATCATTGTCCCCTCCACCCTACCTAACCCCACCACCCCAACTAACCACCAGCAAAAATGCCCTGGAAAGAAAAAAACAAACTCCAAGAATACAGCTTGTGACTAGTGGGCAGTAAAGATGATGGATTGAAGAGCAGTATTGCTCTCACAGCATTTTACAGGCTTCCCCAACAGCAGCTTCTCTGCTTCACAGGTAATTATTGCCTCTATTTTCTCTCTGTTTTATGGAATTAACGACCATATCACCCCTGACCTTCTTAACCTACTGTTCTGCCTGACAACAACCCTTTTTGCTTAATTGACCAACTGACATCATTAAGCCACACTCAGTCATCCTTGGCCAGGACTTGTCTTGAAAGTGTGCTCTACTCTGGACCCACAGAAAGGTTCACATGCCTGGAAACATGTCCAACTCTACTCAGAGAAGATACTTGCAGAAAATACTGCTTCTACCTAAAGCTCCACCTCAGGGCTTCAGAAATGGGACAGAACCAAAGAACCCCCTTCTCTCACAGCTCTTGTGAAGGGAGCTGGCTTGAGCATCTCTCTGCTTCACAAAGTCCTGCAGGAGAGACGAAGACACATCACAGACTCTTTTTTTACAGAAACAAAGACTTTTGCAACCATGTGTGGTTCAAGGAAGGAGGGGAGATTGATTCATAGAGTCATAGAATGGTTAGGGTGGCTAAGGATGCCAAAGCCCCCCCAGTACTGCCCGCTGCCATGGGCTGGGACACCCTCCACTAGCCTAGGGTGCCCAAAACCCCATCCAGCCTGGCCTTGAACCCTGCCCGGGATCCAGGGGAAGCCACAGCTTCTCTGTGCACCCTGTGCCAGGGCCTCCCCACCCTCCCTGGGAAGGACTTTCTCCTAAAAGGGAAATGATGGACAGAGGCACAAGGATGTATAGCTACTTCCATGCCAGCCACTACTCAAGGCAACTGAAGGCTTATTCTTGTTTGCTGCCTTCCCTCTCACCTCAGATTAGACCAGTTCAATTCTGTCAAGCCATAGCAGCTTTCCACTCCCAGCCCCAAGCAGCATTATTTTGTTGCTTTTCTTTTCCTGTTTGGAGGAGTGTGTTGGAACAAGGCATTTGCCTTGTAGGCAACACATAAAGAGCTGGGAGTAGCTATATGGCCAAGAGTGACCTTAGCCCTGTGTTCCTGCTCATGCTGGCAGCCCCAGCAACCTCCCCAAACATGGTGCTTCTCCATGCCTACACAGCTGCACCTTACTTAGAAAACCAGCACGCTCTGTGGTGATGCTCCATGTACTACACAACACCTGGGAGGGCTCTCCACACCCCATGTTGAGGTCCTGCTGCTTCATGGGTCAGCATAGTCATGGGTACTGCAGCAGCAAAGAACAATTTCCTTCTTGTTCTACTTTCTGAGTTACTTCCTAATCAATGGAGGGCTTCAGTTCATGGCATCTTACACTTGGCTAGCTCAGCTCTCTGTTGCATTGACTACACCAACTAGATCTTTAAGGCTGGACCTTAAGACCTCTCATTTGCCCACACAGAGGTACAAATTGGCATTTGAATGTGCTCAGGGTATCCAAGTTGTCCATATGGAGCTGATGGTAAAAGCTCAGCAGCTCTGGGAGAACTGCATCCTCCCTGAACCAATAGCTGTAGGCCAAGTGGGTCTCTAAAATCGGCACTGATCTCTGTGGTGTCTACAACTGAATTTCACCTCTACATTTGGGTGTAGGAGTCTGAGAGCTGAATCTTGCCCAGTGTCCAGCACCCATCTACTGGGGACAGGCAAAATCCTCATTTATATCTCTGTGATAAGGCTGGAAGGACCTCAAAGGCAATCTCATTCAGGGAGCCTCAGATTTCTTAAGTGGTGCAGTAAATGGCTTAGTTTCTCATTCTGCAAAAGAAAAATGCATGTTGGAGACACAAGGGAAGCAGGGTGATGCTGCTGCTTTCTCTGCAGCAGTAAAACTGCTTTAAGAAGCTCTGTCCCCAGCTGACTTAGCCACAGGATTATTGAAAAGATCTGGGTATGAACAAACAAGAAAGAAAACCAAACACAGCATTCAAACGCTCTGTTACCGGATTGTTTCAACAGTCCAGCCTGCATCCTTGCTACTAACAAGGCAGCAGCTCCCACCACCTCTTGACCCCAAAGGTGGTGGGACCTGAGCTGCCTCCTCCCCATGGGAATCTGCAGTGCTAAACACGACTCAAAATCCCTCCTGAAGCATCTTTTTCTGGCCTGGTGTGGCACACCAGGGCATTCAGCCCATCGCTGACCCCAGATTTGTGCAAGGGTCCCCAAGCAGCATCTGCTCTAGCAAAAACTGCTCCCGACACACATCAGCCTTCTCTCTTCACAGACCTCCACTGATGGAGGCATTGTCTCACCACAGTCCCCAGTACAGATGCCTAGAAAAACGTTCCTCCTAATTTCAACCTCTCTGGATGTAATTTAAGCCAGTTACCTCCCATCCCACTCTTGGTGAACAAGGAGAACAGTTAATTTCCTTCCTCTTTGCAGAAGCCTGTTACGTATTTGTAGGCTGTTATAAAGTTTTCCTTAACTAAACAACTGCAAGCCTTTTGATCTTCCTTCCTTGGCCATGATTTCCAGTCCCCTGGCCTCTTTTGAAGCCCAGCTCCCAACTGTTTCAAACCACTCCATGTCCTTCCACCACTGTAGCCTACAAATTTTGGCCCAGAGGTCTGAATAGTAATGAAGCCAGAGAGGCAGACTGATTGCCTGGAGCATGCCCAGCAGAACCAAGCTCACACCTTGCCTCTTCCATCATTTTTTGATGGTTTCCCTGAGCATCATTTCTCCCCAGCTCTGTGTGGGCACAGCATTACCCAGACGTTGATGCACTCAGCTTTCCTTGGGTGCAATTTCCCAGCAGGGTGGGGAGAGTGGCTGTAAAAAAAATATTTAGAAGGGAGCCAAGCAACTAGGTGTGCCTCAGGAAATCCAAGACCTACTTTAGTCATCAGCTTATCTATATGGGAACGCAGTCAGGGTGACTCCGGGGTTAAGGATGTCCCATGTCACATTCACCCACTTTCTAGTAGGCCTTGGGGGAAAAAATACAATAAAAGATTGTCCCCTAGAAAAACAAATACAAATATAATAAGCCAAAAAGCAAGGGAGACGTCAGTCCCCTCTGCACTGGGGAACTTCCTTGTTGAAATTCCAGCATGCAAATCTCACCTGCCCATCCCAGCTCCCCGGCAGACAGGCAGGTCAGAAGTGCCAGGGAAGTTGGAAGGTTTTATGAGGTGCACGGCGTGGGGAGAGCAGGAGCAGGCAGCTCAGGAAGGCTTGGATGGTGATGGAGATTTCTCCAGTGCAGGCTGATATATGCACTGCTGGGTCCCAGTTTCGGGGCAGCGGTGGGGGTGGAGGGAGAGGGGGGAAGTGACTTTCCCCCCAGGAGGCACAGCAGGATATGGTTTAGTGGGAAGGTAGAGGGCTTCTTCTTGCCTCTGCTGCCAGGAATCGGGATTTTCCTGGTGTCAATAACAGCCGCTGCAGATGTGGCTTCATCAGCAAAAATTATGAATCCTGGCAAAAAAATAGATGCTACTGTAAATTAACATGAATGCTTGAAACAATTATAATTAATTACCATCACCTAGGTATTCATAGCTGCATGCTTGGTAACTAGCCAGGCTGTAAAGTCTCTAGCTGTAAGTTTGTTAAATGAGAGCCTGGCTGACCACGTCTGCACTGACAAAGCACAAGGGTTACATCTGCACCCACACAATGGGCACATCTGGGACCATCCTCTGGCCTCAGGGCCACCTGGCAGGGACCAACCTCTGCCCACTGAATTGGGCAAAATTTGGCCCCTACCTGCCAAAACCGGGTGCCCACATCCAGCCTGCCTACCAGGGGGGGTCAGGGTTCGCACACACTCATGAAGCATGCCTGAGAATCACCTGGGTGAGTGCTAATGATTTAACAGTGAGGATAATTGGTGTCTGAACCCAGGAACTGTTTAATTTGCTGGTATAGACACAGCCCCAGGGCTCTTGCTGCAGCTCTACCCCGGGAAAGTGTCCCACAGGCTTGAAACCATTCGAGCAGGTGTGAAATGTTTTCTTGGGTTAGGACTAAGGGTTTGGTCTGAAGCTGAAGGTTGTGGGGAAATCTTGCCCCAGTAACCCCAAAAGGCCAGTCCTGACAGATGCTGAGGTCAGTGTCCAGCAGCAGGCTGAGTTTTTGATGAAGCCAGCACCCTCATGTGCTCCTTCCAGCATCCTGGGGTCAAATCCTGGAGAGATGCTGTCTGCTCCTGCATGCCACCACACGTGTGCATCAGCCCTGGGCTAGTCTGACAAAGCCCACAAACCTCTTCTGAAGCCAGGGAACACTGGAGCCAGGCAAGAAAGCTGAGACTTTATCACTCGCAGGGTCTGGATGTGCAGAATCATCCCCAGGACTGCTTCTTCATGGGGATTTTCTGCCTGTGTAAGTGGCCACAACAGAGCTTTTGATGCTGAGATGTCCAGGACAGGACTACCTTGTGTAGCTCAGTCAGCCCTTAGGAACGAGCTGGCTCTTGCATCCCTTCCAAGCTGATAGTGGAGTTGTTTTCTCCCAAGCAATGCCAAAGAAGGTTAAATCTTTGTGCAGAAACTACTGCACAGTGTGTGGCTGAGCCAATGAGCTTCTTCATTTCTCTTGGGTATGCTCTGCAGCCATCACTTCCAGAGAAGCTGGTGGTTCCTGGGGAGATTGAAGGACATCCAGACAAATGCTGCCCACATCACTTCTGCACACCAAGGGCTTGCTCCACGCTGCTCTGCAGCTCTGGGGGAACTTTTGACCAGGCTCCCTAGTAACAAAATACAGGTCACAGGTCTGTGTCACCCCTGGCTGCCTTCACTTCCCTTTTAACCTGAGAACACCCTCATGCTTCTGACTATGCATGCAACCTGAAGCTATTGAAAGCTCCTACCTGTAAACACTATTGAGATCCCTCCCTCCTTCTACCACCTTTGAGGTATTTTCTCAGTCACTTTAGCTGTAAGTATCCAAAGGGATCCAGACCCATGCACCAGGCACAAAGGTGCTTTGATCATCTTGTCAGTCCCATCAGGCAACAAGACTGCCTACAAGTCCCACTAAGGCCATTAATTCCCAGCCACATTTTGCATCTCTAAAGCAATTACCTTTCCATAATGAGGCAGGAAGATTGCTTGGAGTGGGTTATCTCCCAGCAGGACATGACAGACCATGATAGGATGGGGAGGACACGGTTGAGTATCAGACACACAGTGAGTGCTTAGCTGAGGGCCTCAGGCTGTTGCAACCACACTCTGTTCTACCTCCTGTCAATGGTCTGATGCAAACCCACATTTTTCCAACCACAGAGACTGCAGGCTACCTTAATATCCTGCCATCAGCCTTACAAGTTGACACAAACCCAATCCATACCTTGAAAGAGGAGCTGGGGTGGGGGGTTTCATAGCGCAAGCTGCAAAGCTGAGGCCAGAAGCAGGTGCTCAACTGACAAAGTAGGGATTTTGAACCCAAATAGTTTCATGGTTTCAACAGAGGCCACTCCAGGCATACCCTACCAGCAGCTGCTGCAGGCTCTTCACGTACCTTTCTGCTTTCTCATAAGCCAGTGGAGCTGAGGTCAGGGAAGGACCCTGCTGAGGTAACATTACACTCATATCTCAATGCTGAGGAAAACACCATTAAGGATTTTCCTCTTCAGAGTCCATTGATTTGTAGCTAATACTCACCAAAAGCAAATCTGGCCAATAAATATTAAGTTCCCAGTGATGTCTCCCTTACAAAGCAAATCACACTGCCTCAAAAACCCCCAAAGCAGCTTCAGGTGGTGCTGGGTGTGGTGAAGGAGGAGGACTCACTGCTGCAGCCATTGCCAGCTGGCTTGCTGAGGGCCTCTCCCTCAGTGTGGGTAATACTAAGGATATTCACCTGAAGGACACTCTTCCCTTCTTCAGTGGGTTTCTTCTAATACGAATCATGATGCTGTGGAGAAGTGGAAGAGCTTGTGGCCGGCAAGTAGGGAAGACCTGTCCAAACATGATAGATTAGGTGCTGCTGCCCATTCTTTCTTAGACAGATGGGAACAGAAACATACCTAGAGATCTAGTCACCCACCAGGTTTTGTCTTGGAAAACCCGCAGCTATGGCTTGTTAAAAACCTGGCAGGGCAGAGTGAGAGCTCAGTGCCAAAGATCTGGAGAAGACAAGAGCCAAGTGCTGCCATTAGCCAGGACTTTAACACCTCACGGTGGAGAAACACTTCCAGAGCTGCAAATAACGGTGGGATGGGGCTGTAGAGCATCCCCTATATTCTGCATGAACCTGTGGGGCCATTGCAGCTTGAGCCTAAAAAGGGGCCAGTAGTGAAAAAGACCGAAGTTAAGGTTCTTTCCAGGTCGCCACACAACCCGTTCTCCATGGCAGCAGCTGTCTGGCCCCGCTGGGATGGTTTTGTTACCAGGACTGTTGATGGAGGAGAAGCAGGATGGCCTTCCTTAGATGGGAGTCCCCTGCATGGTGAAGCAACAAGTGCCCAGGGCCACCAAGGGAGAGGAAATCAGGTCCCACCACTTTACCAAGGACTGTAAGAACCCAGGCAGCAAGTGTGAGTCTCTGTGCCCCCTCAAAGAGGGAGCTGACGTCTGCAGCGGGCTGGCTAATGAATACAAACGACTGCCCCGTGCCCCGCCGGGGGGTCTTTAACACTTCACACATCCCAGCGACGTTGAGTAATCATCTCCCAAAGCCCGCTCAGGCAGCCCCTCCATCCCACAGCAAGCGGGGCGGAGATGAATGACTGCTGAGAAGACACAGCATCACAATAATTTTTCATCCAGAGCGTTGCTTAACCTTTCGTGAGCAAATCAGGTTTCCCTGACACCGGCCCGGGCGCCGTACCTGCATTAAGTATTGCTGGGTCAGGGAGGGGCAGCTGTGATTTATGCCTTCTCCCTGCTAATCGCATTCTGGGGCAGGCAGATATTGATGGGCGCCTGCCTTTGATCCATGGCTCTCGTGAGCCTTCATTCAATTACTGCCCCACAGAATGCAATTAGCAGTGCCACGAAGCCACGTGGGCCTCATAATCACAGCACAGAGCGAAGATGAAGGGGCTGTCACCAGGAGGAACGCCGCCCGGTCCCACCTGGGGATCTGAGGCACTGTGGTGCATTTGGGCAAAACACTCAGGAATCACCAAGGAGGAAAGATGAGAAGTCCCACTTATCCCAAGCAGTCCTATCTTGCTTCTCCCCCATCGCACAGCAACACCACACAGTGCTTCCCCCACCGCCACCTTCATCGCCATCCAGCTTGACCGTCCTTGCCCTCTCTTGGCACTGTGACTGCTCTACCGCATCGCTCCCTGTGTGACCCAGTTTCGCATCCCAAATCTGGTTGCTCCACCTCCTGTGTCTCCCTGCCCACATTTCTTCCCCTATATGTAATATACTCTGTGCTCATTCCTCTTGGAGTTCATCCAGTCTTCTTGCTAGGGGAGGTACAATCCCTTCTCTAGCTGCTTCATCTCCCTCACCCAGCCTTATCACAGGCCACACTATCTCTGGGTTATCTGCTCCTCTCCCTTCTCTTATTTGTTTATCTGTTTTAACAACCTCCTTCACCTGTGCTCTCTGGGCATGTGATGACAGCTGTCTTTATCAGCGTTCTTCCTCCACTTTTGCTTTTAACTCTTTAGTCCTGCAAGCTTTGGTGGTGCTTCTGGTCCAGTGTCCACCTGCCCATTTGTTCCTTGGTCCCACACAATCTTTCCCCTCCTGCCATAACTGATTTTGACCCATGGCAGAAGAAACCTGGCGAAAACTCCACACAGCAGCAATGTCACCACCAACAGGGATCATGGTGATGTCAACTGAGAAGAACCAAATAACCACGATGAGCAGAGCAAAGATGGGAGGGTGATGTGTTAAAACTGGGTCATGCACCAAGCAAAGAACATTTCACCTCAAAATGGCCAGTGAAAAGAAAGACCTGGATGTGATGGTTGCTGCTTACAACAAAGCAATTCTGTCATAACACTGAAAGATGATATTTAGTATCTGGTGAGACATTTCCAATTGAGACAGTGATGCATTAATGTCTTTGTATGTCTCAGTCCTGGCATCTTTTTAGTTCACCATCTTGAAAGAGATGCTCAGATGGGAACATGTATGGGAGGTGGAAACCAGAAAATGGAGTGATAAGGAGCCTAAAGCCCTTGGGCTTTGCTGGCCAGGGAAAACCCCAGCTGAGAAGACAAGGTGATTTCTCTTTCTGCACATATCAAGAATCACAACACCAAGGAGGGAAAAGAGCTAATGAAGTTGAAGAGCAAGAGCTGACATAAGAGTAAGCAAGTGCGAACTGGTGTCAGATAAATACTGTTGGGATGTGGGACAGAGCATCTGAGGAGTGAGACACTGGAAAGGCTTCCAAATAGGTGCCTGGGAACAAAATCCTCACTTGTTCAAAGTGTGCATGTGGGGTTTAAACACAACTAAAATCAATTTACCACCACAAGACCTAATGAGATCAGCCCAACACCTCTGAGAAGCAGACTCCCAGACAGAGGCTTTGATGTGAGGTCTGATGTGAGCCCAGGTAGTGTGGGCACTATTTCCCTGCCTGTGTGCAGGGACCTACATCTGACCCAGCCAACCACTGGAACCACTGAGGAGAAGGGGATATCTAGACCACCATTATATGGTTCTCAACTGATTTTGGGTTGGTTGGGAAGGTTTTGGCTCCCACACAGTCTTCTGCCTGAAGCCATCACTCTGACTCAGAGTTCAGCGATCACCCAACAAGGTTTTCTTTCTTGTTGCAGTTGCTCTAGCTGTTTTCCAAAGATCTGAATCCCAAACCCACAAGCAACCACAAGCAGAGAGGTTTTTTTCCTCATTTTCTTCGAAGCAGTTGAGACAAATACATTTCAGCAGATATTCCTGAGCATTTATTTCCTCCTGTCTCTGTCCCTTCTTGCCTTCACCTTGATTTACCTCTTAACCTCCTTCCTTGATGAGATTAGCTGAGGTTGCAGGAAAGTGAAATTGTCAGGTGAGCCTGTCTCCAGGCCCATGGGATTTTCCTCCTTAGGGGAGACAGGTTCAGCAGATCCAGGAATGGTGTTGCAATGGGACAGAGTAATGTCCTGGGACTGGAAGATGCCTGTGACAAGCTGTGGGTTTGCTATCTCTTCACGCACAGAACAATCATCTGTCTGCATCTTCATCACCTCCAGTCTGCCTGGTGCCAACCTAGAAAGCAGTCACAGAGTGGCTGATTATCAGCTCTGTTGGACCAGAGCTTGGGGTGACAGTGACACCCAGGCTGAATATAAACCCATGGTCACTCTTCTGTGAGCACAGAAAATCAGCCCTGGGAGCTGTGTTCAGGTTGGACATTAGGAAAGTCTTCACTGGGAGGGTAGTACAGCCCTCGGACAGGCCACCAGAGAGGTGGGGGATGTCCACCCTTGGAGGCTTTTCAAGATGTGGTCACATAGAACCTGGTCTAGCATCAGCAGAAGTCCTGCTTTGAGGACTCACCTGGAGACCTCCAGAGGTCATGTCCCACTGGAGAGGGCAAGAACATCTCTAGGTTCAAACATGGTAAGGCTCCCCTGCAGCTTCTTTCTCACAGTGTCCTGGAGACCCCACAAAGCTATACCAATGGTGGCAACCCAGCTAGACTCGCTGGTTGGCCTCTATCCCATCTGTGTGGGAAATCCAATGTGGTGAGACACTGCACAGAGATGTTAAATCCTGGTGCAGGTATTCAGCACACCCCAGAAGATGTCAAAATGGGAAACCTGTATTTTGAAAATGAGAAAACCAAGGCAAGGAACAACAGAAGGGCTCAGGGCATGCTCCCTGCATCTACCCAGCGACACGGCATCAGGCCAGGGTGCGAGCGGAGGTGTGGGGCTGAGGTTCACCCCCTCAGCTGCACTGTCCCAACTTGCTCTTCTTTAGAGATGCCTGGGCATGTTCCTGGGGAGGGTTTGCTCCAGGGACTGCTCCTCAGATGGATGGGGCTACACCCGGCACCATCCTCCAACACAGGACTTGCAGCAGGTCCCCAGGGCTGGGACAACAGACTCACTGCTCTGTCAGTCCCCTGCACAGGCTAATGGGGTCACAAGAAATCCTGAAGACACATAGGGTGAAAGGCTTGTTGGCACGGAGACACCATGAGGTTTGGTCCTGCTTTGTGCACTGATTTAGGTGCAGGCAGAGCCCCTCCACACCACAGCACTCAGTCTTTGGTGTGTCATTGCTATGCACTGCAGCATCTCACATCTGTGCCCAAAAACATACCTGTGGTTGCAGCTTGTTTATCTGCTGTCCAGGATGGTCACAGGACACCTCTGCCTGCCATCTGCCCCATGGTGCTGGGCCAGGTCTCAGCCCTGCAGGTGCTGCAAGACATCTCTGGCTTCCTCACCCAGGGCTGCTCTTTCCCTGCAGCACCATCCTGAGTCTGGAGCATCCAGTCTCCTCTTAGCATGGCTCAGCACTCAAAACACACCAGCCCAGGGGGTGGGGAGGGACGTGGTTTAACGTTAAAGCCCTTAACCCAGGCATCTTGCATGGACCTGCCCCGTTGGAGCAGACATCAAGCTGGTCCATGGTGCTGGGTCCCAGGGTGGGCTACCTTGGCCTGGGGGAGCTTCATGCATTTTTGGAGTCCCACACAGACTGCTGTCAGAGGAGATGGCACTTCCTCTTTTGCTCATGATTGCCATTACCAGATAGCACCCAAGAATATTCTGAGGTGGACAGATTAAATCCAGGAGGTTCCCATCCTCTTCTGCTCCTTGTGCACATGCAAGCATCCCTGGCCAAGGTTTAGTTAGAAACAAGCACCTGGGAGCACTTTTCCTCCCCACTACACCGAATAAACATGAAAACTCTGCCCCAGAACGTGATAGAAGCAAAAAGGGACAAACAGCTTTAAAAAAGGGTTTCAGAGGAATTAATGGTGTACAATCCATCCATGTTCCTTTTACACAGCTGTAGCTTTCCAGGAGGGAGTCCCCCAGCCCAGGAACATTACCTAAATCCTTCACACCTACACACTGAACCCCATCACCTGCTTGAGCTCCCCCCATTGCCCCTGACAGGGGGCTAGGACCTCTAAGTCCCTCCCCAGCCTGGTGTGCTCAGCATCCTCTGGCCCCACGGAGATGTGCCAGTGCTGCACCTCTGTTTAGGATTACATATTGAGATAATCCAGTTAGCCAGTTTTTGATTAGTGTGTGTCACATTGATTTTGTATCATTTTAATTTCCTAATCAACGTGCTGTGTATTACCTAGTCAAACATCTTACAGAAACCAAAGTCTCCTGCATGTTCAGTGCCAGGGCTGGGAGGTATTTGAGGAAGCTAATCCCCAAAGGAAGTATGGGCTAGAAAAACAAACCAAACCCCTGATGTTAATACAACCATCCAATTGCAAAGGATGATCAATACCACGAAAAAAAATATAAAAATGCAATGGGAGTGGGCAAAAGGATTCTCCATGGAAAGCCAATGCTACCCCCCACCCTGCCTCGATGAGCTACCTAACCTCTCTGCTCTGCTCTGCTCTCCAAGGCCGGAATCCCTGCTCAGGATTGCCTTCCCCATCTGCAAACCTAGGTGTAATCAATGAGAACAAGGTGGCTATGTCTTCAAATCCAGGCTTGGGGTTAATCACACTTGTTTATGGTAGGAAGCGATTAAAATAGCCCCCAAATCAAATTTAGCTCACGGTGTGACAATGCAGCACGTGGTGCAGGAGACAGCGCTCGTTACAAGGGATCATTTTCCCATGGGACAAGAAGTCAATCTGGGTGTTTCAGCAGCAAACCTTTGCTGGTTGTAGGAAAAGGATGTTGGAATTTTGTCCTTTATGGGATTAAGGATTATTTTTCCAGAAAGGCGAAGGCAAAGGCAGCGCCTTTGCAGCGATGCACACAGCCACAGGCGCTTATTTAAACAGTTATATGCTGTATTGTTTAATAGAAGTTACAATAGGATAAATGTACAGTCAAAATCAACATGCTAATTTCTAACGCAATTTAACCTGTAAACCATGCAGTCCTTTTTTTAAATCAGTCCATCTCTTTTTTTTGTTTTTTCTTTTAATCAGTAGCTCTGCTAGTGAGTTTTAAGGAAAAAAAAAAAGTTCCCTTTAAAGTTAAACCTAATTTACTAATTTTTCCCCTTATTGTGCAATGACTTGTGCAAAAAAAGCTGCTTTCATCACATTAGTTTATGAAATCACGTCCTTCCCCACCCTCCCCTACCACCCCCCTCCCCCCCCCAAAAAAAAAAAAGGCAACACAAGCAGCCAGTGGACAGGAGGGATGGGGATGGGGCCGAGGGTGTGTTTTCATGTCAAAATAAAACCAGAGGGATGACCAAAGCGACTCGGTGCAGCCTGGGTACCAGAAGCATGACCCCGAGTTGCCTGTGGAGCTTTTGGGGTGCTGATCCCTGGACCAGGGGAGCTGCAGGTGGGATTGATGCTGCCTCTGGCCAAAGGTCCCTCAGCGCAGTCCTGAGGACCCAGCGCAGCCCTGGGGCCAAGAGAGGAGCTTGAGACCAGAACTGTAGCAGCAGCTTTAGAGATGAAGCACATCAACCCATCCCCAGGTCACAATCTGAGTTCTGCCCTCATTTGTTTGGGTGAATCCTGCCCAGAACATGATGTATTTGGGTCACTTCCCTCAAATGCACAACTTTGTTAGCTGACAGCAGAGCTGGGCCTATCTTGAAGTCATCTGCAATGGGATTCATTTGTATATTCCCTTTGAGGTCCCCAGCAGTGTGATAAACACCGGAGTCATGCTGGGGCAGAGGTGTGGACATGTGGGGTTTCTGGGCACCACAGAGCCATAGGAAATTGTGTGCAGAGATCCCCCCAACAAATCCCCAGAGTATCTGGCATGCATCCAGCCAGGGAAGGGGAGGGTGGTTTGATTCTGCAAACCACTTGATGCTCAAAAACCGCACCAAAGCCAACCCAGAATGAAAAGCAAAAGGCAAACGGGGGTGTGATGGAAGGTAGGAACCATGCCTGGGCAAGGATGGGTCTGCCTGGGGTTTGAATACTGGGGTGAAGGAATGTTGGAGGGACAGCTACCACAGACTTCCCCCACCTGCCACTTCCTGTCATTGCTGCCTCAGGGGACAGAACATTTTACCCCACAAAGGGCTTCAGCATGAGTCTATGTGCCGACGGTGGTTGATGCCAGTGGAGTGGTCCTGGCTCCATCTCAGCCCCCTCTTTCCATGCTGCCTCCCTGCATCCTCCAAACAGTTTGGGGTCAGCATGCCAACACCCTCGCCTTCTGCCCAAACATTCCATCTTTGCAGCAGCAGCACAAAACCAGCTAATTTTTAAGAAAACTAAACCAAACCAGCCCCTCAAACAAAGCACCATCCAGCTTGTCCCCCACGCCCCCCCATCAGAGCATGGAGTTGCAGTTGGACATAGAACAAAGTGCAAATTTACTAAGAGCATCTGACTTGAACTCCAGTCCTAGGAATAAAAACAAAAACCACCCAGAAAAATCCCCTCCTCTCTCTCACGTGCATGCAGCCACCCCCTAATGTATAGGTAGGGTTTGGGCTGCAAGTTAGAGACCTCATATAAAATTATTCCCTTTCACTGTGGCTGCTGTGCAACCACTGAAAGTCATAAAGAAGATGAGCAGATGCTTCTTGAGAACCCAAACTTGTATTTTTTTTTAAACTTTTTTTCTTTTCCCCCACTGGTGCCAAAATGTTTGCCTGGTGAGGGAAGAGGAGGGGGATAACCAAGTATTTTCTACTGCCACTGCTTAAAAAAAAACCCAAAGTGTGTCAGTGTACGTACACAGAGGTGTTAATAACAGCGTTATTTGTTTTGGGGGTTGCAAATCTTGATTACAGCAGAGGGTTCTGCACCCCCCATCCCCCCCCCCCGCCCCAGTTTTCCTACCCCCGTATAAATTTATAGCAACAACCTTTCCCTCATAAGCAATACCATCCGTATCAGAGGATACCAATCATTAGTAAGAGATTTAGAGGGGATTTTAAATGTCTTCCAGGGCTTTTAAGCAATCTGTTTAAAAGATTAATTTTATTTTGAAGGGATGGAACTGCATCTCTTGGAACAAAAAGTTAATTAGGACCAGAGCACCAAAATGCTATTTTTCATCCCATTCTGTGACTTGCGGTTAGGCGCTTGACCTCCTGAAATCAGAAACTCGCTGAATCTCTCCCTTGGCCAAGCCTGACTTTCCCAGCAGCGAGTCCTGAGCGCCAGAAGTCACTTTGCAGGGTCACAGTCCTGGCTTCTCTGAGCTGAGCTTAAAGCAACAAGGAAATCCATGGCAGGCAGGCATGGCAATGCTGCCTCGCTCCTCTTTTAACTGAAGCTCAGTGGAGATGGGGAGAAGAGCCCAAGTGGGGGAATGGGAAAGGCTGGGAGCTGGCTGGAGCATCTCAAGCAAGATTTTGACCCAAGATCCATCCGCTCTGGGGTTTTTATGTGGGCATCCAATGCGATGGAGGGGAAAAAAAGGAGTTTCAAGGAGGTGGGAGGAGCTGGATGCTTTTTTCTGCTCCCACCCATGGCAGCGCAAAGTCCCTTCCCTGTGCCCCGGGGACCAGAGGTGCTGCTGCCCAGCACTGCCCGCTCCTCCTCCCTTCATCCCGCACCTAGCACAGAGGGGATGAAAAATCATCCAGGCTGCAAAGCCAGTGGCTGACAAAAGCAATTAAAAATTGTGTTTGACAGTCTATCCTCCCACTAATAAAAACTGGAAATGCCGGAGTGGCTTATTGGTCATGCTTGCTGATGCTCAATGACACCGTTGCCAGCATCTGTAGCAGCTTGATTCTGAAGGATTTTAAAGTGCTTGTTGCTATTTAATGGCCCTTGACTGAAGTGCCCTGTGGATTGAAGCTTCCCTGTTAGTACCACCGTTAAGACAGCTGGATTTTTGTTCAATCTCCATCCCCTGGGTAGCTCACGTCTGATGCTTCAACCAGCTGATCCCACCTACTCTCGCTAACCTCCTTCATGCTTTTGTCCCCATGTCTCTGCCACAGTGGCACTGCCAAGGGATGGGGAGGAGGAATAAACTACCCTGTGGTCTTGTGGTTTGTGGGTGGAGAGCTGAGTGCCCTCCCATTACTGCCAGGACCACAAGGATTGGTCTGCTTCCTTTCCCCAGCAATTCCAGCGAGGAAGAGCTTCCTATCGGAGGCCAGCAAGTTGGGCAATTTTTCCTTCTTGGTTGTGTAGGATTTGGGATGCAGGTGGAGCTGGGGCTCAGTCCCAGGCTGGTTCACGCTCAGGTCCAGCATTTTGGAGAGCAGGGAAAAGGCTGCCAGCAGGGAATGATCCGAGTTAATTTTCACTTGTCCCTCTGCAAGCCTTTGCTTCACTTGTTGACTGATCTCTGAAGATGATCCCTTTCTGTGCATGCTAGCACCAACTTTCACTCAGCTGCTTCTTTTTTCCTCCATCCTTCTTACACGTACTTCAAAGAGGCATTAAGAAGAAAGTAACCTCTGATTCAGCCCACCAAAAACAAGGATCCATAAAGCCAAGTTTGGCTTTCGGCTCCTATTAATGAAAATAATCCACTGGTCCTCATGGCTGGGTACTGCTGGGACAGGGCAACAGCCCCAGAAGGTCATTGATGACAACATGACTATTTCCTTTCAGGGTTAACTAACACGTACCCTTACCAAAAATAAAAATAATTTTAAAAGAATTATTGCTGAGGAACAAGGAGGGAAGATAAAGCACCATTCCCTTCGTGCATCCAGAGCTTGAGTGTCAGAAGAGCTCCCCAGGCAAGAAACACAGAGCAAAACATGTGTCTGGTCAGAGAGCAAAGTGTCTGACCGCACCAAAAAAGTGCTGCTGTCCTTCTGCACATGCCAGAATGAGCTGTCCCCCTCCATAGCTTTGGATTCTGCATCAAGGGAGGGGGAAGGGAAGGAGAAGGAAGCAAAGTAGCCTCCCTGCTTCCAGCAGCACTTTGAGGACTGAGCACCCACGGCTTCAAGCCATCAGGGCTGTAACACCCACCAGGAAGATTTTAATTCATTCCCTTTAGCATCAACCTTTGGGAGATGGGGGGACTAGCTGGATAAGCTTTCACCTGCAGTAATTAGAGTCAAAAGGGTAAGAAGATAAGGGCGAAAGTCCCCTCTCTCTGTAACCTGAGCCCTG
The DNA here is from genome assembly GCA_022605575.1 of Laterallus jamaicensis coturniculus. Taxonomy (NCBI): domain Eukaryota; kingdom Metazoa; phylum Chordata; class Aves; order Gruiformes; family Rallidae; genus Laterallus; species Laterallus jamaicensis. The sequence continues at coordinate 2,119,994 of JAKCOX010000090.1, read as the reverse complement.
GATTTAAGTCCTGTTGGTAGCTTTACCTCCTCCCCATAGGCTATCTGGATTTGAGCTGAAGCTGTTTGGGCACCTCCAAAAGCAGAGAGGGGAATTTTGTCCATAGGCACTTCTGAGCCAGGGTTGGGGTTGAGTGATGCTGCTCCACGGGGCATCTCCTCCACTTTGGGGACCTCCAGAAAGTTCCTTCTCATCATCCTGGGCACTGTTGTGTTTGCAGGGCTGCTCCTCACATGGCCCAAACCAAAGCTCCTGGGAAGCAGAGGGACTTTACGCCACTGTCTTGTATCAGGAGGAGAGGGAAGCCCCAGGATACCAGCATGGGATATAGGTTGGAGGAGAGATTAAAAAAAATCCCTGAATGGAGTGTCCTGGACATCGGGAGAGCCCAGTCTGACTTTGCACTGTCCCTAATGAGCATCCCTCCTCTCCTGCTACCCCACTATGCTGGATGCAAGCAGAACACTAAGTCAGATTGCCTCTGGCTCTCCCTTTCCAAATCTAATTAACAAGGCAGCTCTTGAAGTCCTTCTACAGTCAGTGCAGGTCCCAAAGACACTGCCAGGTCCTAGAAATGGAGCTCAGGGGGTGGCTATTCTGAACATGGACACACTCCAGCTATTTGCAGCCTAAGGTGGAAATCATCCCTTTCAGGAAAAAGAGGAGAAACACTGTGAAAGCAGTTTGTCTCTTTTCCTACCTAAATCCACACATGAGCTGGCAAGCCAAACCAATGGGTGACCCTCTTTCTAAACGCCTGCTCCTTCTACCAGACCCCAAACACACAACTCCTCTCTGTAGGTTTTGTATTCATTTGTTCTGCAACGGAATAAGTTAACAAAAGGAAGTCAGATCAATTCTTTCAACGTGGCTTATTAAAAAAAAACAAAAACAAAAAAACCCCAAACCAACAAAAAAAAAACGAGAAAAGAAAATAGTCTGGGTGTGAACTTCTCTCTCAGGCTTCAGGATTTACTGTCCCTTTATAAACCCCTGAAAATAGGAGTTTATAATAGGAGACTCCTGACACCACCTCAGAAGCAGTTTCACCTATTTTCCCCGGGATTGTTTAACAAGGAACATTTTGTCATCAGGGTAGGTTTCATGAGTACTATACAGGTGAATAAAAAAATACATATACTCTCTTTGAACAAGAATCCCAAGTCCAGGCATGTGGAAGGCTGCAGTGCAGGGACCGGCGCAGGCAGGAGGTCCCTGAGTCCCTCATGAGTGATGGCTGTTGATCAGGCTGCGGAGCTGCTTGGCCACGGTGTCTATCAGCTTCTGCTTGTCCCTCTCGTTTTTCCGAAACTGGGCAAAAACGTTGTTTTTCCTGCTCGTGTCTCTCATCCTGTGCAGAGCAGAAACAGGTTATGGCACGGGGATCGCTGCTCAACGTTCCAACCAAGCCCCATGAAGGAATCGCATGTCAAGTGCCCGTATGCAGGCTCTGAGAGAGGAGATGACTGCACTTAAAAGCTTTACCCCGATTTTTATCATGTGTTTGTGTAAAGATGGGCGTTCCAAGCCACGTGCAGCCTTTACACAGTTTACATTTTTGCTTTAAACCCCACAAATAGCAATCTGTGTCACTGAAGGGTCTATCTCTAATGCCAAAATGCACGAAACCCTCAAGTTTCTCATTTTCCCAAGCAGCTTTTGCTACTACATCCTCATGTCACCTTCTGAAGGGGTAAATGGCAACGCCTTAAAATGAGGAGGAAACCTAAAAAAATTAGCATCAAACCCACAGCATTAAGGCTTCTTAATTGAAATGGAGCATTGCATGCGGCCAAGAGATGCAGCTTTTGGGGCAGCCAGAAAGGTTCAGAGTTGTGAACCTGAAATATTATACAGTATTATGTAATTTATATTAAAGGAAGGAATCCAGCACTGGTTTCCTCACTTTAAACAACTTTTTGACGTTCGTAACAAAAATGACATTTAATACATGAAGCAGCGCACTGGTCTCCAAATAGCCAGGGACAAGAAGAGGGGGTGGTAGGATGGGACCTGAAGGAGAAGCTGGTGCAGCTCTATCTCTCTCCTCCATGCAAAGCTGGGGTTTCATGCAAGTTCGCATTCAAGGAGGCATATTTTGGGGAGCGGAGGGGGTCAGGTCCTGTTGCACGGTCCAAACGTGAGCTTCACGCAAGCAGGTCATATGCTGGGAAGGGAAATCAACCCACAAAGGTCAACCCTTGGACTGCTCCTGGAGGTATCAGGCTCCCAATATCCAACCTGCTGGTTCTCAGCCGGCAACCGCTCTTTTATAACACCACAATTTGTAAATTATTTTCTCGGTAAATCAGATCTGGCAGAGGCAGATGGCTTTGGACGAATCACACAAGCCTATTTTTAGCTTTGGAGACCTAAATGAAGCATTAAAGTGGCTGGGATGTAGTGCTGATGGTCCCCAGGAAGTTGGCATTTTATCAAACGGGGGCAGGGGGGTGGGTGTTGAGTTAACCAAGCACAAATGAAACCTCTTGAAACTTATTTAACTGATTAAACAAAGAAACAAACAAAAAAGATATCTAAGGTTTTTCATGCTTCAATCTTCCTAAAAAGAGCCAAAGGGAATCTGAAATGTTCCCAAAAACATCCATCTTGGAACTGGAAACAAGGATAGCAACTCTATCCCAAAGGCTAATTTGCTAAAGTTGTAAGTGCCCAAAGACATGGGATTAAACCAATCTGCTTTCCCAACAGTAACAGGATAGCTTGGAGTGCTTTAATTCAGCAAACTGAGTATTCATTTTTTTCTCTCTATTTTTATTAACCAAAGCAGGTTGCCAGCTGCTCTGCTGCAAGAACCAAGGAGCGATCGTACCAACGGGAAGCAGGGATTTTGAGTTGCACAGGTTAGAGATGTTAATACCCTGAATTTTGGAAATAACTGTATTCCTGTGGGACATCCATCCCTCTGGCAGTGCTGTATGGCTCCAGAGGGTCTTGGAGCACTTTACCATGAGGGCTGAGAGCTCTGTCTCTATTTCACAGATTACATGGGGACTGAAAGTAAACCTCTACCATCAGAGACCTCCACCCAGAGCTGCACCCATTGCTCTCCATCACTGCCTGCCACAGTTAGCCCAGGCAACGCACAGGGAATTTACTGCAGAGCATCCTCTGTGCTACGAACCCTCTCAACCTGGACATCCTTGGAGCCATCTCTGATCCTGTGGGACCTCTTCAAGTCCATGAAATGTTTTTGAAGTAACTCACGTTGGATACAAGAAAACCTTTGCGGGTGTTTGAAGGATTAGAAAGGAGTTGCATGAAAAAAGCTACCGGCTTGGGATGAAAAAGCAGTGAGAGCACTGATCCCTCAACTAACCCATGTAGGTGGATCTCTTAAACTGGGGATGAGTGCCTGGGGGTGATGGGAGCTGCTGGTACCTTCAGACATCATGTGAAGGTAGAGGCACTACACTGTTAAGTATTATTAATGAATTAAATTGTCTACAGGACTCAAAATCCTGCAGAACTTGGGGGTGCTGTGCCAGGGACCAGGCAGCGTCAGGGGCGGCTGCATCCTCAGGAGAGGCTGAGATTGCAGATCTGCTCAAGGAGACCACGGCGGCTCCAATCCTGCCACTGGAACCCCGCAGACAGATACTGAGCCGACACAATGTGCTCAGTGTCAAAGGTGTTCTGAAACAGCAGCCTGTTTCTTTGCTAGCCCTTCGCTGGAGGAAACACTTAGCCCCTGATCTACTGGTGCATCCAGACACCAAGAAGACCAGGTTTGAAAGAAGGAGGCAATGCTTTCGAGCAGCTGAACAGCTCTTTGGAGGACAGACACTTTTATTTCTTAAAGCATGTGCCTGCAGAGCCCTGTGACAACCGAGACCAGTTTTGTAATGTGGTCCCTATGCATTAGCACAAGAATTAAAAGAGGAAGGGAGAGAGCTCGGCGCTGTCCCCACCCCTGTCAACAAACACCACCTTTAATAAAGCCAAGCTTTGTTTAAATTAATCTATAAGGAAAAAAAAAGCAACGGAGTAAAAGCTCCTCTTTTAGCTCTAATTAGTGCATTTGAGACTATAAAGTTACCGGAGGGAACCGTTTCAAAGACAGCTTGCATTTAGATCATTTAGTGCTCCATTTAAATCAAACAATAAAGTCACTGCGAGGTGAGGGTAAAAGCCCAAGCAAGCAGCATACTTACACTCGTGATATCCTACGAGAGATGTGTGATTAGGAAAAGAGATAATGATGAAAACAGGTTACAAAACGAACTGGTGGATCAGAATTTCACGTTGCCTTGTCAGCAAAGCTCAGCCAGAGCTGGCTGTGGAGGTGGGCTCAGAGTGTGGGGGGAGCAGATGTCAGCTATGGCCAGGTCAGTGCAGAGTCTCGGGGGAGCTGGAGCTGGTGGGTGATGTGTGGAGACTCTCCAAAGGGCCTGAAGCCTGAGTAAGCACAGGGCAGAGCCCACCTGAGCATGCAGTGATGCTACGTAGGTGATACCACATAGGTGATGCCATGCACAAGGATGTGGGAGATGCAAGCACCAGCCTGGCGACTCCACCTGGGCTGCCTCTGGAAAGCACCATCGGGATGTGAAGATTGCACTCCACATGAGATCCCTTTCAGGGAGAAGGTTGGCAAGCTGAGCCGGGCTCTGTGGCTTTTTTATAACAGCACTGAGTATGGATGCTGCATGCTCCAGTACTACCTGGGTAAAATGGCCAGGAGCACAGAGCTGCCCTCCTGCTCTGACATTGCTGTCCTAGCAGCTGCCACAGATCCCAGCCGACTGCCTGGTCCTGATTCCCTGGCTCTGACAACTGCTTCATGTCCAAGCTCTCAGATTTTTGACAGTTATTGATAGCTCTGCTATACCCCAAACTGTATCATGGTTGTTGGGCTGCGAATAAAACTGCATATTATACAACACTTACAAACACGTATATAAAAACAATGCTATAATGTATAAAAGTGCTTTACACCCAGCAACTACCAAAATTTAGTCCCTGTGTACCATACTGATGACATTTGGATGTCATGAACTGCGGTGAAATTAGCTATTCTCCTGTGCTGTCCTCCTTTGGATCACAGATAACACAGACACAAGTCCAAAGCTCAGAAGGATACTGAGGTTGATCTAAAAATGAAGTCCCAACTCTAAACTAGTCAGCTTCTCCTCTACAAGCAATGGAAAAAGAGAGGGCCTCCAAAATCCAACTCAAACTCCTCCTCAGGGTCTGATTTCATAGTAAACCTAATCAAACCTAACTGCAACTGGCTTCTCCTGCCTGCTCCTTGCAAGCCTTAGCAGTGGAGTGTCCACAGCATGAGCTGCATGGAACAACAGGGAACAGCTGCATGCTCCCTCAGCAACATTGCAGGGGGGTCTCCCCAGAGCAGAGCAGTGGGCTAGAATCCCCTCCCTCAACCAGCTGGTCATGCTGCAGGGGATGCAGCCCAGGACATGGTTGGCTTTCTGGGCTGCAAGTGCCTGTTGCCATATCAGGTTGAGCTTTGTTATCAATCAACACCCGCAAGTCTTTCTCCTCAGGGCTGCTCTCCATCTATTCCCCCCAGCCTGTTGCTGTGCTTGAACTGTCCTTATCCCAACACGTGAGTTTTACCTTCTTATTGCACTTCTCCCCATCCCATGGGGGGAAAAGGAGTGAGCAAGTGGCCATGAGCTGCTCAGCTACCAGCTGGGGCTAAACCATGACAAGGTCTACCAGTGAAAGGGTCATCTGGCCCACCTCCTAACAGGTGCAGGGTGGGTGACTGGTGGCACTTATTTCCCACATGTTAGAAGGGCTACAAGCAAGGTAAATCCCACTCTTCAGGTCTGTAGCACATGAATGGGTTTTACCTCCTTGCTGCTGGCTTGCGGGACCAGCAGAAGCCACCTTGCTGTGCTTCAGAAGGGACCCCCAAAGCCCTGAAGATGCCCAGCACTGCTCCTTGGCACAGCTCCAGGGCTTGGGATGAAGCTGTGCAAAGCGCATGAACTACAGGCTTTAGAGGTTCAGCCTTACGAAAGAGTGTGTCCCTGCAAAGAGCAAGCCCTGGAGGACACAGCCACCAAAAGACACTGTCCCTGTCACATAGCTGGGTTTTTAGTGCTTGATCCCATCCAGGGATCCAACAGAAGGGAGAGACACGTCTTCTATTTGTGCTCCCACTGTCCACTCGTGGGTGAAATCTTTGCTCCTTGGATCACAACCAGCCTCCTGCTCCCCAGGCTGCTTCATCCAGGCACCACATGTGATGGAATGAGCTGTCTAGAACACACGCTTGCCCAAAGCGAGATAGGGGTGAAAACAGTCCCGGGTGCCCAGACCCACACTCACTTTTCCAGCAGGATGAGGGCTGTTGTCGGGTTCACACGAAGATACTTGCACGTAGGTTGTCCGTAGTCAGCCAAATATGTTGACCAGTCCCACTGGATGAAGAGGTCTAAGAGCTGCAGCAGCCATGGGAAGAGAAAAATAAATAGAAAAAAAAGAATTGAAAGAGCCATTGTGAGAGGAGGTGGTTTAGCTGGAAGCTGGCAAAGATCCTGGGCAGGTGGCATTAACCACAAAAAATAGTTGGCTGTCTTTACTAATTTATTCAATGTTATTCTGGCAATATTTCATTATTAACTTATATAGCTCTAATCATCAATGCATTAATATTAATCATTTAATCATATGAACGTATCTAGGACTATATTAATTTAGCCATAGTGCGCTCCTACTACATTCTCTCTATTCTTGGGGTAAATTAGCGGTACAGGGGATATCAGGATTGAGATGCCCTGATGAGGTGGGTGGGAGAGAGTCCTGGCACCGTGAAGCTCCTAGCTATGTCAGGAGGGGACTTTTGGGGTCAAAGTCACTACAAATTTATTATGTCCCCAAAGAACCCCCATTATCTTTAGAACGATGCCACAAGGGTTTCTCATCCTGCTTGCTCCATCTCGATGTCTTGCAAGCGCTTTCTAAATGTCCCTAATGACAGGAGCTCCCTGGGGAGGTGTGGGAACCATCCAGGTGCTTGGGGATTTATCTTGGGTGAACACAGCTACCAGAGAAGACTGGGAGTCCCAGGTGGTTTCCAGCTGTTTGTTAGAGAAACCACTGCTGACCTCAGCAGCAGGGTAAGGGAACCTAGATTAATTCAGGCATCCATGACAAACCCTGATTCAGATCTGCAAAATTCACACCTGAAGTCCTTCACCTCCACAGAGGATACCCTGGGTGCCCTCCCTTCCCCCATCCCTCTCAGCTGATTTGGGTGAGGGATGAGCAAACCCAGGTTTCCTGAATGCCCTGTCCCACCCCAGTTTTTCCATCCTTTAAACCCAAACAGGATCCCCACATCTTTCCCACACAACAAACATCTTGCCCCTAAGAGGACTTCCCTCCCCACCCACCCAAGAGAGCACATATAAGAGGATGTATAAGATGCAGCCATCATGTCCATCACCTAAAACAGGTTAATTAAGAGCGGGTGAAGTCTGTTCCCACCCCCCCGCAACCTTCTGCCTTGGAGAGCTGCTGTGACTGCTCTATTTCAGGACAGGCTGCCAAGCACACGGACATCTTCATCGCTTGGGTCTGCATGTCCCAGCGCCCACCACTGAAGCCTGGAGAAGGACCATCCCACAGCCAAGCAAGGACCATAGAGGGCTCATTGTCCCCGCGTCTCCATGGTTTTCTTGGGAGACTCCAGCACTGTTTAACAACACATCCCACCCCGCCAAGGGGATTTGGCTCTTCTGAGACCTCAAGGTACAAAACGAAAATGTGCAACAAGATTCTTTTTGACTATGTAGGTCAGGGCAAAGAAAACAAGCTGTTGGGAACAATCCCCCGGGCTAGCGGGGGGGACGGATTAGCTGGGACCTAAGAGGGCTTTTCCAGCCTGTGGTCCCGCGTGGCTTTGTGCGGCGGGTCCATTGTGTTAACTACAAACCCGAGCTGAACATCATCAGCAGGAGGGGTTTTTTTTTCCCAAAGGGCACCTTCAAGAGACAACGTTAAATATGATTTCACAGGCTCTTTTCATACAGCACAGCAGGCCCAAAACTCTTCTACCAGGTTTGCCGACTGCTGCGGGAAACTGTACGGTTGTACAGCCTAAATCGGATCCCCCCCCTGCCCAACACACCAAAATCCTCTTGCTGGTGACCCCGGCGGGAGCTGAATGTGCCTTTGGCAAACCACAAACAAAGCAGCACGAGTTACTGCCATAGAAAGAGCATGTCCAGCCTGCTGAGGGGCCAGGTAGCCATTCATGGGAGGTGGAAATAAAACCCCAGGAGAAAGAGATAAAAGAAGAAGCAAAATCAAGAGGTGATGATTAGAAGTGGGCTAGAAGAAGATAAAATAAAAAGTGTTAAAACAGGAGGCTTGGGGAACCAGGCAGTAGCTCAGAGGATGGGTAAGAAAAGGGCTTGGAGAAACCACCCACATACATCTCTATAAGAGCGTGGCAAATCCAGCATGAGGAGATTTTTAAGCAAAAGTCGGATGAATGGCTATCCAGGGCAGCTCAGCCCTTGCTATCCAGCTTGTGAGCCTGCACAACACTTGTCACTTCCACCAGGGTCAGGTGATGAGTAGTGGGGATGGCACATGGTCCATGATCTATCAGCCATCCCTGTCCCACAGCTTTGCTTCAACTCTCCTCCAATTAATTCAACTCAAGCAGTTGAAACAATGCAGTTCCCCTTCTGCTGGGGTTGAAGGTGCACCACCAAACCTTCTATTGCATTAGCATCAGCATGATGGGATGGTCAGAGGAAGTTATTTTATGGACCTGCTTCAACACGGACCTGTTGGAGCATGTCCAGAGGAGGTCAAGAGGCCCAACAGCCAGAGCACCTCTGCTTCAGGGGTAGACTGAAGGAGTTGGGGTTGTTGGGCCCTGGAGAAGAGGCTCTGGGGACATCTTATATTGTGGCCTTTCAACACTTAAAGGGGGCTAATACGAAAGTTGGAGAGAGAGAGACGCGTCAGTGGTTTTAAACTGAAAGCGGGTAGATTCAGGTCGGACATCAGGAAGAAATATTTTACAGTGAGGGTGGGGAGGCCCTGGCACAGCTTCCTTGGGGAGGTTGTGAATACCCCTGGGTACCTGGCAGTGTTCAAGGCCAGGCTGGATGGGGCTTTGGACAACCTGGGCTAGTGGGAGGTGTCCCTGTCCACAACAGGACATTGGACCAGACTGCACCAGGGCAGTGGTGGAGTCACCATCCCTGAAGACTTTTAAAAGACCTGCTGCTGTGGTGCTTAGGGACATGGTTTAGTGGTTGGACTTGGCAGTGCTGGGTTAATGGCTGGACTCGATGATCTTAAGGTCTCTCCCAACTTAAATGACTCTCTAATTCCAAACAAGCCCCATCCTAAACACACTCCCACCCTGGACTGGACCTTCCCCGAGCACTGGGAGAGCCAGACTCCCCCCAAGCCAGCTCACGACAGTGACGGATAGCCTGTGTATATTACAACTGTTTGCCCACATCAATCTTGCCAGTGAGGCAGGTCCGAGGATAGCCGGGGCCAGCACCTTTGGCCCCCGGTTGCCGCGCAGTGCAGGGCATCACCACCACTTGCAGGGCTCTGCCAGGGGTCGTGCTCTGCAGGAGAGAGGTCGTGTGCAGGAGGAAGCCTGACGGCTCATGGCAAGCTGTCTCGAAACGATTTATCTGTCACATAAATGTGGTTTTATTGGTTTTACTGTTTAAACTTTTCACCTCTGCTGCTAAATCTGAACGACTGAGAAGGAAAAAAAAAAAAAATCAAGAAAGAAAAAGGAAAGGAAAAACCCGCCTGCGCAGCGGCACAGGGCTGTGGAGGGCCTGCCGGGGGAGATTCCAAATAAAATATGCAAATACCATTAATTCTTCAAACTAGAGTCTCCTTTTCAAGGCTATAAATCAAACTTGACAGCACATACACTGGGGGGAAAGGAAAAGGGGGCGGGGGAAGGAGCTTTTACCGTGCCGATATGAAAGTGGATTAAGCTCAGAAAGCTTTCAGACATGTGTGTGCGGCGCGCGCAGAGCAAGGCTGTGAACCTGCAGCTTCCCAGGGCATCTTTGCTGCAAGAGCAGGGAGAGGTTGCTGTGTATATTTGTGAAAATCAAGAAATGGGGAAGGGTTTGAGTATGCCTCCAATAGAAACATCCTGGAAAAACAAATAAAAATTGTCTTTATAATACACATACATGAGTTCTTACTCAAAGGGTGATTCAAGAGAAGGCAACCCTGGAAGGAAAGAATCAAACTGGGAACCAGTTCCCAGCCCTGCCCCGGGCTCCTCTTGGCTAGGGATTGAGAAGCACATTCTCCCCATTTCTCCCACTTCCACTTTGGAACATTTCCCTTGCTATATCACCATCTCAGACTCTTCAAATACGTTATTTTTTTCAAAGCAAAGGCATGTTTTTCTGGCCCTCACATCAAGTATAGGGAAAGGATAGGTTGCAACTTCATTGCACGCTGATGGCAAAAGAAACGGGGACATCACAGTGACTTTGCAATCTTCTCTCTCCAGATGCAAAGTGAAGTGGGACAGTATGTTCTGTCTGACACCATCTCTCTCTGGATAAAATTCTTTCAGCCAAGCCAGAAATAATGTGATGTGAATCCGAATGGAGCATAAGCTCTGACAGCACCCCTGGAACAAGATAGAAGAAAGCACCAGCTCTGCACAAAGCTGGGTGGTGGTGCATGGTAGCTAGAGATAAAGAAGATAGCAGGAAAGGGAGGTCTATGTTTTGAAAGATGAAAATAAACCCATGCAGAACCCCCTTGACCTATCTCAGAGAAGTAAGGATGATGTTGTAGGGATAACTCTAGATACAGGATCCTCTCAGCCTCAAGGAGCTCTCCTCCTCAAGCCTAAGAGATGGTCATTGTTATTGCAGGACAGATGCAAATTCCTGTATTCCCAACCTCCATGCAACATCTGTCTCTTCCTTTTTCCTCTTCTCCCTCTTCTGACCTGATGTGGTACCACTCTGAGCTTCCACAACCAGGGATTTGCACCCAAATACTTTGACCTGCAGGAAACTTAAGACACAGCAAATGCTCTGGGTTCATGGACAAGTCTACTGGAAGAGGAATGTGATCACTCCCTGTTAGCAGGAGCAAGCGCTTCCTAGGACAGAACTACTACAATGCTGGACTTGATGTTACATCCACTGGAGCAGGAAGCAAATTTGTCTGAATTAACAGCAAAGAGACACTGTCTGAAATGGTAGCAGCTCCAAGACACAAGAGCAGCCTGCAGCCCAGTCAGAAATGGAAACCACATCTTTCTGCTCCCTGGCAAAATACATTTTGCATTTTTCACTCCCTGCTGAAGAGATTGGGCTGTGTAAGGGACACATGCCCTGTTCCTATTAGAGTCAAAAAAGCTATCATCACCTCTGCACTCACATTCCTGTCTTACCCTGTGGCCCAGTATTTTGCTTTTGAATATCCTGAGATTGCAGGGCCAAATTCACACATGAACTACAGGCATTTATAAAAAAGCTCCACCAGATCTAATCTAGCACAAAAGCCTCATGGCTACGCAGTATCTGGATGGTGAAAGAACAACCCCATCCTGAAGACTAACTCCTGCTTTATCTCAAGGTCTAAGTCTCTTCCTGGAGAACTGAAAGCTCGTAGGGACTCCCGTCCCAAAAATTCATTGCTTACAGGGTGGGTACAGGGAGGATGATGGCTCTCCCTTAACAAGGAGCAACATGGAGAAGACAAGGGGTAACAGTCCTAAGTGGCACTAGGAGAGGTTTCATCTCAACAGAAGAAAGAATTTTTTTATATGGAGAACAACTGTTCACTGGACCAAGCTCCCCAGGGATGTGTTGGGAGTCTCCATTGCTGGAATTTTTCAAGATGCAATTCAGCAGGGTGCTACATCATCTCATCTAGACTCCCTTTCCCGTGGAAGGTTGGACCAGATGATCTTCCAAGGTCCCTTCTAACCTGGGCTGTTCTATGGTTCTGTGATTCTGTCCCAGAAACAAACATCCCTCCTCTTATCCACCACGATATTTACTCTCTGTGACGAGAAACAGCATCAAGGTGGCTTGAAAAGGACTTTCATTTGCCAACACCAGTATCAGCAGAACCACCAGCAATGAGACATTATGAGAGCTGATGGGAAATATCTGATAAAGAATCTCTGATAAACCCTCCCTTTGATAGAAGTAGAAATCAGAGAATTCTCATGTACCTCCAACTTTTAATTATCCTTTAAGTTCTTTTTCCTCCAAACATACATCTCATCCAGGCAGGAGAGAGACTCTTCTCTACTAGGAGTTGTTGGCTTTCTGTGGTGCTCAGGGACCACACGTTGGAGCTGGCTGGAGAAGGGCTGCAAGGTGTTACTGCCTGACATGGCTTCTGCAAAGCACCAGCTACTATTAAACAACCTAAACCAAACACCATCAGCACGCGTGCACACAGCCCCCAAAGGATGAAGAGGGAAGAACGACTCCAGACCATTAGCTGGCAAATCTTTCAACCTGTTTCAACAAATTTAAAAGCAATTATCCCAGATTTCTCACATCCAACCGAGCTAAGGGAATTAAGAGTTAATTTGCTGTGTCTCAAAGTAGGAGGCAGCCAGGTGTCTGGAGGAGTCTAGCCAGGGTCTAGGTGGTGTCAACAGCGGCTGTGTGGGATCTTACTTATGGTGGGGTTTTGGGGAGGTTCAGATGAACACTGAAGGGACAGCTATGCCACAGGGTTACAGTCAGGCTTTCATGATCAGCTAATTAAGGTGGATTTGGGAGTTTCCCAGCTGAAGGCAGCACTCCTGACCTGAAATCTGCCAAGCAGGGAGCAACTGCTCTTGCTCCCTGGGGGCAGAAGGAGGGAATATTTTCAGAACCAAGCCAAACTTGGCTCCAAAAAGCTCTAGTATCCCTTCTTATAATCACTAAGTCTGAAGCTCCAATTCTTATTGTGGGCAGCACACAGAATGAACAGCCTTTGACCCAACCTGACACCTTCTACAAACCAGCCACGCTTCAGTTTGCAAGAGATCATGTCAACAGCTAACAAACCTAGTGAGGTCTTTTCCTTAAAAAGCTCATTTTGGTAATTTAACTCCACAGCTCTTTTGATAAAGATAAGAAGAAGGAAGGAATCACTTGGGTACTACCATCATCCCACCTTAAACCCACCTGTGCAAAGGGATAAGATGCTTCCAGCGGGACCAGAAAACACCCAGGTAAGACCTGGTCCTGCTGGGTACCTCCATAAAAGCCCCAGAAACTACAGAATCCAAACCAATGTCAATTCCCAGTATGACCATGCCTAAGCTTGCCCACAACCCATCCCCACCACCTGTTAAGCAGCCCCTACTGCCAGCCAGCGGGTAAGAAGCACAAAAGCCCAAAGACTTTCCAAGATCAGCAGCCACAGACAAGTACATTCAAAATAATTTATTTTGGTGAGGTTTCAATTATGCCTCGTGGGAAAGTAATACTGAAAGAGAAAGAAATATTCTAACCCATGAGGAGACGTGGGTTTGGACAATAGCATTACTAAGACAAAAAGGCTCCAGAAATTGGAACATAGTCTTTGTTCATCTACTAGTGACAGACGTGGAGGGTAGAATCATGGCATAAATGAAAGCAGAAGATTCAGTCTAGTGGAAGGTGCCCCAGCCCATGCCATGGGGGAGGGTTGAAACTAGATGAACTTCAATGTTCCTTTCAACTTAAACTTGTCTGTGATTCTATAATTTGTCACCAATTTCACTGGAAACCAAGATTTTCTCTACGAATCAAGTGTACTTTGTGGAAGGGGGTGGATAGCAGTAAATTGACACTGCACAAGACAAAGTGATGTGCAAGCCAAGGGATTGATGCAAACAGAACTCAGGGAAGGTTAGCCTGATTTTAGGTGCTTACCAGACCTGCCTGCAAGACAGAAATGGACTTCTAGGAGTTCATTTAGACCACAGAGTGATATCTTGCTTGGACCACTCTGTAAGCTACAATAACACTACACTCAGGTGGCCCCTTCAAGTCTCCTGGGCAGATATCCCACCTGGGACTGTCCTTCCTCCTGAAGACTCACACTGGAGGGAGGAAAACTGATTCCAAGTTCCTCATCTCACACTTTAACTGGATTGATTTTGCAAGTTAAAGCAGCAATTTTATCTCTTTTTATTTTTTGTCCTCTGTATACTTAAGTATCTGCAAAAAAGAAACAGTTCTTGGAAAAAATGTGAGATGAACCTGGAAAGGTTTATGGCAGACGAGACAGTATGTAACAGAGAAAGGTTTGAGACCAACAAAGCCCTAATCTGTCCAGTCTGGATTATTGTCAGATTTGTATTATTGCCTGTTTATAGGTTTTTGTATTTCTTACATCAGATTTCCAGGGGAAGTTCTCCAGAAAGCTTTTTGCCTGCATTATGTGTGCAGAAAGGCCTTCTGTTTTTCCATCTGCAAATGTTCATCGTTTATTAGGAGGAAAACCTCTGGCTTTCCACCTGCTTTGAAGTAACGCAGCAATTACATGGGTTGACTTTTCTACTGTTTCAGAAGGTATTTATTCCAAGGGTCTCATTAAAATCTTAACAAACACAATTTTACCTGAAAAATGTTGCATTTCTGATTGTCGCTCACTCCCACACTTACAGAGAAAGAACCCTCCCTTTTGGGTTAAATGTGGCTTTGAGGAATCCGCCTTCTCCTCCCAGCCTGTGACACAAAACCACATGAAGGAACCATGAAAGGTTGTTGGGCTTCAAGAGAAGTGATGCAAAGCAGCCCAAGAGTGAAGGGTGGGGAAGCTGAGAATTAGCACATCTCGTTATGGTGACAGTCTCAAAGACGGGTGGAAAGTCCCTACCGGCTTCGTTCAACGCTCCTACTGACTTTGATGATACAGGATCATGGCTTAGTCATTTGCTGGAGGCTTGCCTGCAAGGAAGGCTAAACTGAATTCTAGGGAAATCCCAAGTTTCTCTGACCATGGCAAAGCACTGTGCAGTGCTGCCTGAAGAAAAAAAAAACACCCCACTACCACCAAGGCATGAAAATTATTTGGTACAAAACCACTGGGATTTCAATGTTTCAGAATAAAATCAATCTGTTCTAGCGATAACCACCCAGACAGGGGATTTTATGAATGGCCAGAAAAACAAAAGGAAATTCTGTCCTGCTGGATTTGTAGCCAATTTGCACTCATGAAAAATAATTATTTAGACTCATCCAATTCTCCACGCAGGTTCACAAGTTTGTATGGTGCTTTCCTCTCAGAGAAGACGACTGTATTTCTACCCTCCAGATCCTACAATCTGTGTAAGACAAAGAGACAATACTGGGCAGCAGCCAAAAGAAATGAAAGAGCCTCGGAAGACCATTCTCCGGGGACCGCTATTGAATAACACTTTGCCTTTCCATTTAACCACCACAAAGGGGGATTCATTCCCAAAGCAAAGATGTCTCCTTTAGAAGCATCCCCCTGGTAGCCTGTCTGGCTCATACCTTCAGTGGGCACCGCCGGGAGGTGCATCTGTTGCTTTGCCCGTCAAGGATGAAGCCTGGCTAAATGCTTGGGGTCAGCATCCAAATTTGCACGTACCAAATTTGGGATGCAGCGTTTGGAAAGTGCTTGGTTTGTACATAATTATCCTCAGAAGCCTTTTCAAAGCTGTTACAGGGAGAAGGTTCTTCTTCATCTGGATTCGATGATGGTGAAAGACCCCCTGCACCATGGTCAGGAGGTGATGGCACCACACATTCAGCTTGCCCTTGCACACAGAAATACCTTCTCGGCTGCTACAGGCCAGGTGTGTGCAGCCTTGGGCATTTATCTGACTCACCCTGCCTGACCCACACTTCATAATCAGTAGCTCTGCAGAAAACACTAAGAACTAACATGAAAAATCCCCCTACCTGAGCATCAGGTCAGGATGCTTTAGTGAGGGAGGAGAAGAGTTAACAAAAGCAGAAAAAAAAGCAGAAAACCCCCTAAACACAGGGTCATGTGTTGAAAGAGGAGAAAAGCAGCAGTTCCTCAAATAAACCTACATGAAAAATCACCTATGCCATCATCGACCTTATAGTATTGGGGGGTGGGGGGTGGAAATGACTTTAAATATCACCTTTCTAAGGGGAACACGTTCCAAATTAATTGTCCAAGCAGGCATTTGCAGCCAGATTTTGGGCCAGGAGGGGTTAATGCTTCCCCATCTACTGACAGTTCAGCAGCAACTCCAGGTACCTGCAGAATCATCAGGATCTGCCCAGAGGACAACTGGGTCACATCTTTGGACAAATACAGCCCTGCTTGGTACCACGGCAGCCAGGACATGATGCCCAGATACCCTGGTGAGGGGCACTGAATGCTGTTTTCCCTGTTGGGGACTTCCCACTGACACCAGGGAGCAATGACAAGCGAGTCAGTGATGTCCGAGCTCAGCTATTAGGGTCACAATTAGAGTTATCCCTCCTTTCCCCTGGACAAGCAAGATGTGATGTATGAATTAAACTTCTCCCGCCACCCCTAAAGGCACCGGCATCACCTTCCCCGCAGCCAGGCGCTTGACAGGTCCCAAACTGCACTACGGGGCCAGCACACCACGATTACTTTTCCTGTTGCTCAGCTGATGTCAGGTCCTCTGCAAAGTAGCATTTTTCTTTTGTTTACAGATTTTTAAAGGGGATAAAAAAAAAAAAATCATAAAAAGAGGTGACCTCTCGCTAACCCCAGCCAGTCTATGAGAAGCTGCCGCTGCCTTCACCTCCGAATGAACTTTCAGATTATCTCAGACAAGATTCACCTTGCATTGAACTTGTACCCTGTGTGGCAGCACACAGTCACGTAACCTTGATTAAACATTACAGCGCAACGCGGCTATAAATTTAATGAGCATTATCGGCGCGCTTCCTCCCGTTGTCCTCGGGCTGGGGGGAGCGATGGAAATGCCGAGAGCCATCAGGAACCAGCCTGGCGTGCACTGGGTGCATGGGCAGGAGATGGAGAAGCAGCTATTTGAGGGAACAGGAGAGAGAAGGAGTAGCTCATGTGCCGTCATCTCCTCTTGCGCATGCAATGAGTTGTGTACAGCCTCTGCAGCAAGTTCCTGCAGGACTGAGTGGCTCCTGGTACCCACCATGAGCAGGGACAACCTGCAGGGGCTCTGCCTGGCTTTCTGCTTGGAAGACCCAAGAAAAAGCAAAAAGAAAAGAGCAACAAGGAGTGGTGACAGGTCTAGCAGTCCCATCACCCAGCAGGAAACCTTTCTCAGGCCACGGCCTCCTAAACTCTGGCTGCCCTCTTCTCGCAAAGCGCTGCAACCCGTCGCCCGTCCTCCCACTTATTTTCAAGACACACGTGTGACGGGAGGCAGAGGCAGCCGCCTCTTCATCTCCCAGCTGACACGTAAGGGAGAGCTCAGCATCCGCGCTGGCAGCGGCGATTCCTGCCGCAGAGGTCACTCGGCCGTTCGAGGGGAGAGCGTCTGGGCGGTGAAATAGATACACTCAAGTTCAAGTGCTTGAAATACTTTCCTCTTTTTTTTTTTTCCCCAAGAAAAAAAAAAAAGGCACCACACACTCAAAGCTAAACTAATATATCCCCTGCTTTTCATGATAACTTCCTCCTTACCCGCGTCGGGTTTGTTTAGCAGATCTATTGTTCTCAGCGAGCCTTGCCCTGGGGTCCAATTTGACTGTGTTCTCATTTTTCCCCCCTATGTAACTGATGCTTATTTCTTTAAGCTCTACTGTAAACAGAAAACACACTGCAGTGCCTTTGCCTGGCTTTGCAGGAGGCAGGCTCAGACCTGGAACTACTTCTTTTGGGTTGGTTTTTTTTTTTTATATAGGAAACAAAAGGATTGGTCTTGCTTGCTTCAAGGATTCAAACACCTGTGGGATGCGGGAGGACGGCTGCTGGTACCCGCGGGTGGTCTGGGCTCAGAGCGGGGGCCATGTGGCTCCAGCACTGGCTCTGCTGTTGCTTTGCTGGATAAATGGACTTCTTTTTTTTTTTTTTTTTTCCTTTTTTTCTGCTTTCAAGGCTGAAAACACAACGCTTTCCTATTTACAGACATCTTTAATGTTCATCAGGGGCAGGGGATGAGGAGGTAAGCAGCATCGTCTGGAGATGGCATGAGGTTCTTAGAAGTGCTCAGGGCAAAGCATAAAGCCACTGGAGAGCATCTCCCTCAATGGGGTGGCATGTGGGGAACAAATATAAAATAAAAATAAAACTTTTGAAGCAGGGAAAGCATCTTGGGTGGTTCAAGGAACACAACAGGAGATGGGGATTTGGGAAGGGTGGGTGATGGGAGCACCAAGATGCAGTTTCATACTTCTCATCATTTACTTATCATAGGTTTGGTCTGTACTGAGAGAAACATCCTTGTCCCAGCAGACAGCAAAGGAGGAGCTTAGGGAATGCAACACCTGCTCATGCTGCAGCAGTTTTTTTCCCCATGTGTTATCCTCCTGTCCCTTCATACTAATTCCCACAACAGCCTCTCAGGAGAATCATAGAATGATTACATTGGAAAAGACCTTTCAGATCACCGAGTTCAACCACAAACCTAACACTGCCAAGTCCAACCACTAAACCATGTCCCCCAGCGTTACATCTACCTGTCTTTTAAATCCCTCCAAGGACGGTGACTCCAACACTTCCCTGGGCAGCCTGGTCCAGTGCTTGAGAAATCTTTCAGTGAAGAAAATTTCCCTAATCTCCAAGCAACTTGAGGCCATTTCCTCTTGTCCTGACACTTTTTACTTGGGAGAAGAGACCAACTCCCATCTGGCTACAATCTCTTTCCAGCTAGTTGTAAAGAGCAAACAGGTCTCCCCTCAGCCTCTTCTTCTCCAGGCTAAACCACCCCAGTTCCCTCAGCTGCTCCCCATCAGACTTGTGCTCCAGATCCTTCCCCACTCTGTCGCCTGTCTTTGGACTTGCTCCAGCACCTCAGTGTCCTCCTTGTAGTGAGGTGCCCAAACCTGAACACAGCACCCAAGGTGTGGAGAAGACCTACTCCAGCACAGCTTGCAGGAGCTTGTCCAAAGGAGATGGATCCAGAATCACTGTGGAAGACACCGGTGACATTGGATTTTCTGCTCAAGGCAGGGGATGCAAAGTACAAGGATGAAGGGATGGAGGAGGTGGCTTTGGATGCTACCAGTTCCCACCAAAAAGGTTTGCTCAGCTTTGCAAACACACCGACATCCAGAGATGATCCTCCAAAAGGTGATGTTGTTCCTTCTATCTCACAGTGTCACCTGCAAAACTAATTTGGCCTGTGAAGTAACCCAAATTTGGGTGGTTGATGAGAACTATTTTTATAAGGCCACGGGATATACATTTCCAGGGTCTGAAATAGTGTTTGGAAAACAGCGAGAGCCATTTAGAGCCACTCAGCATATTCTACAGAGAGGCAGACGCACCAGCACATGGATATTTATAACAGCTGTGAAGACAAGGCTGGTAGGAAACATTTGGCTAAAAGCAAACACAGAAATAAAATAACTCTGCAGAAGGTTAGAAAGCAGCAAATTTGGTAACGCCTGAGTTTTGGGAAAAAAGAATTGTATTTTTTCAGCTTCTAGAGACTAATAAATTACCATGGAAAATGTAAAGATTAAGTCTATTATTTCAGCTTGTATTTTCCATCCACACTGTAAAAAAAGTCTATGTTTTGATTGAGTGGACACCACCAAACTTCCCTTTGGGACAGCTCATCACTCCTCTTAGCATCCACAGGATAAAGCAGGTATTACACATTGAGGCTGTGCCATCACTGGGCTCCAGTTGACGACAATGGACAAGCTGATGCTTTAGGGGGGCTGTGTATTCTAGACCTCAGACTTTTAGGTAAGCTCCCCCCAGAAGTGCTTCCAGGAAGGTTTAAAAGAGGAGGACTGAAAAGTCACGTCAGGTTTGTTTGGGATCTCGGCTAGCTGCTTTCAAGCTATAAAAACTCTCCCAAGAAAAATACTGAGCTTTTTCATACCTGTTGTATTTTTGGTGGGTGTGAACCATTTTAGGAACTTCAGGTTTGCAGGAAGCTAATGTATGGGGGCAGGGGGAGGGGGAAATACAGCGTTCTTGTGCAGAAAGCATGTAATGCTTGCTTTTAGCATCCTGAAAATACCTAGGGTGACTGAAATCCAGCTTCCAATTAATTAACCCCAAAAAACTTTGCAGGGCACGCTATCCTGTGACTAAATGCAATGCAATGAAGAGGCTGAACATCACGAGGGATTCCAGCTGAAGCAGCATTTCACCCTGTTATTGCATCTGCTGGGCTTGTGCTGCAGCTGGGCAGCCCTGGGCACGGGGAGGACCAGCAGGATTTATGCCTGTTTGTCATAGATAAACCCCCCCCGCTCTGAACCTTCGGAAGAACCTGCAAACAAAAGCAAAGGCTTTTCCTTACTCAGTGTCACACTAACCTCTGGATGGCCTTGCACTTATTGTCACAGCCTTGGAAAGATATAAACAAAGGCAGATTTTGGATGCCAAGAGTCGTGTTAGGAGAGAAAGGAGGGGCACTGCTGCTGCGAAATCACCTTTGCACTGACATCACGGGTATAAATCCAGGGAAGAGATGTTTTACGATGTGCACGCAGAGTTATCGCCCTGTTGTAAAGCAATTTGTGGGGCAAAAAAAGGCAACAGCAGAGGACAAGCGGGGAATTTGACACCCACAGCCAGGCAGCAATGAGGAGGTAACACAAGGCTCTGCAAAGGGCTGGAGGAAAGAGCAGAAAGTCGCTTTTGGAGTTAGGTATGCTTAAGCATACTGGTAGGACTGCAAAAGAAGGGGGTTAGGTGACGGTTCCCAATGGATGAGATGAGGCCCTAAAAGGTGCTGTCCTAGTTAAGGACATGTTGTGCAGAGTAGTGCCCAAACCTGATGCTTTCCCCTACCCTGCAACAGAGAGTCCCAATGATTGACAGCATCTCAAAGGGAATCTTAAATGAGTCAGGAGAAAACGGATCCAGCGAGTTTGAAGTAAATCTAGAAAAAAGGAGAAAAAAGAAAAAGAGGACAGAAGGAAAAAATGAAAGAAAAAAAGGAGAAAAGGAAAGGGGAAAATAAAGAGAAAAAGAAAAATAAGGAAGACAAAAAAATAAAATGAATTTGGTGTAAAAGTAACTTCAGAGTGGGGGGACTTGCCAGAGGATATAAAACCTCGTATATCGAACCCACATCTGCCTGGTGAACTGCTGTGCAGATTTTGGCACCAGACTTTTGGTTCCAAGCCTGACAGACCCATCTACTCCTGACTATTTCAATTTGGCCACAGATGGTGAAAACTCTCCAAACTCAGTGAGACCCCTGAGAATCTGGCCAGCTCACACCACGTCAGGGCACTCAAGCCAAAACTAAACACAGCTCAGCCTTAAGCCCAGCCTTACCAATCCTGCTTACCAAGCTGAGCATCCCTATTTCTAGGCCATTTCAACCCACAACTGAGGGGGCACTGGCTCTATACAACACCATGCTGGGTGATTTCCTTCTATTGAAAGCGCTGCTTTTTCCCAAGGTTTCCCAGATGTCAGGGTTCACTGTGGGTACACACATTTCCTTCACCGTTTTGCTGCCTCATTCACTTTCTTCCGCTGCGTTATCCTGCTGCCCGCCCAGACCGGCAGGCAGGAGCAGGCAGCCTGGCCAAGCCGTCTGCTCACTCTTTCCTGTGCTTGAAACAGCAGTGTTTGAAGAAGGGCAAAGCAACATGGATTTGTCCTTATTTACACCAAGCTGTTTACTTTCTTCTTTCTTTTTTATTTTATTATTGTTTGATAGGGACAGAAAGCAGAAGCCCAGCAGATCAGTGCCAGAGGCTCCCAACCAAAGGGCTTCTTGCAAACTTCCTTTTGGTTGCTGTATAATTTTTTGCAGGGTTATGAACTTCTTAAACAAACACCTGAGGTCATTGTTAGCTAAAAGAGAAAAAAAAGAAATAAAGAAAAAAAAAAAAAAAGACAACACTATTTAAAGAATTAAAAAAGCAAGACTAATGTTACAGCCAGGGTGGAAGCTGTTCTGCAGAAAAGGGAGCTGAGATGGTGCACGGCAAAATTCATGGCAAAACCATCAAAGAATCACAAGTCTTGCACACACTTTCCATCTGCCAGTCCAAACCACTGTCTCCACATTATTAAGATGACAAAAACCTGCATTCAGAAGGCACACCATATTTTTGAGATCTCAGCCCCAATTCTGAAGGTCACAGGCTGGAGAACAGGAACTTTTGGTGGCAATAATGCCGTTCTTTCCATTCTCCTGGCACGGTTTCAGAAGGCAAGAGCAACCCCGCCCTTCCAGTGGCCAGAAGACAGCACTGGAAGGTCAGCAGATGGTTCTTGAGATGCTTTGTCCTCCATACAAGCTTGCCCAGTAAAACACTTTTCAAAGCAGCACGGGTGTGACAGTCATGGATCTCATAATCACTTATATCAGGGATGCAAAAGACTTTTTTCCCCAAAAAGATCTGTACTGAAGACATTGACTTCTTCCTCATAAGGAGGAACTTTTCAAGAGCCGTACATCATCCCAAGGACATGTCCAAGGCACCAGGGTTGCTGGCAGCAAAGCATCTCATTTCCTAAGCCAATACTGCCCCAAGCTTTCCCACTGGCAGACACAGAGTTTTGCAAGTGGAGGCTCTTGCTGTCAGTGGATAGGATATTTTAACACTTCCCAAGAACTGCAAAGCTTTGGGTCCAGAAGGAAGGGAATTTTGCAACTTAGGAAGACATGGTCTGATCAGTATGAAAATAATTTAAGTGCGTTTGTGTGCTGTCTGGAAGAGATAAAGCTGATGCCCTCAGCCATCCTCCAGCCAACTCCTTCAGGATATGTTTATTTCCAGGAAAAACTTCCACCCACACCTGCTGCACCCACGGCAGCAGGCACCACACGGTTAAAGCACAGAGTGGTCGTAAGGAACGGGGGTTGGGAAAGGGAAGGGAAGGAATGCCGACATCGTTATTATGGGAAGGAAATAAATCACTAACAGGGTGTTCATCAAAGCCAGAGTGACCCTCTCAAAGGCAATATATGAATATCAATAAATTCAGACAAAAGGAAAGGATGGGATATAAGCACGTTGCAAGAGAAAAGGCAGAGAGGCCTCTTAACCTGAAAATTTACAGCTAGAAAGAAGAGTCTGGCTGGCTGTCTCTACACCCAACCTCTTCCCATCTCTTGATCCATATGGGATAGAATTACCCATACATCCCCGGAGGCAATTGCATGCAGGGTTTCATTTCCAATTGCCAGTGGTACTACAATTTCCACTCAGCGGGATTGCTCTCACCCTTTGGTGAACTTCATAGTTTTGGAGAACCAGCCCACAGTTGCTCTCTCCCCAGAGGTTTGCTGTAAATCATACATGAAGAGCAGGATCCATCTCTGGTGCAATTCACCCTCACCTACAGCAGATCCAGCAGAGACAACCTGGATGTACGACCCCAGAATAAGAGAAGTTGGGCACTCAGCACCTCTTGCACCCCCAAAACCTTCACACAGCATCAAAACTCTGCAAAGAAATTCTGTTTATATGCGGCTGCTCGTCTCTCTTTGCTGCTAACAAGCCTCCCTGCAAGCCTCATTTTTCATTCCTGCCTTAATGCTTTCTCTCACATTTCTTCCTCTTGCTTCGAGATTTTCTTCTCTGAGCCACCAGCTGCATCTGATACTCTTTTCTCTTTAAAAAAAGGCTTGCTTTCTGAGCAGCCCAGAAAACCCCCAGTCTCCCGAGATGGAAACATGAATAAATTAGACAGTGAATTCGAAAAGAAAGAAAAAATTAAAAATAAATAAAAGCCAAGCGAGCTCATGGCATGTGCTGAACTTTCCTTGTGCTCGAATACGAATTTTTCATGACATCTCATCACTTATTTAGCCTGTGGGTCCGTGGCCTTCTGCATCTCCCCGTACTCCGCCGATAAATGAGTAACACCTCTGCCCATCTACACCCTCACCCAGCCCCAGAAGAGATGGCAAAGCTCCAGAAAACCCTGTCTCCAGCTTGAAAGGAAACACACTCAAAGAGTTGATCATACCATTGATCTATGGGACTACTGAGTTGAGTGAAAATGAAAAGAAAAAAAAATAAAAGTCTGTGTAGATTGAGAAGATTTAGAAAGAAATGCCAGTGGAGATGGAAATCATATGGGTTATTAATCATCTGCCTGCTCGAAGGCTTGACCTAATGCCTAAACCAGAAGTGAAAAGATGATGCGATGTGCAAGAAGGAAAACAGCACTACTTTCAGCAGCCCTGAGAACCTTGAGCATTTGATATTTTCTTCCTCTTGCACCATGGACATGTACGATGTTAAGTACTGTGCTGTGTGTCCAAACTGCCCCTGGGAGGGAGCCACCAGAAGGGGTCTGGCAGAAGTTCTCCTCCTCCTCCTCCTCCTCCTTACCTGAAGTGACCTCATGGATACAGCTGCTCCATGCAGGGCAGCACAGATTTTGGACCTTGCCAGGGAGCCCGCAGAAACTAAAGGGGAGAAAACCTCTCAGTTTTCTGCAGAGTTTGAGGAAGTCTCTGTGCCCCCCACTGCAAAACCCTTGGGTGATGAAGACACCACAGGGGAGAAACAGCTGCAATGGGGTTGCAGGAATACAGAGGAGCTGTGGGAAATACTAGGGAACAGTCATTATCATACACAGGGATCACACTATAGTGGGTGAACTAAGCCCTAAAACGCTCCAGGAAATAAAGAGGAAAAAGCAAAGCCCAGGCATGGCTTCAGAGACGCTGAAAACTATCAGCTTCTTTAAAAAAATAGTTAATTAGATGACAGAAAACTTAAGGGTCAAGTCATTTACAGAGTCAAACAGGGGCTCATAAAAAGGACCCCATCCCAAGTGCTTTGGCCAGCACTGAATTAAGCAAGCACAGCTTTATATACCTTTACGTTTTGTGATCAATTGATGCTGACATGAGGATGGGCCAACCCCGCCTGAACCTCAACCCATCTATAAACCCTGTTCCTGACGGATTCTCCGGGTGCAACGAAGCGTGAGCTCTCACCACAACCCCACGCTAGGGACTTTGCTTGCTGGACTTCCCCTCTTATCCTATTTCCATGAAGTTTGTAGTAATTTAATAACCCTCCACCCTGTGTGAAATCTTAGCAAACTCTTGCAACAAGTTCAAAAAGCTCTGGGAGGAGTGGAGGGGGACACATGTGAGGAAAACTTGTAAGAGACTGTGATTGCTTGCATCTTGGGCTCATTTGGAATGATAGAGGATTATGTTATATTATATTATGAATTTCACAAAGTATGCATGATTACATATTAAATCCTGTAATTATATGCTACACATTATATTTGTAACACATTACATACTTATACACTATATACTATATAGATATTACCTATTATATATTATTCATATCATTTCTCATATCGTATTATACATCCCAGGCAAACTTTGTGGGTAATTCAGCATCCTTCTTGCTAAGAGGCATCAGAAAAAAGAGAAAGAAAAGGTTCAGGATGGGCAGTGTGAGAAGCTGTAACTGAGAGGGGAAATCAAGTAGTGAAGGGCACAAAGTGTTTTCAGCTCAAGACATTTTTTAAGAAAAAGGGGACAAAGGAGGTTTACAATGCTGGCACAATGGGTGCACAGCACAGGTAATGGGAGAGGAACCCCGTGCAGCTCCTGAAGGCTGAAAGAGAAACAAGAAGGATGCTGTTGTCCCTGGACCTGTTGCCACAGCTGCAGTCATGGACTTCAGCCACTGAGGGGATTCAATGGAGACAGATTTATTGCGATAATTAATATTAATTAAGATCTAGGATCAGAAATGAGGTAATTCTGATTTTTAAAATTTTTTTTGATGATAACTCAGCAGGGGAAAAAGAAGGCAAAATCCCTAATTCATCTCAAATCCATGCACAAAAGTCATTTAACTCTGGGAAACCGAGCAAGCCTGGAGTTCTGAGTATAATTTAAAGCCGATAAGGATCTGACCCATCCTTTGTGGTTTATGGAGTTTGAAGGGAAGTAGTCTTCCCCAGTCTGCCTCCACGCGAGCGTCCTCGTGGAGGCTGGGAAAGGGGAAGGCTCGCGTCTCTCATTACTCTCCCCCCCAAGGCCTCACTCTAGAGTTTACAATTTAATTTTCTGCATTTGTAATCTGTAGCCCTTGTGTATATAATGTCTAATGAAAAAGGCCTTTTTTAAATTAACGTGGTATTTGGAAAAAAAACCCCATGTGTTTCTGTTTCATTATCGAACTACATTTATAAAGAAAAAAATACTCTAGCAGAAGGTGATCAGATTCAGTTGGCAGAGACACAGGACAGTCAGAAAACATAGATATCCTTACATAAATGTCTGCACAACATCAAAACGCCTTTGGGTACAACTTTGTTCTTGCTCAATAAAATCCCTCTATAACTCAGGGCTTGATGCCCCAGCTGCCTGTGCGTCCTTTGGCCTCTTCTCAGCCTCTTCCCCTTGTTCCCCAACCCTGCCTGGTGCCAACCCCATGATTCTCTCTCCTGCTGACAATATATGAAATGTGGATCTACTGAATAAGCAACTCTGCTTTTCTCTCCTACCTTTCCAAATCCTCCCTTTATGGAAGTGTTCCTCATGAAAATGAGGCTTACGTGGCTCTAATCTAGTGGAGGCTGTCCCTGCCCATGGCAGGGGGTGGACTGGATGGGCTTTTCCAAACCAGCCTGGAATTTTGTTATTCTTCATTCAGTTTAGTCTTATGAGGGTCAATCCTTAAGACATCCTTAATCTTTCTAAAATACAAACTGGCATGTAGAGACCTCACTGTTGCAAACCAAACTAGACTAGACTAGACCAGAACTGAACTATTTCAGTTGGAAGAGACCTCTAGTGATCATCTAGTCCAACTGCCTGACCAGTTCAGGGCTGACCAAAAGTTAAAGAATGTTGTTAAGGGCATTGTCCAAATGCCTCTGAAACACCGTCAGGCTTGGGGCATCAAGCACCTCTCTAGGAAGCCTGTTCCAGTGTTTGATCACCCTCTCGGTAATGAAATGCTGCTGAATGTCCTGTCTAAACTTTCCCTGGCACAGCTTTGAAGAACTCCCATGAAGAACACGGAGAACCACAGAGCATCTGGGGCTGGAGGGATGCCTGAATGTCACTTGTTTCCTGCTCAAGGCATGGGAGCTGGAGTGGGTTGCTCAGGACATCATCAGTTGGGTTTTAGGTATCTCCAGAGATGGAGACTCCACAACTCCTTGGGGCGATTACCTCCCCTGTTTACCCAAAGCAGATAGCTACCTAAAGAAGACAAGGCCATACAAGAGAAAAGCTCAGCTCTATTAGACACTAAAGAATCCAAACAAGACAAACCATCAAAACCAAACTTCCTAATGACACCGCTCCCAGGACACTGGTGTTTACATTTAACCTATTTATCAGGGTTGGAAAAGACACTCGACAGATCAACTGCACATCTTCAAGAGGGCATCAAACCAACCTCCTCTGAGAAGGCTCCCAACTGCCCTTTTGAAAACACCCCCCCTGGTTATTTTTTTTTATATGCACTGTTCATTCTTATGCTCCTTTCTTTTGCTACCATTATGTCCTCTGGCTCCAGGCTTTGCCTCATCTCTATTGCTTCATTTTTTTAATCCCAGCACCTCAGAGGGAGGAAGTCATCCTGTTTTCCTTATTAATCAGAAATCTCTGGCATTGACCACAAGAAAAGCCTCCAAGAATGCTGAACTTTTTGGTTCAATAAATTTCATCATAATAGAGCTACCAGCATGCAGAGTTGATTTAGTTTTGCAATTTTCTGTGGAAATACCTCCCAGCACTTGCCTTGGCCTTTGGAAATCCTCAGCTACACTCAGAGACATGGCAGGAACATCCCAGAAAAGCCATTATGTTTTTAGTAGCTACCAAATTCCTCAAAAGCATCGGTTAAGCCATTGTAGTGAGTCTACAGTGTTTAAAGCTGGGGGAAAGATGGCATTTCCATCTGAATCTTGAACATCTATCATTAAAATGTCATTGTGAAGGACATCCATCACCAGCAACACAAGCTTACCCATGTGTATCTGTAAAGCACCTACCATGACCTCAGACAGCATCCCAAGCTGGGAACATGCTGTTCCTTTAAGCATTCTCCTCTGCACCGACAGCTCACTTGGGATTTATAGTGATCCACCTATCACACACATTGCTTTAGAAGGGTCTAGATACAGACAAACCCAGCTCTTCTTGTCTCCACTCAAAAGAAAGTGATTTTTCCCCTAAAAAGAGCATCTGAGCATATTAAATAACAAGGCTGCAATTTTCCTAGAACAGTTATCCCATCTGCTAACACAATCTAAGCACCCCAACTTCAGCCATCATCTCTCCACCACCTCCTCTAGAATTGTAATTATATCCCATCTTTTTCCTCAACTGATTCAATACCTTCCCAACACTGGTGAAGGCCCACTTGGTGCAACTAGACTCTCTGCCACTAAGCAATACCAAATGCAAAGATGAATTCCTGAAAGAAAGGGACAGAAACAAGAGATGAAGATGGAGGAAGGCAAATATGTGGCTATCAACCCTGCATCATGACTGAAACAACAGCCATGACCACTGCAGCCTGTGCACAGCCACCATGAGGTTTATTTACAGGCAGCTACATCCACCCTGCTCCCACTTGTAAGATAAAAAAATCAACATCCATGTGAAGACGGACAACCGAGGCACAGGGATGTTCCTGGCTAATGATTCAACACACTTCCTGAGGTATAGGGCTTGAATTCATCCCTAATCTTCATAAAAATTTTAAAAATAGTCTCATTTAACCTTATTACCCACACGCCTCTCAGGGCGAACACCTCGGGAGACACGGTCCCCCAGCAACACCGACGCAAACTGCACTGCTATGGTTTCAGGCTGGGAGAGGTTTGAGCTCTGAGTTTCCTTGATTTTTATCAGGGTTCACTCAGACTAACATTATTTCGAGATTGCCTTTGGTACTTAATCCTGTTTCAACACTGGATCTGACCTCATCACGGCGTGAACTGTAAAGTGAGTGCTCCTCCAAGGTTACGGCCGCAAGAGGGACCGGGGAGGGAGGCTAGCAGGGCCGTAAGTAATCCATTTTTCTGTTGCAGGGCTCGTGTAATTCTATTCAATGCAATTTATTAATTGTTCTCTCAGCATCTTGGAAATATGGTGTATCACTTTCAATGGGAGCTACGCAGAGGGCACAAGGGATGGCATCCCAGAGGGGAAGAAACCTCATACTCACAGCATTGCTATTGCCCGCATAGAGACCCCCGAAAAATTAAAGGTATTTCTACCCAGTATAAAGCACACACATAACACTGAGAGAGGATCATGATTTTCAAAGTTCTGACCTGAACACTGCAAACTGTGGATTCCTTAAAAAGAAAGGAAGCGAAAGCTGCAACACCTGGGACGAAAATGCATTTTGTCCTACTATTGAACCAACCTTTTTCCTCATATGCTCCTTCCCAAACTCCCCTTTGGAAGAGTTAGCCAGCCTGTGTTTTAAATTCAGCCACATCAGCTTTGATTAACTATGGCAGCAAATTGCTATTTATTAAAAAGAAAAGCAAACTTTGTCAGGATTCAAGTTCCCATCCCTTTCAATTTAAGAGTCTTTAACTCCATTACCTTGGTCTCACTGGATGGGACAAAATAAAAACCAGGACTGAATGGGTTTTTCTCTCCCGGCTTTTTTTTCCTACTGGTTTTCAGCTCCTTCATCCTCTCACCACCAAGGGAAGCATCACGATTCTTTCTGGTTTTGCAGGGCCTCAGCTACTAATCTCTGCCTACAACACTTTCCCCTTCTGTTCTGCATTACAATTCAAAGCTCCCTCTCCCCACCAACAACTGGTTTGCAGCGCTTCCACATGCCATTAAGTAAACAGAGATGATAACTCAGTTAGAGAGGAGGTTAAAATAGGGCTTTTGCTCTCAAAGAAAAACCCTTCAAGCCCAAGAGGTCTGGCAAGAAACAGAGATGGAGAACAATAGCAGCATCCTTCATGCCATGCTGACGGTAAGGGTGCTTTGCATGATGCCCTCGTCCCAGAACATAACTCCAGTGTTTAATCTGTGGGCTGTTGAAGGAGGAGATCTGAACCTCAGGAGACAACATTGTGTCTAGTGGCACAAGCCCAGCTCCTGGTTTTACAGCTGCCTTGCCATGAATTTACACTCATACCAGGTTACGGCGCCCTGAAGGGTCCTGGGATGCTTGACTGTAGTGGTCTGTATGGGAAGGGTTTGGTAGCAGGGGAGGAGTATGAAGACTCCTGTCCTGAGGAGGAAGGAACAGGAGATACATCATGTGATGGACTGACCCCAACCCCCATTCCCATCCCCCTGCACTGCTGGGGTAGGGGAAGAGAGAGAAATGGGGAATAAAGTTGAGACCAGGGAGAAGAGAGGGGTGGGAGGGACAGGTTTTAAGATTTATTTCTTATCCTGCTCTGATTTTGATTACTAATAAATAAATTTTCCCCGAGTTGAGACTGTTTTGCCTGTGACAGGAATCTCTCAACCCACCAACCTTTCAATATATCTTCTCTCCCCTGTCCTGCTAAGGAAAGGGGTGACCAAGTGGCTTTGGGGGGCGCCTGACCCCAGTCAGGGCCAGCCCATGACATGCAGCTTCATTCAATAGTCCCCTCCTCACCTCGACTCCCTTGGCCGCTCTCCTTCTGCACAGCCTAACCAAGCATTTCACAACACACCGTGATGTTGTTTATGAAAACTAATCTGGCTTCAGCAGCTTCTTTTGCCAAGTAGAGTTTGCTATGATTTCATACCCAATATTTTTGTCCATACAGATGTCTTAAATTTTCTTCTGAGTTTATTTATTGATCATATAACACTGATAGGATGTTCCAGAGATAACTACAGACCAAAAGCAATTAACCCAGAGTTGAACCTCAGTTCCGAAAAGCAGCATCATATAATCATGTGTCTGATTGGACGCGAGATTTTTGCAGTCATTCATGATATTGTTTTACCCAGTTGTTAATAATAAATTGAGATTGCTCCTGAGCAGGCTGGCTGGGTCCTCTGGGTTGATAAGCTTCAAAGAGCCTTGCCGATGGAAGTGCCACCATCTGACACCCATCACATCTATCTGAGCACATCGTTTGCGTCGGGAGCCAACGGCAGGGCTGAACCCAGGTCATCGCCTCGGCGTAACAGTTCCACAACGCGCTTCCACTCAAACAGGGAGGTCAAGAAGAAATTAAAGTATAACCAGTCCCACGCTAGTTGAGCTTCTCATAGACATTAGGGAGTTTGCAGGGCGCTTACATTGCAAACCAGCCTCGTGACTCAAGTTCATATGGATGCGCTCTATGTGGTCCAGATCACCTGGGGGTTCAAACACCAGTGACCCCTCTGAGTCTCTAAAAAGTGTCGATCTGAATTACTTTTCTAGCCTACTCATATCAGGGACACATCCAAGATGACTGAAGGTCGCTCAGCCTTTCCCCCCCTGCATCGCTGGGTGTTCACGTATTCCCCCTTTCCCTCTCCAAAGCCTCTGAAATATAAATTACTTTCACAGAAGAAATGGAAACTTGATCATTAAAATTAGATAACTGAACAAACTCGCAGCCGGGGCCACAGACTGCTAAATCCAAAGCCAAGATCAATTCTGTTAGGAGAGAAAACTGTCATTTAATCGATAGCCATGTGCAACCTATTATTCTGATGCTTGACATAAGCTCTCGCACGGTGCGTTAACACGGCCAAAACATGGAGACCTAGCCCAGCACAGGCTTGGCTGCCACTGGGAATACTTAGACGATACCATCTGCTAAGCCTTTAAAGCTGGGGTGACATTTTAGGTGACCGGCGAAGGGTGGAAGTGTTTAATTTAGGACACTTTCCGGTACAATCATAGCAATAGGAGATCTCATAGATAAGTTACACTCGCCAGCATCCTTCTGGGAGACTTCTCCCCCCACCACCACCTTTTGCTATCCAACAGGACAAAGGGGCCTTTATGGTGTTTTTAGCAAGTCTGTTTATTTAGTACATATTGTGGCTGATCTGCTGTTGAAATATCATCCATTTGCCTCCCCTGAGAGATACTCAAAGGAGCAGCAAATAATCAACTTTAAACAAAAAGGCCATCTAAATATACAAAAAGAGGAGAACAATAGCAGCATTAATTATAAACCAGGCAGGCGGGTTTCCAAGGGGATCTCATATGCAGGGAATTTGTTTCTGCACAATTTATTTCTCTCTCAGGGGGCTCAGAAGAGCGGTGGCAGCTCCAAGAGGCTCCAGCAGAGAGTGTGGATCAGGAAGAAGAGGATGGAGGGATGGGGAAAGAGAGAGGTGTCAAACAAACTGGAACTAACATGGGCCAAAACCAGCAGGAGAACCAACACCGCATCTTTTTGAGCTTGGAAAAGGGAAGGACACGCTTGGTCCTGCTTGGTCAGTGCAAACAATAAATAGCAAAGGGAGGGATGTCCCACAGCTCTGTGCAAAAGGGGGACTGGCTAAAATCTTCTTTATCACTTTAATAGGACTTCAAAAATCTCCCCTGAGGTCAGGGAACATGCTGTTCTCAGACATCCTGAAATCTGTTCAACCCCTCTCCTGCTGCTGCTTCAGCTTCCTTGAAAAGAATTCCCCAGGATTACATGGCAGCTAGATGCTCAAACAGGAGCAGAGGGCTGTGGTCCAGTCTGCACTGCAACCTGTACATCTATCTCAGCATTTGTAGAAGGTCCCCAAGCAAGTAAAGTGCTTTGGGTTTTAATTCAGCTCCAGAGCAGCAAGATGAAGGCAGGATTTGTGCTTTAACAAGGTGACAAGCTCTGCAAACCTTGCAATCCCTACTTAGACAAGCATCAGTCCCTCCCCACATGGGAGTTGTTCACACATCTTTCTCAGCTGATGTCATGCATGGGGATGTACTGGTGAGCAGTCAGGGACAGCACCAGGGCTAAGCAGATACAGAAAAAAACAGCTATAGAAATGAAGAGGGCAAATATATCTGCCCCAAGGAGGACCAGGGTATGACACACTTAAAACCAATGAATGTTGACACTGAACAATGGAAACACTTTGGGAGCAGCCAGGAGTGCTGGGAGCTAGGACAGCAAGTGCAGGGGAGCCCCTGACTCACTGTGATGACTATCTCTTGTCAGAGGGATCTCTCTACATCCCTTCCAGACCTGCTTCTGCAGCTCAGTCAGCCAGCCATTCTCTCTGGATCTCAAATGCAAGGGGAAAGATCCCCAAAGTGATGTGGTACAGCAGTATTCTGTTAACCTGCCACGTGTGAGAACCTCAGAAGAGGTTTCATCCAGCTTCAAACAGGCTCAAAGTACCAAAACCATAAAAACTCACTAGTAGCCTCCATAAGACACCAAGCTCTTCTTTTTTCTGTTTTAAAGAAATCTGAAAACACAACTGAAGCATCCTCTTTCCATACAAAGCAAAGTCTCCACCAGTCACCTGATGCAGTGCAAAAGGCAACTACTGATGGACAACCCAAGTATTTTACTCTATGAGCAATCAAAGAGCAAGGCAGGAGGAGATGCTGGGTAACACTGAGGGCACAGAAACTTCTTTACATGCAAAACTAACAGAAAAACAGTATTTGTGCCGTGTCACAGGCGTATAAAGACATGGAGACTTTGGGTCCCATGTCCTGTTAAGGACAAGGTGGACCTGAGGCTCAAGGGGTAGATACAGGAGCACTGAGAAGATGCATCTATAGTTTGCAGCGGGCACTCTCATCATCATGCATACAGGAAGAAGTACAGGGTGGTTTCATGAGGTTTTGCTGGCCAGGTGATCCCAGGACCTATGGATCCTTATGGGGAACCACCATGGACCTCAGCATTCCAATCTAAGGGCAGGGATCTCACCACTCCACTGCTTCAGCAACAAGCACACTGACAGCACTCAACATAACAGCTAAAATTATTACTTAAAAATCAGTTCCTGGGAAAACTTCACCCCAAACCTCAGTGCTCTGCTATGACACTGATGAGGATCTGAAGTACAGCACGAAACCACGTTTTCATCTGTGGAATTTTGGCAAAATCCCGGGATTGGTGGCCAGTTATCATTAGAGCCCTCAACTGAAGTTTACAGGGCTTGGATCAAATCACCTAAAACCCTGCTTTAGTTTTACAGAATATTTCACAATATATGAAAAGCAGAGACTTTCAGCATGTGATTCTTCACAACCATATTTTAGATAAATACATCTTCACATTCTCATTAGCTCTCTGGACGTGATGCACTCGTGTGATGCTGTATGAACCACAGCAGGGCACGATGTATCACAGTGATGCAAAATACATGTTTTTTTAAAGGATCACTAAACCTTCTGCTACAGGGCACAGCTCACCCTCCCAGAGCTGGAGGTGAGGGAGATGTTTCTCCCCTGACAGGTTTCTTGCACCTTCTTGGAAGCAATACTGAGGGTGTCAGGTCTGCTCTGAGACACCAAACGCTGAAACAACATGATATGGCCACGAAGCAGTGGATTCCGGCTCAGTTTTCCAGCTCCTTCCCCCTCCTGGCTACAAACTGATGCTGCCTGATGTATCCCTTTGATTTAGGACCAGGTAGCATGAAGCTCCATCCTGCATCCCAGCAGCAGGTGACACCCTCGTGGTGACAGTCCCACAGTGACATCCCAAGCTTTGCTGGTTGCCAGAGTACCCAGGTCAAGACTGATTTTACTCCAGCTCCTTGTACATCCCCAGCAAAAGCTTGACCTGCAACCACCAGCACCTTTGAGCTTCAATGGCAGTGGGACGAGAGCCAGCATGATGCTGGCAGGTCCCTTCCAGTATCAACATCACATCAGGCTTTGGACTTGGCTTTCTCTGTCCCCTCCCATGTGCCTGTGCACACACAGAGATGGTTTGCAACCAAATCTCAGCCACATTATCACATGGGGCACCTTCACCACAGGGTTCCCTGTGATGGCATGTCACAACAGGGACACCACCAACAGGAATAGCTCCAAACTTTTTGTGAGTAAAAAGGCCTCAGCCGTCGCCGGGCTCATCACAGCTTTGTTCCCAACACAGGCGTGCTTCAGGCTCCTTTCAACTCCAAATGACCTCACCTGCTTAATTTTTTTCTTTCCCCCTGCTCCCTTTTTGTCTATGTGGACTAAATTTCTGTCAACAAAGCTGAAAGGCCAAGTAGAGTTCACAGTAACAATTCACATTTCTTAGCAGGTTTCCCAGAATGAAATCCTAACCTTAAACATGGATATACAGTAGCTTTAAGAAACCAAGAAATATAAATCCTAGCATAGAAAATACCAGTATATCAATGCCTGCTGGACTGACTGCTACAATCTGTGGCCATAACTCAGAGAGCCTGGAGCACCTCATCTGTCGGATATTTATGTGGTGCTTTAATTGCAAGAACAAAAACAACTTTCCAAGCCTAACATATGCTGCATTTTGAAATCCTGACAATGGTGGCTCTCAGCGCCATAAATTACACTTGTCCCCTCTGCAGAGCCAAAGCAACACGTGGATCTGAAGTTTCTCTCTGGCAGCTCTCTGGCTTGCAGGGTTACAGTGGCTGCAGGCAGCACGGTATGAGGTACTACCTTCATCTGAGGGTCTGGGTCTGAATATAGGGATTTACAGTAAAGAATATAGTTATAGGAAAGAATATAAGGTTTTATAGGAAAGAATATAGGGATTAGTCTGATGCCTTGAGTACCACTAGCAAAAAGATGCTAAGCATCTCCGGCCCCGTTGCTGCCTCTGAGCACAAGGTGATGCTCCCTGTACCACAGCACTGAGGATAGAATTAGCACAAGCTACAACAGGATTAGCCCCTTCCCAAGGAAAGTCTGGCCTGCCAGAGTCATGGCAAGGCTAGACTTAAGTTTGCCACGCTGTTGTCCACACAAGGAAGGTTAAACTGATTTTAGAAAGCATGGTAAAGCCAAATGTTATCCTCTGCAAACAGCTCGGCAGTGCTGATCCTGTTACCTGTAACCGTAAGTCACAAAACCCTATTTAAATAGGAAATTATTAATCTGCAGTTGCACAATGGCATTAAGGTAGGCTCAAAGCTCCTTTTCAAGAGCAGTAATAAATGGCCAACAGAATGGGACTCGTGGCCTCGGGGCCGCCCGTGGCCTGTGACAGCCCGGTGTGACAGGCTCCACAATATCCCTGTGCCCCCTTCAAGAGATTTCTTTTGACAAGCCATAGTGAATAGTGAGCAACGTGAGGGTTCGAGCGCTCCTGGCAGGGTCGAGCCTGCGGCTGCTGTAGGACGCTGACACATTATGCTACATTCTCCCCCTGGGTTTTCCTTCATCTCAATTTTTTTTTCCTTTTTTTGCTCTTCTTTATTCTTCACTACCACATTATTTTGCATTATTTTGCTTTTTTTTCCTGTTTCCCCTTATCCTTTTTATTTTTCACATTTTTTTCTCAGTTTTGTCAGTTCTCTTTCCTTGCTTTTTTCCTATTCTTTTTCTTTTCTTTTATCTTTTTCCCCCTTTTTTTCATCTCTTTTTACTTATCTATTTTTCCCTCTTTTTCTTTTTTCCCCTCTCCTTATTGGTTTTTTTTCCTCCCTTTCCCCCCTCTCTTTTTTCTTTGATTTCCTCTCTTTCTCCAGGGAAGCAAGATGTAACAGCACAAGGAGATCCCTACAGCTGAGGGTATTACCAGAGACCAGGAGCAATACCCACAAAAGATGCCTGAGCGATGCCAAGCCTGTCGCTGCGGCTTAATGACCTCTGCAGCACACTGAGGCTGATAGGTCTGAGTCGCTCTTATGCTTCACATTCCCCTTTGCCATCAGCTTTTTGGGCTTCACTTCACCCCTCTGCAAACCCACGCTGGGAGTATGAGGCTCTGGGATACCTGACAGTTGTTTTGTGTGGCTTGTCATCCGCAGAGCACTGGGGTTTTTTT
The DNA here is from genome assembly GCA_022605575.1 of Laterallus jamaicensis coturniculus. Classification (NCBI taxonomy): domain Eukaryota; kingdom Metazoa; phylum Chordata; class Aves; order Gruiformes; family Rallidae; genus Laterallus; species Laterallus jamaicensis. The sequence goes on along the minus strand of JAKCOX010000090.1, from coordinate 2,083,067 downwards.
AGGGAAAAAAATGAATTTCACTTAGGAACACAGAAGGTTATTAATACTGTAACATATGGGAGGTGAGAGCATGTGAAGCCAAACTTTTCTATAGTCTAAACAGCTGTAACGCTCCAAAGTTATAAATCATCCAAAAATGGAATAAAAACAATACATATCCATATTTAAAAAAAATAAAAATCACCTGTACTCAATTACACCATCAACTCCATCAAGGAATTTCACTGACAGGGCAGAGCAGGAGCACGTCAAATTAACCATTTCACGGCGGGTCAGACCAGCCACCACCGTGCCTCACATTAGCTGTATGCATTACCAGCATCATTATCATCTGTTTTGCAGGTTTCATTTGTCTTCTGAGTTTTCAAGGCACTAGAAAGTAATGGAAAAGTGGTAAATACTATTCTTTAGTGGAAACGGTAGGAGTTCGAATGTTGACTCAAAGCTCTGCCATAAGCTACAAATCTAAACGAGCGGCGGATGATAAATGCTCCGACAAATGTCCAAGCCAGTACCTCGCAGCAGTAAACACGCTGTCATCCATCCTTCCTAAAATGAAACACATCATAAGGTCAGGTTTTCCACCAGGTTTCCCGGCGTTTCACGTTCTCTCTCCCTAAGCCAGGGGGTCTCAATGTCTTTTTGATCTGCTGAGCTCTCCAAATTCAGCAGAGAGATGTGGAGTGCTCAATAATTAATCAAGGCTTATTGGCATGAGGCTTGTCTGTCCGAGTTACCTTTTCTGCACCCCTCAGAAGTCATCCAGAGACTCAAAACCAATACTTTCACCTACAAAATCTCCAGGACAAGCCTTTAAGCAAACCAGATTCTGTGAGATACAGTCTGCTTACTCTTGGTGGGAAATCATTGCGAGCAAGTGGAAGATTATGAGGAAGAGCACTGAGATGGTGCTGCTCAACTAAAATAAAAAATCAAAAGCATTTGGAAGTGAGGCAATTTTGATGTTTGCAAGGTGTCCTTGCTTGTTTTTGGGTGCAGACTGAGATGAAGATGTGGCTGAAGATCTATGTGCACAGCATCGCTCAAGATGCGTCATTCAAGAGCACAACCACACAACAGCACCTTGGGTTGTGTTCTGGACTGGAGGCTAAGAAAGTTGCACTATTATCCCTTTGCTCATCTACAAAAATCACCAGAAATCAACCTCACAATCAGCTCCTGCCTTGGGTTTTTATTACCACTAGCATAAAAAAAGGAAAGAAAAAACCCCCATATTCTACAATTTCTTTCCACCAAAATGCTACCAAAATTCTTCCCAAATACTGTGCCATTGGGTCCAGACATCCCCACAAGGTCCAAGGGGCTTTCATTATTACTGAGAATACTTTGCCTTGAAGTGAGAGACGGGGACCCCCACCAGAAGCTGCACTCCACGATGCTTGGACCCCTCCTCCCCCATGTTCCCCCTCTCCTCACTGGACATCGCTCACCCCCCGCCCTTGTGAAGGTGCCGGTGCCAAGGGCAGCGCAGCTATAATTGACATCATGTGTGCATCAGCCTAGTGGTGTTAAGAGCACACATGGCACAAAACATATCTGGAAAAATGAAATAATAAAAAAAAAAATTTGCATTTTCCTTCCCCGCTCAGGAGTGGGGTCTGTATAGCAGCATAACCCAGTGTACATACGTTGTTAGACACAGTTTAAATATAGCATCTAACTATGAAAACATGAATAATTGCGGTGCTTAAAACGTCTGGCTAATCTTTAGCAGAACTGCAATCAATCACCGGTGTCAGACTGGGAAGCATTTCTCAGTTTCATACACAAAACCTTCCTTCAAATGCAAACTATATCCACTTTCAGTGTTTGGACTGACTTTCCCATCTGATATTAATGGAAGCACTCTCGGCATGAAGAGGCACTGGTCGGAATTGATTTTCTGATTTTTCTTCTTCTTTTTTTCTTTTTAAATAAAAAAATAATATATCCAGTTGGGAATGACAGTCATAGGGGGAAAATAAAAACCAACCAACCCAACAACCCTTCCACTCCCTGAACAGATGAAGGGGAATTTGGATGGGTTCGTAGCTTTATTAAAGAAAACACAGAGAACACGTTCGGCTGATCTTGCTCTTTGCTCACCGACTCGGAAGCCCACAAAGCACGGCTAGAGAAGAGCAGCAAGGAAAAGCCAAGCCTGTGGCTCAACCCAAAACCCTGGAGCACTTTGTGCTCACTATCCTTATCGCCTCTCCTCTGGACACTCTGATAGTGCCTCACCTTTGTATTATGAAATATATATCAGCAGATATTGTATTACTGACAAAATGGATTTTTTTCTCTTAACAGCTAATATTCGCTCATTCACTCATTCACTAATATTCACTGTTCAGTGGCACACTCTAGTTCAGGTCTACATCAAAGCTTTTCTTGTCTGTCGGTAGACAGTAACATATTTCTACCTTTCCTAGGACAGTATTTCTCAAGCTTTCCCCAATTTCCTAGAGAGCAGTTGCATTTTCTGCTGCAGCATGGGGTACACAGCTGGCTCATGTGTCTCTACTTGGATGGAAGCAGGTAATACCAAAGTAGTCCCCAGTTTAATTAACTTCAGCTCTGGTCAACCATTTCTTCATTCTATTACTTATGCAGTGAGCATAATAATTCAAATTAAACCAGGGCATGTCTTCCAGAAGAGCACTCTCTGCTCAACCAGAAGATGCATGAGCAAAACCAGGGGAACCAAGTCAAGTCTCCTTCTCCCCACCAAGACATTGCTGGACCAGACGCTAGACCTTCTTGATGGTCTGTCTACCTCTTGCTACAGAGTTAAGCTCTCCAGTCAATGCAGTTTTACAGCCCCAGGATTACATTTTCCTACTTCATTACAGCAAAGACAGAAGTGTCCTGTCACCATTTACCATGTTAAATAAGAAAACCTCAGAGCTGGCAGCAGTAGAAACACTAATTATTCTGGTTGCTGGCATCAGACCACTGCGGAGTCCAGACTTCATCTAAAAACCTCTGGCTGATAAAGCTCATCAAGTGTTTTTAAGCTGTCAAAACCCTCAGTTGGCTTGAGGCACAAATGAACCTGATCTGAAGCAGTTTACAGTGGACAAGGGCAAGCACAACCCACATGGTTACGCATCTCTTGCTACTTCTTTCTCTACATCTTTTATGGTTGGGGTTTTTTTTTATATTTATTGGGGAGCGGCTTTGTGAGCAGACTCCAAAAGGTGAAGTACCTACAAGTGAGGCACACACCCAAGAGCTGACATCTCAAAACATCAGAATTCATCAGAATTACATCGTGCTAAGATTGAATCTGCAGCCACAGTTCAGGTGATGGTATCTGGAGCCCGTGCAAGGCCCTTTAGGACATGGAAAGTCTCGATAAAATCTGGTGAGTAATACTTGTATTTTTAATCAGTCACAATCTGTGCACAAGGGCATATGTAAGGTGTTTTTACCATTTACACTGAAACTTACAGTTTGTTTAGAGGTGTAAAAAAATACACCAAATCCCTGCTGGGGCTGCGAGCAGTATGAAAACCGCAGGGTGATACTGCCTGCTCCAAGAGCATCCCTGCCTGAACTGCCTGCAGTCACTCTCCACTTTGATACACAATTTTCTCCTGCAAACATGATGCTTGACACCCAAGCAGTATTTTCTTTCCTTCCCCAGTTCACCAATCTGGATCTTACCATCTTGGCATCGATGCACATCTTCACGTCAGAGGTCAGAAACTCCTGTCCCAAGATTCTTGCCATCACTTCCAGTCCACACTCACCCTGTGCCCATAACTGCCTGGGGCATGAGGGTAATGTTGACTTGGGTAATGTTGACTTGGGTAATGCCAGGAAATACAGTGAAATACAAGAAAACTCCTAAGCTTTTTGTTTGTTTGTTGGACTGAGCTGCTTGCAAGCCTGTGAGCTTTGCGGGCAGGAGGGGGTGCATTTCTGGAGGTCCTCCCCCAACTTGGAGACTTGTTTCCCAACCCAATTTCTCTATGCTCTTGCATGATCCTTGTTCTTCTTCCCACCAGAAAACCAAGGAAATAATTGCACTGCCACAAACGGTACTAATTCTCCCTTCACTTTGCCCATTTTCAGGACATGCCATCCAATAGAGACACTGTGGTACCAGTGAAGAAACACATCGTTCAGAGGCTGCTGCTCCATTTGCAGATCACTATATGCTACCTTGGGAAATCCTCTTCTCTTTCAGTCTGATTTAAGCATTTTTAGTGATATTTTCACTGCCGAATGCTGAAAGGAGGTTTACAATACTGCAGGGAGGAGCCCACTGTGCAGTAATAACCCCCACAGAACCCTTAGATGCTCCAGGAATTGTCACGACAGGGCATTTCTGAGCTGATGTTTGATCTTCCCCAATACAAACATGTAAGCCAACCTTTAAAAAAAAAACCAAAAATCAGCTTGCAAACAGTACCAGACGCCACACGTGCCAGCTGACTGCAGAGCCTGAGACGCAGCCATTCTGCAGAGGTGGGGATACGTACTTCACCTCGGCCAAAATATGTTGGCTCCTATTTCTGGCTTCTCTGCTCCTCCAGGCAGGTGTGAGCCCAGCCTTCCCTCGGAGACACCCTGCTGCGCTGGGAGGACTGGGGGGCCGCTCTGTTTCCTCGCTCATCAGATAAGTCCTTGCGGGAATTTTGGCAGCGAAGCATCGAAGACGAGCTTGGCTCCACTCCTAACAGTTGGAAGCACCTTCGAGGCAGGATTTGTTTCGATAAGGGATCTCTGGCTTCCTCTATTTCTTCGCCCCAACGTGTCCATGGGTTTTCTGATCCTGTTAAGCTCTTGCTCCGGAAGGACAGGACCAAAGACATGCTGTCGGTGTTGCCTCTGACTTAACAACCTTGAGCAGCTGCTAAACCTTGCAGGTTCGAGCTTTATCAATGTGTTACACTAAACCCCTGAGGACCCTCAGAAACCTCTCCCATATCAACCTGTCCCCACAAAACCTACAACAAAACACTGTCTGCTTCTCTGAAGGGAAGATCTCTTCCAACAATTACGGCTTTATACTCTTCACAACGTCAGGATTAAGCTAATTTGGTCTAGTTTAGCTTTTAGGAGGACTTTGTTACACGTCACTCAGTTTTCTCATCTTCCCTTAAGGTGGATAGGATAAAAAGGTATAAATGACATTTCTCAATGGAAAGGCAGAAGAGCAAGTCAGTGATTCAGTCCAAACAAGAGACTTCTTTGCCTATGTTCATAAGAAACTGAATGGCCAAAACACTCAGAAACCATATATCCCATCATTCAGAGACCTGATACCTAAACACTTTATGCATCGGACTGTCCATACGGACCCATTCCCACATGCCACTCTATGGCAGGGACTTGGACATTCTTGTTTGAAACACAGGACAAAGGAGAAGGGGAAAAGAGTGGATTTATTTATATAGAAGGTTTTACCACCTGAACGTTTTGAAGCAGGCTGATAGGAGATCTGGGATGCTTCTGGAAGACAAATCCTTCTTTGCTGGAGGAGTCATTTAACGAAAAGATTACTAAAAGCTGCTAACGTATCGTAGAACCATTTACCTTCTCACACAGGAGGGGACACTGAGATACTAATTACTAATTCTTGTAGCATCAGTTGCTGGGATTGCAATGACAAGGATCAAAATAAGGCAAAACCTTCCAGTCAAAACACCGAAGAACTTAATTTCCTTCTGTCTCTTGTCCTCCAGAGTTATCCTGAGCCACTCCAAGCTGACAACACCAATTCCTCCAGGTTGTAATTCAACAACACACTGTGCACCATGAACTAACTGCTTTGGAAAAACATGCTTTATGAGCAAGTCTCTAAGGCATCTACTCTTTGCCAACATCCAAACTGAGAGCAGATTCGGCAGGGAAAGATCTGAAATTTTCTCTCTCCTGGGGGAAGCCAACTTGGTCATATGAAAACTTGCTATTTGTGACCTTCAGATAGGTGGGTCATGGGAAATTTGCTTTGTTGGGACATTTTCTCCAGCAGCTACTATGCAGTAACTCTCCCTGGAGAGCCTTTGCTGGGCACATGATGTACAGATGTAGAATAACTGGCTCTGGAAGTTCACAAAGAGGTAGTTAGTGGGACCAGTCAGCAACCAGCATGGGGGAATCACAAGGCACCCAAAGATTTGAGATCTAAGGCTCCCTATCCTGTTGCTCCAAGCTGCCTGCTAGAGAAGACAACACACTTGAGGTTAGACTTACAGAAATCTTCGTCTGCAGTAAATACAAGGAAATTAAGGCAGGGTGGGAGCAAATACACTGTAAATTCCAACTCTGGTTTGCTCCCCGCTCATCACCCCACAGAAACAGCCCCTTTCATTGACATTAAAATAATCTGCCCAGTTGTCAGGATCAGAAGCATTTTGCTGGTGCAGAGCGGCTCACTCCAAATTAGTAAAAAGCCAGCAACAAAAAAAACTTTGACAGTAAGAAGCACTTGGAAAACTGCATTTCTGGGTAAGTTTCCACCCTGTAAACACCGCGGGAGTTCGATCAAGGCTCCGAATTCTTTTGCTCTCTGTTATAACTTAGTGCTTGTTTGCGTGCCAGCTTACATAAGCGAGGGAGCATGGCTCCATCGTTAGAGCGTGGAATGAAGGACAGGGATGTGTAGGTGCAATCAAGAAGCCATTTTGCTCCACTGCGATCGCCACCTCCTCTCCTTGGGTACCACCCAGGCAACGAGATGGTCTCTCTAGGGAGCCGAGGGTCTTGCTCAAGCTATCATCCTTCACAAGCCGCGGAACATCCTGACATCTTCCCGTAAAGGCACTAAAAGTATCTTTTGTTATTCACTGAGCTCAGAGTCAAACAGAGGTTATGGGAAATTAAGCACATGAGCATGTAAAATTGAGCTGAAATGATCATTTAAAATGTTGCTTTCTCAAAATGTGTTTTGGTCACTCTGGATGGATAAAACCACGCCTGTTCCTCTGCGCAGCAGGACCATGGCTCAATGCACATGGGAAGAGTTGGGGATCCCCACCAGTGCCAAGCAGGAGCTGTAAGAAAGCTGACCAGATGTCTGCTCTGCTGCGGCCACCCTTCCAAGGGAGGATCCGTGGCGTGGAAAGGAGCCAGGTGGAAGAACAAAAGGGCGCCTGCTTGATTTTTCCTCCTGTTATTCAATACTGGGGCTTAGCGGTCACACCACATTTGCCTCCTCTCCGCTCTGCTGATGGATGCTCAGTGCCCATCCCAGCTCCAACACATGCAACGGGGTCTCACCTTCCCCTGTTTGCCCCGCTGCACGCTGTCACCGCTCAGCTCCTGCAAGGCATCCCAGGCCAAAATATAATGTTCCTTATATTTGTCGGATGAGAGCACGTTAACAGGCTGATCTTTCGAAACTCTCCCATTCTTCTCATAATTTATTGATGAAAGGATTCCTCGCTGGTTAGGCAATATCCCTCCGGATGAAAGCCTGGCTATGTTTCTCTTCTTTCTACCACCCTCGGTAACATACACCTCCTCTCTAAGGGCCCCCTGATGAAAAATTCACTACTCGCCGGGCTGCGCTGCCAGTTGTGCTGCTGATGGATCGTGTTACTTTTTACCTGTTCAGATTAATCAGGTTACAGCTCTGGCCTGCCAGCAAAGCATGGCCTCACACCTCAACTCCAGGACCTAAATCCACATCCAACATCCGAGTCGGGCAAATGCTACAGATGAACACTTGAGCTTGAATCCAAGCCTGGGACTTAGGGGTGGCTTTAATCATCTTTCCAGGTGAAGAGAAACCTTGATTTGCACCACATCTAGGATGCAAAATCCATTTATACGTGCAAACTGTAGCTGTAAAGAGCAGCGTGCCAGCCTGGACCAAGAGCTGGGTGGTGAGAATTGAGATTGAGGAGCTCTGCTGCCTTACAACAGCACTTCTATGTGAGCTCCTAGACTGTTAAACCAGCACAGTGCTTCCCCTCCCTCTTAGGTAGGGTGCCTGCAAGTTTAATTTGTGCTTTTAATGACCTGAGACACTTCTGAATGAAAGCTGGAATAGAAATACTCCTAATTATTTTGCAAATTCAATACCTTACCGGGCAAAGTTTATCACTGGGAGTAACTCATATCTCTCAGAAGACAAGGCTCATTTATCTTTTCAGTGCTTAAACCCAGCTTAGTGGTCCTTAGGATTTTACTGCTTGGGAGCAAATCCTGACTCCAAAATTGTTTGATGGAGTGCTTCCACCACTGAATCAGCCTACAACCGACCAAGCAGCTGCAGTATTGACTGAGCATAACAAACCCAGAAAGATGTTTTAAAACGCTGGCAAGACATTTTTCTTGGCATGCAAAAAAATATATCTTGGCCATTTTTAAAGAAGGAAGTGACATAACGGTTCTACCACGGACACATGTGACTCAGGCTAGGGCTATGGATCATACTGCTGGCGTCGCAGGGTGCTGCTTATTCGGAAAAGCTAATTGAAACCAGGGATGTCCTGGTGCTCAGCTTGATGGCATGGAGGAAACGACAGACCTGCCACAAATTCCAGCTCTCGCTTCATCCACCCGTTTCACTCAGACCAGAACTGCTGCTCAACTTTTTCTTCTTAACCTTAACCAGACAACGAAATGTTAGTTAAATGAGGTAAGGTTTCAGCTGTGGGAAACGCAGGTAACTTCTGCAGCCAAATTCCTTAGCGGTGCAGTTCCACCGCTGTAATTGTATTGTCACTCATCACGAATGTCACGGAGCTTATTCAACAATTAAAACTAACTTCTGAGAACTGCAGCCCTAAGATAAATCAAAGGCATATGAAAAACGCAGCAATTTTTAACTCGTTACATTTCCCCACAAAATTCAGAGGCCAAGGGGGCAGCAGCTCAGGCAACAGATTTTATTTTCAGAGACAGCTCAAACTGCAATAAAGATGATGATGACGATGATAATAATGACAGTAAAAATCAATGAAGGCTTGCATTTTCAAGCTCAGAAGTGTAACTCCTCTGAAAGAAAACAATGAGCTTCTTAAGCAATATCCTTAATCAATTATTGTAGGCTCAGAGCACTGCTGAAGCTCACAGTTCTTTGCTCACAGGAGAAAAACACCCATTTTTATATTGACCATGAAATGGAAACGTACTGGTTGGCATCGACTGGCCTCATTATGGCATTTTACTATCATTGTATAAACCTGAATGAAGCCTTGAGTTCAACATTAGATAAAATACACCCATTCAACAGCTGTGGAAAAGTCAAGAACACAAGTTGCTCAATATCATTAAAATCAAGTGGGAAAGCCAAACCTATGGCCTCCCAACTCCCAAAGCTATCTATGGAAATTCCCCTCCTTCCTTCCTCCAACTACCCCTGGAACAAAGTCTTGGAAACAAGGTTGAAGAAGGTTTCTCCAACATTTCTTCTCCTCTTTGGATCTACTGCATCTTCTGGGGTGGCTGTGGGTCCCTTGGCTGTTTATCCACTGTGGGAACAAAGCCAGCTCCTTGTTTGTTTTCTGTAAATTACATCTTTACTTAATTTTTCCTGAAATGCCCAGAAGTAATTTATTAACAATGACCAGGATTCCCTGCAGAAGGCGATATTCTCAGAAAAGCAAAGCGCTCCAGCAATGAAAGGAATGTGCGCAGAACGACTGGCAAAGAACTAATGACTTCAAATAAAGGCCTTAACATCTGGCTTAGTTTAGCCTAAAGCTATAACCAAACCACAGTCTCCTCAACTCCACTGGCACCGCGCTCGTGAAAAATCACACAACTATGAGATGACAGTTCGGAGTCGGAGCGGCAGCAAGTAAATATCATTTGATTAGGTGTCAAGTAAAACCATCTTCGCTGAAGCAAAATTGATGATACGTAGCTTTGATCCCCTGGGAACACCATTTGATCATATAACTGGATGGCTTAAGCAAAGGTGTACATATTTAACCCCCTTAGAGACATGGCCGAGCTAAGACGTGTTGGCAGAGCACCACCAAGACTCCCAATCGGCAGACCAAGAGCTTTCTCTGCTGCCATGCAACACAGCAAAGTCCTTCTCTCTGCTTCTGATGCGCTTCTTTTTTAAGCCTTTTTCCAGTAATTATGTGGGAAAGAAGCGCAGGAAGCAGCTCCTGCAGCTCACACTGTCATCCATGCCTTTGGAAACACGTTCATGATTCAGGTTGTGGTTGCCTGGATGTTGAAGCCAGGGGAATACAAGGGTATCAAGGCCACCAAAAGCATAAGAACAACACAAGCCTACATTAAATTCATTCACTTTTAAGGCAAAAGCTTGCAATTTTAAAGACTGGAGTATATGTGCTGGGTTTTAACATGCTACCAGACTTCTTTAAGACAATGTCAAAGCAACTTTAAGATCCAGGACCATTTCAACCAGAAGGAAACTGCTCTCGATGTCATCTCTCTGCAGAGAGGCTGTTTGCACCTTCATAGGGCAAAAGGCAGTGGGAAAACATAATTCAATAGAGTCTTGACAAATTTTATTATGTCACTATAACAACTGTAAAACTGACCGAAACATGTTAAAGGCTGTAGCCCACGGGAGGATGAATGTGTGCATTACATAAATTTTGCAAGCACAGTAAAGCTCTTCTTTGCTAGAGCCACAGGACACAAAAAAATGGAGCAAAGCAAGAGGATGCAGGGTGGGATATGTTATCTTCAAAACAAATACTCCAACCCGACAACCATTTTTCATGTGTTTTCAACATGTAATTTCCAAGGTTGTTCATTTATCTGGAAGGCAGCCCGGTTATGCTGCCCTTTACTTTTAAAAACATTGTGCTACTGTTGAGTTTGCTCATTTTATTTTAAAGCCAAAAGGGTGGCAGGCAGCGAGTATGGAAAGTTGACATCTCATTTTTAAGTGAACCACGTGTGGGGGTGGTGGAGGAAGGATGCTGGGAGCCTTGACGATGTCTAAGATCTGGCTTTTCCCCTTATGCTGATGGCTGGTGGGTGTTCAAGCTCTCCAGCTCCTTGTACAGCTCATCCTCGTCCAAGGACTTGACTCCCAAGCATGAAAGGCAGCAGCAAATCCAGAGATCCCAGGGCAAAGCAGCACCATGCAGGGTAGCTCAGGGTTCTGAGCTCAACTGGAGCCTTTCTATGGGCAGCAGCTGCTCCATGGACAGACTTTCTTGAGAAACTAAATGCCATCACACACATGGTGATTTCCAGCCCCATTGATGGAAGACAGATTTAAGCTCCTGAGCAAGAGCCAGGTTGCTGTATCCAAATGCTTCTCCGCTCCCCTAAATAGCTGATTTCATCAAAAGATCCAATTGCAACCCTATCATTTACACACACACACACACACACACAAATCCTCTTAGCATAATCTACTTTAAAAACTAAATCTCATTTGTAGGTTATTATAGCTGCTACAGTCTGTTATATCTGTGCACAGTGCTCCCATGAATTTTGAGAAGAGGGAGCAGGAGTCAGTTGTCCTTGAGTGTTTTGACAAGTTTCTGTAATGCTGGATCCAGCCAGCTCATTAGTTACAGTGCTAGCCACAAACAGTTTCAATAACTTGCACAAAATGCTGCTCAAAAAGACAGTGGAAAATATATGAATAAAAATCCAAATAAAAGTGATGGCATTAATGAAATCTGTGCTGAGTTTCAGGGCTCGATCACTCAGCTCACTGTCAGCTCCAGCCTCCAGCCACTCTCTGTGTGTTTTCCATTTAGACCAGGCTGACAGGAGCAATAATCATGTCTTTGCCACTCTTTAAGAACCACCTATCACACTGTCTGGTACAAGACTGACTGCTGACCACAAAGAACTAAAATGACCCTCTTCCATCTTAAACTTTAAAGTATGTTTTAAAAGAGAAGCTTCAGGTCCCACAGGAGTTTGTGAGAAGACAGTTTCCCTGGAGGAAAACAAAAATCCTCTTTTTTTTCCTCATTCCTACTTGGCTTTTTCTCAATATCCACATATTATGAAAGGTTTGAATGGAGGAGAGGAGGAAACTGAGGCACGGGGACTCTGCCCAAAACCAAGTGACAGCACAGGGTGCAGAGCTGCAGCCCCAGCACACCACTTCACGCCAGTCCTTACCGACTCCATCCCCAACCCAAGAAACCTGGATCCTATTAGTGGCTTTGGCAAAGCCTTTGGGCCAGAGCTTTGCTCATGTGAACAACTCCTGAAGACTCAAACAGCGGGACTTTCCTGCGTCGTGATTCAGTTTCCATCCCAGTGGGGCTGCTGGGGCCAAGCACAGAGTTTTGGGAACCTCCGAGGAAGAGGAGCGATGGGATGCTGGGAGATGGGCAATCATTGCTTTAAAGAAGTGATTATCAGAAACCCTGAGGATTTACTTTTCAGGGTTTTTGGACTGTAAAGCAGGTGGAGGTTCATCCTGAAATACAGTAGTACTCAGCCCAAGAAGGAAAAGGTTGGCCAGCCAGCAAGACTGCAATGTTTTTTGAAAACTTTTTCAAATTAAAGATAATTACTCTCAAAATGACCCATAAAGCAAAGGGCAGATGAATCCCATTCTTCTGTGACATATGGGAGGATGGTTTTCTTCCCAAAACTAATACTCTTAATTCTTTCAACTTCACATCAGTTTTTTTTAAGAGAAAAAAAAAAAAAAAAAAGATGCATTTATATTTTCACAACTACACTGGTTCCAAACTAAAAGCTGAGGTCAAGATTTTTTGTACCTACAAACTTAAAAAGCAGAGACAAAAGAATTAGAGCCTTCTCAAGGCAACCAGCAAAAGGGCAAGACAAACAAGAGAAATCACAATAGCATCACAAGGAAAAAAAATAGAGAGAGAGGTGGAAAAGAGGTCCAAGGAGGCTGGAGGCTGGCTGACCCCTGAACAAGGTCCTGAGAAACTTGGCCTACCTTTGACCTGAGCCCTGCTCTGGACAGGAGACTGGGGGAAAGATGTCTAGGGGTCTCTTCCTAATACTCTTCTAATACTCCATGCTACGTGGTCGTGTTCTGGAATAACTTTTGTTTTTAAAAAAAAAAAAAAGATTTTAGATATCCTACCTTAAGACATCTCATTGAATGTCTAAATCTACTGCTTTTCAGGAAACACCAAGGATTACAAATGGGAGGGAGCAGGATGCATATGAGAAGTACAGAGTATGGAAATTAGATCTGTAAGGGGAAGGAAATTATTTTAAAAGACATAGCAAGAACTAATACACATATAGACAGGTATAGATCTGCATGCAGAAAGGTATCAGATGCTGCCAACAATGGGGAAAATATACCAGTGCTCCCAACTGGTACAAATTTCCCTTTAAGCATAGCTGTGGGAAGTCATCAAGAATTTAGTTACTCCATAAGGGCCAGATCCTGCCCGAGACTTCAGCAAATTTGCCATTGGCTTAATTTGAAAAATATTCTACTTGGCAGTCTATTCAAGTTCCATCTTTAAGGAAAGACCCAAAGTCTACCATTCATCTCGCTTGCTGTCACCACATCCAGGCTTCAGAGGAGACTGAAGGTGAGAAAACCTTCAGAAACGAATTTCTGAATAAGTTTCTGAAGAAATTTGCATTTCTATCTGTTCAGCTAACAGTGAAAGTGCTGCTGTGCCAGCTGAGGGTTGCAATGCCCTTTCTGGAGGCATCATGTACCTTCCACCTCTGGATGAGGTCCTAGATTCTAATTAAAATTAATATTAAAGTACTTCTTCAAGGGAAAACTACAACAAATTGTGTAAACTCTGCAAACAGATCCAATATGAAAATAAAAGAGAACTTTCCAACCTTGGCACTGTATATAAACAGTTTTGCCTTGTAGAACAGTTGTTCAAATACTTTGTATCCCTCCTTCAAATTGGCCTTTAATGGGACATCAGCAACCCCAAAACTTTAATTCAAGGCTCCATTTTTGCATTAACTCACTGCACTGCTCCATTCAGACCTGGAACTTGAAGGTCCTGTTGCCCTGAGCCCCATGCTCCAGGTGGGATCCCCTGCACCCCATGTGGACATGAGAAATCAGTTTCCCTTGCTCTTCCCCTGAACCAAGGTGTCAACAAACAAAACCCATGTGGGAATCTCCTTCCCCTTACTTGCATCTCACTTGGGAAACAGGTATGTTAGTTGCTTACAAAGCAGGCTGCTCCAGGGAAAGCAGTAACAACATTATTCCCATACATTTTACACTGGTTGGACTTGCTTTGCAGTTTCCAAATGCACAGAAAGGTATTCCCTGATCGAGCTCTCTTGTTTGAAATGAAACACAGCTTGTACAGTAAATTGGTAGGTACTGCATCTCTGTGATGCTCATTTAGAAATAAAGCAAATCAATACAGTGTGAGTTGATAATCTGAGTCAAACAAGTACATCTCAAGTCTTGCTGTAACTGCAAAGCACAAAGCTTCCCTTCAAGCAAACTCTTGGGTGCTTGAATGCAGCAAAGCGTTAAGCAGAGCAGCAGAGCAGAGACACAGACTTGCAAATAGACAGGCTGAGGAGGAGAAATGAAAAAATTAACCCAAAACTTTCCCAGTTCACATAGCTACCTCTACAGTCATTGTGGCAATGCAACCTATGAAGATACAGAAATTGGTCTCTGAACACACCAGAAAGAGAAGTAATCCATTAAGACAATGCAAACACCAAACAGACACAAAAAGCTGGTGTTATCTAGAGCCAGACTTGCTGAAAAAGGGGAAGAAAGTGAAGACAGAGCTTCAGCTGCCCTAAAGCCAGTGTTCTGTGTATGGTGCATGTAACTGCTTGGCCAGCTGTACCTACTATCAGCAAAGCGATGACCAACTCCAACAGGGAATGAAAGGGTGGAAAGGTAAAGACCAGATCCTGAACACCAACCAGACTGAGGATGCTGGAAGAAGCAAAGCAGTGAAGCTCTGCTTTCTGTAGTGGCCATGGATGGCTAACAGTTCAGGCCTAAAAAAGCTTTCTGCAAACTTCTCTAGAGGGTCCATGGAAGACGGCTGAATGCAGGTTCCCATGGAACAAGGCTCCCATGGAGCAGGCCTGCCTTGCAGATGCAACAAAGCATTTGTTCCTTCAAGTCATCCTGCTGCTGAAGAATTTTATTAGAATAAACCATTTAAAACTTGAACCTTAGCACTGAAAACAGCAAACACCATTGCCTGGAGCTCTCATTCAAACTTAATCCAGGCTGAGATGTATCCACCAGGAGGGTGCCTCTCATGCATGGCACTGGGACATGTCTGAGGGTGGTTTTGGAGAGGACAAGTGCCACCCATTGAAGTGCTGGTGCTGCAGTTGACCATGCCTTAACCTACCAAGGCCAACTCCAAATCTCTTTGCAGAGGTGGTAAATGAACAGCCCTGACCCCACAACGGGATGCGATGGCAAATGACTCAGTAAATTACAGCATTGCACAGACTGTGCTTCCTCCAGCTTTTCAGGCTCCCCTTCTCCCATCTATTTGGCCTGATTTTCTAGGCATTTTTTTTTTCTCCTGGCCTTACCTCATGAACTGCTGAATTGGTTCGACACCTCCAAGCCATGACAGATGGCTTCACACGTAGCTGCTAATGTGCTGGAAACCACCGATGGCTGCTGCTTGCTGCCTGAAACCAGCAGGCAGAGATGGGGGAGCTTTACTGGAGCGGTTTACATTTCAATGGGTTTGTGTCTTTTTCCACTATTTATATAGTACGTGTGATGGGATGAGAGAAAGAACAAAAAAAATGTTATTTCCACAGTCCATTACATCACCTTTTCCTCTTGGAAAACTTTGTAACTTCATACAGATTTATCCATACAGCCCCACACAGGCTGTTCGATCTCTTTGTGAGAGCAGAATATTCTCATCATGTACATTAAAGGATAATCTGTAGGAAAAATACACCAGTGGAGAGAAATTTGTTGCTGGAGGCTTCCTCTGCCTTCAGAGTGGCTAGAAGGTAGAGATACATGTAAATGCCATAAATTATAGAGCCCGCAATTAAGGCCATAAGCAACACTCCTCTTCAAGGCAGTGAGCATCTGGGATGTCAGGTGATGCTCATGGAAAACTCCCACCCATTTGTGAAAGCAGCATTTCTCCACAGACTGGGAAAATCACAGAATTGTAGGGGTTGGAAGGGACCTTATAGAGATCACCGAGTCCAACCCCCCTGCCGAAGCAGGTTCCCTAGGACAGATCACACAGTTAACTGCATGTGCACATTCATTCCATCAACCTGCTTCCACAATTGTACAGAATAGCAACCCCAAGAGGTTATACAGCAAGTTTGGACCCAAGTCATTTCAAATAATAATGCCCACCTCCATCAAGGCAGAAGAGAAAATTGTGTGAACTCAGGTTGACCCGAAAGAAATCCCTTAACCTAAAAATATAAAAGACAAACTGTTTCCACTGAGAGCTGCTATATAAAACCACCCTCAATAAAAGTGCCGGACTCTTTTCAAACTAACCTCAAACATGAAGCAAATTCCAGCCTGCTATTTTCCTCTGGCATCCAGGAATGTACATCTCAAGGACAGAACTGGCTGTTCAAATTAGCTCCTACTCCTGCAGAAGCGATTGTTTTCAAACAGTTCTGAAAAGCAATTCTGCATAGGGTGTGCATTCCAGGGAGGATTCCCTCCCCCCTCCAGATTTTAAACATTAAGAGGAGCAGAGCAATAAAAGCCTTCATACACTATGGTTCCACGTTGCCACAAAAAAGAAGAAAAGATGCATCATTTTTTTTGTTGGGTTGGGGTTTTTTTTCCCTTTATAGTGTACCCACAACAACTTAATACCACATAGAATCACAAAATCAGAGAATCATTTAGACTGGAAAAGACCTTTAAGATCACTGAGTCCAACCGCAGCTGCCTCTGACTTTGGACAGGATATCCTGGAGGCCAACAACAGGTTTAGATGAGAACAAATCAAGCCATTTGCAGAAAGACTTCACTTTCCTGAGTGGCTTTGTGCTCTGACTCAGGGTGTGAGGACTATTTCTGGTTACGGGGCACACCCGACAAGACTATCTACTCAGGTTCGCTTAATCTTTGTAACAAAAGATTCCTATCTACCATTGCTGTCATTCCTGATTACCACATCATTTCCCCATCAGCCCTCATGTCAGCAATCAAATTAAGGTATTACACTTTGGAACATTTAACGTGATTAGATCGGAGGAGTATTTACTCTTCCACTTGGGCAGATGAGACTGCTGTGAACAGGAGGATGGGGAGATGCCAAGTGAGTCTCGGCGTGGTACACACCTACTGCTCCTTCTGTCTGCTTGGTTGAAACCACATAATACAAAAGCCAGATCTTTTCTTTTCTTTTTTTTTTTTTTTAAATGATTTTCAGCATGTCAGGATGCTCCAGCCCATGCTCAAAATACTCTTTAAATAAAATTCAGACACACGCATACACCCAGAACAACCTGAATTTACAACGCCAGGAACTCCCAGCCTCACCCTACCCAGCACACACCAGGGGAGACAGAAGCAGACAGTTCATGGGAAGCTACAAAAAAATTCAATCACAGAAATTAAACAATCATCACAAGCAGTGTCATCCCAAGCACAAAACTCTCAACTACACACCGGAAACGAAAGCTCTGCAAACCTCTGCATCTGATCAGATCAAGCTATGGCCCAAACATTGACTGGCCAACCACCACAGCTGAGTGATTAATCAAAAAAAGACAAGAACTGAGTCACAGAGCTAAATCATCCTACTTAATGAACTCAGGATTTGCTCACGCAAGATGAAGGCTCTTGGTGACGCACAGAATCCAACCGTCGCCATCCCGTCAGATTACCCAGTAAGCACAACTCGGGTCAACAAAGTCAGGCCAGCTAACATCTAGTATTACAGTATTTGTATTTTTTTTTGTATGTCAGAGCTGGCCCACAGCTCTTAACATTGTGAATACATTCTTACAGCTGAATTTTCAAACTTCAGTCAAAATAACTCCAACGTCCCCTGAAAACCTTCCTCCTCTTGACAGAGCTGTTTCTTCAAGCAACATGAGTGGGTATTGGGGAACAAATGTCAGGATCTCCCCATCACTTCCTCTGTCAGAGCTTTGCAAATTCACACCATGTGCTGCTCTTCCCAGGGGGCATTCCCTCGAAATTACAGCATTTCTGGTACTCACTTGGCTCCAAAGCACAAAAATTCTTAAAGCAAGTAAAAACTCCACCGCCCGCCATCCACAAACAGTCAAAACTGCTTTGAAGAGTGGGAAAGGTGGATGCTTTTCCTCTCTGATGGGATCAATGAAGGACCTGAGCCCTGGAACAGGACGACATAAAAATACCTATTTTCTGCAGCATGTGGTTGCTCATTTGACCCCATTTAACCACAGCTCTCCTGCAACACGAAGCACAGAAAAAGAGGATGCCCAAGAGATCTAAGGTCCCAAATTTGCACCGAGGAAGCAGCACAAACTCAGCCACGAAGAGTTAAGAACAGATTCAGTGCTCCATGTTCTGCAGCAAGACCTTCCAGCCACGGCTATTTCTTCGGTCCTTTCTTTGTAGCAATCTAAAAGGATGATGCAGTTCCCTGAAGCCGACTTTAATGGATCCATTCAAGCAACAGCCTGGCTCTGCAATTATCATGCCTATCCGGTCCAACTAATGTGCTTGTTTACACTATCTGGCAAACTCCAGATCGAGTGTCATTTCATCACCGGGATTCTTTTGCCTAAGCCAAGACCAACAGACCATGATGGTAATTTAAACGCTGAAAGCATGCAGAGTATCGATCCGCGAGACTTGACGCCAGCTAGCTGTTACATGAAAATACATCCCCCAGGGAACTGCCTCCAGCAGGGCCTGATAGAGAAGGAGAATCTAAATGAATGAAGAAGCTGGCTGGAGAGTTTAATATGCATGAGCATGTGACCTGAATAAATGCTGCACTTCGTGTGTTTTGTCAGATTTGTTAGAAAGAGATTATCCAAGAGAGCCATGTGAAAAGTTACTGTAAGCTGGTGATGGGTCTCTGCAGCAGAAACCTGTCTGGCATCTCGAACCAACCCTGCTGATGCAGACACGGTGCCCAAGAACGCGTTAAAGCATCCAGCAATAACAGGCGTTAAATGAACAGATTACACCTAAATATAATAAACACTGTCTGGAGTTATAAGACTCCCTTCCCCCACCTCTCTTTCTTCACTTTTGGGGTTGACCTGCCTGCAAGCACAGGAAGATGCAGCCCTTGGTGGAAACCACACCACTCCTCACAGCTGTGGGAAGCAGCCAGATATTTCGTGTGGGGGAGTCAGAGGTTCACATCCATTACACAACACGTTTTTCTTTACAAGAGGAGCATCAGCCAACCTCTCTGTGTGCATTGGAACAGCCTCCTGCAGAAGGCTTTGTAGATACATGGTCTGAAAGGCATTTGCATCTTGCCATTAGCAATTCAAAGGGAGTGGGAGGTGGAGGAGAAGACTTCATGGATTTTCCATTGCTTAACCTCAAGTGAGATGCATGTTTTCTGCTTGGACCTGTCAGAAGCCATAAGGATGGCATAACCACTTCCAGAGGACAGTTCATCTCATTTGGAACATCAGTACACTTGGAGGTACATCAACCCCTCTCACTGGAGTAAGGCTTGAGCCTGCGAAGTGGGGTTCATAGAATCATAGAACGGTTAGGGCTGGAAGAGACCTCAAAGATCATATAATTCCAACACCCCTGCCATGGCCAGGGACACCTCTCACTAGACCAGGCTACTCAAGGCCACATCCAACCTAGCCCTGAACACCTTCAGGGAGGGGGCATCCACCACGTCCCTGGGCAACCTGTTCCAGTGCCTCACCACCCTCGTAGTGAAGAGTCTAAATCTACCTCTTCCAATTTAAAACCATTCCTTTCCCAGCTTTCTTGTAGGATCCCCTCAGGACTGGAAGGCTGCTGAGATCAGTCATTCAGCTTCACTTTATCTCAGGTGTTATACTGTAACAACATGTAATGCACCGTGAACCATTACAGCACACAATTAACACACTCTCCTGCAAAGCAGAAATTCCTCAGTGGGCCACTTCTAATGCTACACATACAGATGTACTGTTCCTCTCGCCCTTATTTACTCTCCTCAACATTGCCTTGACAGTCCTGGAAGTTCAGGAGATCCTCCTGGTCTAGAAGAAACCTGCCCTTACTCTGTTCAGCTTTCATGCCTGCTCTTGGGTCCAAGTAGAAAATCTGTGTGTTAGACTGGTTCTACATTCAGCCAGAAAACCACCCCACAGCAGAAAACTGCCACTCCTCTGTGCCAGTGGTCAGACCACCTCAATCTTTACCAATTAAAGACCATTAGCCTAAGTGCTCTCTTCCTGCCTATTTATCATAGCATTCTGCTGGTCTCACATACCATCCTGGAAGTCACACATTACTCTTTTGGTTACGTATAAAATAAGGTAATAATAAGGGTACTTATTCCACACCACATTTGTTAAATCTCTGGGCCTTGATGAAGTTTCTTACTTTTCTAGGATTAAGTGTTCGTTTTACTAATGGGCAGGAATGCAAAGTCAACCTGAAAGCTAGAAAGTCAACTGAGGACACCTCTTGTTTCTTCAGTTTCACAGGTGGTGTGAAGAATCATAGAACCAGTTTAGGTTGGAAAAGACCTAAGATCATCAAGTCCAACACCAAAACCAACACTGCCAAGTCCATCACTAAACCACATTTCTAAGCACCACATCTACATGTCTTTTAAGTAACTCCAGGGATGGTGACTCCACCTCTCTGGGCAGCCTGTTCCAGTGCTTAACATCTCTTTTGGGTGAAGAAATTTTCCTTAATATTCCATCTAAACCTCACCTGGCACAACTTGAGGCTGTTTCCTCTTGTCCTCCAGAATAACTGCCTTTTTGAGATCATGTTCTGGTGTCCTTCAAATTGCATTGGTACATTTAAGGAACATTTCAGAAACTGAAACTGCATTAGCACGTTCGCCTGAAATGTAACCAGCCATGGCTAGAACAAAACCCACCACATCTTCCATTCCTTCTACTAATAGCAGAGCTGTTACCTCCAAGTTCGATTTTGTCACAACAACAGATGTTGACAAACATCTAATAAACAAACCATCAGTCACACAAAGCAGCTTCAGGCCCTAAACAGAGATATCTGGTGCCATTTGAGGGACATAAGGGCACACAGCAGCTGCTACTCCAGTCTCTACAGCTACTGTACAAGTCTCTTGAACGCCTATGTCCTATCTACCTGTCTCTTGTGAACTTCTAGGACACCTCTGAGATTCTGGGCTTCTACTACAGCAGTAAACATCTGCATTTAGACACCTGTACCACTCACTCTCCCATTCTAGAGGTAAACTTCACTTAAAGATTGAAACACCAATTTAGAGCAAGAGCACAAAACTTTCTCTGTCACTAGATCAACCTGCAAACTCTCCTAAGAGAACCAACCTAGAAAATAAACCACTTATACATCTAACAGTAACAACATGTGTGCCCTAGAATCAACAGAATCTATAGGAATGCAAATTACTATTTTAATCATGGGATGGGGGTAAACTAAAAGAAAAGTTGAAATAAATCATACTGCAACGTTCCTTGCTATATAGTGCCACCTTGCTGTCGATTCATCAATAAAAATGACAACTGCAAAGGACAGATGCTTGTGAGGTGGGCAGCACGTTAACCTCAAGTGACCTAGCTTTGCGAAGGAATTGCTGGATGATAGAAATACTAAAGTCACAATCCTGAGATACCAACTCTCAACTTATCTGGAGAATATATCTCCTCTTGCTGGTTTCTTCCAAATCTCCAGCAGTGTTGCCATTCCTGCCCCTGCTCTCATCTGCTTTAGCTTGAAGCACTGAAGAGGTCACATTCCCTTCTCCTCCGTCTTCTCTCCTTCAAAGGTTTCTTACACATCAGAGTGGCTTGCCTTTCCTCACAAACCTTATCCCATTTATTAACCTCTTAATCCACATGTACATCACCACATAAATGCCAGTCAATATGGCCACTCTTGAAATAAATGGGGGGAAAAAAAATCAATGCAAGAGTCTGACAATAGACTGCTCTGGGACTGGACATCTAAGAGGTAATTAACAGCTCATTCCTACGTACAGGGTACTGAAGGCTTCTCAAAACAACCACACTGCAATTGCAGTCACCTTGATGGATAAAGGCACCAGTGGTCCTGTCTTGCATACTTTCCCCAGATGTCCATCACACCACTGCTGGCTTTTTGATCTGCACGTTATTTCGGAAAGCTGACTGCTCGACTGGCAAAGTATCACAACAGGCTTTCCAAGGGCTGTTCCTTGGTCTGAAACAACAATTCGGCAATCCGGCTGCACTTGAGAGATCCCAAGAAGAATTACTCGGATGCATGGGATACTGTTTCCCTACAGCTTCAAAGACAAGACTGCTCTGCAAAACTGACTTTACCACCCACTGAGGTCCAGCTGATGCCTTCCAGGGAGACCCAGCAGCTGAGCTGAGAGACTCTTCACTTTCACAGCAGCAACAGCAGCACTCGGGGCCGGGGGGAGGGGGAACCCCACGTTGCAGAAGGTGAAGCTAGGATGTCATGAAAGGCAGCTCCATAAAGGCTTCTTTATGGACGGCTCTTCCTCAGCAGCTCAAGAGTGACAGCTCCCATGCATGCACAGATCACCGAAGTGGATTCGGTTTCACAGGCAGGGATGTTGAGGTGAAGGGCAACCACCTCTGTCTCTCTCTATTCCCCATCAATCCTGCCTCAATCAGCAGGTTAAAGGTGAAAGCAGGCCTTATAACTCCAGCGGTGTCCATTTCCCCGGTCAGATGGCTGTCTCACAGCCTCCTGCAATTAGAGGGCACAGCGGGGAGGAGATCTCTCCTCCCATCAGCACAGGCCAGTTCCTGCCATTCATGCCCTGCGGCAGATGCCTGAAGTAACAGCAACCTGCTGCAGGGCAGATGGACCATGAGTAGCCAGAGCTGAGGGTGCTCAGGAGAACGAAGGAGGATGCAGGGTCTGCAGTTGAGCCTTGGAGGAATAAATCCCAACTAAAACACATTCCTGTTCTGGTCCCCTTTTGCTGACATTCTTCATCAAGTAAAGAGTGCCTGCACTACTTGTTTTTCCATAAAATACATATGAAAACAAGAGAAAGGAACAATAAGCGGGTGCAGAATGTTTTACTGAATCACTCTCAGCACACAGAGTTGGAAAGAAAAATGTAATTTCTGAGTTAACTGCAGGAAATGGACACAGTGGTGCAGTGTGTACAGGACCAAACTTCAGACCTAGTTGATCCAGAAAACCCCAAGGGTCATCCAAAAGCACGGATTAAGCTCAGAACAAGTACCTCCCACCCCACCATCTTCTGATTTCAACATCTAAACAAGCTCAGTGTGCTGTTTACATGACATCTCGAGGAATTCAGCACCCAACCACGAGGTAGAAAAGCCTATTTCTCCCTTTCAAATTCCTCATTTCCTCCCTTTATTTCTTTTGTCTAGCCCAAAAATCTCCCAATGAAAGAGGATTTCACTGTTTGTTTGTTTTTATTGTTCCAGTCTATAAAGTGTCGACAGACTCCACAATTTCCATTGCCATGCCCTAACGAAAGAAACCCAGGCAGCACTCCCTGTCTAAGAGAAGTGCTAACAGAATATGTTTGCACTCTTGATTTTTTATTTGTTTGAAAGCTCTGGGGAGCATCCAGGCACTTTTAACTCCTCACCATGCCAATACATCCTTCCTGGATCAAGAGTGATGGATTCTGATTGAGTCCAAGCAGAGGAATTGACTAGGGATTGGTGTGATTTTAATATAATTGAACTACAAAAGGCTATGTTTAAAGTAACGGTAAGACTAGCTTAAACCCACCAAAGCAAGAAAAATCTGAGTTAAAGCTCTAAATCTGCTCTGAGCTCACGCCTCTGTGTGCCTTTTCCTCTCCCATTCCTTTCTGCAAAGCACAGTGAGCGGCAGCTTACATTTTCAACACAAACTCTGAAGCATCCTTTGCAAGACAGTTAACGCTGATTTAAAATAAATAAACTACATGTGCCCTGAACCCCATACCCTGAGCCTAACAAGCAAGAAACACAGTGGTTTGGCCAAGACCCTGGAACACCCTTCCCAGCGCACTGGGGTTATCCACAGCCCAGGCGAATCCTGCATGGTTCCCTGGGCAATACTTCCCCAACGATCCAAGTCTGACCACATCTCTGTGGGCACTGGCCTAAAGATGCACCAGAGTGGAGAAAAATGCTTCTCTCATCCATGATGGGTCTCCAACATGGAGTACCTTTACTGATGTACTCCAGGTAGGTTGAGCACTACCAGCCATGCAAGATGCCTGGAAAAGCATGCCCATATACTGGAGTTCAGTCTGACCTTAAGGAGGTTCCAACACAGCTTGCAAAGCGTCTCTTACTACTTCTTAAATGTGTCATAACTGCTCTGAGAGAGTTTTTAATCAAGGTCCAAATAGTTTCAAAAAAAGAGAAAGCATTTTGCTCTCCTGTGCTGTTTCCAACAGGCGTTAAAGTGGACGGTGCTAATTTCAAGGCAGAAGGATAAGGATATTAAGAGCATGAAATAAGGCAAAAAACCCCATCATTAAACATCTGTGGAGTTTTGTTTGTTAGTTTCATGCAATTTATAGATAATTCTCTCCATCTTACCTTTCAGTTTCTTCACCTCTTCCCAATCTACGAGGGAGACATGAGGTGGGAGCTAGATGGAGACACCTACCTTGACTAATGTAAAGCAAAAGGGCATTTGAAGCACAAGGGGTGACATGGGAATAGTTTCCACACACTCTTGTGAAATCCAGAATTTGGAACCTCAGGCACATCTTCTTTGCAGGTGAAATGGTGCTGTGTTCTCACCATAGCAGGTTTCTATAACCTGAAGGGTTCAGCTCCACCTTCCAAAGAGTAGATGACTAATACGAGTACACAAATTTCATGAGGTTTTAAAAAGCTCTTAATAAATGTATGACTTTATGCAAACTCTTACCTCCCACCAAGCAATCGCAGCAAACATTTTCAAAGGTAACTTCATCCCAAACACGAACATAGAACACAAATCCAGGCACTATTTCTTGAGACTGGAAGCTAACGCACAAGTCTTTTGTTAACAAAACTGTTTTACTCCATGCAGACGCATTTTGAGAAGAACCTCAGCATGATGCTGGGGTGGCCCTGACACCACTGACGTCCACCATAAATTACCACTAGATTCCATCTTTGAAACTGGTTTCCCAGTTGAGCAATTTAGCATTTGGAAAAAAACAACATAATGTGGGTCTTTGGAAGCAGAGACAAAGGATAAAGGTGACAGTATCTCCACTTCTGGGAAGCTGATGTAGCTATGGCTTTTGGATGCCTAGAAAAGAAGCATCTATCATATTCATCATCATTAGGGAGCCAAATACCATTTCATTGGCAGTAATGTGTTCAGCTGTAAGTCAGACACATTTGGCATGAGATTTCTGGTCTCCATCATCTGTTTAGACTCTTCAGGTCTTCGTGTTTCCACAAGACCCAGCAAAATGGGTAGTTACTAGCTGGCCTGTAGGCACCACTGTAATGAACATGATTAACAACCATTGATGCATTATCCAAGAGATACCAATCAGTGGAAGCAACTTGGAGAGGAGCAACAGAAGTAATTAACAGCCCTGAGATAGGATCTTAACAGCAAAACCCTATATTTAAGGGTAATGGTAAAACTAGCTCAGGTTTATCACTGCCAGGTAATTAAGGCTGCAGCTGGAACATATGTCTTCACACCTCTTGCTTCCTTAGTGCACAAGAATATTTGCAATGAAAGATTAATAGAATTCAACATCGTGTTTGACACTGCTTGGGAGACAGCTGTCAGCAGGGCACACACTACCACTTTTGAGGGCCAGTAAAGGGCTTCAGATAGCTGAGGTGGACAGCAGAATGTGGCAGAGGCCACACAGCAATGGCTAAATAATTAAAGGAAGCATTATTAAGCCAGGACAGAATATAGGGTAAACACTGGAGTAAAGGGATGTAGTTAAAAAGAGAGGAGAGAATGTAAATTAAGTGAAATGTAAAATGTAAACGTTGTCTTTCTGTGGTAAAAGTCCCTTTGCAGAGGGCATTAAACACCAAAGATGACCAGAAACTAAAACATACAAGAGTGCTTCTCAACAAACATTGTGTACGGATCCCTTATGCTGCAGTCCTTGGCCAGAGCAGTGCAACAGGCATTTGGGAGAGCCAGCTGAGGTCTAAGATGGTCAAAGTAGGGTGAGAAGGATGGCAGTCTAAAGAACAATATGGAGAGGGAAAATAGCAACTGCAAAGGAAACAGATGAGCTGAAACCCATGAGTCACCTTTTCATCTCTGCCTTGCTGCATCCAATGATTAACACAGCAGCTACTCTGTCTGCAGCTCCTCTTACAACAGAAACCTGTGCTTCAAAGACACAAGCAAGTACATGTGAAGTGGAGACATCCTGCTGAGATGGTTAACTTAAATGATCCTCCCGCTAATATGATTTTCAACTTCTATTGCATCTACCAGCAAAACAAGTGGGGAAAAATAAGCCAAACCAGTTTCCCATCTAACAAGCCTCTCTCCATGCCATTGAACACTCATGGCACTGTCAGTCTCTCTCTCTCAGCAGGCTCAGGACTGGCTCCAAGGCTCACCCAATGTCTTGTTTTCACACTGCTCATCAGATAATTTGACTTTGCAGGGCAGGGAAACCACATTTAACCACAAAATATGAAAACAAGTTATAAAAAACAACACAGCACTTCCTGCCTGGTGGGAACAAACTTGCATGCTGTCCTGGATGCTGCCTCAGAGCTCATGGAGGGACTGTTTCCTTCTTTCTACTACTGAACTACCTCAGGTAACAGAGCAGAGAGATGGCCAGAGCCTTGCAGTGCCATGTCAAGACCCATGGGGCCTTGGCCTTTCAGCCCAAATTTGCAAGGGCTTCCCTCAGCCACAGTGCTCAAGGCTGGAAGGCTGGGACCACACAGTAGCTGTAGAAGACAGGGCTACATCTTACTTGATACAGCCTCACCTTCTGCAAGTCCAAGCCTTCAAGTGCCTTTAAAGCAGCCAACAACCAAAACAGAGTTTTAAAGACCTTATTTATCATTTAATGGTTTCAAGTTGTGTCAGAGGAGGTTTAGACTGGATATTAGGGAATTTTCCTTCATTGTAAGAGTGGTCAGGCATTGGAACAGGCTGCCCAGAGAGGTGTTGAAGTCACCATCCCTGGAGGTGTTCAAAAAATGTGTAGATGTGGCACTCCAGGACATGGTGGTATTGGACAGACAGTTGGACTTGATGATCTTACTGGCCTTTTCCAACCTTAAAGAGTCTGTGACTCTATGATTCTGTGATCTGATGTTTTGATAAGAAACAGAGCTGGACCTCCACAAGTGCCAGCATTACCATATCTCTCAACTCAACTTCACAGTTTGCTGTTCCCTTCAATGGACCAGGTGGTTCCTTAAAGCATAGAACAAAGAAATCCATGTTTCCTGATGGGTTTCTCTCAAGGCTGAGTCTAAGGGATGAGTTCATGCTGCAGCTCTTCTCCTCTATCTTGGCTCTTTTTTCAAAAAAAAAACCACCACCACAACAAAACAGCTTTGCAGGGCTGTTACACTTTTGAGGCCCACCAACCAAATATGGCTCAAATGGGCCAGAAGTTTCAGAAGTCATGATGGACACAAAGAGCTCCTGCCTAACTTTGTATTTCATGTCTTCTAAATAAGAAAAACTAAAAAAAACCTCCCCTCCAATAATTATGCAAAATAGTAGAAGAGATAGGAAAACCGTATGAAGGGAAGAACAGGGCACAGAGCAGGGATGGAAAGGAATTGTGTTCCTGAGAGGAACCCTCTTTCGTTAAGCATCTCTATCAGAGGTAAAATTAATGCAACAGAGGGAGACCGCTCGTTACCCTGTTGGCTGGCACCCAATGGGAACCCACAATAACCACAACCTGCTTTCCAACACTGTAAAAAGATGCACAAAATATTTGGTATAGGACAAGCAGAAGAGCTGTTCCACACCCAGCGAGGTCTGTCTTACCTTGTTGATGGGGTTTGAAGAACCGATGCTCAAATTCATAACCACCATCAAATCACAACCATAAAGTAAAACAGAAGAACAATGGGACAGAAGACTGGAATCTCCCTGTCCTTACCCCTTGCATCTCCACATGCCTCCAAAAATGATGGGGTCCTGCCTACATTTTCTAAATCTCGCTTGATGCTGAAGTTTGCACTTGCAGGGGAAATTCAACGCATAGGATTTATAATTCACTGGACAGACAGAGAGGCCTAGGGTAAGGATCTCTAATCCATTGAGGATGTTCCCTCACTAGAGCCCAGAGTGAAATTCTTCAAGTGCTGGAGACAGATTTTCCTTGGCGGGCAGCCACGAGTGTCAATCTGGCTTCTCGGAGAGATCAGCATGGCTGTGGAT
The DNA here is from genome assembly GCA_022605575.1 of Laterallus jamaicensis coturniculus. Taxonomy (NCBI): domain Eukaryota; kingdom Metazoa; phylum Chordata; class Aves; order Gruiformes; family Rallidae; genus Laterallus; species Laterallus jamaicensis. The sequence goes on along the minus strand of JAKCOX010000090.1, from coordinate 2,054,683 downwards.
TGCAGCAACTTCACAGACAAACATAAAACCTTCCTCTTCAACCAACTTTCTTATAATAAACCCATGAAAATGAAAAGCTAAAACATTTCCAGCTGGCCAGAAGCTGCAGAGGGAAAAGTGAACTTATTGCATGTGCAGGCTTGGGGCTGATTAGAAGTCTCCTGGAGATCTATAGTGGTATTTTGACATTCAAAGGTATTCAGATAGAAGCATGTAAGTCACTTTTGAAAGAAAGATGCAGAAAACAAAATTATTTAGGAACCTTTCATATTTTAGCAAGGTTAGTTATGGAACCAAACTTATTTCGGATTTCTAACGTAAAGCACCAAATGAATAAGAGCAAATTTTAAACCTTAACAGGCAGAAGTAACTACTGCTTCCTTGTAAAGCCTTAAATATTTGTGTTACACTGTCAGCCCCTTATTATAAAAGGGCTCTTAAAGAAGGATTTGAGATGCGACTTGGTTTACTTTATCACTTCATTAAGGGTATTTATGGTTTTAGAATTGTCCCAGGGTGGGAAGAAAAGTCACTTTTTAACTTACTGTCTGCTCAGAACAGAAATTGGGATTCTCTGGGCTTGACTCTTTTTCCTCTTTACCATATCGAGATGGAGCTGCTCCCAATTTCCTTGAGCACAGGGAGAAAATCAGGTTTTCAATGTACAGGGGGATCTTACACTTGAGTCCACTGCACTCAAGTCTGATGCTCCTACACTGTGACATTTTTATAGGACTTATTTTCCACTACAGAGACCTGTATTCAAGACACAAACCAAATCACTCAATTTTTATATCATTTTAGAATTTATTATACTCAGGTTTCATTTTGGTCATTCCCTTGAAGTGACTTAATCATCCCACGTTACTATGAACATTTTCTCTCCTCTACAATTGCTCAGTAACAGCTACTACTGAAATACGTTTGGATGGGAGAGGGAAATCTTTTTAATCTCTCTGCTTGCTCTGTGCATTTTTTTTGCCCAGTCATTTCTCCTCCCTACACACCCAGCCAGAAGGCTTCTGCCCGCTCCTGCAAATCCACACTAATTGACAGGACAGACCCAAAGTAAGTATAACCCTACCTGAAATACAAACCTGAAATTACTTTTAACATTTTGAGAAGCCTGTCTGGGTTCCAGGTTGGAAACATCGTTTCACCAGCTAGGCTGGAGTTCCTTCCGGGGCGAAGGAGAACAGCCAGAAACACAAATACTTTCCGGCAGTATCTTTTTCCCCTGTTCAGAGCCTTAAGTCAATATTGTGTTAACATTTAGCAGCTTAAAAGAGAAAGAATGCAATGTCCCAGAAGAGCAAATTAAAAACAACTTGAAGAACAAATTAAAGACCTCTCTTTCCTATGCCTTCATCCACCCACCCTTCCAGCCACCGCCTGCTCCCAGGTCCTGCAGCTGGAGCTGCAGTCCAACAAGAAGCATCACGGGGGTGGGAGCACCTGAGCTGTGGTGGCCCCAGAGCAGCCAATGGAGCTTCACATAGATGGAGTTGGGTGAACATTACATGTCACGGGATTACAACATTGACGGTATCAAGGGAGTTCAGAACTATCTCATCTTTGCACATTATTGCTAATCTCAGTAAGTCAATGGTAGCTGGATTCTTCTCTACTTGGAGCAATGACATGTTGTCCACTATCTGTAGAATACTTGGCATCAAAAAACTGTTTTCTAGAAGATGACCTAGGACTGGCTGTCCTAAAAAGGTCAGAGCATCTCCCTTTTCACCTCACAACATTCAGAAAAGCTGTTATTTTTAAATGCAAGAAAAAATGTTGGGACTACCTTCCAAAACAAAGAAGAAAATGCCTTGTACAAAGAAGACCATTTGACAAAGGAGGAAGCATTGTAGAGGGCTACTGTTCAGCTTTCTCCTCACCCTAGCTGAGTTCATTTGGCCGTGTTTTGCACTTATGAACTGTACAAACATTTCATTGCTAATGCACTGGCTCAGACCAGCTGAACCTCAACGAGCATTTTTAAGGCATTTCATTCTTCTAACAGCCACAGCTTTCCTCTTCAAAATCCCTGCATTCAAGTCTTCGTGCTTGGAAAAGGACCAAAGCCTTCACATTTCCTTATACCCAGGAGATTGCAAGTACGTTGCATACTGCGGTCAACAAAGTGCCAAGAAGCTAATGAAGATAAAAGTGTCAATGCGGAGCAGTGATAACATGCACCTTTCCCACGTAGCTATTCTAACCATTCTGCAAACAAATTTGGCAGGTACTCGTACGCCCAAGTCCAAGAAGTGAACACGTACCATCTCAACATTATTAAACTTCTTGCTGCTTCACAGAAGTGTCATGGGATGACAGATTGCTCCCTGCACATCAATTGGATTCAGAGAAGTTCTCAAACCCTTACGGGTTAAAAGCGGCTCCAGCATGAATCAGAGTCCCAGTGGTAAGGAGATCATCGATACAAGGGATTATGCAGATTTAAGAAATACCCTCGGCACCCGAAAGTTTTCAGAATGCAAACAACGTCAACCCTGAAAACAAGAGGCACTGCATCATGATGGCAGGAGGGACAAAGCCAGGGGGGTTTAACAGACAAAAAAAGATTGTTTTAATAGGAGAGAAGCATCAGTCATTGAGTCTTACTTCATTCAGACTTTCTATCCAACTCATCCATCTTCAGTGCCAAGAGATGACAGGACCACCTCACTTTTTCCCCCCAGCCTAGGATATCAATAATGCCCATTTCTACCCCAAACAAATGACTTGCTAGAATGGCCCTTTTCCCTAAATTGGCTTGCCAAGCCCCACAAATGCCTCAGTACCTGCTATGGTCAACTTGGCTCTAACGGGGCCCCCTCGAGAGGTGGGCACTGATGGGTGGAGCCTTCCCCAATCTTCTTCCCCAACAGCCACTTTGTCATTCATGGCTGGGGACCATCTGCGGAAGAGGGGACCAGGGAGGGGGGGAGCCGAGCCAAAGACGGACACAAACGGGCGCGCACACAGGCATACCCTCCCCACACAAGCCCAAATGCAAATTCCTTCGTCCTCGCAAAACGCCTCTGCGGGCATTATCTGTGAACAAAAGTCCTCAAGGCGGGCGGTCTCTGCATCACTGCTCTCTCTGTTAGCACCACCTGCTTGGCGTCAGCCCGGAGAGTCGCCGAGCTATCTTTTTGCCGCGTCTGCAGAAGCCAACGGGAGCACAATGGATCCCATCGGCCAGGGTCAGGCATGGCTTTCTTTCTCGCCCCCGTACCACCAGCCCTTTTCACCTCCACCATCTCCAGGACCCCAGAGCGCTCAATAAGGAGGTGGCTTCAAGCACCGGGAGGAGGAGGAGGGGGGAAATATAGGTCTCTGGCGTAAATCACCAACGGCGTTTCCCCTCCTCTCTCTTTCCTTAAGACCTGATGGTCTTCAGTCACACATCTTAAAAGAAAAACAAAAAACAAAAACACAAAGACTTACTTGTCTCAAGTCGATGAAGGCCAACTGCAGCGTGTCCCCTTGGAACCCAGGCACTGGGCCGGATCTGGCAAACTCTGTGGGAAAGAAAAGAGGATAAAAAGCGCCTTTAACTAACCATGGACAGGGAGATTGGCAGACGGATGACAGGGAAGACAAGAGAGGCTGGGGGAGAGGAGGACCGCGCTTCTAAGGAGTCATGTCTCCCTCCCTTCAGCGTCTTTGTTCGCCCTTCAAAATTCGTGTCATCAAAACACCATTAATTCCACCGTCCTGACAGCAAGGAAACTGTACTAATTCGACCTGAAATTTATTCCCATGAGCCGTACTGGGCTTCAGAGTATTTGTTTTGTGAATGGACAAACAACTTGCCGAGAAGAAAGGGGGGGATGGGGGTGGAAAAGTTTTTCCTCTCAACACAATAAAATCTTCAGCTGTGAAACTCTTTTCAGTTCCGAAAGCTATTTATATTTTAGGGCGCTGAAGGAATTTTCTAATTTCACGCCTGTCACCAGGCCCCATAAGCATTCATCAAAAAAATATGCCCAGTTGCATCATTAATTATTCGGCAGCAATTATTTGCATTATCCGGTATGGCGCACTATGGCCGGTGTACAGTCACCCCAAATGGGAAGAATCGCGGCCATTATGTGGCATATTTATTTATGTTGGATGAAGACATCTGACAACTGAATAACACTGGCTTCTAAAGGAAAGAGAATATTTCCAAGGCCACATTTACCTCCTTCCAGTGTAATCTGGCCAAAATTTCATACTTAAGTCATTTATTTTTCCTCGAATCCATTATTTAAACCAAGTCTAAAACCACCGAGGGGCACTTGAATCAATCCACTTTAGAGGAACTTAGTTCTTCTGTGTCGTTTAACAGCTTTTACTTGGTAGTGCTTATGAAGCCAACGACTCCAACATATTCAAGTGTGTTGAAGATGAACCTGAGTTTGACTTTGCCCAACGTCACATAATTTTCACCCTCTTTGGTTACAGAAGTAACAGCTTTATCTCCTCTCTCTGCAACTTTTTATCACCAAGGGGACCTAATTTGTGAAGCCACACCTCAGTATCATGAAAGACTCAAAAGGGAGCTTCTGCCTTCAGCTGAACTTTGCTGCTCCTCCAGGTACTGAAGACGCTGCATGCTAGAAGGAAACCTTTTCTTGAGATGCAGAAAGGAAGAATATACAACTACGGATTTTTAAGTTATACATGGCACATTATTGCCCATTTATTCTGGTTTTTACCCCAGAACAACCCTCCCCAAACAGCTCCTGCAGCTCCACAAAGCTGAGGACTAGGATGTCTCAGCAGTAAGGAAGGAGGATTGTGTCTTATGTCTCCATGACTGCACAGAGGTATTAAAGGACAAAACCTGTCCTGCCCTTAAATGCTAAGCAGAGTCATTTCATGACAAATGGTCTTCTCCTCAAATGTTTCTCCTTCCAAAATTATCTAGTTTTCAAGAAAATTCCACAAAAGAAGGAAAAGAAATCATCACAGTCCTATTTCCAAGGACCTCCAATAGCAGCTATATGAGCAGTTCCCATGGCTCTAACAAGAAGAGACTAATGAATTAGACATTGGTATTTAGCCCTGTTTCTCAACCAGCTTATTTTTTGGAAACAAAAGAGGGGTTATTTGTTAGTTTTCTTGCTCCGCCTTCCACTAAAATCTTGGGATGGAGAACATCCTTCATAGCAGACCACAGGTACCTGCAGGGACACAGCGGCCAGTTTTCAGACATCTACATCTTCACTCTTTAATGTTTTCACGTCAGAAGAGCTCTAAGACTGAAACAACTGTTCACCTTTGCAGTGATCACTCAAGTGTCAACTGATGCAAGACAATAACAAGCATGGCTGCAGAAATCATTGCTTTTATCCACCGCTACTACTAGAAATGAATAATAAAATATAAAAAGAATATATGTGACTGTTCACATTTAGATTCTGGATAGGAAAAACGTGGCTAGAAGCCAGAAGAAACCATCTATGGCTGAGCAATGTATTGCTTACAACTTTTGCACAGGGTGGGACTGGACAGACAGGCGCTTCTCAGCTTCCAGTCTGTTCCACTGACCAATGGTGCAATATTTAAGCTCCAAATAGTCCAAACTGAGTTTACATTTAACCCTCAAAAACTGGCTTAATTAATTCTAACTGTAAAGGCATTTTAATGTACATTTGCTATAAAATTTGACTGTAGCTTGCCTGTGCCAGCACACACACGCAAGAGAGGACTAGCACAAGCTTTCTGACTCTGATCTGCAAGGCATAAATCATCTTTACACACTCGCTGCACACCCCACTGTCTCATCTGGAAAAATTATCCCAAAAGCCACATCAATCCTAAAACACTCCCACTTTGGAAAAGCATGTACCTGAGAAGAGAAAAAACTCTGAGATGCAAGAAAGAGCATTTGAGCATCCTCTCAAGAGATAAAACTGCCCCGGGAGGCTCAGTGTTGCAAATGTCCCTGGGTTGAGGTACCCAAAAAACTGGCTGAATCACTATGTCCTTCCCTCTAAGGATGGGGTCACAGCATGTTGCTAATTATATTTGAAGAAACACTGGAAAACAGAAACCCTGAAAGGACTGCAATGAAAGAAAATTTCTATTTTGGATTTAAAGGCTTTGCAGCTGCAAGGAATCTATTTAGAAGCACACATGGAGTTGTGAAATTTAAGATCTTCCCGAAAGCATGAATTTCAAATCCTCATGAGAAAATGCCTGTTACTGGGTCTTGAATATTTTCACAAGACTTGTGAATTTATCACTACTGTCATCTGCTCACGAGCAACCTAAGATGGATTTCATTCCAAGACGTGGTTGCTCGTTAGCTGCTCACCTTTAGCTGTCCCTTACTAAAGAGGAAGGCTGGGAGCAGTACGGAGTGAGGCCACCCTTAAACACCACACATTACAACACTAGACCAGTACATTCAGCAGCAATTCTCATCAAAAGAACAGATTAGAGTCTCTGCTGCAGCAACAATGCACTTGACATCCACGAAGTGAAATGATGTAGGAGATCATATTATTTGTATTACAGAAGAAATGAGAGGGAGAATATGGGCTCGGATGCTAGAAGAAAGCTGCTACAGGACTTGGCTGTAAGGAGCCTGAAGAGGAATGAATGCAATGCTTCACCCCATGGTTGTTATAAAAATAGCCGTACCTTCTGTAATCGTAGGTCACATTTTACATACCAATGCCACAAACTTATTTTGAAGGAGGAATGAACAAAGTCTTAAAGAAAAAAAGAAACAAAGAAGAGAACAGAGCTTTAGAGGAAAGACACAGCCAGTTCTTCTTGGTTTTAATCTCTTCAACCAGATTTCAGGATAATTTTCTCGGAACAACCAAGCACAGTGCTGGCCTCAGTACTGTCGGATTCGTTTATTGTACTGTCTCCACTACCAAGGCAAGTGGCAAACATAGCAAGCCACCTACAGTACAGCCCCTTGAGCAGAAAATCACAAGAGAATAGAGCAGATCAGTATGCGGCTGTTTGTACAAAGCATTTAGCCAGGCTAAAGGTTTGAGAGACTTGTGTTCAGGCCAAAAAAGTAATGTCTTTGCAAGGTCTGCAGGCTTGGGCCACCCAGGGCAGGTCACAGGGGGACTCTAACCTCTCTTCCAAAACATTTCACCAATGAAAGAATCAAGGAACAGGAACCGTTAAGCCCTTTACAATGAACAAAGAATAAAGAGTTCAAACGCACACCAGAAAAAGAGACATCCACTGTAAATTAATTATACAGAACAGGAGAATCTCTTTCTGTATACTGTACACGGCTACACACACAGGGACAGCGTCTTACACGTATTGTGAGGTTCAAATAAACACAGCTGGTGACTGCATTCCTCAAAAACATCATTTTGAAGGTAAGATTTTCTCTAAATTACACGACACCACCAGAATTCATTACAGCAGACCTGCAGGATCGAGGTTACAGCAGCTTCTGGTGAGATGAACCTGGACAACCCGTTTGTGGTTGCATCAGCCATGAATAAGACTTCGTATTTGGGGAAACAACCATCTCTGCATCCCCCAATCAAGAACCTCAAAGTCTCAAACTATTCTTTCCCCAGACAAACTTTTGGAAGATTATCTGAGAAAATCCAGTGACAGGACCTCTTGCACCTTACCCTGAGTCACAAAATAACACCTTGAGGATACTCAAGCTGAAGAACAAATCTCTACTTGGACTCTGGAGAAGCTCACAAGGGGGGAAAAAAAGTGAGAAATGATGGGTAGGATTCAGGCAAGAGGAACAGAGACAAGATCCTAATTTCCACATTGAGCTTACACTTCACTCACACAGCCCTGCTTTGAAGCTGTTCCCCATTAAAGGTCGAACAATCAAAGCTCATCCCCATCTGGGGAATTCCAGAGAACTGTGGGGAGGAGGAGTAGTTATCCAAAATATATTGAACTGGGTCAGATTAAATACAAATCCCCAGCCCTCTCTGAATTTGTTCCTTTATGGAACAAAGATGAGCCTGGATTCCTCTTACTGCATAGTGATGAGCGATCCCAGGGGCCGTGATGGTCCACAAACAGGGCTGAGGAGCATCCCCAGCCCCAGAGAGCAACTCTTCACTGTTGGACCACTAGATGTTCTTAAGTAGAAGAAAAGGAAGATCTTCAGAAGAAATCGTACAAGATGAGTGCCAAGAAGATTTGTTCCTCCCAATCTGTGGGACAGGTCTACAGAATCAAGTTACAGATCTATACAGGTCCCCAAACTCAAACCATGATGTAAAATGGATTCTCACAACAGTTGTGATGTTCTCAGCTCGATCAAAATACTAATACTAGGAAAAGGGGAATCTACCCATCTCACCATGACCTCATTTGAGCTGCAAAGGTTGACAAGCATCACCAGTGTGTCCATAACCAGGAGAAGGAAGGTGACCTTCCAAGGGAAGGTGAGTGCACTCTTAAAACTGCTTAAAGAAAATTAAACGTGGAAAGTCATGGCTCCTCTTCCTTGAGTTCCAAAGGACTACAAGGATGGGTAAATAATCACCAGAGGGTATCCTGGTAACAAAGACAACAGAAAGGTATTGGAGATGGAGGATATCCAAAATGTTATAGCAGACAGAAGAAGCTGGAGACAAAAGGAGAGGAGAGCCTGAGATGACACCAAGAGATTAGTGAGAGGTTTACAAAGGGGACAGAAAAAGAGGTCATAGATAGAAATACTGAAGCTAAAAGGCTGAAGGCAATGGATTATAGGACAGATGAAGGGAGAAAATAAGGCAAAAATCAGGTTATGGTTACAGGTGGCAGAAGCAGGCAGGAGGTCTCAGTTCAGAGGCAAAGTGAAATGGCTGGAGAGAAGTTAATTTCTTTTTGACGTCATGCAAACTCCCAAGATTTGCTCATCAGACTTGCAAAGACCATTTAAGTACTGTGCTAAAGTAAAGGACACTGTCCAACTACTTCCCATCGGCATCTAAACACAAAGGGTGCATTTTCAGATAACTCATTGATGGGGTGTCACCCTCTTCTCCTCCATACATATTTATAGGCACTAATTCACCAGGCATCCCTTTCTTTGCCACTGCAAGTACTTGCATCCTCTAGGAAAGGTCAACTGAGGAAAATTAAGGCAGCACTAAACATTAATGATGCACCCAGGGGAACAAACTCAGGGAGAAATAAGGGAGGATAAATCTAAATGTAAGAAAGCATTGCAGACATGGACCACAGGCTCCCACTTCCATGTTCTCTGTCACTCAGCACACCAATAATTTACCCTCCCAATTTCAGAAAGCACGTACAGCAGTGCCTGGAAGACAGCTCTGCTGTCGATACAAATCACCCCATTCCACTGCAACAGCAGGAAATGCAAAGTTTTGTTTCCTAATGAAGGCTGAGTTTTGACAGGTGAAGAGGTGGGAAGGGACTGATCCACTCCTCTCAACCTCGAGGGAAGGCTCTGTGATAAAAAGGTGTTCTTTCAAACCATCCATGCAGGCAGCTCATGCAAACTGCTCAACCTTATGTTTGGGCCAGTCTGAGAGACTAAGGACTCTTTAATCAACAAGTAGCAACTTTCTAAGCTGATAAAATCCATAATCTGGTTCAGTTATGTGCCTGCATACTAAATACACCTGCATGCTGTCCAAGCTCAGCACCCTATTGACAGAACTGCTGGGGTTTTGCTGCTCAGCCCCACTCCAGGTTGCAATAATCCAGGATGCCAGGGCCTTACCCAAAGCCAGCCCTACAGAAGAAATGCAAGGGAAGGAGCCGTGTTTATTCCTGATGTGCACAACAAGCTGTTATCAAGTGCTACAATGAGTTGAAATTTAGGCAAGAAAAGTCACCAGGATGGGACACAGGGATGCTGGAAGAGAAGGAGTATCTGAATGTGCTGTGGGAAAGGAAAGCAGAGCATCTCCATGGAACAGAGTATCTCCAGAGCAAGCCATGGAGCAGACAGACCTCTGTGAGGTCTTGGATCTCCCAGCAGCAGGAGGCAGAGGAACAGCAGTCCCAGCCTGTGGTGAAGGAGCAACACTGAAGTGAGTTGCCAGGGCATGGCAGGCGCTGAAGCCAGCACAGATGGTGTATTTTCTGAGCAAGGTTTGGCTCTGAAACAAAGGTTGGAAACCCCTGGCTTAGAGGACACTGCCTTCAGGCACTGCAAAGCAGGTTGGCAAACTAATCCCCTACCTGGTATGCCTCTTCCCTGATCCTCCATCAGTGTCTTCTGCCATCATCCACCACTATCACCCCAGCCTGCAAACTCCTACAACTCCCATACTGTAGTGCAAGTAGTTCCTACCAACCACCCAAAGCACAGCCATGGTCCTTTCACATCAAAACCCAGGACACACGATGTAGCTTTGTCCTTCATCATGAACTAATGTAGGTCCTCCTCCTTGGCTCTTACCATGGGTAAGAAGCTCACATGCTCAGTTATGACCAACTCAGCCAGCACAGAACCACTACCAGCTGCAGTAGCAGAATCCTTTGTATGACCCCTGTGTCTCAGGGGACCTTGGGCTTTAATTTCTTCAACTTCTGTCTTCTTTTTAACTATACAAATGAGTGGCACAGAGAGACACTTAACTGAGGCTGTGAGCCACTAATATAAAAAAAGCTATCAGGTATTGCAGGGTCTGAAGAATCATAGCATCATTTACATTGGAAAAGACCGTTAAGATCATCAAGTCATACTGTTAACCCAGCCCTGTCAAGCCCACCACTAAACCATGTCCCTAAGCACCACATCTATATGTTTTGTAAATACCCCCAGGGATGGTGACTTCACCGCTGCCCTGGGCAGCCTGGTCCAGTGCTTGACAACCCTTTGGGTGAAGACATTTTCCCTCGTATTTAATCCAAACCTCTCCTGGCACAACTTGAGGGCATTTCCTCTTGTCCCAGTGCTTATTACTTGGGATAAGAGGTCAACACCCACCTGGCTACAACCTCCTTCCAGGTAGTTGCAGAGTGATCAAATCTCCCCTCAGCCTCCTCTTCTCCAGACTAAACCACCCCAGTTCCCTCAGCCATTCCTCAAATGACTTGTCCTCTAGACCCTTCACCAGCTTTGTTGTCTGCCTCTGGACATGCTCCAGCACCTCACTGTCCCAAATTCAAACGCAGTACTTGAGGTGCACGGATTGATGAGCAGCAGTGGCTGCTGTGATTTCTCTCCTGATTTCTCTCTGGTTTCTCCCCTAATACAATCTGCTCAAACTTTTCCATCTGTTCACTGCAACATTCCCTTTTCTCCCCCCAAATATGAGCCTTTGCTGGTGTATCACAGAGAGAGGGATGGATACAAGCACAGTGCCATTTCCTAAAATCAAGGAGTTTGTCCTCAAAAAACACTATGTCTACCTCTAGCACCATGCATACCAATCCCCAATGGGCTGCAGGTTGGAAGAGCATCAGGCACAAGTCTGAATGGTGCCAACCTAGCAGAGAGGATTCCTCTGGTGTGGTGGGCAAATCCCAGCATCTTACACAAATAACAGGATTTCTGAGTGAGGAAGTCCTCAGAGCCAGATAACACGGCCAAGGAGGAGGTGGTGAACAGCTGCACTGGGACCAGTATCGGCACATTTTGGCACGCTCTGGTGTCGGGCTGGAAGATTCCTCCAACCAGTGGAGACATCTGTGTTTCTTATTGACTGCCCCCAGGAGTGGGCTGACTGAAAAACTGGGAGTTTAATGAAATTTTAAATATAATTTTTATGGCGCTTTTAATTTCTCATAAAGCAGCAGTTAAAAGACTTTAGAGATTATGGAACTGCTTATTTTATGATCTAAGTATTGTAAAAACAATCTGCCTCAGCCACTGCTGGAACTGGTTACATAGATGGGAAACACTTTTGTCAGAGTTGAGAGCAGTCCCCTTTCTTTAGCTTTTTCAGTCATAATCTCCAAATCTGGGTTGTTACATTTGATTCCTGCTACCTCTGAAGTACAGGAGATACAGAAAAAAAAATATATATACCAGCACCAGGAGTTCCAAAAAAGAGCAGAGCAGCAGGGAGCTGGGTTACAAAGCATGTAACAAGTACAAAAAGCACGTAGCACGTGCTGTTAAATGTTAGGTTACAGACTTATTCTGGAAGACAGCAAATCCCTTCTAAAAAGCAAATGACTGTCCTGAAAAAAATAGCATCACCTCCTCTATTTAAAGGTTCACATAAATATTTGTGTTAGGGTTTTTTTTTCCCCTCTCCAGAGTTGGTTTTGTTTTTTCTTTTCCACTTTTCAAGTTGGCTCGTTGGGCTGGAGCCAGAACTCACTCCTAAATTGAGACATAATTAGACGTGTCCTACTGTGTCTTTCTGGGCAAGTCATTTAACCTCTATGCCTTATTTCACTTCGGGCTTAAAAGGGAGGTGAGAGAATCTCTCTTGAATGCATAAAAAAAGAGCTTTGTCATGCCAAGCAGTAAGAACAAGAGTTGCAACTAATACCTGGCCAGCAACAAACCCTTTAAAAATGACTTTTGCCCTTCCCTGGACATCAGCCGTGCCATCCATACACACACACGGTTGTAAATCTGTGCCAACAGAGTTTCAAACATCTAACACATCTTGGAAAACAGCATTTTGCCAGGAAAAAAAAGAAAAAAAGAGGACATCCACCTCGATGGGCAGGACCAGTGTTTATGTCTCTCCAAGGGCTTTGTCCAACACCACAGTCTCAATGGGGGAAAATGCCACAAGAAAATAACTTGCATTTTTCTCAGGTTTCTCACATCAGAAGCAACCTAATAGGATTTTTACAGCTTTGCAGCTCCCCTTTTTCTTGCCTCTTTCACACCAAAAATAGAGCTGACAAATACTGGGCTGTTCACACAACCAAAACATTCAAGATTTGGCTCTTAATTTAATTTACTATTTCTCTCCAGTCCTCTGAAAGCTTTCTTTTTGAAGGTTGCAAAATTAATACACTGTATATTTGGTGCTTTGATCATGCAAAACAAGCATGTTTCTAAAGAGGGGGCAGGTGAGGGGTCCCATCACAACCTCATTCTTCTCCTGGGCACCATCTGAGCTCTCACCTACCTGGTGCCAAACCTTAGCCTGGTGCAACAATTCATGCAGCCATTCCCTTTTCATGCTGAGAAAATTATTTATAACTCAGAAATATTTTATGAACCTGGAAGTCTGGACAATTAATTGACCAGTCTCTTGTTTTAAGCCTAAGTCATAATCTCTTTCACCTCTACAGTCGTTACCTATTGTGTATATAAACCCATTTTCTTTTAATGTGTATTATATCTATTCTAATATAGAGCAAATTATCTGCACCACCTTCAAACCATGTTTAATATATGACTAAGTCCTTTCATTAATTTGCCTCTGCACTCGCTTAACCAGCTTATTCCTTTGGCATTCACAGGAGACTTACACAAAAGCCTAATAAACTCTGGGATCGAAAGTCTGAAGCCCCGTTCCCACATCACAAAACTCATTGGAAGTGCTCCAAACAGCTATAAAATCCTATTTTAATATGGTAAGTACACAATAAAGCTGCTAAACTACATAAGGATTGGGGGTCTGGAGAGAAGAGGAGGAATGGAGGGAGAGACATAAAGTCAAATGTGCAACTGGTATAACAAGGATGCTGAGATTTACACCAGTGCTTTCAGGTAAAAGATAAAATAGAAAAAAACAACCAAATAAACCCCTTGCAAATTGAAACATATTTTCTGAACACACCTGATCACTGTTTTTCCTAAAATTAAAATCCTGCTGCATTGCTTCTAAAAACAAAACTAAAATTATTCCTGGTGTTAGCAAAGCCATCTGACAAACCCACAGGGATGAGGCAATGCATTTTTGCTGCCGAAAAGGAAGAAAAAGACTTTCTCTGGGTTTACTGTTCTGGGCACTGACAGTGATGGATAGGAAGGTTACAGCACCAGCATCTGTCTCCATTCCCCAGCCCGAGCCGGCATCTCAAGCTGGGACTGGAGGGGGGGGAGCAGCAGGTCGCCAGCCTCACTGCTCAGGTTGGCGTCACCTGCTCTTGAATGTCTGAGTGCTCCTGGTTTTGTCTTGCAAAACAATGGAATTTAAGGAATCGTGCTTTTAAACCTGATATTAAATGTCATCTGTTTCCCTTAGCATCGGGGGCTTTTAGGGAAGAGACGCTGCTTAGTGACCCACGTTACTGATGGGGCGGAAAACTGCAGGGTTACGAGTCTGTCTGCAACCAGAAGAGAAAGAAGGAAACTATCATTCATGACAAATGCTTCTTATTATTCTCAGCGCCATCGCCTGCCCCTCTGCGGACACCGACTGGGAACACAGCTGCTGCTGGTGCAGCCCCCACACACTGATGGGACACAAATTAGCCAGAATTTAGGGCTGAAGGCACTTCTGAAAGAAAAATCAGGTACTGCCTGCATTATGACATATAGTATAGTGGCAAATTTTGGATATGATTCATTAAGCAGGGATCTTTCTTCCCAGCTAATCAGTTGAGTGCTGGGAAGTAGGTAAAGAATGTTAAAAAAAAACCACCGTATACTCCCTCCAAACACCAAAAATCTTCTTGGGTGATTTTTTTTGCAAAAAGAAATTTAATCTCATTATTGATGGGTGGGGCTGAATTAAAACACAATCAGCAAAATGTTTTATAAAGGGTAGGAGAATATCTTGTGACAGTATTACGTGTCAGAGGATGATGAAACCAACACAATTGATTTCATGGAGTTATCAAAGATAGGAAAAGCAAATCCAACACTGTTTAGGCTCAAATACCATTCACGCTGAGGCCAGGGATTTAATGGGCCAAAGAACATTTTGGGAGTCTCTGCAGTAAAGAGGTTTATTGTGTTCTAGACAAGATACATCCCAATCTCCAGCTCAAGCAAGAAAGCCAAAGAAGTAGGTACTTGGAAAAAAAACCCACCTTCACCAAAATACTTTATCCTCCCTGAAATTCAAAGATTTCCTGATCTCTTTATCAACCCTATAGAGCTCTGCATTTTCCATAGCCTCGGTCACTAATCCATCCCAATACCTATCCCAATAAATCCCCACCCTATACAAGAGAGAGAGGTTCCTACATAGCAGTATGTTCACCACACTTCAGCCTCATTATTGAAATAGGAAGAAAGCAAGCATTTTGTCAGCCTTGTGCTATATTTTCTTAACCTTTCTGTTAAGCAGGATAATAAGCAATTTGAGGGAAACCTTAAGGTTTCAGAGCTAATTCAAGTGTAAGGCAGATGAAAGGAAATGAGCAGGGGGCAACAGCAAAGCCACGGCGCTGGCACCTGCAATGCTCCATGCACACCTCAGAATAGATGTAGTTCTTTTATCACAAGACATGTCTTCCACAACAGTTAATTTTGCAAAAAGGCTTCACTTTGAGAAAAAAATTCCCTGCAGCAGAAAGAGAAGACAAACAGCTGAGGTCAGGAGAGGACCAGGACTTCTTAAGAACATAAGCCAGTTACTGTTTTCAGAAACAGTTGTAAGTAAACTGATTTTTGTTAGCTATCCTCATGTTTTACCCACTCTAATCCTTCATATTTTTAAAAAGAGTCCATCTCTAAAGGCAGGGATAGTCTGGAAAGCATCAAGCAGCATTAAAGAGAAAAAGGAAGAGTAAAGCTTTGATCTCTTAGAATTTGCTAGGCTTCTTCTGTCCTGAAGATATTGCCAAGTGTCATCGTGGACAGCACCAGTGATCTCCGCAAGCATTTCCCAGTCCCAAATACTTGGCACCACTAAAAGCCCTGGCTTGAGTCCTGACACACAAACAGGCAAAGAAAGACATAGAAAAGAGGATGACTTTGCATCTTACGTTCACACTCCTCCACGTCCAGGTTGAACTGCTGCAAGGCGCCCAGCGTCAGCTGCCGCACTTCAGCTTCCAGCAGCAGCTGCATCAGTGAGGTGGAGAGGTGTTTGCATGCTGACATGCAAGCCGTCTGTGCCACCTTTCCCTGCAAGAGAAAAGCAAGACTTATTAAGATCACAGAGCACAAAAAAAACCAAGAGGCCCTTCTTTAGACCAAGACTGGCCAGTCCAGCCTCCTTAATGTGTCCCATGTCCTTTGGGACCTTCATGTAGTGCTCAATCTCACAACCACCATTTTTCCAAGGGAATCACCTGCTAGGACTCCCCATTGCTACTAGAGGATTAGACCTTGTCAGGTGCAGAGTGCCTGTGAGCAGGTCAAACCCAGGAGAACCTTGGGATGTTCAGAGCTCTAAGCATCTCTCATTATCATGTCCTAACATGGGTGAGACAATGAAGCATTTTTTATTTGCCATTCTGCATAAATCACCCAAAGTAACCTTGTGGATAGGTCAAAATAGTGCTGATGAAAATTCCAAACTCCAGCCTGCACCTACATCAGTGTCTAGATGTATTTCAAGACAGGAATTTCAAAATCCCTTTCCAACAGCAGAAGCTCACCTTCCAAGGTTTAGCCTTGGCTACCAGGGAGCAAGTGAGCTTTGGCCACACCATTAATCAAACAGTGTCTCTAGCACACTGATGCTCTTCAGAACACTTCTACCACCACACAGCACCTTCCAGATGCCAACGTAGACCAAGGAGAATGAAATATCAAGGCAATGACATGATTGAAGAAGTCATTTGAGTTTACATGGACACAATTTCCCCCACGGCTGGGTGGTGGGCAATAGCCTCAAGCACCCAGATGTATCCTGGGCCTGCTTGTCCGGTTGGGAAGGCAGATATCAATGCCTGTCTTCTCCCAAGCCACCCCTAATTCCTGCTTATTAAACAGGGGATCTACAGGGAGGAAGCTGCAGCCGAGGCTGATGTGCAAAAGGAAACTTCAATGCATGAAATGCTCAAACCTAAAATGAAACATCACCAGTTAGGAGTTTCAGCTACTAAGGAAGCTGAGAACACTGTCAGTAAACATTTATTTTTAACACATTTTCTCTGAGCCACCACAACTAGGTTTCACTTTTGAAGAACAATTGAGATCTCTAGCTATAAATCATGTGAGCAGTTTGTAGCACAGGGAGTTACCCCAGATAAGCCTTCCATTTTCCAATCGTGAGGAGTACTTCCAAGACTAATCCCAACAGATGATTTAATTAGCAGGCTTATATTTTTGAACTGTGGAATTTGCACCAACAGAATTGAGCTGTCAGGTAGGAAGCCTAGGATGCCTCAGAGGACTTACGAAGAGAGGTATTAAGGGATGATGATGGTGAGGATAGGCTGTGGAACAGGGGAAAGGGAGACAGGTGCTCAGAAAGCTCCATCTCCTGCAAAAGGAGCACTCCAGCACTCACTCCCTGACCTGGCTAGGCTAGAGCATGAAGGAGACCACCATCAGAAGCGAGGGAAGCTGATGATCAAGGACATAAAGAACTGAGATCCTCCATAAACACCTACAGAGTCTTGATCCTCTTGAGATGCTAAGAGGAAACAGAGAAGACCAACACAGCTGCTCTGCCTCACAGAAGCCCTGTTCTCCTGAGGACTAGGCTCAGGAAGCATTTAGCCACATGCTTCAGAAAGGCTGATTGACCAGAAGCATAAAAGGAAAACTAAAACACCCGTAAGACCATTAAACTCAGACCAAGACCATCTCACACACACAGTGTTTATAAAGCCAAAGCTTCTTTATCCTTGCTGAATTTTTTTTGCACCACACAGCAAGTCTCACAGGTTAGAGGTACCATGCCCTTGATGAACTAAAGCCAAGCACCATTTAGGGGCTTTCTTTTTTTTTCTTTACTCAACCTATCCAAATTTCTCCCTCACTTCAAAAGATTCCCCTCCCATTGAAACACAAGTCTGATGAGGAGCAACTGAAGGAACTGGGGTTGTTTAGTCTGGGGAAGAGGAGGCTGAGGAGAGACATGATTGCTTGCTACAACTACCTGAAAGGAGGGTGTATCCAGGAGGGCATTGGTCTTGTCTCACAAGTGACAAGCAACAGGACAAGAGGAATTGCCCTCAATTTGCATCAGGGAGGTTTAGATAGGACATCAAGGAAAATTTCTTCACTGGAAGAGTGGCCAGGCATTGGAACAGGCTGCCCTGGGAGGTGAAGGCACCATCCATTGAGGTGTTCAAAAAACTTGTAGATAGGGCACTCCAGGACATGGTTTAGTTGACACAGTAGTATTGGGCAGACAGTTGGACTTGATGATCTCAGGGGACTTTTCCAAATGTAAAGATTCTATGATTCTTTAAGTAATGCCGCACGCCATCCGCCATTTGTGGCAGACAAGATTTGGGTAGGTAATACTTGGCAGATAAGATCTGCACAGGTCTGCAACACATATTAAAGCCCTAAAAATGGGGAAATCTTTGGCCCAAGAGCACAGGCTTGCAACGAACCATCAGGTGATGCTGCACAGAATGATCCTGATGTCTGCATGCGTAACCCTACGATATTTCTGGATAATGATGCTACCATGAAAACAGCTTCCAGCAGGAGATTATGTTTTCAAATGCACACAAAAGCACTTAACACGCTTTCTTGCAAACAAGGAGCGGCTTCCTAGGAGATCACACAGATTTTTACAAGCACTTTACAAGTTGTATTTAAACTGGGATTAAAGTGAGGGTATACGTGGTGTTTCAAGCAAAGTATCACAAGTTTCATTACCGTGGCACGGAGAGATGAGCAAATGTTTGATGCATGTGCTGGGAAGTGGTTTTACTAGCTTAGCAAACTTGTTTTGGATCTTCAGGCCATATTCATCTTCAGCAGGGGGGGGAAAAAGATATCATTTTTTATTAAAAAAAAAAAGAGCAGCCCCATGCATTCTGGGGCAGGGTACTTCATCTCTGCTGTTCACTGCCATTCTCAGGCTCCAGGAGCGTTCATTATTCACCTCCAAACAAACACCTTCACTAAAATTAAGATGAAACATGGCAACCATAAAGTTTTGCACAGCTCTGGAGTTGTAGGGGTTGGGTTTTTTTGCTTTTCATCATTTACTTGTGCCTTTCTGACACATTTGGTTATTTAAAACACCACTTGTGCCAATCCCTCATCCCCAACCATGGTGGGAAGCGCGCTGCTACCCCACTGTGATTTTTCTTCATTACCTTCAACAGACGCTTGTGTTTTTGCTATGACCGGGTAGTTTTCATGTGTTATTGAGCAGAAGACCCAGAGAGAAACAGAGGATGAGAAAGTAAAGCTCTGCAGCCATGTCCTGGGACCCCAACCCAAACTGGGCATGAGGGACTGGGCTCTTCACCCTTCTTGGAAGAGCTTAAGAAAATCCCAATAAGCAGCCCATGCTCAAACATCAGCAAGAGTTTGCATAGAGGGTTGCAGCCCTGGAAGAAGCCTTGGAGATATTCATCTCCAGGTGAAGTAAAAAGATAAAACCCCCAAAAAGGTTTTTTGCCCCAATGACAAAAATTCAAGAGGAACAACCTCTTTCTTGCATGCTAATAAAAGGGCCAGATCAACACATGAAGTCCCTAAAGGGTTACCTGCACCTACAACAGCCACAACAAACACGCCTGCCCTGGCACAGGTATTCTTCCAGCCAGCCTGACTTGGTCAAATAAAGAGACAAGAGACACTTGTCTCTCGACAGGAGACACTGGGGGAACATGAAGGAAGAGCAAATAATTGAGATGAAACGTCAAGTTAATTAGCCAAATGCGAGGAAGATGGGATGGAAAAAGTAATTTAATCACCAGGGTTTGAAAGCACAACTCTGCTGGGTCTTCACCACGAAAGCAGCATCTAAGTGGCAATTTAAAACATTCTTTGTGAATACTTTCTACTACAGCTCGCTGCAGAGATGGTAAAGGGGATCCAGCCAACAAGCCCAGGAGTAGCTTCTAGCTCAGTCTTCCCTCTCCTTCCTTTTTCACAGAGGATTTGGCCAAGCCTAAAACTTTTTTCAGGTGCAAATGTGCACTGCATCTTTGAAAACTCTGAAGCTGAATCGTCTCATGCAAACTGAGAAGCTGACCTTTTATTTCCATTATTCTTAAGGCTCAAGCACCTAAAAAGCATTCTGCTTTAAAAAAGACTTGGTCTTTCATCTTGGATTTAAGAACATACAGATGCCTGACAGCTTAGATCCAATATTACTAGATGAAAGAGAAAAGTATATAGAAGTGGGGTTTTTTCCACCTCTTAAGCATGAATCCATTTTTCCTTATATTTACTATCAGAGGGCTTGGACTTGCCACAGGGGTTTCAATCATTATGCCAAATTTCTGGCTAGAAAAAAGACGGTACCACCAGGGATGACCAGCATCTCACTCCCTGAGCATCAAGATTTAAAACCCTTCCAGAATTTATGCTTTTCACTCTTATAAATAAGACTGAACCTAGCCTTATAAAAAAGACCGAACCTAACTTAATAAGATTCAACCTAATCCTTTTCTGCCTCACCCCTACATTCAGTACAACAGATGCCTACTTACAGCAGCTCCTTACAATCAGCAATGGCTTGCGAACGTCAATTTTAAGACTACTTCCCCAGAAATACAGCGCAAGATCTGCTTGATAAGCAGCTGTTGTTGACAGGAGAAAAACCAGCACCAGGACACTGATATATCACTACTAACAAGCTGCTGCTGCAAGTGAAGCTGCTTGCATTCACACTTGGGAGGGTTTGAGCTGCATGCTGGCAGATAGCAAGCACATCCTCATACCACAACATGCCCATCTTGGTTCTTTGGCATTTATTAACCATAAAGGTTCACTTCACAGCGTTATCTTTTTGTCTCGCCAGTCCGTTTCTCAGCTTTCCTGCAGTGCTGGGAGAAAGAGCCCCTGCTTGCCCCAGGGTGCCGAGTCTGTGATGGACGTGTTTTCCACCAGCCTCACCCCTCTCCCAAAATCATTAACTGCACCACCCACGGCAGTAGTGTCAGGACATGTGCCTTGGCATGGAGATTGAGCTGGATGTCTCCGAGATGTCATCCCTAGACGTCGCTGCTCCTAGAATACCCCATGGTTCAGAGGAGCCGCCGTGCTCAGCAGGGACGGCTCAGACCATGCAGTAATTACCCTGATGATTTTTGTGAGCGCGTGGTGGAACCGGTGGCACTCCCAAAGGTTTTCCCTATGCCATTGCCCCGAGGAATCACATGGTTACATCCTGATCCTGCTTGGTCCCTGCCTGTATTTCAGAAACACTTTACCTGCCCGAATGGCACAGTCCCTCCAGATCAGGAGCAATTTATCTACAAGGCAAGATGAGATTTGGAGAGAGAGGCAAAGGAGGAGGAATGCAACCACGACCTAAGCTGTCTGCAGAGAAGGGGGAAAACAAACACCTAAAAGTCACCAATAGCTCATTTATCAACTTGACAGAAAACTGAGGAGCTTAAAATCTCATGAAGCAATTCCAGGAACACCTCTATATTACCACTTGTTTATTCAAGCCCTTTGCAAAACCCATTAGAAGTAAACTGGATTTGCATCAGGGAGAATGGGGGTTATGAGTGAAAGTTGACAGATCTTAATGTCTGAGATGCCCAAACACCTCCCCAGCCACCCCCACCGAGCTCCAGCTTGACCCAACATTTAGTGAAATAAAGCAATTCTGAGCATATTATCTGAAGAAAAGACCTGGGCTTTTGATTTGAGGCTTAAATCAGTTTGTAACCATATGAATCCCTCTGTCCATAGCCTTTGATGCAACCTCTTTGCAGCTAGCATCTGCAGGTGGGGTTTCCACACCACTTCTTGAGGTGATGCTGCTCTCCCTGTCCCATCAAGGCTTTCTACGGGGACACAGTGAGGACATCTAAAGAGGTTCCCTGTGGCCATGCCAACCAGTCAAAGGGTAGAACCAAACCTCTGAAGCTCTCACGAAGATACAACCAAGGGGCTCCTACTAGAACACATCACTATGGGCTATTCCCCATGGACCCCACCAAGCCAATCGCACTTCAGGACATCAGCTATGAAATCATCTCTTTGCAGCTGTATTTCATCCTTGGGCAGCAGATGGAAGTCTCCAGGTTCCCAGGAGGACATGCAGCCACCACAGTGAAGGTCAGCACAGAGGCAACAGAGCCAGCACTGCTCCCGGTAGCACATTTGTTTGAAAATAGCAAATATGTTAACAATTAGGGAAAGGAAACACTCAAAGGCTGCCTTGTTAATTAAGGAACTTGCTATCAAAGGGCTCATTAAAAGCTACTGAAACGGAATGGTTGTTAAAATAAATACCCATTAATCTTAACGTGCAATCAGGAATATGCTGACACTACCCACCTCATGGCAGGGGGAAAGGGGGGGCTCCTCAGCACACACCTACTGCTGGCAGAGCTGGCAATGGCCACCAACCAGAGTGTCCCAGAAGAGACCCAAGCAGGTTGTCCAAGGGGCCCCCATCCCACCACCCTGCAGGCTCCATCAAGGAGGAACCTGCCAGTGCCTCCTGCTTCTTTTCTCAGCCAAAATTAGGTGCAATGTGGTCACTGAAATGCAAACAAAAGTTATGCTGTAGCACCAAGACCACTTCCACCAACTCGACACAGAATTAATGCAGCATTTCCATGAAAAACAGGTTTCAGATGGTCTCAAAATTTCCAACTATTTTTATTTTTTGCTAATTACAGAATTTCTTTTTCAATCAGGAACAAGCTTGGGATTAATGTGATCCAGTATATTGAGACACACAAATCCACAGACTTCGTACAATAGAAAAGTGGGCCAAAAAATGGGAATTCCTCAATATTGAATGTCCCCTCTTCTATAAACACAAGTTGCCCCAACACCTTCAGCACTGATTTTGCTGACTTTTCCAATTCATAGAGCAATACTGGTGGAATATTTTGCAGAAGAAGGAAACATGATGCTGTAATAATGGGCAGTTGTTTGGTGACATAAAACCGTGATCAATCCCAGCGGATACTTTCTGTGCGGAAACGGATGAAGACTTCAGACCTGCAGACTCCAAGGATCCCTCTGGACTGTCCTTGCAGTCAGAAGCAGCAGAGCCCCAAAGCTCACTAAATCATTGGCAAAGTCAGTAAATCAGCTCTGCTAACTCTTAAGAGGAAACTTTCCTGGGTTGCCCATGCCATCCTGATTTAACAGGTTCTTAATACTACCCTGATGTATTTTTTAAATTGCTTTTTCTTGTATTTTGTTTTTTAAATAATTGTTCTGCAGTCATTAAAGATGGCAGAAACCCAGATACATTAACATTTCCCAAATCGTGAAAACAAATGCACAGTGAGTAGGCTGATTGCTTTAAGAGGTTTACTTTAAAAACCTATAAATTGCCTTGAAATTCATTTTCAAATTTTACAAAGTGGGGTTTGGGGTGGGACGTTGGGTTTTTTGTTAGGTTTGGGGTAGTGGGTTTTGTTTGATTGGAATTTCTTATTATTAAAAAAAGAGAAAAAGAAAAAAAAGTTGTGGATCTGCACCCAACATCCTGCAAATAAAAGCAAGTGTGTCCAGGATTAAGTAGTCCAGGAGCAACACGTGAAAGCCCCAAGCAAAACAGGTGGTCAAGAAGAAGCATCTCTCTCTGCATTAGCCAAGGCTGCAGGCTGGCACAGTGATGTCCACCCTGAGTGGGTTGCTCTCCAAAGAGACCCTCTGTCTTTGTGAAGTCTTGCCAGGAGTTAAACACTGAAGCCAGTAGGTCAACTTCTGGACTTGGAAAAAGGTGACTGGCACCAATCGACACGGAGGTTTCAAATTTGCCAAGGTAAAGAAGAAGAAACCTTCCAATCAACAAGGTAAGGTTGGTGATGAGCAACGTTTGTGGGCCAGAGCTCCTAAGCACAGAGCAATGTCTGTTGGGGAGAGGGATGCTTCAAGGTCTCGGACCCCCATCAGGTCTTCACATTACTTGGCAGTAACAAAGCTAAAGGAATCCTGATGCTCAGACTTATGAAAGGAGAAGCAATGATGGCACATACATTTGAGGAAGGCATTTCTGACTGAGTGTACAGCAGGAATTGACTGCAACAGTCACAAACATCACCTTCATGTC
Source organism: Laterallus jamaicensis coturniculus (assembly GCA_022605575.1). Taxonomy (NCBI): domain Eukaryota; kingdom Metazoa; phylum Chordata; class Aves; order Gruiformes; family Rallidae; genus Laterallus; species Laterallus jamaicensis. Next base: position 2,030,777 of record JAKCOX010000090.1, on the reverse strand, counting down.
AACAGCCACAGACACAAAATCCATCCTGCTACTCACAGTGAACGAACAAGTCAGGCATCTACACCCTGCTTTACCAGGAGCAAGACAGACCTCTTTCTCAGGTCTGCCACACCAGAAGCAACCCAATGAACAACAGGTTTAGGAGGACTGGTGCTCTGCACAGGGTGACATGCAGGCATTGCACCCTTCTCTCTACACCTTATTACTTGGGCCGGGAGCAGGACAAGATGTAGTCTCTTTGGAATAAGCTTCACTTCCAATAGCGCATCCACAGATTTAAACAGATTATCACCACTAAGGTGCTGTCATACCTTTTTCCACGTGAACCTGGGATTTTGATCTTCCCATGACTTGGACCATCCCTATCATACAATAGTTTGGTTCAAGAGACAGTCCTCCACCACTGAAGTATCTCAGGTTCCCTAGAGCAAACCTATGAGGAGCAACACCTTAAAGCAATGCCAACTCATACAATTTAGAGTTAAATTTGTCTCGTGCAAAAACCCATTCACCTGGAAAGCTGACAGCACCTAAAGAGTAAAAAAGAGCAGTTGCTCCAACTAACCTGGAAGGCCACCATCATCTGACCAAAGCAGGATTGCTTTCAGAACTATGCAAAAGCTGAGCACAACCCCATGTTTAAGTGGCTGTCTTCCAGAGGTATTGAAAAAAATCAATGGGATGTCATTTTCAGAAGTCAACATTTACCACTTTATATTCTATTTTGAGCATTAAAAGGAAAACAAGCTGTCACAGAAACAGCACCAAGACAAACACATGGCAATGCTGAACTCCCAACAGAAGCTTAGATGCAACCAGACAATAAAAAAGAGGGAAAAAAGGCAAATACAGCAATTATCCTCACCACACAAAAAATAAACCAGCCAGTTACGCCAACCACTGCAGCCTGATACAAAACCCCTCACACTTCAATAGAAGAGGAAAAACTGTAACAATTTGGTTGTGTCGAAGATGCCCAAGGTCAGCAGCTGGAGGCTATTTTGGCTGGAGGTGGTGGGAGTGTCAAGGCTCAAACACAGAGCAGCACAGCAGTAATCACATCAGGGGGTGACGGTCACAACCAGCTCCCACAAGCAGATCTGAAAGTCCTTGGCTTGTTTTAATAATGTTATTTTATTCTGATTTTTGTTTCATTTAGGTTTTTTTGGGTCCTTCACCACATGACTCTTAATGTGTGGAGTAACCAGTTCTATGGCAAGGTTTTTCCTATGCAGGCATCAAGGGGTCTTGGCACTATGAATATCACATCTATTTGCTTACAAGCACGAGTGAATACATCTAACAGCAAAAGCACAACTCAAGGATTTTCTAACCACACATTATCATGGGATCCAGGATGGAACAGGACCCACGATAAAAGCATGCACAGGAACACAAGATTTTCCCCTTGCTTTGACTGTACTGTCAGAGTCAACAAGCAACATCTACTTTTTTTTTTTTTTAAATAGGAAAATAAATAAACAGGAGGAAGGGCAGTGGGTGGTGAAGGGAAGTACCTTGGGAAGCAGCTGTTGCAGCTGAGCACCAGACAGTTTCTCTGAAGCCTTATGGAGGCACACCAACACACAATCAGGCAGAAGTCTTTTTGTAGATGCTCAGTAGTTTGTGGCAAGCTGGGAAGCTGCTGGAGGGGGGCGTGTTATATATGCATATATGCAGAAAACTTCAAGAAAAGAGAGGATTCCAAGATCCTCATCTTTTTCCTTGCACACCATAAATGTATGACAAGACATTTTTAATTAACCACTTTTTTAAAGTCTATAGCATGGAAACAGTTGTGTGGGGAGTCTGGTGCACCCCAATAAGCAGTGACCATGTTGGAGCATCCAGCTGCTGTCAGGACTCCTGAGATGCTTCAGAGATGTGTGTAAGGACCTTCACAGTGGACACAGGTGAGGAAGCACTCCTGTCAGTCTGGGTCAGGTGTATGATGGCATTATGCTTTGAGAAACACTAGGAATTGCATGCTTTATCCCTGTTAGCCACCTGAATTAACTGCAGACACTCTCATTAATCACATAACCATCTGAACCCCAATTCCTCCATCAACCTGGAGGTTCAGGCCATAGCATCAGACTCCCATTCCACATCTGCTGCCTTCTGCTTTCTTTACATGACCCTTTTATCAAGCAATAAAAGCTAAAGAAGTCCTATCTACCTGCTCTCTTAACATCTCATGCTGTTACAAGCTGCACTGCAATTGCCTGTGCTGCCTTCTTGCACAGAGAAGCAGCATCACGAGACAGGGAATGGCAGGGGCCAGCAAGGAAGCAGCTACAAAACCCCCCACAAAACCCAAAATACATGGACATGGCAACACAGCTCAAACTGCTTCTCCTTGCCCCAAAGGGTTATTTCCACACCATGGCTCAGCACCCCTGACAGCAGGAGGGAACCAAAACCAAATTACACTGTCCACCAAGCTGTACAAACCTTGGACTTCTGCCTTGCTTCGGTGGCAGCTCAGCAGCCTCCCCACCAGCACTGAATTGTAGTTTTTCGACATTTAAATGCAAATATTGCAAGTAAACACAAGCAACAGGCTAAGAAAGGATGTTGCTGTAGATCCACAGCAACCCTTGGGAGAGGACAGCAACATGTGGACCTATTGGGTGTGCTTGGACAAGGCACAGGCTTGCTGTTCCTCAATTTTCTCTTCCTCCCATGCTCATCATTTGGGTCTCCATGGAGATCATTCACTTCTGAGGACATGCCAAGGCTCTGTAACAAGAGGCGTCAAAGGAAAAACGTGGTTCTCCACCACTGGAGACGCCTCTGTCTGCAAAGAAATTAAACCCAGAACAAACCTGCGCTTAATGGGTGCCTCTACACACACAAGAAGCTGGAAGTACCCCTAATTTTTCTTATTTGTGCCTCCTAACAGAGAGCAAGGCTCTCTCCCAGTCCCTGTGTCCACGGTCTGAGACTTTCTGAGCTAACTTGACACAAACCAGAGCCATGGCCTGACCATGATCGAGGCGCACGGCTCCACAACTGGAACGAACAGGAACAAAAAAAAAAAAAAAAACAGCAAAAAAAACAACCCCCCCAAAAAAATAAAAATACACATTTCATCCTCCTCTTTTGTGGCTGTTATTTTCTTTTGTATTCGCTTTGGGAATAACATTCTTTCCATTGGGAAGAGCCTGATTTTCCATTAAATACAAAGCAGCTGCCATTTTGGAAACAAAAAGTTGATTAAAGGCAGATTTTTATTTTTTTCTTTCCATTTTTTCCCCTAGCAGATGAAGAGCTAGAACCACGCTTCCTTCTGCTGATTTATCAGGGCAAAGCATCTGCCACTTACAGCAGGAGGAAGACTTAAAGGGAGTGAACTGAATTGCTTCACCCTTGCTATATAATTTTATAATTATAATTTGATGTTATAAGTAAAAGGAGAAAGATCTCGAGGCTTGGAGAGCACAGCACACCAACACCAAGGGTTTTTCTCTCTTCACACACACACAGATGCTCCTGACTCCCCGTTTACGCTTGCCGAGATGCCGAAGGAAGGGTCGGCACGTTGTCGTGACGTACGGCTGCCTGTTGGAAACGTAACTAATACATGACTTAAGGCCCAGATGTTGAACAGACTGGAAAAAAGGATGAGCTCAAAACAAAACCAAACCAAAGAAAAGAAAAAAAAAAGCCAGCCACCCACTCCATTTCTACCCCATGAGCCATCAACGCCCAACTTGGACGATTTATTTTTTTTTCCAAGCAGTGCTGATTACTGAATGACCAACACAAGCCAGCGTATGGAACTCCAGCTCCTTTGCCACTCTTCCAAAAACTTAATCATACATTAAATTTCCATTTCCCATATTTAGATGTTATAGCTGAAAACCAAGAGGGACGAAAATGATAGATGGGGAAAAGCATAGAAATTACTGTTACCTTGCTTTTTAATTAACCCATCGGGTTGTCGTTATTTACTGCCACTCATGAAGGAAATCAAGAAAGGCCACAGTGATCATGAGAAATCCAGATGGTTCTGCACTTTTAAATGCTTTTCTTGTGCTCTCTTGCTCTTATATCTAACCTAGGCTGCAAGACTCAGGGGGACATGGGTCGTAGGGGTGTCTTCAGAGGGAAGATGCCCCTATGACAGTCATGAATGACATGTAACTGCAGCTACCAACAGCACTCAACCATGCACAGAGGGCTCTCGTCTCCAAATGATGGGCATGCGCTCCCAGTGCTTCTCCACATAACCTCAAGTGGAGTGATTTCTTCACAGGGACTGCAAAGGACATTGCGCAAACAGGTTGGGTTCCTCTAGGGCAGGTGGGTCTCCTCCCATGGGCAAGTTAAGGAAGATATCTGGGAGTTTTGGAAACAGATATGGTCTTCACCAGTGTTCCTCTGCACGTTCACAAGTTAAGAGAAGCCTTACAAGATTTCAGGTTGCCAGTGGATTAAATAAGAGGAAATATATAATTGCAAAGTCTATTGTTTCACTTAAAATCGCTAAAGGGGGAAAAGAAAAGCCAATAAACCCCCCCTTTAACTTCTGTTTGGGTTTTTGGAAGGTACAAGCTGGGGCTCTGGTGCAGGAAGCAGCAGGCACGTTTGGATTCCTTACACTGAGGATGGATTTTCTGCTGCCAAATTCCCTGTACCACACATCTGATTCTTTGTGAATGTACGTGCATGCAAAAGTAAGCACAAAATAGCTTTATAAATCTAAGTTTGTAAAATAAAAATCAAAGCCAAACATGCCAAAGTGACTGCACAAAGGGAAGCAGTATCTAGGGAAGCGTGCACACCCTGGTTTAAAGGATTTATGGGACTGGGCATTTTAGCTTCAATTAATTTTCAAAGTGCTGAAAGCAGACAAGAAACCATGTAATTACAAGATAACTTGGCTTACCCGGATTCGAGTTAACTAGCACTCCTGGGTTAATCAGAGGTCAGCCTTCTCTCCAGCCAACAAAGCTAAATCCACCGTATTTGAATGCTTTGCTCCTTGCTTTAAAGCAACCATTATTTCTTGGTTCGAGCCCTTCGTTTTGGGAAGTATTCGGGATTATGGAGATGCTTGAGAAGACCAGGAGAGTAACGCACAGCCCCCAGACCACAGCAAGGCGGGCAGCATGGGACCACATAGCCATGCAAGCGTTGCTCCAGTAACCAGCCCATCTTCTCCCCACCAAGGCACCCTCAGTTTAAGGGTATTTTTCCCCAACCTGCAGGGCAAGCTAATCCAAGCAAACCCCCCAAAGAGACTGGGATCACCTCTGGCGAGCAGAGGAAGCCCCTCAGGGACTATACAGGGAGGATTTTGGATGCTGCTTCTGTCCTGTCCATGTCTGCATTCCTAGCAACTTGCCCTTTTTTTTTTTTCCTTTAAAAAACTGTATGTCTGCACCTACAACACCAAGAAACATCCAGGATTAGCCACAACAACTTCCCACCGCCCGTTTTAAACTCCCTTACAATTACTCCTTTGTCCTGTTATTTTGTGCAATCAGACTTTTATTTTTCAATCTTTTAGACACACAGATTAGTGATTTATTTCCACCAATTAATACCAACTACCTAGAGAACAGAAAATTAGAAGGGTTAAAAGGAAAATTAGAATCTGTTGCAGTAAAGAACAAAACCAACTAAGAGCAGGCTAGCAAAGTCCCACCATATAAAGGGATTACTCCATTCCTGACCCTGTCCAGGGGACCTCCAGGTATTATTTTTCATTGATTTACCTTAATTAAACTAATGCACCCCTCTCCATAGGAAGCTGACTCCATAGCTGTCTAGGCACTGGATTCAATTAAAGAAATAAATACATCTGGCTTCTAAATGGTTGAAAGTCTTGAAAAGCCAGAGGCAATACCACATTTTGCATCTGTCTCTCTTAGGGTACGCCCTAAGGACACCATGAGGGATGGTCGACATTCAACACCACTCCTGGAAACCCGCAGCTGCGGGGGGATGCCCAAAGCATCCCTGCCTGCTCCCCGGCAGCGCGGGCAGCGTCGGCAGCTCTGCCAGCAACCGAGCCACAGCTTTGATGGAAGCTGGCCTCAAATTGCTTTAACAAGGCTCTTTCTTTCCAGAAGCTGGCGTTGATTTGAGACCTCGATGTTGACTTAGAAACCCCCAGGTGCCCAGAGCCTGCAAATACTCAAGGCTTAGCTATACTCAGTTTCCAGGAAAAGGGGTACAAGCACCCAACCGCGGCGTGAAATATCAATACTACCGTGGCAGCTCAGCATTAAAACGAAGAGCATGGATTAAAGGCAGAAAAGCAGAAGCTGGGGTAGAGGCTATGCCTCTGCGCCGGCCACATCTCACACTGCACAACTGCGTCGAGCAGGGCTGCACCAACAAAGAAAAGGAGGCACGCTTTTACTCTCACGTGCCTTGGCTTGCAGACATGGGAATAGGGGAAACAAGGTGCCTGGAGAGCACTTTGTTTGCAATCTATCCACTGAAATGCTGTAGCTTTTTTCTCCCACACATGAAACAGGCAGAAATGACAACAATTAGAGGGGTTTGTTGAAACAGAAGGCAGGTCCAAAAGATCTCCTTTGCTTTCTTTGTGCTAACTGCTCTAATCCAAAGAGGACAAGAGAAAACGTCAAGAACCCACGTGATTTTCTGGAGAAAATATTATTCTACTACTCTAGTCTGAGGGAAGGGTTTAGTGGTCCAAGCCCTGGGTCAGAGCACTTAGACCAGGAGGAACATCAGGCTGAAATCCCCATGGGGGATTTGGCTGAAAAAAACAGAGGGAGCGAGGGGGGATTTTACAAAGATCTTTTCTCTTTCATGCAACGGTTGAAGAGCCCATCATGCTTTCCCTAATAACAGGCATTTCTCCTAATTCCCCACATATTCAAGGATGCATGGGGGATAAAAGGGATAAAAGGTGCCAGTTAAATGCAACGTGCTTTAAAAGCAACAATTTAGTAAGGCTACTGCAAAAGGGCATTTGTTGGTGACCTGTCTGGAAGGAAACCCTTTCTGCCGGTCTCTATCTTACTGATTTAAACTTCTACTTAAGTCTTTTCCTTTCCTCCTTTCCAAGTCTAAGGACCTTTTCTGGTTCAACTCACCCTCTAACATTTGAGGTGCAAGCAGAGCAGACCAAACGCACGTGACACGCAGTCTTGTACTCACCGACATTGTAGAGTGGACATCTACATCCCCCTACAGAGGACAATACAGGGAGTTTAAAGTCAAATGCAGAAGAGAGCAAAGCAACAAGCGAGAAAGGCAGAGAGGTACACATCAGTCATCGCCCATAGGTCCCTACAACCCATCAACGCTCCAACTGAGGCACCGGCTGCTCAGCAGTTAGCAGAGTATTAAAAAGGCAAAATGTAGGTTCCTTGAACCTGGTTTAAGGAGGTTGAGGGGGAAATAGAAGTACCACAAGACCAGTTTTATTGCTATTAAGTATGCCCTACAAGTCAACAACCACATCCTCAGCTCCCCCACCTGTAAGATGGAGGTGATGGATGTCAAACCCTCACAAGGATCAGCTCAAACAAAACTTGCTCAGCTCTTCTGAGGGCAAGGGGACGCTGTCAAAGCACAGAGAGAGCTTGTATAAATCTAAAGAAGGTGTCTTTGGTGCTCATATGATGTTTTCATGACGGTTATTTTCCACTTGGGTCCCTCCCAACGTGGTCAAGGCTGTGGTTGGTGCAAAGTTCAAGGCATTTTACTTCCATGCACAGTGCCTTAGCTTTTAAAATATTACAGAGGGATTTGGCTTTTTAAATGAAAACATAGGTAATCGTTCTCTTTAAAAAGAAAATAAACACCACCAAAGCTGTTTCTACCAAAGTAAGAGCTGCCATGGCCAGCATATTTATTTGCAACTAGGAAGAGATGCCAATATGGTGAATAAGGCAAAAAACATTGCAGGCAGAGCGGCTGCAGCATTCACGCAGCTCCAGCTGAAATCTGTGCCTGCCATCTGGCAAAAATAAGCACAAAAGGAAAAAAAAAGCCCCAACCCAAAACCCCTTTTTGCAGAGAGTTCATGCTGAACTGCTCAAGTCGGCAGAGGTTAGAGTTTGTTCGATCGCTGAAAGATTGCTTCCCCTTCCCAGGTCAGCATCACCTCTTGACCTGCCCTGATTACCTTCCAAAAGAGGTTATCAAGATACAAGACTAACAGAGGATTAAAGGAAACTTAAAATAAAAACAAAACAACCCCCCTTTCCCCCCCACTCGGCTCCCCTCCCCCAAGAAAACATCCTTGCTTTGTTAACCTGACAGTTCACTGTAGGTGTTGACACAACCCTCCATCTTTGAGAAGCTTAATGTCAACAAATCAGTGTGTTTGGAGTAGCCCTGTCAATGCGATTTACATTAACTTGTCTAACAAGAAATAAAAACAACAATCAGCCATCAAAGACAAAAGGCTTTTTCAGTCATTCTTTTAAAAGTATTATGCTGGAATTGTTAATTTCTGAGGCCATGGCTCTTTACTTGCTGAAAACCAGAAACCACCTTTTTTTTTTCCTTTTCCTAAAATTCTTTTTTAAAGTTGACTCTTTTTTTTTCCCCTTAAAAAAACCCAAACTTCTTTTAAAGGAGGCCCAAGCATCCCGTGTTAATAAGCTCAGCAGCAGCAGTAACTGGCTCTCCCTGGTTAGTGCAGGAAGAGGGCAGCCTTGAAGCCAAATGTTAATTATGCTTTGATTTCCACCAGCGTCTTATTTGCTTTGAGACATTTTGGGCACTTAGCAAAGAATTTTCAAATTGTGGGTCTAAACCACCATGAAAGTTTTGTGCAGTGGCAGTATGCACCAAAACCCAAATAATTTCACCAGGAAGTTCACCCCCTCACACGCTGTACCCAATGTGTCTTTGCAGCCAGGGGCAGGGTGTCCCAAAGCAAAGCTGGAAAAGACAGATCAATTACAAAGTCGTTTCCATCACGTCCCACAATATCTACTCTAATGCTCTAAAGGAAAAAATTAGGGATTGCAACTCCTGCTCAAACCCTAGAGAAAGTGGAGACTCTTTATGCAACTCCATGAGCCAGGACTAGCTTTGGTCTGGGTTATTTTTTCTGCTTGACAGGGGGGGTTGGACCAGATGACCTCTTTGCCCAGAGAGGGGCTAGATGCCTCATCCCTGGAAACATTCACAGTCAGGTTGGACAGGGCTCTGAGCAACATGGTCTAGTTGAAGATGTCCCAGCTCATTGCAGGATTTGTATTAGATGACCTTTAAAGGTCCCTCCCTACCCAAACCATTCTATGATCCAATGATCTCCAGAGGTCCCTTCCAACCTCAACCATTCTGAGATTCCCCCCAATAAATACAATAAAATTTCAGCCTTGTGTATCCAAAATGGGAAGCATGAATACTTATGCCTGAATTTTGGCTTACAGACACCTTTTAGCTCACTCAGCATCTCTGCACCTCTTCAGCCCCTCTTCCAAACTTTTGACTTGATTCAACTGGACCCTTCAAGGTCATTAAGATCTGCCTTGCAGCAAGTTGGAGCCTTGACCCCAGAGAGGTTTCCTGCAGATGAGCAGCCCCATCTGAGACAATGGGATTACTCACACCCTGCATTTTTGCAGGCTCAGGACTTTCGGCTCCGTTTTATTACAGGACAGCGCCTTTTGTTGGTGTAATTTTAGCACAGTAACCGGCAACATGCCCAGGCTGAGTTTCTTTGATCATCAGGTGAAGGTTTTTCTCAGTGTTATTACTGTCATGACAAAAGGCAGGTGAGTAGCTGCACTCCTGCCACTTAGTCATCTCTTTTGTTCCAAAAAAAAACCCAAACCAACCCTGCTGCAAGTTCAGATACTAGCAGAGAGCTTCTCCCTTCTTTTAAAATCATGCAAATTCAGTCAACATGAAGATACCCACTCTGGAAGACAGGGGCATTTCCAAACAGGAGAACAGCAAGGGACCATGTTGCATGGAGACCACTTCTAGGGACAAGATGATGCTCCATTTTCCCAAGATGGTGCAGAGTCACTTAGCTTCCTCATGAGATATTGACAGTGTGGAAAACCTTTATTTTATATCTGGAAACGGCTGCAAACCCATTTTAAATGGGGCAAATCATAATGCTATGGTGCTAATAATTTGGGCTGGATTCAGACTGCTCTACCCTGCAATCCAGCAATATCCTCTTACTTAAAATTCACACTTTTTAGAGATAGTTCCTTTCCCTCTTGAATCCCTCTCATTTTTTCCTTTCATAAATGAAGCTCACCCACGTCATCAGTGCTCTCATGAACATCTATGTCATTCTGCTGCATTGATTGAGGCAGATGTGGGCTTCTACATGCCCACATTCAGCAAAGTGCAACTTTTTGTGTTTTTCTAAATAAGCCACTGGAAAAAAAGCCATTGAGGCCCACAAGAACAAACCATCAGAGCCACCAAGGAATCCTGGTGACTTTGTGACGTACCCTGATTTTTTTCTGACTTGGTCTCACCCACCACTGCCTGCAAGGGTATGTGAGGACCCATCAGCACCATTCAATGACAGCACCTTCACAGCACTCCTCTAAAGGAAGAAACACCAATGTACATAGGAAAATCCAAGACCTATGTCTCCTACAAGCCTTTTAACCAGATCCACAGCTTCACAAATCAGATCATAGCATTTGATTGACTTGCCTCCCCTATCTTGCAGGGTTGTTGGGAGGATCAGTGCCCTGCAATGCTTTCAAGATAAGGTGCTAGGCATGTGCTGGTTGAATGGCACCAGCCTGTTAGCAAACATCTCCACCACAACAAACTGCAGCCAGTCACCTTCTCATCTGGGTTCTTCCTAATCCAGTCTGGAAGACAAAGGCTGCTTCAATCTATCTTGGTCCTTTTTAGACCAAGTAGCTGCCCTCTTGGTCCCCAAAACAATTTTGATTCATTCAAAAGGGAAATATTAATATTTAAGGAAGATAAATCACATAAGGTGCATCTCATAAATCATTGTGGGCATCTCTCCCCAGCCTCATCTTTCTTGCTAGCCATGCTTCATGCTCTGGTGCAGAGACCAATTTCCCTGTCAAACTCCGTTACTTGCTCACATAAGTACTCCCAGTATGATTTGTAGAAGTGGTTTCCCGGTAATAGCCCATACTGGTGCTGCTACATCTCCTTGTTTTTTTAGGAGAAAGCTATTACTTGAGGAGTCCAGCCATCTCCAAGTACCTCCCAACTCCAGAGGGCACCTACCCCATGCAGTGCACAAGGCTACCAGCCTCGCTGCTCAAGGCTGCCAACAGAGGAGACACTTTGCCCTTCCAACCTCTCTGCACAGGAGACAATGTTTAATTTAGAAGTTTGTTCCAGTGATAAACTGACCCAAGAAAGAACCTTCTCCTCAACAGCACCTCCAGGTACAGAGAACTGGGAAAACCTTTTTCACTTGTCTGTTGGTGGCTTCTCCATCCACAGCAGATCAGTTCTAATGTTTCTACTACCAAACTTTCCTGCCATTATAGTGAAGGCCAAAGGGATGAGCCACACAGAAGACTGTAAATCTTTGGGGCTGTCACACCTCCTAAAACAGCTCTGAAGTGCTTGAACATCCTTCCAGAAGAGCAATCACAGCAGCATAAACAGGCAGAATGGAGTTAAGGAAACTGCTATTGTGTACAGTTAGACTTGACTTCCTGTTTATATCCAAGCTCATGAAAGGTGCCACCAGTGTACTATAACCCTGAGCACCCACCAACAACAAATAACAGTCCAGTAAAGAAGAAAGATCTGAAATTGCTTTTAGGACAAATACAGTGTTCAGTGGATTTACTATTTCAAAATACCTGCTGATTGAAGATACCTGCAAGTATATATCCAGACACCTCAGAACAAATCTTATTTAAAGGGGAAAAAAAAAAATCTGTTTGAGCAAAAATATGCAACTCCCTCACAATTATATTTTTCCTATTCAATGGGGCACAACTCAGCCAGCTGCAAAAAACAACATAAAACACACTTTGATTGCAAAAACAGCATAAACAGAGGCATATTTTAGACAGCAGAGAAAAGAAAGAAACATATGCTACCTTCCAATGCAGAGCAGTATTTTGATGTAAGGCATCCAGTGACTTGACAAACATTTGGAAATGTGTCTGCATTTAAATAACAGACACTCTGATACTGGGACCTCTCTGAAAAAAAGTCTTGAATGCCCATTAAGCTGAGAGTTAATATATCAAAAATATAGGTGGCTACTGAGTTATGATCCTACTTCTACGTGATGGACTGCAATACTTCCCTCATTCTTGTATAAGTAGACTTGCAAATACTTAGAGACACTCTTGCTGAGGCCCAACTTCTGGCAAAACATGAAATAAGCCATTAATTTATAAAGCAAACTATTTTGTAACACTCCACAGTACAAGGCCCCACTTCCAGAAAGTCTGAGCAACTGTGAGCTTCAACAGCACCATCCGATGCCCGTGTGCTCACCAGACAGAAAGAGAAAGCAAATCAGGGTGGGGTGGGTGGGGGGTTTCTTACCGGGAGGTGGGTGAACACGGCAAATGTGCTGCGTAGAAAGCCAATGAGATCTACAAGGTAGTCACTGGCCTTGCTGCCTGGCTCCATGGCCATCCAGTCGTAGTCTGCCAGCTGCAAGAACTGGTCTATCTTCTGGTTCAAGTTAGTGTAAATCTCCTCCTCGGCAGCATGGCGAGCGTCCTGGGGAACGTGACAATGTTACACAGGATGGAGTCTCCACACCACAAGTCTACACAAGTAACAGTATGTGAGATTGACTCAATTTTTTAGCCCTAAAAGCAGCACAGGGCAAAGTGGCTGTAGGCAACTACATGGCTGCTACAGCTTCAGGTTAGCTCAGACTGGTGGGACATGTGCCACCAGTACAGTGGCAGACAAGGTCAAGCCGGTCTCTGCTTTTGATGCAACCTGGGACCAGGAGGACAAATCTAGTGCAGGATGGAAGAGAAAGAGATGGGAGAGGAACATCCCATATTAAAAAGGTTAAGATCCATCAAACTGTGTGGAGGTATGGGGCACAGAAGAGCCTCCCTGACAGAATAAGGGTTGGAAAACTCTCCCTTAGGCCAAATAGATAGGTGATAACAGAAGGGACAATGAACAGACTTCCCTGGGGACACAGGGCCTTAGTTTCCTTCTGAGTTATCCCAAGGGCAAATCCCACCCAACCAATTCCCTACTGTCGCTCAAGTCCTCAGTGCTGTTCCCATCTCCGGCCCTCTGGCTGCAGGACACAACTCAGGCAACCCCCAGTCGACCCAATTATGGCCTTAAGATTTCATAACAAGCATCTGGGTGGACATTCCTGGGTTATGATTTAAAGATTTAAAGACTGGAAAGTCTAGGAGTTTCTGCCAGCGCTGATTTTAGGGGATAATGCTACAAGGAGTGGAAAGATATAGAAATACAAGTTCTGAAAATCTGTTCTCCTCTTGGGTGAAAGAGGAGAGCTTGCATTCATGGCCAGGCATGTGTAACACTGTACGGTGCTCAAACAGCAAAATAAAAATTCATTTTAAAAAAATTTTAAATCAGATTTTTGCTTAAAAGTTGCTTAATCCTTTACATAGTAAGTGCCATGGTCACAGCCTGTAAATTAGGACTACAAAGGTTCACGCTCCCAAGGACAAACCCAAAATCTAGTCTGAGGGTGTAAGCTTCCCAGGATATGACAAAATTACCTGTCAGCTCAGTTTAGCTCCCTACATACACACACACACACTTTGAAAGCAGATACTCTCCAACCAGACATCAAGAGCAACTCCCCAGAGGTGGATCTACCAGCCTTCTCACCTTGAAGGTCGTGGTCCCATAGAGTTTCGTAGTGTGCACAGTTTCTGGAAGTACATTAGTGATATTGGTTATGAATTCCTCTAGGAACTTGCAGGATTTCTCCAAATGGGTCGTATTTATAATAATCTGTACAAGCTGCAAAGGTAAAAAAGGTATTCAACTGTCATGTTCCTGACACCAGGGACGTGCCAGGTAAATGGATGCCAACTCCTAAGAACATCTGGCATGAAAAGCTGACATTGTACAAACATAGTAAGCTTCCCTACATGCTCAAAAGCTCTCCTCCTTTAACAGCATCAGAAACTTAAATAAAAGATCATTTTGGGGGAAAAGCATTTCCCATGACAGCCACTAATACTACAGAAGGTTATTTTTTTGTAATGACTTTCCTACATTCAGCTGTCAGTCAGTGCTTGTTTCAGTGCAGTTCAAACACAACAGGCTTACCAAAAAATGCCATGTCAAGTCACGAGTATTCTGTCTGCTAATGAACCTTAAATAACTGGTATCTTGAGTGACACCAAACAGCATCATCCAAAAGCATGTAACTAAGAAACCACAAGGTTTTATTTTCCTGTGGGTGGTGTGGATGAACAGCAGATCTCACCTGGGTATCTGATTATCATACCCACCACTATCTGCAATTTTCTTAATGCTGACTTCTCAGCTGCCTTCACATGGCACCATTTCAGGACATTAAGGGCAACTGCAGAGTAAAAGCCTCTGCTAAAGTCAACCAACATGAACATTTACAATCCAGAGCAAACCAATCCCGACTTTCAGGATCACTGACTTGGAAGAACCATGAATTCCTTAAGCAGATCCCCTTTCTTTCCAAGCAGACTGACACAAATGTTTTCAGGGTGCAACATAAACTATAACAAAACCTTTCCAAATAATGTCTAGCTCAGCTATCATGCCAAAACAGTTCTCTTACAGACACAGAAGGCATTACAATGCTCCAGACTGATATATTTTAATTGCTACAATTTAATTGTGGCACTCTGCAGCCACAACAAAATTACACTGAAACACTCACAAATCTGAGCTAGGTAGGTTAATCACTAATTTGAGCGTTGCAGGCACAGAAATACTGAGGGAACTCCACAAAATACTACAGCACCCAACCACTCTTAGGGCCAGATTACATGAGAAGGGGCAATGGTCAGAGTTTGGGAGGTTCATCTTGGATATTGAGATGGAAAAGAGTCATTAGGAAGGTAGTGCAGAACTGGAACAGGGTGCCTGGAGAAAATGTGGGATCTGTGTTTTGAAGAATTTAAAACTCAGGTAGAGAAAGCAATGGTTGACATAATCTGAGCAAGTAATAATCCCACTTCCACTGCAAAGCTGGGCTAGGTATCTCCAGAGGTCCCTTGCATCCAATGTCTCTGTGATTTCAGTCACATTTTTGTTCCAAAGAAATCAAATTCCATTTTATTTGAAGTCCTCTTGTTTTGTCCATAAAATGTATTATGCTCATAACATGGGCGGGGGGGTGGGGTGGGGTGTGATTTCTCACTTCTTAATTCCTTGGGTTAATTCAGTTCTTGAATTTTGCCTTCAAACAAGCACTCATGTGTTTGCTTTTCTCTGTGTCAGACAGCTGAGACATCACGATCATGATCTGTTTTCCTATAACTTCAAGTTAATTAAATATTAGGTATTTCCAACTGTGTAAAATTTCTCCTAAACCTCCTCCCTGCTCAGATATCGAACTTGAAGGCCATGGCGGCTTTGATTCTCTTCCACCACATCCTCTGAGTTTTTCTGCTCCCTCATTGGCTTCTTCAAGTTCTGATCTCCTGAACTCAGAGGGTAAGATCTTCTTCTTGGGGTATTCAACTGAAAAAAAACCAACAGCATCTTCAAAACATCATGATTATCTGGAGCAGACCTGGTAGCCAACTTGAAAAATTCACTGCTAAGAGGCAGCCTCAGGAAACAGTGATGAAAAATAGAGAGGCAACCAGACCAGAAAGGTTGGCACACAGCCTTTTTCACCACTTGGAAGATGACATCTGGAGTGGCCAGAAACAGACGGTGTTGTTTTGTGCACAAATTAAATCCGGGAAGCGATAGTTATGCAAGGTACTTAAATACCTTTTGCGATCACTTTTGATGCCAGGCCTCTGCCTACATATGATCTGAGACTCTTCAACACCTCCAGTAAGTCCTGTGCTCCACCATGCAGTCACATCAACGTCTTTTAAAGTGGGAAGGATTTGAGAAATTTAGGAGAAAAACGTGGCGTGCTTCCAGTTGGACACACAGGTCAATGGTTACACAAAGAAAAGAGGTGGGAGAGGGTGACAATGCTCAAAGTTGTGGGGTTTTTTTTCAACCAAATTAGAAAAAAAAATGATGGTAGAGATAACTGGAGAGAGCTAGTTGCACTTGGTAGGTGGTAAAAAACATGAGGGTGAAAATATGAGAAAAGATTCAGAGATGTACACCAGCTTCAGGACATACTCCACCTTTATTTTAAACTTGTACTACATATGCTTTCCTTGCACAAATCCTCTTCAGCTCTGAAACACAGAAGAAGTCCCTCTCTGCCCAAAGAAAGGCATCACTTTCACTCAACATGCCAAGGAACATCTCCACTACCTAAACTGGGCAAAAGCAGCTGAGAGGACCATCGCACTCAAATATGCCCTTCCTATGCTCCATCACACTATGGGAACATTTCAACAGCAGCAAAAAAGATAATTTTGGGGTTGGACAATGCAGGGATCCTGTTGCATTCCTGTATGTGGAGGGAGCCTTGGGAGAAGAAGGAGGGAAGAGGAATTTGCCCCCAGGGGGCACAGAGATTCCACACTGTGAGATAAAGGGCTGAGGAAGCTTCATCCATAAACACACACTGTTGTAAATGCACAAAACTCTCCAAAGCTCCCCTCCAAAGGGCATTTACAGTGTCCAGAGAGCAGGACACGTTACAAGCTTCCTATCTCCAAAAATAGAACACCTTTTTTTGCATGGTTCCACTATTGTTTTCCAACCAATTATTTTATAATAATGCTCCAAGCCAGCATCTCTAAAGGTGATGTAAGGAGCTCCAAGAATAGAGCCCCTTCCATCACCCTGCCCTGGAAACGGGTCTCCTTGAAGCCACAACCTACCTCTGTCAGCCCAACATTCTTCCTCTTAATGACATTCTGTAAACAGTTACTCAGCGTCCGGGTCAGCAGCAGATTCGTAGATTTTCTAATCATATCATCAACCTCAGTGGAGCTGGAAAGTAGAATTTAAAAGAGAGATTGGCAAAATGTTCTAAGAAAGGAAAATCACTCGGAGTCCTCATCACCCAGTCTCCTGCACCCCTTGGAAGGGAACCACGCTGTGGCAGTTGGTGAAGAGCTGAAGCCCCTTGGGAAAGGACTCACAGAGAAGTTGGTGGAGGACTATCTCACATAGGTGGGACCCCACAGTGCAGCAAGGGAAGGGTGTGAGGAATGCCCCCCACCCCCTCCCAGTTAAGAAGGAAAAACTCACGAGGAACTGACCAAAACCCCCATTCCCTGCCCATCCCTATGCCACAGTGGTGCTTTAAGATCTGGTTGCACTTCTCATTACCCGACTCTGGTGACACTGTGTGTGCAGTGCAGTGTGATTAAAATTAGAGTTTTCTTTCCTTTATTCTGTATTGAGTCTGTTTTACCCATGATGCCAATTGCAGAGTGTTGTCTCCTTGTCCTTATCTCAACTCCTGAGCCTCTCAATATATATTTTCTCCCCTGTCCGGCTGAGAAGGGGAGTGATAGAGCCACTTCAGTGGGCATCTTGCCTCCAGCCAGGGTCAAACCACCACAAGTACGCAAGGAGAAAGGCAACAAAGACATGCAATGGGGGAGGAAAAAGTCCAAACCAACCCCATAACCACCCCCACCAGTCTTCTCATGGCTTTTTCTTTAATTACATCAGACTGGAGGTTTTTGCAACACACTCACGGGTCTTTGCTGCCCCTCCAACATGCACACCAGCAAGGTGCAACCTCTTCTTTCTGAAGAAGGTTTTGGAAACCCACCCCAGCACAGACAGGCTCCTTTGATCTGTCGTTGGCCCTGCATTAGCCCTGACACCACGGGGCTTTATCTCTGGCAGCGCAGTGACAGGCAGCTGAGGGCAAAGAGAATTTCCAACTGGAAAGCTGAGAAGCATTAATAACTTTAAGGCTCCCTGTAAATCAAGCTTGTGACCTTTTGCTCCTTCTCCTGTTTTACTTGACAAAAGGGCCAGATGACAAAGCAGGGAAGGACATGAGAAGCCAAAGCAAACCCTGCAGTTACCCCACTGCTGGTGTGTGAGATGGGAGATGTCGGGGGCTGCTATCGGGGTGTCTGCTGGTGCAGGGATGGGTGCTGCCAGCCCTTGCCCAGCTCATGCCTCCCGAATTTCTCAGTGCAGATGCACTGAGACACTGGTCCATCAATGCCTGATGCTTGGAAAAGCAAGACTGTGCTTTCTTCAACCACAACCCTGCAGCCACAGCAGCCTCCTGGACCTGCTCATCTTCCCTGAGCACTGTGAAGCCTTCATCAACTCCATTTTTTAATATATTCAGGACTTTTTTTGCACTGCTACAAAATTGCACTGAAATCTCCCAAGTTTCCATGAGAAGCAGCAAATATTTCTCTCTTCTCACATCTCTGAGCAAAGCCATGCTTTTATTTCTGTGAGGCTGAGAAAGCCGTGCCTTGATGCAGCTTTCCCAAGGAAAACCCAGCTGCACAACTCCCTGTACGCCCCGTGGCTGTTCCCCATGCTGAGCTCCTCAACAAGTCCCTCTAATATTTCCTTTTCCCTGATGTTCAGAAATCTGCTTTTCTGAATTACATGCCTGCCAAAGGCTGACCAGTGTCCCCTTCCCATTTGAACACAAGCAGAGCAGGGCCAGCAGCTTGGCAGAATAATTTAAATTCAATGTCATCAACTAAAGTCTTGGTGTAGGTCTCCTCTAGATAATCACTGTTGATCCCTCCAAATTTATTTTCCTCCCACTTAATGGGGAAGTACATCTGTGCTAACGACAATTGGCGCTAGCCCACTTCACATCCTAGATAGTCCCTTTGGTGCCTTCTCACAGAGTTTGGTGGTGAGGTCCAAGGTGATGCATCAGGGTTTTTAAGTGTGGAGCAGAAATCAAAATGTTTGGGGAAAAGAAGCCAGACAATTATTTCCCCTGGTCTTTGTACCATGCTTGGGATCCTCAAATAAGGTTCTACTTTAAAAAAAAAAATTTAAAATAAATCCCAAACCCACCACACATGTATGCACAACACATCCACCCCCACACCTTCCATAGGATCATCAAGATGACCTCTAAGATCATGAAGTCAAATCATTTGTCCATTACCACCACGTCCTAGCGTGTCATGTCTACACGTTTTCTGAACTCCTCCAGGTACTCTGACTCCACTACCTCTCCCTGGGCAGCCTGTTCCAATGCCTGACCACTCTTCCAGTGAACAATTTTTCCCTAATATCCAATTCCAAACCTCCCCTGATGCAACTTGAGATCATTTCCTCTTGTCCTATTGCTAGTTACTCTGGAAAAGAGACCAACCCACACCTCACTACTCTCTCCTTTCAGGTAGTTGTAGAGTGTGAGACAGTTTCATCAATCCCCCAGGAAGAACCAGCTTGTCCCCAGGCCCCTCCACCGGACAACAGCAAGTGCAATAAAATCTAATCCTGTGATGATCTACAGATGGTAAAAAGGAGATGTAAAGCAAAGGGGTGGTACAAAGGAACCCCATTACAGCAGGGGCAGCAGCTGGCTGCTGCTGCCAGAGTGGTGTGGCAACTGTGGAAGGGGACAGGGGGACAGCAAGGGCTGGAACCATACACAGAGGCGGGTAAAGAAAAAATTGTGTAGGGAACCCACAGTCCACAACACTGTATCTTTGTACAAGCACTTCGGGGATTTGTCCTGGGAAATCCTGAAATGAAATATATAAGGAGTCACAGAGCCCATCCCTAAGGATGGTGGAGGCATAGAACAGCCAAAGTTGAAAGAGGAACTGGTAGACTGGAGCTTCCAGCCTCTAGTAGAGCCCAGAGAGCTCAGATGAAAAACACGGGGCTTTGGACATGGTGTCAGCTTTTCCCACTAAACCAGCACAGCAACCAATGAGGTAGCACTGGAAAAGCTCGTGAGTTTTTTTAATTCAAATGTCAACCTGTCATCAGGGCGTCAAAATTAAACAAACCAGTTACTGTCTGGCTGCGTGTACACCCCAAGACAGTCATGCTGTTGGCAGGAGTGGGATGCTGCTGGCCTCTGCCTGGCGCTGCAGCCAGTGCTGACGGCACAAGGTTGCCATATCACCAAACGCTTTGCAAATTGAGGGTTTGCTTTAATCGCTCACTTCAGCTGCAGGAACATCTCAAGCGTGATAGCCTCCAGGGCATAATAAACAAGTAGTGCCTAATAATACTGCTTAGCACTTCCATGCTGCTTTTGCTTCTTCAAAGCACTTCTAACTGAGCTTTCTCTGTGTACAAGCACCAGTTACAAAGGCTTCCTATTCTCATTTTGTCTGTTGGCCGTGTAAGCTAGAAAATCAGGTTGTAACTTGAGTTACACGGCGGGTCAAGCAGCTTGGTAACCCCTGTGGTTGGATTCCATTGGAGCAGAAGGATCTACAACATCTCCCATGAGGTCACCAGGCTGAGTGAGGGGAAAAAATGCAAACATTCCTTGGGGAAAAAAAGAGCAGGCAGGATTTGACCAGGTGCTGGACTGTGATCCCCCAAATCTTCCTTGTTTCAAGCGAAGAGGTGAGGGTGGCAACAGGAGCAATGGGCATTAGCTGTTACCTTGCCCACCAACCTCACAGTTCAAATGATAAACCAAGTAGTAGCTCCCACCAACAGCTCACCCCAGTGTCCAGACCAGTGGGGTCTGTTAGCAAAGAGCAATGATGCCAGTCAGTTGTATGACGCCAACTTTTGACTATGAAGTAGAGGTTGGGTCTTGGCTATACAGCAAGGTCACACCTCAGTTCTCAATATGCAAGAAGAAAACAAATCCCCCCAAATATTGAGTGTTTTTTAATGTGGGCTGCTCATGACATATGTCTGATGTCAGTCTGATCTCCCAACTTCATTACCAGGCTTGGTCTACAACCAGAGACCTCTACGTAACACACACGCAACAACATGAGCTATCAAAGAAATCACATTTATCTCCTCTCTCCTAAAGCAGGCATCCAAAGATCCAAACTAATTTGACTATCTAAGCCTCTGATTTTTTTAATTTTACTTTATTTTTAGTAATTTTTATGTACTTAAATTATTTTTAGCACTTTGAAAATTGTATCCCAAGTGCTTTCAGAATGGGTGTTTTGTTTGGGGGAAAAAAAGCCCCAAAATCCAGTCAAAAGTCCTGGTAGATTAGAGCTGACACCTCAGCCTTCCACCCACTGTTTTCCAAAGATATTCCCTATCTTTCAAATGGGAAATTCCACTGGAGCCAGCGGAAGCCTTCCAGTGAACGGACACTTTTAAAGACATCTCCTCAATGAGCTTAAATACACACTTTTTAACAAAGGCAGAACTGATGAAAACATAAACAAGCTTTTCTTTTTCCTGAGCAAATTAATAGAGCCAAAAAAAAAAAAAATACCACAACCCCTATAAATGCATAGTAAGCTCCACATTTTCTTCAAATACTTGAAAAGCAAAATAACTTTCACAAGCATAGCAATATAAAGGAGAACACATCCATCCAACAAATACAAGAAGCTAGTTTTAAACAAAAAATAATTAGGAGGAAAAAAAAGAAAACAAGCTAAATTTTTCTGCCACAGGGCTCTGTTCTTCAGGAACAGACCGCAGAGTATTTAAGCGAACTGTCTGGGTTAATGACAGCTGATGTCCCGTATCCCATAGCAGTAGTCATGACCTTCAGGCCTCCCATGACTGACGGGCTGACCCCAATCACTCCAGGGTGCAAGGTAAATGACAACCAAAGAAGAAAAAGAAAGAGAAGAGAAAGAAAACTTGCTGCCGGCTTTGTAGCCAAGCTTCCTAATAAAACCTAATTCAAGCTGTCAGGGTGAAATGAAGAAAGTGTCAACAGGGGTTTTCAGAGAAATATTCCAAATGTTTAGCTAGAAAAGCCAAGAGCTCAGCTCCCTTCCCCCAGCCCAACTCTGCTCCTCAAAAAGGGCTGGAAAATCCAATGTCGAAAGGAATTTTAATAACGTGTCCGGGGGGACCCCTGAGGAGGGACCCAAGGGGACACTTTTCTTCCCTTCCCTGACAAACCCAATCATCTCCATAATGGTGAAGAGCACAAAACTTGCAAGGGAAGTGCCAACGGAGGGGTTCGGTGAAACCAGCATCCGTGTGAAATCAGACCATTCCGTCGGCTTTAGAAACCGAGATGTTTAATGGTGACCCAGGGGTTAAGAGCCCTGGGAGCCACCAAAGAGAACAACCTGCCACTGGTGAAAGGTTGAGATTAAACGTGGGGTGAGAAACGTCCTGCGCTGCCACATCAACCAAAGAGCTACCACGTCCTCTAGCAGAAGATGGAGAGAAAGCGCCTCTCCAGATTACTAAACCTTGAAGAAAGGAACAGAATTAAAACCCTGAAGAACCTTGTGTAGGCAGTGAAACATCTGGTGATCTGCACTAGGGCAATGCCCAATGTCAGGATATGACGCTGCCAAGAAGGGGGGAACCCTATTCCCCCCATCCCTGTCCAGCCTCTCACTATTACAGTGTTGTAAGTAGCAGGGAAGAAGGACCCTCCTTCCAGTAAAAGTCTCTTTATGCATTTACGTATCTTTACTGAGTTGAAGACATTACTGGGTGCAAAAATAAAAAGCACCAACTTGCAGTTCCTGGCAAATATAGTTGTCTTTTAATCTCATGCACAAAAGCAGGATCAGGGCACCTTGGGATGAAGAAGGGAGTGTAAAGACATGGAATATTTTGGAGACTTTAAAAATAATTTTTTTTAAAATCACATTATTTGTATTTAAACTCTCATGGGAAATAATAAAAACAAACCCCCTAAACCAGCAGCTGAAACTCATTAACACACAGGGAAAATCAAACCCTCAAGAGTTTTCCTGCCAACGTGCTCCTTGAAGGACAGTCCTGAGAGGCCACTGGAGGTTGTAGATTCACAGAATTGTAGGGGTTGGAAGGGACCTCAAGAGATCATTGAGTCCAACATCCCTGCCAAAGCAGGTTCCCTAGGACAGATCACACAGATAGACATCCAGAAAGGTCTTGAGTATCCCCAGAGAAGAGAATGCCACAACGCCCCCGGGCAGCCTGTCCCAGTGAAATCTCTGTAGATGTTATACCAGGTACTGACCCGATGACAAATGAACATCACTGTCTTTCTGGAGACAACCAGATTCATCCATTTAGTACATCTGACTCCAAAACATCTTAGATGAAACAGCCCCCTCATTTTTTATACAGCTATCATGGTCTTTCCCTCTGTAAGGCAGCTCTTATTAAAGACTTGACCAGCCCTTTGTACACAAAGGATGCCACCACTCCAAGGAGACCACCAGCCACCTCCAGTTTAGACAGAGTATAATCCAAGCACGGAGGGTGGAAGCAGAGACTTCATATTTTAATCCCATTCAGATCTTTCAGTGCAGACAAAACCTCTATATTACAACTATCAGCAAACATACCCTACCTTAGATGAAGGTCTTCAGAAAACTTCAGACAGGCGTAGATGAATTCCTTAATCTGATTGTAAACTTTAGGCACAAACTCAGAAAAGGGGAACTTCTTTGGAAAGGGTTGCTGTAAAACACAGGAGAGAATTCAACTCAAAGAGCAGATATTTAACAGGAGTGACGACCGCTTTCCAGCAACATGTTCCAAGCAGTTAAATTAATTCTAGTATTTAGCTAAATCCAGCAATGAAACAACAAGCCAGCATTTATTGTATATTATACAAACATTACAGACAAGTGAAAGACCAGATAATCACGTACAAATAGCACATGGGTGCATAAGGGATTTGGAGTCTGAAACCGGCTGGAAGGAAACCTGCAGCTAGGAGGGAGCAGGCAGCACAACACAACCCTCATTCCCTCTCCCTATTCCTTAACTCATATGAAAAAAAAAACCCCACTGGAGAATTTTTTTACTTTTATCTCCCACCATTCACAAGGTGTTTTGCTGGGTCACCTCCCACAACTGCTGCCCAAGGTGAACACTTGCTCACAACAGCCAAGAGGAAACAGATGTCCTCTACCAAATTTTCTCCTAGTTAGTTTTTATCCATAGCACACACGTGGCTGGGAGCCTTTCTAGTAAGAAGATGGACCCCTCAAGTATAGTAGTGGGGGAAGGACACAGGCTTTCTGAAATCTAAACACTTGACTTGGATTGAACAGTCCCCACCCCAGTCCCAATTAAGTTCATCGGGCTCAGAGCTCACTGGATGCCAGATGTGAAGTAGAAGACCAAATAGGCTTTTAAGGGACACTGGTGAGGTCAAATTTGGCTACACTTAGGTTTTGCAAGCACACATTTCTACAAAAGCCCAGAGATACTACTCATCCATGCAAGGAGAAACGTAACGTGTGGAAAATGTATTTGTTCTTTCCCCTGTTTTGCTTTTTTCTGATGCTTATTTGAGAGTGGGGGGCGGGTTTGGTGGTTCATTTGGGTTTTTGTAGACCCTTTCATTTGCAGTTCTCAGTGCCACTAACAAGGCTGCAGGGGTTTCTTGCACCAGCAGACACACCATGCCGCTTTCCCCATTTCCAGATTACCTTTTCAAGTTCTGCATCCTGGAATGGGAACTGTCCAACTATTTTCTTATAAACTTCTTCATTTGTCACTGGGATGGGACTGTAGTTATCTGAATCAAGTATATTTCTAAGAAAAAAAAAAAAAGAAAGTTAGAAAGACAGCTCCATGCCAACAGACCAACCACAACTTTGCAGATTTACTGCTCAATCGGGAAGCTCTTAAGAAGGAGGTGCCAATCAAAGACATAATCTCATGGGGATAAACTTCCTCCTGCATTTGTGACTGTTGAAATCATCCTTCCTGTGGCTAGGCTAAGGATCTCTCCCAGCTTCCAGTCTTCAGTGTGCATAAAGTCACAATGTGTAGCAGTTCTTTTAGTCCAGACTGGAGCTTCAGCAGCAGGCCCTGGTAAAGCCCAAGTTAGCTTTGGTCCTGCCTGACTCCAGGAAGATCGAGGCTGAGATACCAGGGCACTCTCAATCCTCCAGCACCTCTTTCCAATGCCCCATGCTCTGAGACACCTCAGTCTTCCTGGGATATCCTGGAGGACCATCGCAGGATGGGCTGGTGGCTCCTGAGTGCAGCATGGGACACTGGATCGTGTGCCCTACCTGCAAGCAACCGCTCAGCTCACAGGTGTACCTACAGCAGCAGCACCAGGATATGTCCCAAGGCATACCTGGCTCAGTGCTGGAGCGAGGGCACAGGAAAGCTATTGCAGCACCAGATTTTTGCATCTTTCCACCTATCAAAGCAAGCCCCATAATGAAACCACAACCTTATCCCTCTGGGCCGTAAAACCTCTGGCCTACACCAATTTATTGTGCAGTTCTCATCACACACAGCATCCTCACAACTCTATTTAAATTGGCTCTCTATGATCCAAGGAGAGCCCAGTATGAAGCTTACTGTTGCCCACATTTTAAACACGAGCTTGCTACTAATCTCTCAGCTACTCTGTAAGGAATATCTCATGAGCTCACTTAAATTGCTTCTTACCTGAAAACTCCTGACCACTTCTTCAGCAGGGTTTCACTATACTGGTCTTGGATCTCCAGCAGCATGTCAAAGAGCTGGTTCACCGGGAAGCCATATCCCTGCAGTGGGGTGGGGGGAAGACAGCAACTTCAGGCAGGAAAAGTCACCAACAGGCAATTGAAGATTATTTTCTCTATTTAATGGGGAGGACGTGGGCAAATTCTCCCCTGCCACCACTGCAGAGGTGCATGGCGCTGGCAGGGAGGTTTAGGCAGTGATTTACCGAGGTGGCAGCATCAAGGGCTATTAAGGGCTGGGTGCAGGCAGGAGGCACAAGGACTTGGGAAGGCAGCCAAGGCTTAGTCCTTGCCTGCAGGCTGGCCACCCCACATGCAGAGCCAACAAGGGTGCTGCAATGTGAAAAAAAGAAGCTGGGCTGCCACAGTGAGCCCACATCAGCCCTTTAACCCTGCTGATGGATGCGATCTGCAAGCAGTGTGACCACTGACTGAGATCAAGAGCAGTCACCGGCAGTCACCTACCTGGAGCGTATCTGCAAAGAGGACAATGAGGTTCTTCAAGTCTAACACCAGGCTTGGGTCTGAGCAGTAGGACTGCAAAGAAAGGGGGAAATTAAAATACAGTCCTAACTGTAGCACACAGAAAAAAATATCACCCTCAGCCTTGGTGCATTATCAACTGAGTGATAATAAATGCATAGGCACGCTGTACAGTCAGAATCACAGAATCACAGAATTGTAGGGGTTGGAAGGGACCTCGAGAGATCATCGGGTCCAACCCCCCTGCCAAAGCAGCTCCCCAGCTCATACTGCACAGATATGTCAGCCCATGCCCTAACGCTGAACAGGGCAAGGGAAGGCACACTGATAAGGGTATCTCCCCTCGTAACACACTGCTCTTGAGGCTCTCCATGATGAATAAGGATTTCAGTTGCTCTCGAGATACCTGAAGTGTCTCTAAGATTACCCAGGAGCTGCTGGGGAAGCGAGAGGAGATGAAGCAAATCAGCGTGCTGTCATACCAAGACGACAGCAGCGCCTCTCATTTAATATTTAGTGTGTTGTGTCTGACGGTAATGAAGCATCGCAGAGAGGCATCCCCAAGCCCCGCGCGAAGGCTGCATTGCTAAGTGGTTCAGGCTGAGGGAAAACACACTGCATACCTATATTTCAGCAAAGTTAATGGTCAGAGCTACAACACGAGTACTTATTGTGGGTCAGGGCACTGCTCAAAACCCTAAAGATACAACTCAGCCCAGTGACAGCACTGGTCATCCCCCCCAGAGCCACCTCACATCACCCACAGGCTTTGTGCACTCTCTGGACACAGCAGACAACTTCCCTATGCTGAAATATGTAAAGTTTCAGACAGATTCTTACCAAATATAGAATCAGTGATCATAAGCTGGAAAGAGAAACAGATTTAAAGCTCACTGGAAACTCAAAGAGGAATGACTCCATTAATCAATGTGAAAGACTGGGAGAGACACATTTTCCATTTCACTGTCCAAAAAATAAAGTCAGAAAGAAAGATAATGCCCTAAAGCTATCAGAAGTGATAAAAGATGTCCCTGTCTGCAGCAAGGAAGACAATCCAGGGATAAGTTTGGCTGAACGGGAAGAACTGAAACAGCCTCACCGACGTGAGAGCCCTCCATCAAGTCTCAAAGGCACCGTGGGATGGATGGCACCATGTATGGGACCTGTAGGCTGAGCAGTGCTTAGAGACGACAGTGACGACCCACAGTGAGTGTGTTGAGAAATCAGGTAACATTTTCATGATTACTGAAAAATAAAACCAACCCTCGCTTGGCAGCTACTTCATGCATTAAGTCTGGCATCACTTAAAACAACTTATCATGGCAACAAAGCTGGTAAAATTGAAAAACACCATGTTTGTACCTGGCTTACTCTCATGGCTTTCACCTAGCGAAAAACCCCACTTGAAAAGAAAACAAACACAGGTTTACAACCTCGCGGGGTGTACATCTCTGTGTTTATCCCCATCCATAACACAGAAGCTTAAGTGGAAGGCACCAGCTTTCCAGTCAACACAACTGCGTGCTGGATGGAGCCAGAATGCTGCGGGAAACTGTGGCAGTCCCTCATCCCAACGAGAGACAACGCAAGGCTTAAGTCCCTGGCATGTAAGTGTACAACTCTGCATACTTTGGAGTGAGCAGCATGTTCTGTCTTCAGACAGAAATTTGAGGGTCTTCTCAGCAAAGGGCAGTGACACTGTTATCACTGTAGTACCACCATGTGCATGTGGCATCGTGGTAGAAGCATGCCTGCACTGACACCACCCTGCTGCATCCTTGTGCTCTTGGATGGCCTTCCAGGAGCAGTACCAGGATTTCAGTGATTTAATAATTTGGTCTTCCCGGAGAAAATGGCCCAACAATTTGAAGATGGACTTGTGGAAGGCCATTAATGCCTTTCCTTTTAGGGTCAAATGCAACTTTTTCAACCCGTTAACCAGTAGGGCTTTCAAAAAACTCCTGTGATCCCAGCTGAACCAGTACAACATTATCTCAAGTCACAGAAATATTGGGGGGGAAGTAATTTCTTTGCAATTGGCTTTGGGTATATTTGCTCAAGCAGAGGAATACCAAAGCAACCGTTTTCCCAAATTTCTTTCAGTACTAAAGAAAAATAAATCTATTTAGTGTCTTTTTGTGCACGAATGATTTGCAGTTTGATAGCAGCCCATTCTCTGCCATGAACTTTACAGCGTATTTGTTGAATATCAAACAGGGTCATACATCGGTGTGCCAAAGTGAGGCTTTTTTCCCCCAGTTTTCCAGGACAAACCGACTCCCTCTGCTGGTGTTTTTCAAAAGTGATCAGGGAAGCAACGGCAAAAATACCGAGCTGCTATCTTCTTTTCTTCAGTCCCCCAAAATATTAGGCAAACACAGTGCATCAAGAGGCCAGAAAAGCTGGAGAAAGCTTTTGGGGAAACTGCTGTGCATTTCCATGTGATTATTTTAAACAGGGCCATTGGAAAAGAGGGAAAACAAAGATTATAGCTGTAAAAGCCAATATGTCAAGCCATACTCAAGCAACAGCTGAGCAATCTGGGGCTTTTACTTACTGAATGTGTTCTTAGTGCCGCAATAGTTTTTGATAACGCCATCTCCCACAGCTCATCAATATAGGCTCTATTTACCAAGCCCTGCGTTGTATGCAAGATGTGATCTTCAACTACAAAAAACCTAATGGAGAGGAGAAAATGGCACTGTTATCAAAAGTTACAGGTTTTGAGACATCAAAAGGGATCTGCAAACACCGAGCGAGGGATACATGGCATCTGCATATCCACAGATCTCCAGAGCAAGCTCAGATACCTATATCAAAAATAGCCAATGCTAAGCACTTTATTCATGTATTTCTAACATCCCAGTATTTTATATGATGTTTCAGCGCGTTACAGAAGTGAGCTAAAGCACCCTTGCAACCTTGTGTATGTACAAAGGCAGAATTTCCCCTCTCAGAGTTCTCCCCCCTGTTATTTGCACAACAACTGTCAATTAAACTCTGCTCCAGCCAGCAGCAATTGCATTACAATTGGTTAACTGCAGGGAAAAGCACTCTCTTGCACCCAGAGACATTATGTGCCCACCACCATTTAAAGGCAATCAGTTCACTCCTCTCTCCAGTTATGAAACACACTGGACAAAAAGAAACTGTATTTTTCAGGGAGTGAGCATGGCACTGTACATTTTAAACAGCGATGAGCAAAATCTCAGTTGTGTTTTGTCAGGTAAATCCAGCCTAGGAGCATGGAGCTGCATGAGAAGGCTAGCAGCACACATTGCATTTGCAATGGTTGTAATTAGATGTTGAACTTATTAACATTAGCTGAAGGAATTTCAACATAATGCCCTATGTTTGCTAGATTAGAGGTCTTGGGTTGCCTGCTCTTAGAGCTCAGCTGGTTTTGGAGGACTCTTGTCAAATCTCAGTGCGATAGTAAGAAGCTCATAGGAATAGAGGCTTGAGAATCACCACCTTTACCAGGAAAATAATCAAAGAATAATTACCAAATATTAAATAATAATTAAGGCAGAGGGCCTATTCATCTCATTAGCAGGGCAAGTAGATACACATAGTCCACAAAGATTATTTACCCTGAAATTCCCAGAAACACGCTTGCTGGTACAAGAACTGGCAGGTTCCTCTGTGCTCTCACTAGTGACATGGCAAAGTTCATGGATGTACAAAATGCACTCCGAAACACTTTAAAAGCCCAAGCCACCTTTCTTTATTTTCCTGGTTTGGTTCCTTTTAAAGGACCCTCAGAAAGATCAACATTCCCTCCTCTCTCTCTCTCTCTCCTCAACACCACAGCACACACATATTTAGCAAGGGTGTCTATAAAAACAATACGTACCCTACAATTTGATTAAAATACTTCCTGTAGCCATCTAAAGTTTCATGCTGCAACAAAGAAAAAATGAGGAAAGATTAAAACAAAGGTGACCAAGGGCAACTGGAAATAAATTAAGAGACCACCCATCCACAACAGTGTGCCCAGAGATAACCGTTCGCTCCTTTACCGGCAGAGCAAGCTTGGGCACGGCAAGGGGAGGACCATCATACCATGTTTGATGGAGGTTGTAGGACCAATCTGGCTTGTTTTCTCCTCTGCTTCCTGTAGTAGTTCTCAAAGGTTTCTCGGGCACCCTGGAAAACAGAAAAGATGAATTCAAGTAATTATAAGGGTTTGCAATAAATGTTCACCACATTTACTGTTAACCAGCAACATGCTGCATTTAAGATGCAAACCTCACGTTCCTCCAGCACATCTGAGCAATGCTTTCCTGCAAAATGCAATCCAAATATCAGAAGATAAAGAATTTTCACTCCAAATGCCAAGTCAAAAAAACAACTCTATCAGACAAACTCTCAGACAAACTCTTCTGTAGCCATTTTCCAGTAGCACAGTATCACATAGAGTACACAGAGGTGTGCAATCAGCGTCTTTACCAGACCATAACATGGACAAACATCAGATTTATTTAACCATGGGGGAAGCAAAACAACCAATTTCCTGGTTTTAGTAAAAAAGAAAGAGGGGACAGGCAATGCCTGAAATTCTTCCACTGATTCATGGGTACAGAGTGATGCAAAGCCACAAACATCAGGGAATTTTAGAAGAACATGCCTGTGAGTATTATAATGACTTACAACACCAGTCCCTATAGGTAGGAAAACTAAAATAGGGTTTTGAACTCGATTTGTCCAAATTTTACTGTGGGTCTGAGCCTCTAGAGGAGAGAGGGTTAGTCCTGAAAGCCAAGCTCTCCTGCATGGGCATCACCCACCCACACTGGGCACTGAGGGGACCTGAACCTCAGGGGGCTCTGTCCGTAGGTGGCTTGTTTTGCCAAGCCAGGCTACATCTGAGCATCCCCACCCAGGCAACAAACCCATGGGGATCCTCAAATGCCATTGACCTGC
Organism: Laterallus jamaicensis coturniculus; assembly: GCA_022605575.1. NCBI lineage: Eukaryota > Metazoa > Chordata > Aves > Gruiformes > Rallidae > Laterallus > Laterallus jamaicensis. The sequence continues at coordinate 1,999,794 of JAKCOX010000090.1, read as the reverse complement.
CAAAGCATTCAGATGTCGGCCTCCTGCCCTGGTCCCCTAGGCTATGTAAAACCTTGCTGTTTTATCCTTGTCTGTTCCTCCCTCCTCCACGCCCGTGCTGTTTTATGTCTGAAATTGGATTATAAACACTTCAGAGAAGGGACAAGGTCTTGCTTTGAACTGTTCCAAGCCAAAAAAGAAAAAGAAAACAAAAAAAAAATCTCATTTGGAATTCACAAAACAAACAATGCACAACAAGTCTCACCTCAGCAAGGCACCAGCTGTCAACCTTCTCTACTACAAAAAAATAAATTAATTAAAAGAAAAACTTGATGCTAATTTAATGATTCTCCAGCTACTATGGCATTATACAACCAGGCTGCCTTAGGATGCCCTCAACTTAAGGCGCCTTATGAAATGTCTGCAATGAACCCTTGAGGAGCTGTAGCCTGACATGCTCCTTGCCCTCTCCAAGCTGGAGCTCAAAGCTGAAGCACAAACTTAGCCTTGTCAACGTGCCCAAGAGCATTCCCACCCAGTCCTGCCTTTCCCAATGATACTAAATTCAATCAAAAAACCTTCTCACAATCATACACATACACTGCAAAGATTATGCAGATATATGCTGTGGATTTTGTCTCTGACTTGTACTTTATATCTGACCTGATCAGGGGTGCATAGGATGAACAGCACCTGGCACATCCACCCAGCCATCAACGGTGCCAATGCCCCAGCAAGGGACAACCCAGCTCATGTATACACCCAAATCTCCCCTACAATTGAGTTAAGCATCATCTTGAACCTGCAAGTAATCAAGGAAGCTTTTTAGAAACAGAAACTATCTGGGAACCAGCATTTTCACATCATGTTTTCTCAGTGCTTTCAAAAGCTTCTCCCCCTGGAAAGGGAAGGGTCAGGAGCCATAAATCAGTGATCTACAGGTCAGACACAGAAGAGGGAGGATTATTAAAATGTTTATAAGGCTAAGCACCAGTCCCCTTCAGAGGATGTATGAGCAGGGAGCGCTGACCTCCCTTCAAGCTCCTCTCCCAGGCCTGGGAGGTGGTGCTTCTCAGGATGCTGGTGGTACCCATCTCCTTTTGATTTTGAGAGTGCCACAGGAGAACCAAGACAAAACGGGCTGTCCTGCTACCACCTCACCACTGATGGTTCCAGATTTAAATAGTTATTAAATCCTGCTGTGCCCAATCTCTCAGTACCTACACAAGTAGCTCAAAAAACCCTGGATCATGTCTATCCCAACCATGAAAGCAACTCATCTTCGGTCACATCACTGAGATCTCAGAGCGAAGCTACTCACTAACTTAGAGCAGCCCACTGCTACCAATGAATTTGTGGTGTAAATTCAAAACTAAAGGCGTTTTTTCCCCCGTTGCTTTAATAAATTTATGTTTGGCACCATTGGAGGCAAGAGCAAACTGATGTTGAGCCACAACCTCCAGCACAGCTGCTGCCGTGGTGGTCGGTCGTTCATGCCAACCATTGCGTTTAGCTTTTTCCAACATCATATGGAAGTCGGTGGGTAATTAATTCCCTGTTACTGAACACACATAAGCTCCATCTCCCCAGGCTACGCAGGGCAGATTTTGTGGTGACCTTGAAGATTTACTTTGAAACTTGGAAAGAAGTTCATCAGGAGGAGGAGGCCGGTCTGAAACCAATCAGCCTTTTTAGTATCAGATTTTGAAGATTTCTGCTAAGACTACACCACAGCCATTCAGTTCAGCTGAAATCACTTTCCCTCATCCCTCTGACCAAGCTCAGAGAAGAGATCCTCCCTGCTCACCCCACCCTTGCCATGCATTTCTTCAGGAAAGAAATGCCAAAGAAGTTTTCCCACATGCAGCTCCACTTCCAGCACAACTCTTCCATCACTCTGCAATGCTGCATGCCTCATCCTACGGCCGTTCACCTCATTAAAAAGATTCTCCATTTGATATGTCAACTTTCTTACCAGCTCCTCAGGATGCTGGAGGTCACCATGTGCTGGGAGAGGCAGAAGCCACCAGCTCGTGGGGAACAGGTCTGCAGGAAGCATGTATCCCTGCCGTTGAGAGGTGAAATCCCTGAGCCCACCATTCAAGCTCCTTTGCCACTGGGGACAAAGCACAACCCCAGTTTCTATCCCTACTTTACCAACAGCTTTGAGGAAGATGAAGTATCTGGATCAAATTCATAATATCCTCTGAAAATTAAATTATTTAGGATTGCACTTTCAAATGTAAAAAATGTTTTCCACAGACACAAAAAGCAAGAATGATTTGAGCTGGGCTGGAGATACTGCACGAAGGATTGACTATAAGCTTTCCTCTCAATGATTCAGCCTCACAGGGGGCTCAGAAGGTTTAGATGTCAGGTCAACCTTCTTCCAACCCAACATGGCTTTAACTGTAGTAGAAGAGAAGGAACAGCAAAGACTTTTGAAAACATTCCCCCCAAAAAAATTTAAGATTATATTCATATTTTCACAGTTCCCAAATTTATGGCCCAGAAAACTGCCAATTTGACCTAAAACATCTCCCTCCCAATGCCCTGTTCATTGGGTTTCATTTCTGAGCTTCAAGAATTACGGTCTCTCTCATGAGAGGCTACTCAAACAAAAAAATTCTCAACCAAAAAAAAAATCTCTATCCACATTTTCCCTGCTCACAGTTTCATCCTTATAGATACATTCCTCCATCATCTCCCTAGACCTTTTCATCCCTTGAGTAGTAGCCAGGAAGACGTTCTTCCCCTTGGTGGCAGTTTTAGCTTAGACCACCCAGCTTCCTCCATCAGACCTATTTAAGACTATTCAGCTTATCAGGTCTTCAGAATTACTCCTCTGTACTCTATTTTTTTAATAGTGTTTTCCTCTGGGTAAAAAGCAAAAAAAAAACAAACAGAAAGAAACCACACCAAAAAAGAATCCAGAGCAGACTACGAGACACCATGTTTCATAGACTACTCATCTGAAACACTGTGTAGTATTTATACTTCAATCCCATTCTCTCCCAGCCCCATGCCTGGTGGTTTTTCACACTTAACCAATCTCTTCCTTACCTCCCATTCTCAAAGACAGTATTTTGGTGACCTAAATGCTGCAGAAAGATAAGTGATTTTGTGAGCATCACTCAGGCCATCCAGGATGAGCCTCTTGATCCAGGGAGGTATGCTTGCCTCCACTTGGGCAACAAGCTGCCTGAATATAAGATCTGCTTCAAAACTTTCTGAGTGCTTCAGCATGGCAAGGCATCTAAGCTGAACACCACCTCATCAACCAACACTTCAACAACATAAGAGATCAGAACATGTAAGCTCAGAGCAGACCTGTGCGCACACGCCCTATTTCTGCTCTCCTTATCACCTCAGTGGTAACCACACCAACTTTTCCTTTCCTTTCTCCTAAAAGCAGCTATTTTCGCAGAATCACAGAATTGTAGGGGTTGGAAGGGACCTCAAGAGATCATCGGGTCCAACCCCCCTGCCAAAGCAGCTCCCCAGCTCATACTGCACAGATAGGTGTCCAGATGGGTATTGAATATCTCCAGAAAAGGAGACTCCACACCCCCTGGGCAGCCTGTCCCAGGGCTCTGGCACCCTCACTGGGGAAAAGTTCTTCCCTATGTTGGTGTGGAACTTCCTATGCTCCAACTTGCAGCTATTGCCCCTTGTCCTGCCTCCACAGACCACTGAAAAGGGGCTGGCGATTTCCCCTTGTGTCCCATGCTTGAGATATTTATAAACATTAATAAGATCCCTCTTAGCCTTCTTTTCTCAAGGCTTTACTTTGTAAAGATGTGTTACATCTGTGATACGTTTTCAACAAAACCCAGGGTGCACTCACAGATCTCACACAGCAGGTCCAAGAATGAGGACACTACCTGGGAAAGGCTACTTCCCAATTCCCAGCCCCAACCTCTCATGAACTTCCAAATCCACCACTGATCTTCTGCAGAAGCAAGACACTGCTAATACATATTGTCAGAAAAGCAGCATCCTTGTACCTTCTGGGTTTCTTGCAAGCTCAACCCATAGCTAAGGGAAATCAAATGGTGGAGAGAGGACAAGGTCCCTTTCTTATCCATCTATTCAGACCAAATCAGAATAGGTCTCACTCAATTCTTAATCTCTTCAAGCAACCAGGAAAATTCCAGAACTATGCTCCCAAACTAGACATTTATCTTAAATCACTGGTCCAGGAAAAACCCTCAATAATGCCTCATATTTTTAAAATTAATGGGCAGAAGTTTCTCAAATTAGCTTCAGAGTTCACAGAGTTGGCAATGAGCGGCAGATAATTAAGATTGTAGATGAACACCACATAAGGGAACACAGAATATAATCACAAGAATGCAAAAAACAACAGCTGAAAAGAACCAAAAAAGTTCCATAATTCAGGAGCAGCAAAGAGCTGAAAGCAAACTGAACTGTGAATTATGTGGGGAAAAGCATGCTCTAAGGTTTATTCTGCTGTTGTCCTCAGCAAATAATTAAAATGTCTGGTAAAATAGGACTTCGTAGATCCAGGGCATGTAGATGACAATATTCTGGATTACTGTGTTTCTGCTTACCTGGCAGCAGAAATGCAGCCCATGAACTTCATGTAATGATAATTTACTAGCTGCTTACAAGTGGGTAGCACATGCCATCAATAACCCATCACTCCCATGGTGACGTTATTGGCTGAGCCATCTGAAGGACTTTGTACTTGCAACATCATTAATCCATTCACTAAAAATGAGTGTATCTTCTGAGCTCTTACATGAAAATATCATTACAATGACTGTAAGGTGATGCACTATGATAATATATATAATATAGCATATATACACAATATATATTCTTTTATATCTATTCTTTATTAACATATTACCACTAGCCGCTGCATGATCTAGTCTTCTCTTAAATTTATCTCTGCCCTTCGCTGGCTCTTCATCCTCCTTTGACTTTGGTCCACAAAAATTCTGAGGCACACGTTTTGGGAATTCTCTCACCTTTAAGAAAGGCTCACATAGCATCTCACAAAAGCACAGGTCCACTGCTATAGAGACCATCTCAGGGCCTTGCACAACTGTTTCCCAAGAACAGATCAGTATTCACCATCTATCAAAGTCTGGCCTCAAATGATTCCTTTTTCACACAGAGGATTTCCTGTGGAGCTCCCAAACTCTAAAACATTGTACCCAAGTGGAAGACTGATCAGCTCAATGTGTATATGGCTGGTGTCCATCTGTATCTGGTTGGATGATTGGGTTCAGCAGGTTGTGAGTTAGCAGTTTGTGCTATACATGGAGGCCCACAACGAGTAGATTATGACAGCAGGGGTTCAGGGACATGCCTTGCTTAACACCTTCAGCAATGACCTGGAGGAGGCAATAGATCTGGTCTCATACACTTTGCAGATGACCCCGGATTGGAGGAAAAGACAATACACTCAAAGACAGGGCTACCTGCCTTCATCTGGAGGGGTCCTGGCCTGCTGGAGCAATGGGCCATCATGAACATGATGAAATCCAATATGGACAAATGTCAAACATCACATATGAGAAGGAAGAACCCCTGAACTGTGTAGCCACACATACCAAGAACCACTGTTCTGGGAGCACCTCTGTGGGCAAAAACTGTACGTTTTGGTAAACATCACACTGGACATACACCAGGATCCTCACAGCAAAGGCAGCCAGAAGCATCTGGAGATCTAATCCTACTATCTACAAGAAGGTCACTGAGAAAATGAAGCCAGGCCAACTCTTCACACTGGTACACAGCATGAGAGACAAGAGATACAAATGAAACTATTTGGTTTCACAACTGGTTGTAACAAAAAGGTTTTTCACAAGAACTGTCAGGCAGCAGAAAGGGGCACAGAAGTGTTTTACAGTCTCTGTTCTTGGAAGATTTCAAGAACAGACTGGATAAAGCCCTGAGAAACCTGGTCCAATTTCACAGCTGCCTCGCTGTGAGCAGGAGGTTAGACTCTGGAGCTCCCTTCCCACCTGGATGACCCTATCCTGTGAGAAACACACTTTACAGACTACGCAGATATTTTGAAGCCTCCAGATATTTTACACGTAGCTTATTTCCCAGCCTGGGCTCCAGATATCCTGATCACCAGCCATTTCCCATATGTCATGTTCTGTGAGGAGGAAAGGCCAGAACTAGGGCCAGAAGTCCCATTTCGGGGCGGGGGATGGTTATATTCAGTTTAGCCAATCTCAGTCTCATTTCAACAAGTAACAGTATATTCCTTTTCCTCCATGTCACTGAGCAAGAGTGCTGTGATGTGTCACCCCTCACCTGGCTGAAACGGCTCCTATAGATAGTGTTTCATTTTAATTTGCCTGCAAGTGCCAAACAACCCTCAGCATCGTATCAATGCTGAAGAGACACTGGATGGGATCCCATTTCTACTCCACTCTTGTAACCCCAGAGTTGCATGGGCTTACCCAACACCAGACCCACGTGTCCAGTCCCCGACCCAGTGCCTCAACAGCTCACTGCAATGGGTTGGATGCATCCTGCCTCATCAGATATAGCACAGAAGTTTCAAAATGCTGCAAATAACTACTTTTTACCCCAAAATTACCTAAAAGGGGCAGTCTGCTTTAAGGACCTATGATTGTCCTACAGGAGCTTGTACACTAGTGAGATATGAGTTGTAAGAGACAGAGCTTAGAAAATAAATTTAACATGCCCTGAAAAAAAATCTCTGAAGGGAATATCAGTAGCCACTAAGGAAAGACAAAGAAGTCAGACTCTTAGGCTGATGCTTAACTTTAAAAATTTAAATATTCCCAAATAACATCAGGGAGACAACACAGGTAGGGATGCAGGTGCTCAGCACTGAGTATGTAAGCACTTTGCTGAATCAGGATCAAAAGGGAGGCTCCTGCTCAGCCCGGTGGAACCACTTGTTGACTGTAAACACCACCTAGATACTGAAAACAAAAAGATAAAGCTAACCAGAAAACTGCGTGGGGAGAAGAGAGAGTGGTGGTACTGTGAGTGCCGCTTTTGAGGTGAGCCTCTCCCTCCCAGGTCTGCAAAGCCATGCACGCTCACAAGCGGCCACGCTCTCCTCCACGTGTCCTGTACAGCTAAACAAGCACATGCAAGTGGAGAGTGGGCACAGCCCCACCTTGTCCTGACCAGGGACGCCTCCATCATCCTGGCTGCAGTAACTTTCTGTGTTGCTTTGGTGGCCAGTATCTCCCTACACTGTACATCTCTACCTGCCGTGGACACACACGCACCGAGCCATCTCTTTACCAGTTCAGCCCAGATCTTTGATCTCTGCTCCCCCCAGTCCTGACTCCAACACAGAATCACAGAGTTGTAGGGGTTGGAAGGGACCTCGAGAGATCATGGGGTCCAACCCCCCTGCCAAAGCAGCTCCCCAGCTCATACTGCACAGATAGGCGTCCAGACGGGTATGTACCCCAGATGGAAGACAGTAACCCATTTCTTCTTTAAGTTGTTAAATCCCAAATTTCAAAGTGAATTTTATGTTTCAGATGCTTCTAGGTTTGTATCTAACAACAGTGCACTGATAGGAACTGCCTGGCTTAATGGACTTGTACTCAAGCACTTAAACAAATAAACAAACTGAGACCTAGCAAAGTGGAAGAAGCCCAAGGAGCATGACAAAAGGGCATCCCAAAGGAAAGGAATGTTCCAGAGATCACATAGTGCCAAGGTCTTCTGCTTGTCAGCTGAAAGAAACTCTAACCAGAACTAGTGAGAGCCACAAGAAGGGTCAACCAGAAGGGTCCATAGGAGCTCTAGTGCTTCCTTCCCTCTTCCCCATCACTGGTATGGTAAGTCAATTTAAAGCAAAGTTTGGAAGCTAAAAAAAAAATTACAAAGCAAAAGCAAGAAGAAAGCAAAGTCTGAAGTCTGGGTCTAACAGATAAAGTTACCTCCCTCCTGCTCCACCAACTAGTGGTTAGCAGACACAAGCAGAGCTGGGCCACCTCCATCAGCTGAGATGAAGATGATGAGAAAGAAATACCCCCTGGATCCCTCTGGACATCCATGTGAGCTCCCAGCCAGCCCCAATCTGGCAAACAAGCAATATCTGGGCACCTGTGCATCAGAGAACTGGTTTTAAAGCTAATTGTCTACAGGGTGAAGATGCACATGGATCTTCTTTAGCACTGATACAAAGCAGGACAAGTATACCGCTTGTCCTTGAGAAAACTTTGGGTCCCGCAGCAGGTCCTGACACAGCTCTTCATTGCTTCCCACCAGCTTGGCCATGAAATAGTTAACTACAGAGGAAAATAGGTAAGATTTCTCCCTTTTTCCCCCGTTCCTACACAGCAGACACCCAACAGCTCCTCTCTCAAAGGAGCCAGGCTCCTTCCTCCCAGAAAATAAGGCCATTCCCCCACCCCTCCACCCCATACCACCGCCGGAGCCGGCGGCGCAGCATTGTTCCCCAGCCTTGTCTATAGGAAGTAATATCTATTTTCCATTTAGACGGGGGTAAAGCCTTTAATTTCACCCTCCTGGCTGCAGCTGGAGTTCCCTTTTAACTGCTTGGCCATGGGAGTGAAGACAGTTTTATATGGAAGAAAATGCTGAAAAGGCCACTTTAATATGCTTGCTTGTGAAAAGGGGAGAGCTTTTCATACTGCACGGTAATGAGGGTCAGCGGGATATTACACTTCACCATATGGCTAATTTGCACAGCGGGTCAAATGCTCTATTTGCTTTTTAAAGACAGCCCTATAGATTAAGCTGCACTAAAACAAAACACACCCAAAAAAAAAAGGAGAAAATAAGGAAGAGTGAGGAGGAGATGCCCTCTAATGTTCGAGCTCGGCAGCACAGCCAGCACGGTGTGTGCGGGACGGGTGGGTAAAGAAATACTATCTGAAGATGAGCAGAGTAGGGATGAGACAAAGGGAGGTGTTTTAAGGAACCCCACTGCTTTGGCATCACGGTCCCGCGTCGAGGGCTGTCCCTGTTTAACGCGGGGCTCCGGTGATGAACGCGATGGCCCTGGTAACCCGTGTTTGTCTTGGCCCGTCCTCTGTGCCATGGCCCAGGCGTGACCCACCGAGGCGCTTCCCGTCACCCCCGGGCCGGCAGCTGCCCGCACAGCTCCCAACAAATCTGGTGGGTAAAGATTAGGGAGCTGCACGGCCCGGGCGTTTGAAGAGGGTAAACACGCTGATTAACGAGCCTGGCTTTTGTAATCGCCTCCCACCCTCCCAGCCACAGCAGAGTGTTAATTTATTAAATACCTTAACAAAGGGCCTTTATTAGTGGCCTTAGTTTGGCTGGCTCCTTTCAGAGCATTACTAACTACGTCTAATAAAGCTTTAATTGACTACTGGTTTTCCAAACCTCTGACCCCGGATGACAAACGGCGGGGCCACACTTGCAAAAGGAGGAGTTTCCATCCCAAAAGAGCCTGGCAGCTCACAGGGATGCAACACGCTCAGCTAATCAACAGATGAGAAGTTCAGAGATGAGCATCACCTCTGTCTGGACCAGAAAAGTCAGCTCCTTCCCACAATAGGTGTATTTTTACACATGCCCTAAGTTCTCTCACCTCATCCATGTTTACCTACGCTGATATAGCCAGAAAAAAATCAGAAACTCACAGGTTTAAAAAAGCAGTAACCTCTGTTCTGCCAAGCAGCCACAAGTATTTTAACCTCATTCGAATCATAAAAAGATCAGAAAAACATCATGTCTCTCAAACCCTTTGCACAACCAAAGGTATGAGGTGTTCTGTGCAGCCACACAGCAGAGCCTAAGAGACACCTCATCTCCTCCCTGCCCAGGGTTCAGGTAGGTGACACAGATAACTAAATAAAATCTGAATTTAACCAGCTTGCATGACAAAGCTGAATGAAGTGACTTGTCCTACATGGCAAAAAGCTACCAGAAATCCACAACCAAGCCCAAATCTGGGGGTCACTGTGGCAACACAGGCAATCAGCACAGCCAAAGCCTCCCCCGTGCCGCAGCTAACCACAGAGAATTGGGGCTCAGGTCTTCTTATCTTCAAAGCACTCAACAGGCTGGAGGGAGCACACAGAAAAATGTCTCCTCCTAAAGCTACGGGACAAAGAAGGCATCAACAACTTGGCTCTATCTATGCATTGGATCTCCCTCTCCCACCAGTAAAGTTTATTTCTGCAGCCAGCAGACTCTTTGCAGAGGTCTGTCAGGCTGCAAAATGCAGTTCTGGAAGGAATTACACCCACTCAAAACCTCATCCCTTCCCAAACACAAGCAGAGGGGAAGGATCAGATGAAGAACTGATGCTCCATGCTCAAACCCCGCAGCAAGTCTATTGAAGAAGATAGAACAAATATCCCTGTAGAAAATAGATGGATTCTTTCTTGCAAATACATTTTAAAGCAAAATCACTACCAGCACGCCCGGTTTCAAGCACGCTTGTGTCAAGAACTTGCCTTCAGCAACTCATTTCACATTTCCCATAGCATCATAACTTTCAGTGAGCTTTACCAAGGGAAGAGGGACAGTATCTCTACTTGAAAATCATTCCCCTGTTAAGAATTTAACCTCTGCACAAGCTGAGGAAGACCTTCAAGGAGAAAGAGCATTTTCACATGTATATTCACCGCTTGCTTTGAAAGCAGAAAAGACAGTGGACAGCAACCAGGGGAGAGAACGGGGAGATTAAGACCTGCCTCTCCTCCCTGGCTTGATCAAAGTTTTAAATTAGAAATTTCAGATTTCAAATACAGCAACAGATCCTGTGACCCTTCAGTTTCCTGAGGCCAAGTAGTTTCTTGGACAAGTACTAGGACAAAAGCTCTCCAAGGAAATGCAAAACTCTTTCACACATCAAAACACAGCATAGGCAGAAATGCTCCTCACCCTTATGGGTGCAAGGGGAGGATTCTGCTGACCAGAGTCCACCTGGATTCAATGTCCTTTTTACTTTAAATCCTAAAATGTACTTACCGGTCGGCTACATTAATTCAGAATTCATCTGTTTTGTTATTCTGCTTAGCCTGGGCTGGGTACCACAACTTTCCCTTAAACTAGACCAAGCCAAAGACTGCTGCCTCAGACCAACATAACCATTTAACATCACATCACCCCAGTTAAAGAGAGTCAGTTTGCTTGTAGAAACACTGAACACATGGTCAACCTTTTAAAACCGTGGGTTTGTGTTTATCAAATCAATTCTCTATATTAAAGAGAGAGATGGTCATCCAGAAGGAACACAAGACTCAAATACTTCAAAATATTTCCTTTGGGAGCCTTTTCTGATCTTTAAAATTCTACTTAATAGCTAGAAAGAAGTACTCCTCCAATCTGGAGTTGCTGTGTCTGACAAATGAAGTGAAGCGCAGAGCACGCAGAGCTGTAAAAGGTGAGAAGGACATTAAACTTTTCTGAGATGACAGCTCAAGCTTTCACAGTTCCTTGGAGCGAATGCTGATCCAAAGGAATAGAAAGTAGCATGCACAAATTAAGATTTGTTGGAAAGTCTAATCTTCTCCCATAATTAATAATCGAAAGTTTATCTCTGAATGGCAGCAGTGCACCAGAGGATCTGATGCATATTGAGACCCCAGGACCAATGACACCAATAAGAAGTCAAGCACAAACCATTTTTCCATATTTTTAAGAGCTTTGATTTTGTTTTCAGAAGACAAAATACTTCAAGTAACAGTGTACATTTCTAAAAGTTATGCCAATGACCAGGGCCGTACATAAACCTAGCCCTTCACTCTTCCCAGTGTCTAATTGTGTATTTCCCACAACTTCCCCAAGGACAGACACACAAGAGACCTTCTCCCATCACGAAAAGGCTTTTTACTATCCTACAGCAGGATATTCTATTTCTGCTTTTAGACTTCCCAGTCATCTGCATATAGGTCCTGCACACCCGACCCACCTGCTCATGCACTGATCACCCCAATCTTTTCCCCAGTATCCTCAGGGACACAAGCTGGTCCAGGCTGGATCATTAAACCAACTCGAGAGAAGGGCGATGAGTTCTTCTGAATCTTTTAGGTGGTGCAAAATGCCACAAGGCACAGAATGAAAAGTTTGTCCCCTGTGTTGTCTGAGCTGAAGTTACCCAGAATTAGCCCCTTGCATCCCTGACATCAATGGGTTCCCAAGCCAAGGTATACTGATTTCAGAACAAAGTTCCTAAAAAGGATTACAAATTTCCTGAGCACTCTGCAGCCTTTGCATCACCCACAAAAACAATCATGTAGCTTACATCTGTCCACACGGCTTTTCAACCTTAGAAATTTGAAAATACACTCAAAATATGAGGCATTTTGATACTTCAGATTAAGGAAAGCCACCTTGCAGAGGAATTCCACCAAAGCACCACCCCTCTGCTCCAAAGCTGATGAGCACAAAACCCAGCAAGTGTCTGAGCAGGGCTCAGCCTTTCCCTGGGTCAGACACACAGAGGGACACACATGTTTATCTTGGCTTCAAGTAGCTCTGACACTGAAACAGAAATAACAGGCTTCTTGTCCCACAGATACAATTTGTAGGTGAATATTTTCTAAGGGAAACCGTGAAAGACTATGTAATAACTGAGAGCAACACAGGGCTAAGATACACTAACATTACAGTGCTGCTCTCAAATATCCACATCCCTCCAAATACACCTTTGCTCTGCAGCGTAGGATACAACACGTACAAAGGAAAGCTCCATTCAAGCCTTTCTGAGAGCCTCAAGTAAGCTCATATTTTAACAGCCAGAGCGTGGAAACTTCACCCGTTTTTCATGGAGCCTTTCTTTCTGTGCTATCCCTTCCCTCCTCCTCCAAAGCCAAACCCTTGGGTCTGGAACACCGAGCTCCATGTCACTGACAGGCTCCGAGCTGGAGGAAGGCAATCGCCAAGCCCCGCACCAGGTAACGCTCTGAAGAAATCACTGCACGCTCAAACAATGGGATATTTGTCAAAGTACAGCTTGATCACCAGCAATCATCTGTTTTTCATAACTACATTTGACCTAAACTGAATCGACTGAACAAGTAGCCTGTGTTTCTCATTCTGGAAAATACAGCGGCACAGCTCCCTCTCCACCCACCCACCCACCCCCTCTCCTTTTTAAGTCATACTTTTGAAAAGTTACAAAGCGATGATGTAGACAGATATTTCCTCATTATGAACAGCAGCAGCTAAACATTTTCAGGTTGCATTTTTGGCCATCTCCTCCCGTTCCAGGTGACCTGCAAGGTTAAGCGCACGGAGACATGCCTTTCTCCTCCACTCACTTCCAATCCACCCTCCCTGCAAAGAAAAGCACAAGCCAACACTTCCCAGTGTAAAAATGAAAAGAGATGGTTTCTAACCACGTGCTCTTTACATAATACATTTAAAATTCATTAAGACTTTATAATGAATGAGATGCCAGGGAAAAAAATATATTCAGGGCAAGCCCACAGAGTCTTCCACATGAGGCCACCGTGCATAAAACCTCTGGGAGGCAACTGTCTGCTCATAGAAGAAAGCTCACTCTCCCGTCTTGAGGAAGGAAGGAAACTGTGGAAATCAGTCACAAGGTTTACAAGGAAGGATGCATCCCCAACAGCTAATCAGCTCTTGTCAGGGGGTCCCATCCATTAAGGGAAAAAAGCCCTCAAGACAAGCGCAGAATTGAGTCCTTGGGGAAGATGAAGGACAGGTCTGGAGGGAGGCAAAGGAGGTAAGGGAAAGAAAAGGTGGAAGGACAGGAGGCAAAATGTACTGAGTGCAGTTTGCAACAAATATCACTTATTTTTCACAACCTGCTTAATATTGTGGGTTTTAAGCCACGTGTCTTCTACCAGAGAGCTAATCATCACTGGCAGACAGGGTCTGTATCAACCACAGAGACACACAGGGGAAAAAATTCCTTTAATGGGACATTTTCATAAAGGAGACAGTACCACACCCATAGATGATTTGAGTTCAAAGCTTTTCACTCTCCTCCTCCCCCAATCCAAGCTGGCACTTGGGAAGGAGCAGCAACGCATCTGTCCTGAACATCACATTTGAACTGAAAAGTGCAACTCACTCCTAAATCTCTGCTGTAAAATGTTTGGATTGGAAAATTACATTTGCATATTTGGTGGGGTTTTTTTGTTCTTCCATTTCAGAATGTGAGGAAATCATCAGGGAGCACAGAGAAATCAAACCAAGACAAACGAATAGACTTTCAGTTCCAAGCGCCGCCAAGAAGCAGCACATCCAGCATTAGCTACACCCTCTGTACTGGGAAAAAAGTCATATCCTAACAGCCCATTTCCACGTTTGACAGCTACTTTTTTTCCCTTCAAAGCAAAGATCCATATAAACCAAATTCAGGCAGGCAGGCAGGATGCTGTACAGTGTACTCCCAACCAGAAGTGGCCCAGCGTGACCTCTGGTTGACCAGTTCTCAGCTCTATCCACCTAAGCCAACACGTATGTAATAACTATGGGTTTGTAGAACCACCCAAGTCTAGAAACCAAAATGATCAGGCAGCAAAACAGCTCTGTTGCACAAGGAGATGTAAGCACGAGCACCTTCGCTCAGCTCATCTGAGCAGAATAATTCTCCTTCCTCCTACCCACCACCCGTGGAGTGCCTGCTGGGTGAAATCTGCCTTTGGTTCTTCTACTCCTTCAAAATGCAGGTAACAAAACTGGAAGGAGACACAGACAGACCAGAGGGGTGTGCTGCCATTCACAGGGACCTGGGCAGGCTGGAGAAATGGCCCAAGAGGAACCTCATGGAGTCCAATGAAGGCCAAGTCTTGCCACCTGGGGAGGAATGGCCTCAGGCACCAGTACAAGCTGTGAAGCAGCTTGGCAGCAAAGGACCTAGAGGTCCTGGTGGACACTACATTGACCATAAGCCAAGACCAAGATCACTATGAGCCAGCACCATGCCCTTGCAGCAAAGGCAGACAGCCACGTTTGGCAGAGATGATCCTTCACCTCTGCCCAGCACTGGTGGGACACAGCCAGGTCCAGGTCTGGGCTCCTGGCACAACAGACAACACCAGCTCAAGCCCAGCAAAGGGCTACCAAGATCTCAAAGGGTAGGAGCCAGTGGTGCCTGGTGACAAGACCAACTGAAAAACAGCAATTTCCATTTAACATAGGAAAACACATTTTTTACTGTGAGGGTGACCAAACACTGGAACAGGCTGCCCAGAGCAGCTGTGGAGTCTCTATCCCAACTGTATATGGTCTGGAGCAACACCATGAGAGCTGACCCTGCTTCAGTGGGGAGCTGGACAGGGCAATCTCCAGAAATCCCCTCCGAACTCTGTGTGTGATGCTAGGAATGTGGACACAACAGCAGCTTCCCTACAGGGCAATCACATATGCCATTGCCAATGTACTGCCAATGACCAATACCTGTGGTCACCCAGACAAGTCCACGTGCACTGTTTAATTATAGGGTCTATACATAAAAATATCATGAGGCTTCCTATCCAGAGCAGCTGTAGGAAACAAGCTCTGTGGCACACCCAAGCTATGAGTACAATAAAGAGTTTGCTATATAGCAAACTGTCCTTTGGTTAATACTTGAATGTATGTCCTTTGGTTAATACTTGAAATAATGACAAGAAGGTGCAGGAACAACATTTTAGATCACGTTATTCCTTACAATTTTTTTCTCTCCTGGAAGGTACCGAGGGATTTCAACACTGTACAACAACCGTGGGCTGGGGCAAGATAAACTGGAGGTAGTAAAGCCAAGAAAGAAGATTTAAAGGCAAGAGGCAAACCCCTGCTCTCAAAACAGCTCTTGTGGGTTGCTCAGTGTCTGTGAGTAGATGATTAACTCTCCGCAAAGTGAGGAAACTAGAAGATCGTCAGTCATCCAGACCTCCAGGTACCAGCTTCAAAAGATAAAAGAGATGAGATACCATTCTCAAAAGCCAAACTTCTCATTCCAAGGGACTGAGGAGAGCAGAGCCAAGGAAAAACTCTCTGAGGGCAACCAACGCTCACCTTCTGAACATGTTGCACACATCCCTGCTTTTGTATACAGCAATTATCAACCCCCTGAATCTGAGCTTTTCCAACACCCTTCATAAAATACAACCCAAGCTGGCTGTTGATCTCTCCAAAGCTGAAACAACTTTGGGGTTTTTTTGTATTGGGATGGTGGTCTGTGAGCTTCTCATCTTCCCACTGTGAGACCAGGGCTGCCCCGCAGCAACCGGCTCCCGCGCCGCGCTCCGGGAATGCGAAGGCAGCGTTTGTTCATTGTACCACGACTGCCTTGTTTCCACACCTTCCTGAACAAAGGGCTGAAATAGGGAGTATATGCGTCATAAGCCCGTCCTGAACACTGCTCGCCCTTTCCTGCACAAATATTTGTAAACAGATTGAGAATTAATGTCCAGCCAACTCAAGACCCTTCATAAAAAGAGGGTTTGATTGAAAACAGGATGGCAATCATTTCCCAGATACGCTGCATATAGGCCTTTAAGATGAGAAACAACATACAGAGCAGGAAAACAGCAGCCGCAGCTGTGCGCCAAGCCATTTTCTGAGCTGCATAAAACACGGTGGCTTATTATTTTACAGCCCCCTCCTCCCCCACAAACACACTCTCCTCTTTAAAAAGAAAAATGAAATACAAAGTTTCTGGTCAGCACATGATAATTCCCTCGGGATTAATTTATGCATAAAATACACAGCTTCACTAACACGAATAGCTCAGCAGCCCTCGTGCAGCAGGATCTTCCTAATGTCTCTTTTCCTAGTGGTCTTAGAGAGTCCACATCCTACACATGCTCAGCTGAGATCCACTTTTTTGAAGCCCAGAGTGACTAAAATACTTTACAACTTAAAGACAGGGCTGGTATAACTCACAACTTTGCTTCCACACACATCTTAGTACTTCACAGTGATTTCCATGCATGGCACGGGGAGACACTGCCACACAGGCAGCTCCCAGGCAAGATTCTTCACTTCTAGGAGGGGTTCCCTCTGATTTTGGGGATAGTCAAGAGAATATGGATCTGGTTCAGCAGAGTCAGTGGGTCTAGTGTTATGTTGCAGTATCTTTCACTTATCACTATCAACTGGCACTGAGAGTGCCATTTATTTATTTTTAGGAGCAAAAATAAGTCCTAAATATTGAAGAGCAGCACCAGCCCAATGGAACAGTGTCACTTATAATCCAGTTGCAATGGAAGAAAGGGTCTAAACATGTGTTGCAGAAGATGAGGTGTAGAGATCCTGGTGTACTACACCTTGAAGCAAGGCCAGCAGTGGCCACCAATGTAATTGAGGGAGCTGGAGCACAAGACACACAAGGAAGAGTGGGGAAGGAGGAGGACAAGGAAGCAAATCTAATATTGGAAATGCACAGCAAAATGAAAAGCAACAGAAAAAAAATACAAAAAATATCCAAATTAATTTAACAGGAAGAAAGTAATACAATAAGGGTGGTCAAACACTGGAACAGGGACCCAAAGAGGCTGGGCAGTTTTGACACTTGGAGATCCTCAAAAGTCAACTAGATTTGGCTGAGAGACCCCTGATATAACTTCAGATTTAGCCCTGAGTGAATTTTAAATCTATAGCATAACCAAAGGATGAGAAAAGATGTAATGAGAATGCTTGTTAGATATTTCCCTTTCTGCTAAACTGAGTTTTACCTTCAAAAACTCCATGGTCTTTGCAGAATCAGTGCACTTTTGTGTCTATCACTTGTTATTTTTGAGATATCACTGCTTCTGGACACTTCCACAAAGTTCTCCAGGGTAGCTGAGGCTTTTTCCAAACATTCCTGGGACACTTCTGAGCCCCAGGACCTGGAAATAGAGCAAATCTAGGACAAGCACTTCCCACACTTACACAGTACAAATACTGATGTTGGTCTGTAGGGTCCTGCAGCTGGCCTCTATCCTGCACCACTCAAGGTGAATATTGCATCAAAAAAAAGTCAGTCTTAGACTTCCTTAGAACCAAAGGCCCTGCAGTAGTAAAAATACAATAAAAAAAATACATGCTCCAAACAAGTAGAAGAAGGTAAATGTGGCAATAAAGGCTGAAAAGATGATCTGAGGAACCACAGCGCACTCAACCTTGCTTCATCCCTGGGGATGTTATGGACTCAGTCCCCCTGGAATACGTTCCAAGAATATGGAGGAGAAAGGGACTGGGGACAAGCAGCATGAATTGAACAAGGAGAAGCCAACAACCTGATTGCTTTCCACAACAGCATTACAGGATTAATGAATGAGGGGAAAGCAGCGGGTGTCACTAACTAGCCTTTAGCAAGGATTTTGACATGCTCTTCCACACTATTCCTGCATCCAAGTTTGGATAACCCAGACTGACTGAGTGATGAACTGGACGGGTAAAAAATTGGTTGGTTGCAGATCATGATTAACAACTTGTACCCAACAACTAAGGACCACCACAGGGTCTTCCTGGGATCTGTCCTGATTAACAACAGTGACATGGAAGAGGCAACAGAGCACACTCCTACACTTTGCTGAGGACATCAAATTGCAGGGAAAAGTTAGTACATTCAAGAGCAGTGTCACCATTCAGAGGGTCTCAACATGCTGGGGGAATGGGCTGACAACAACCTGATGAAAACAAGGAAGGAGAAATGCCAAGTCCGGCACCTGGAAGGAAGAACCCCTTGCAACAACACCACAGGCTGGGGACTGACTGCCTGGGGAACAGCTCTAAGGATAAGGACCAAGAGCCTTGGCAGGCAGCAAGCTGAACATGGGCCAGCCGTCTGCCCTGGCAGCAGAGGCAGCCAACAGCCTCCTGGGCTGTATTAATGGGAGCAAAGCCAGTAGATTGAGGGAAGCGATTATCCCCCTCTATGCAGCACTTGTTAAGACTATATCTATACCCTGCATCCACCTTTGGGCCTCCCAAATACAGGAAAGACACCAATAAACCAGAGGGAGTTCACTGGAGGCCACCAAGACAATCGGGGCTGGAGCATTTGCCCCACAGCAGGCTAGTGAAGCTTGTTCAGTCTGGAGGAGTGACTGCTTCAGGGGAACCTACCAGGCACCTTCAATAGCTACAAGGAGGTCATGGAGCAGAATAAGCTGCTTTGAACGATTTTGCAGTCTTGGTCCTGAGAGGTTTTCAGGACTGGATACAGACCCAAGTAACCTGGTCTTATGTCAGAGTTGCAGTTACTCTGGGCAGGAGGTTGGGCCAGAGGCCACCTCAGGTCCCTTCCAGCCTGAACAATTCGATGAGAGACTGAACGAGTGCAATATATTTCCCGTGGTCAGGGCTAAGAGTCAGCCTCTTACTTTAGGCACTAAGAGCAGGGAACAGGATTGAATGAAAATCAGTATTAAATGTAAACTATCAGTGTCTTTCCAGTGAGGGACTGTGCAGAGTCTTGCAAAGCCCTGGGAAAGCTGGGTTGCTGTTCCTAACCTCAGGTGACAAGAAGTCTGCATCCAGGCTATTGTAGTAAACCTCCCTCTTTTTTGTTTTTTCCCCTCCCCCCCTAACATGTCTGTTTTCCAAGCTGAATATTTTAAGAATCAAGGCTGCCTGTGATCATATCTAGCCAGCTTAGAATGAACACTGATTTCTTTGCTGCTTCTTTGATCGAAGCCAAGTGGTTTTCTCATGGGTAATAAGGTCACAGGGTTAAAAGAGCAATATGACAATTACAAAAGTTAAATCTATTGCCACTACAGACAGACACACTACCCAGGGTCCATTAGCACGTAGTACAGAATGGTTATCACAGGTCACTGACACCAGTTCACTCTAATGGCTTTTCCTGTGTCCTTATCAATCCAGTGCACAAAGTGTCTCACCCTCAGCCTTTCCCTATGATCTCAGTGCTGTGTTTATAGCTATCTAACTCCACCAGGCACCAGTGGGTCAGCCAAGTCAGCAGACAGTGAGATATGCCAGGACACGACGATGGGACAATCTGCAAAGTGTCTGAGATGAACAAGGAGTTACCAGAGACTGCAGAAGGAAATTTTTTCCACTGCCCCCACCCCAAAAAAAAAAAAAAAAAAAGAAAGAAAAGTTTTGAAGTTCCCAAGGACAGCAAGGAAAAACTTTACAACCCTGATCTCAAAAATAGAAGTAAACCACAGACTTTCCATGGTATGGTTTGTGTTTCAGTATCAAATAAAAGAAACAACTAGGGTTACAAAGAGAAAAGAGACGTTTTCATATGAAAGAGAGGGTTGGGTAGCTCTTCTTATTTGAATTGTGGTTCCTATAAGAGCCTTTCTCATCCCTTGAAAGAAGAACTTCAATTGTTTTGCCCTGCTACCAAAGAAATGCCGGAGCCCCCCTAGAGAGGTGGGGAGGGGGCAAAACCGACCGGCTGCGTCACAGCCAACACGGCAAGCGGATGAGCAGCCAGCCTGCCAATTTATTAGCCCTCAAGGGCAGAAAAAGGAGGATTAATGCAGGCAGCACAATTGCTAACACACTTCTAAGAAGAATTATAAAAAAAAAGAAGTCATAATAATAAAAAAATTCTTTAAACAGAGGGCTGGGAGGAGACGAATGATCCGATTTGCGGCATCTCCCACTTCAAGCGCAATCTGCTCAGCTTGGAGATACAAGGAGGTGTTTCCCATCCTCAGCCCAACAGTTCACCTCGAATCCCTGAGCCAGAGAATCCCCCGTCCGCTTCTGCAATCACAATGTAGCAAGTTTAGTGATAAACAAAAATAAACCCTTGTTTCTCCTCCCAAGGCTCCTCACAGCTAGGAGATATAAAACATTATATTCTTCACTGAAACAGGCAGGCTAAAATCTTAGATAGTACAGTGGATACTGTGCATGCACAATGGGTGCATTTTAATAGAGGAATTCAAAGACATTGATACATTGATTACTTTTACTGAAGTGGGGGGTTTATTATTTGTTTTACTTTTTTCTTTTTTTATTTTTTTTTTTACTTTTCCTAATGTATGTTGTGCATCAAAGCAGCTTTAGGGCTGCAGAGGGTTGGAGTAAAAGCAATGCAGCAGATAAAAACGTCAGTGGCGAGATACGACAAATTTATAGTAAATACCTGTCAACTGCTATTTATCTAAATTATCCAGCTCTGGGATTCTCCAGAAATACTTCATCAACTAGGAGGCAGCTACAGTTTTAAGACCATATTTACATCAGAATCTGCTCTCTTTTTCTTCTTTTTTTTTTTTGGACACTTGTTCTTTACCCTAAAATGACCCCTTTGTAGCTCGGATCAAAGAGCTGGGAGTGTCAATACCAGTGTCTTCATGAACATGTTAAGAACCTCAAAGTAATTGGTAACCAATTAGCATAAAGCTGAAAAAACCCACCTAGCTAAGGCAAACCCTAAATGAGTACTAACAGGCAACAGGAGCTTAAGAGACTTAAATCACGGTCAGCTGCTTTTGAGACAACTTCTTTGGAGCACCCTCTGTGCAAACTCCTCAGATTATTGGGGTTTTTTTTTGGTAATTCCTTTCTGCTCTTCATTCACTCTTTGCTTTCTGCCTTGCTACAGCTTACGGGAAACATAAAACAAAAACTGCTTTTCATTTTATGTTATGTAAAGCAAAGCAATTCTATGTCTTGGCCTTGAAATACAAGGCTCCCAACAGCTGTTCAGATGCTCCAGCAGATAAACCATCTGGCCCAAACCTCACCTTTCCTAATTTATTTTGGATATCGATCAAAGCAACTCCAGCATTACATAGACTTTGGTCAAAGACAACATAAAAGATAAAAACGTCAATGGCAAAATCACTTCTCTGAAATACTCTTGTTTCTTCTTTATATAATAATATTAGAATTTTCAACAAACTTCTCAATTAAACTCAAGGAAAAGATATACCTAATACCAACACCCTAGCAGACTAACCACACTGCAGATGAATGCCCTTAAATAGCACAACACTGCTCAACAGAATCCAAGTGCTTAAGACCAGCTAAGCCTAGGCACGGATTTCAGCCAACTGACCAGGGAGACCAGGATGGGCCCCAAGACTCATGTCTCCTGGCTCTGCTGCCACCTTCCCTCCCTTAATGCTTTCACAGGAGGTTCCCAGCAGCTGAAGAACCACCGTATCCATGGCTCCAGCTAGTGGTTATTGGTGGTTTGGGTTGGTTTTTTTTTAATTTTCCTAGGAAAAGGACAGTATGCATTAGTCTGACACTACCAGGATTCCCACTGAGACACTGAGGTTGTTCAGTGGTTACCCATTCCTACCAACGTGCAACCAAATCCGTCAGCTGAAAAGCCTTTTTTCATGCAATTTGGAGTATATTTGCTGCATGCAGAAACCACAGGCAGGGTAAGGACTTGTGCTAGGAACATAAACACAAATCAAGGGGTTATTTGAGCAGAGATAGCTTATCCATACATACAACTCTATGTATAACACACAAAACATCCGTGTGATGTTTTGTTCAATAGCTGCAGAAATCCAAATCCTTCCCTATACCCATTTCTTCCTCAAAACACTCTCAGCCTGGCCGTTTCTCACAAGAAAAGGAATTGCTCGATGAATAGTCCCATAAAGCATCCCAAGCAGAGCCTGTCCTCCCAGAGCCGCCACCATGCCAAGGTCCAACTCTCAATTAACCCCCGCCTGACCTTCCTTCACTTTCTTTCCCCCTCCTCTGCCCTTCCTGAGAAAGTTCAGCGTTTCCTGGAAAAGTCTCCTTGCCTGTTTGATATTGTACTTCGCCTTGGTTGCTGAAGGAAGGATTTACAGGTGCCTGGCCCCCTCTGTAAGACCATGACCGAAGGCTGACCTCCCGGTACAATATGTGAACTTCTGCCCTGCTGATAAGGCTGGCAGATATGAGTAGGATTTTTCAAATAATCCTTTGGGAATTTATAAGCAGCACAGCCATAAAACCGAGGTGACTGGAAGGTCGATTTCACTAAAAATAATAAATATCTCAATGTTTATTCAACGTGGGCCTTTTTAACTGCAGGCCAAGCATTTAGATAACGCTATTGTAAATGACAAATATTAGGATTTTTGGGTAACTATTACATTATGATCCTTCCGTCTGACACTGATGTGGCCGTTTCCCTCGACGCTTTCTGGATCTCTGACATTGTTCAACCCATGTTGGGCCTAGAAAGTCAGGGCAGGCTCCAATCACGGGTCAAGAAAAGGGCAATTTTCTTTTGAGGAGCCTTTACTATGCTTGGTTTACCTTGTTCTCTTGCTTCTATATCACCAACGCACCTTCTTTAGAGCTCTGCTGTCTACTTTTTCTCCTTACTAGGGCTTTTGGCTGAAATAGAGGAGCGGGGGGAGAAGGACCAAACAATCTCAGCTTAGGATGGGGACGGAGAATGCTAACCAACCCACCACCACGAAGCCCCTGCACAAGGTCTAACACTATTAACACCAAGTCCACCACAGAAGTACTATTCCCAGCAGAAGATAATCCCATCTGGATTCACCTCAGCATGCTAGCCATGAATCACATAATGGTTGGAAGGGACCTTTAAAGGTCATCAAGTCCAATTCCCCTTCAGTGAGCAGGGACACCTTCAACTAGATCAGGTGGCTCAAAGCTTCATCAAGCATGACCTCGAACTTCTCCAGGTATGGGGTCTCTACCATCTCTCTGGGCAGCCTGTGCCAGTGTCTCACCACCCTCAGAGTGAAGAACTATCTGAAACCTGTCTTCTAGAAGCAGCATTTCCCTACTATGCTTCAGAGGAGTCCACTGCTATTTCCAATAAAAAAGTAAAGCAACGAGACAACAAAAGCCCCAACATAGAGAGCAAACCATTTCAAATGTGCAGAACTCTTCTATCTACCAGTCAAAGCTCCTCACCCTTTATGTATAAATACACAATAAATACACCCGCATTAGATGTACATAAGCTATACAAATAGGATTCCTAATCCTGTTTTCATTATACATATTATTCACTGAACTTTCTCCAAATAAAGTGACACACTGAAATCCACAAAGTGTTTCAGACCAGTTGTAATCTTCAATTAGCACACTCCCTGAACCGGGCTCCCAGCGCCAGGTTTGAGGAGGAGGTTTTTGTCCAAGATAAACAGAGTAACACATTTTGGGTAGGCTAACTTTTTCATTCCAATAAAATATCACGGCAATGGAGCCAAATTGCATAATTATTAACAGATGAGGGCACAAAAAGATTTTATATAAATGTTTTTTATGACAATTCTTTTCCTTTTGCAAATTCATTCGTATGTATTGCTGAAGGAACTGGCTTCAGAAGCGCCTTAAAAACAATTCTCTCTCAAGCCCAGCTCCACCGTGGAAAGGCAGGAAAGCTGTGAACAGTGTTCTCCTTTCATCTGCTGCCTGGACTTCAGATTGCTCAACCACAGGAGAAGAGCCCCCTGAAAGCTCCCTCTCTCCAAAGGACATTAAAGAATGAATGCATCCACCACAGGTTCTTTGGGTCCACACTTGCAAGGTTTGTTCATATGCTGCTTGAAGCATCTTGGAAATTAAAGGTTGAAGGATAAGCTACAAAGAGCATCTTATCTGCACTCATTATAAATAAATACGGGAAAAATCAATACCTTACTCGTAATGCCTATGAGAAAACACAGCTCAGCTAGCAGCCTACATCTGCAGAGCTGGGAGCTCTCTTGACAAGTTCTCAAGAACCTGACAACGCAGTTCAGAGCTGCACATTTTAGCCAGTAACTGAACACTTGTTTAGTTTCAGTTCAAACTACTTTTGGTTTGGCCTGATTCGTCAGTGCCTGAGAAGCCTAACTACAGGGGAAACTGGGAGGGATACAGTCAAATGGTGGATCTGGTGGCACAGCAACAAAACTACTTCTGCCAAACAATGTCTCACAATCAGCAAAGTTCTTCTGAACACAGCAAACACTGCAATTAAAACCAATCCCACTACCACCCCACCCTCCACCCTCCCAAACTCCTCTATTTGTATAGAATAATGAAGCTACTGTAGTCAAAGAATTTTTGGAGGAAAACATGTATATTATAAACCAAGAGTCTGTGACAGTTGGAGAAAATAAATCCCTTTATATTTCTGTGGCCTGCATGAAGTAACTGGGTAGTTTGTACCCAAACCCATAAAGCAATGGCCTACTTTCTACTTCAAGTAACCTACTTCCTACCTAGGTGAGCGTTACTAAATGTTTTGCAACCAGCTCTTTCCAGCAGCAGGAGCAGCAACCCAGCATCGGCACCAGTTTCAGGGGCAGCACATTTACTTACCAGGACAGAATATATATGCAGGCATCGATAAACTGGTGAGAAGTCCACCAAGTCCTGTGCTCCAGGTACCTGAAAAGAGCAGGAGATCAGTGAGAAATATGTAGAACACAAAGGTAAGTACAAATCTCTCATATATATATATATATAAATATAGAGAAACATATATAACATAGGTAAGTGCAACTCCAGTGCATGCAGGTTCAACAGAGTGACACTGAGACTTCAGGTATGGAACAGATTGATCATCAGTATCTACCTATATCTGAGTATATTTACAGGTTTTTAAAATCCAGGAATTTTAGGATATTTCATTGAATATCGCTCTTGCTCCACTTGTACTCCTCCCAGAAATCACATCACAGCATTCGGCCCTCTCTCAGCCAGCTCAGCAGAGTTTTAATTTAGACCATAGGCTTAAATACAAGTTTAAGCACTGTGGCACAGCCACTCTGGTACTTATGCAGCAGCAGGGGGGAAACAAGAGAAAAAAAATAAAAGCAAAAAACCCCTTATTCTCTAGAATTCTAGTTTGACTTCTTTAAAAGCATAAATTCTCTTTATTTCTTTTTTCTTAAACAACATGCCCCACACAGACTCCAGCACCTTTCAACAACATAGTGAGTCTTGTACAGGGACAAGGAAGCACATTTTTGAAGGGTGGGACAGAGGGAGGGAAGGCGAGAGGAAAGATCAGAGAAAGAAATTTGCATACAAGAAGCTTGTGTCCTTCAGATATGTTCAAGCCAACACAGTATTAAGTTTGTTGGCCAAGGCTTAAAGCTAAGGCAACCCTCCTTCTCCCCCAAAATCCAGAGAGGAGGGGAGTGTTCTGTTGACATGTGGTGGAAAAAAGGGGAGAAAGATGAAAGGGACCAATGGACAGGCCTGGGAAACATGTTTATTTTCTACCTTTTTAATTAAGCTTAAGAGGCATTTCTGCTAAAAAGGATGTAGGATGAAGAAGAGTGTAGTTTCTAGCTGGATGAGGGCTTGCAAGCCTCAACCAATGCTCCCCAAAGTGCCTGGGGCTAGTGGTCCTCCTCATCTAAAGCAGGGGAAAACAGGGGGATTTTGTTAAACAGCCTCGTGCATCATGTGTAACTGGAGCTGTTAAAGAATCTCCTCTGCGCAAAGAAACTCCATCCTCAACACGACACAGGTTCTTGCTAAGGGCTGAAACAATGAAAGAAGCTACAAACAGAGCGGCAACACACAGCATGGGAGCATCCCACACTGCACAGGAGCATTCCACACTGCACGGGAGCATCCCACACTGCACATCCAGCCTTGCTCCAAGACCCAAAAATTCTTGACAGTCCCAACCCAGTGGTGCAAGGGAGAGGAAGCAGCTGGCTGGCTCATCAGAAAGAGTTTTATTGGGGTCTGCTCATCCATCTTGCTGGGCTTTCCTTCCCTTCCTCGCACTGCAGCACTGCATCGTGCCATTTGAGCAGCAATTATGGATGGGCACAGTTGGGCCACTGGGACAGGGGAAGGTTTCCAAGCACTGGCATCACCTGTGGGACCCTGTCCTCATTGAACCCAGATGTTTAAGATGCCACAGCAGAAGGGTTTGAACCGAACCCAGGGCGAGCAGCTGTGAAGCACAGCTCTCCAGTCTCACTGATATCTCTGGCTTTTACTTTTTATAAGCCCATATTTCACAATTGCAAACACTAGGCAGCAGTTTTATTGTGTTAATGCCAATTTTATCATGTCTTCCTGGTCATTTATTTTCCATTTGTATTCTCTCAGGCC
This sequence comes from Laterallus jamaicensis coturniculus, assembly GCA_022605575.1. NCBI lineage: Eukaryota > Metazoa > Chordata > Aves > Gruiformes > Rallidae > Laterallus > Laterallus jamaicensis. Next base: position 1,972,893 of record JAKCOX010000090.1, on the reverse strand, counting down.
TTCTAATGCTCCCTAAATAGCTCCCAAATCCAGATTTCAGCTCTTGTGGATACAGACTTTGCCTTGCTATATTCCTCCAGCATTAAGCAAATCAGTCTCCAGTTGGTAAAACAGTAAAATGCTTCTGGCTCAGAAATCTCCCATTGCAAAAAAAACCTGCTGGAGAGCACTAAAGCAGACAGGGAAGCATCAGTACTCGCTCAACCCAGCCATCCTCTGGCGACCACCATCAGCGTGGGGAAGCTGGGCTGAATGGACCGGAGTCCACCCTGTGTTTTTCTAAGGGAGGAGAAATCTGTCATCCCTTCACATCATCATCAAAGCAGGCGATGTTTTCCTATGAATTTGAATTCAGGATCAAAGGGTTTTGCTCCTCTTGGATTTGGGGCACTAGTTGAACACGGTCCACTGAGAAATATTTCTGATAAAGATTTGTGAAATCAGGATATTGCCAAAAAAATGGAGTTTACTCCCCCAGAGAAATTCTTTCAAAGCAGACTGCAGCATTTGCACAGTCTCTGATCTTCTGTGAAAACTTTTAAGCCCACACACACACTCACCAAAAAAAAAAAAAACCCAAAACACCAAAATGCTGGACTATTGGGCAGAGTTAACATCTCTGAGCCAGGAACAGCTTTAAAATTCCTCATCTAGGTAGAACACTACCAGACATGGAAGCTCAAGTCCTGGACCTCAAGTAAATTATTTTGTGGACAGAAATACACGGACCCAAAACCGTGCTTGGATTTTCTGCAGGGTATAAACCTATGATATATTTTAAGGAAAAGAGCAGACCACCTCTTCCACATATAGGCCTACAACAGAAGAAATAATAATCCTATCATTTGAAACCTTTCCAGACTGATACAGGCCTCTGAACATACAGAACACATGAAATTTGCTCAGTGGCTAGCTTAACATGTCATACAATTCAAACTTATCTAATATTCACATATTTAGATATTTATCTTATATTTTGATACAGCTAAAAATTCAGGCTTAGCACATCCCCTTTAGCAGTGACTTGATTTTTCTTAGCCAAAGCTGTACTACCAGTGCCCCAAAAATAAATAAATCTTTGGTTTTTGAAACTTGACGATGAAATGAGAACTAGAGCCGCCTCAACAACAAGACTGATTACTCCCCTGACATTTCCCCTTCAGCTTAATCATTTTTTTTTCCCCCTTTTGATTTGCAGAACAAAGAATTTATTCATCTTGTCCAAAATTTTCCCAGTCCACAAAACATCAGCTTCACAACCTTCATTCTCAAACCCTGCAACCAGCACGTTCCCGGTGCTGGGAGCAGAGGCAGACCTGTCAGTCTCTGTCAACAGCCAAACCTCCTCTTTTTGCAAGGACATTTTCATTTGGGTTAAACACTGACTGTAGCAAATTTAACCCATGGAAGCCAAGTTTTCAAGGGAATTGTTCAACGGTAGCTGCCACCAACACAAGATTGGCCCAGAGTTAAGGGATGCTCTGATCTGGCTTCAGAAAAATTTCTGATTCAATGTTTGACTCTCTGATCCTTGTTGGTTTTTCATGTAAAGACATGATATAAGCACAGATACACTTGCTTGTCTGTCACTGAGGGAAAAACTCCAGACTTAAACACCAGGAATTCAAGAGTCACAGTTAATGAACCATCTCAGGCTCACTGATCGACATACATGGATGTGCTGATCCAGAGCAACATGAGTTCAAGTCCAGTAGAGGACATTAGGCAGATGGAGTGTCCTCACATGATGATGTATTGCAGACTCCATTCAACTTAAGGAGTAAAACCTGACTGCTAAAAGTAGTGTTGGGTCTCCACTGCATCCAGCTCTGGAGTCCTCAGCACAGGAAAGACATGGAGCTGTGGGAGATGGTCCAGAGGAGAACATGGAAATGGTCAAAGAGCTGGAGTACCTCTGCTATGAGGAAAGGCTGAGAGAGTTGGGGATGTTCAGCCTGGAGAAGAGAAGGCTTCAGGGAGACCTTATTGTAACCGTTCAATACTTGTAAGAAAGATGGGAGCAGACTTTTTAGGAGGGTATGTAGCAATGGTCTTAAACAGAGGGGAGACGCAGTCTAGATGTAAGGAAGAAATATTTTGTGATGAGTGTGGAGAGGTGGTTACCCAAAGAGATGGTAAATACAGTGTAAACATTCAAGGTCAGGTTTGATGGGGCTCTGAGTAATCTCATCTAGTTGGAGATGTTCCTAATCCCTGCAGGGAGTTGGGCTACATGACCTTTAAAAGTCCTTTCCAACCCAAACCCTTCTGTGATTCAACAAATCACGTATTTCTTTGGGTACCAGCAGCCAGGAAACTCTTTACCCTACACTGAATGAGGTACAGAACAAACTGTGCTATAGATCTGCTACATCTTGTGTGGTCTTGATGTCCTTTGACTGCCCCAGTGTGCCCCACAGCTTAACCTTAAGGAAAAAAGCTTGAATGCATTTGCACAGTCAGGAGGATGCTCAGGATACTGTGATATTGAAAGTGGAAGGATGGTCCTGCAAACTGATTTCACTGGCTCATGTTGTGGACAACACGGAGACAGCTCTGTCTGGATATAGAGAGGCTTCTCTCAGTGGCCAAGATGTTTCTTGCACAATTACTAGTAGAAGCAAACAAAATTTGGAGGTCGACGGCACCTAACAGAGCCATTTATCAGGGAAAGTCAAGAGAACTCTCTGGGGTCTCAGCTCTAGCTCCCAAAACTTTGTAAGAAATCTATCACATTTACTTAGAGAATTACAGCTTACTCCTGCAGCCAGGTCAACCTGAAAGAATGCCAGAAGTGTGATGAATTTTGGCTATACCTCACACCTGCTGATGTCCTGAGTGCCAAAATCCTTCTCCAAATAAAAAAACCTGTCTGGAATTTGTTGACTTGTTCTTCAAAGACAGTTGAGTGGCTGTTGTTCTGAAGCATAATGTTCTTCCTTAAAATTTCCCCTTCTCCCACAAAGAAGGACCAGGGAGTCCAATTCAACCCAACCACTTCACAGACACCTGATTAGTCTTTTCTGAGGACAGAAAGAAATAAGGCATGACGCAGGCGAGTTGGTCCTGCTGTATTCAACAAGATTGCAAAAGAAAAGTCACTGAAAACTAAAAGAATCTGGATGGGCTTTGTAGTTTTCTGGATGCTTTTTACTACAAAGGGAACAGCTGGCACAAGCTGAACGGACTGTGGAGCTGCTCACTGTGAAACGCCAATTCTCCTTCTGCAACTCGACATTCATAAAAACTGGATTTGAGCCTTATCCCAGCTCACTTCACTGTTGCATCCACTCCCCCTCTCTCATTCTAGTGGGAGCTTCCTCCTCAGTGAGGCATCTGCACGTAAGTCTAGACTATAATGTCTTCAGATTGGAGAATGCTGAAGCAGTGGGGAACCACATCTCGTATTTCTCCTCCTGAAGGCAGCTGGCAGACCGCCTTCCACTCCAAGAGGCAGAATGATCTACGCTGGAATACATGCAGAAGTACAAGCAAAACTCTTGAGCTTTTTCTTCCCTTGTAAAGCTCTTCCTCTAAATTTTACTGTAGGGGTGAAGGGACCGCTCTGCACAGGTGAGGAACCATGGGACGAAGGGATTGCTCCTTATGTGTAAGGAGGAGAACAGTTCATCCGGCCTAGGTGAACTCAGTAGCACTGCCTGCTAAAAGGCCTCAAATATTTCCTAGAGGAAAATGAATGTAAATGTATTTACCCCACTTTTTCTCACCTATGCACCAGGATCAGGAGCTCTGCCACCCAAACTTAATCAGAACTACATAGGACTGTTTCAATAATAAGCAGCACTGGGTGCAAGGTGACCTTCACTCCTCCCTTCACATATTCAAGCAGTCATCACTGGCTGCCTTTTAAACAGAAACCTGCAGTTACTGGTTGGCTTTATTGGCTGTGACAGGTCAAGAGCAGAAGCTACCACCAGTGCAGTCTTCAGATGCTTGAGGATCATTTCATTCCCTGCCCACTGACTTTGTTCTAACAAGATTCACTTTTCTTTTTCCAGGTTTTGTTGTCAGTATTCTATGTTGACTAGAGAAGTGTACATCCTCAGGAATCTTGGTGAGGAGCAGAGCACAGGAAATTGCATGGGTCCACTTGTTGTAGTACTCTCCCTCTAAGCCCAGAAAGCCTTCTCCATTGCTCCAGAACATGGAGGCAGCACAGGAAATGAGAAGAGGGTCACCTGCACTTAGGGCACTTAACACTAACAATTTTAAGCAATTAGGAGTAGCCTTAGAGACACTGAAGGTCTGTGATAACAGTAGAATTAGAGAATTGTTTTGGTAGGAAAAAACTTTTTAGATCACCAAGTCCAACCATTGCCCTAGCACTGCCAAGTTCACCACTAAACCATGTCCCTAAGCACCACAGCTATGTGCATTTTAAATGCCTCCAGGGATGATGACTACACCACAGAATCATTTTGGTCAGAAATTCCTGTAGAGACAAGATAATCATAAGGAGAAAGAGTATCACCAGAAGAAAAACAATTCTGCAGTTGGCCTGTAACTTCAGAGATCCCTTACCAAAGAACCTCCCATTAACATTTTACATGTTGTACTGGTTTTGGGTGGGATGGAGTTCATTTCCTTTATTGCAGCCCATATGGTGCTACACTTTGGATGTGTGACTGGAACAGCATGGTAACACACCTGTAGCTACTGCTGAACAGTGCTTACACAGCATCACAACCTCTGCTACTCACTCTGCACCCCCAGAAAGTAGGTAGGCGCTGAGCAAGAGGCTGAGAGGGGACATCACAGGGACAGCTAACCCAAACTGACCAAAGAGATATTCCATACCATGTAACACCATGCTCAGCAATGAAACTGGGGGTAGAGGCTTTTCTCAAAAGCAGATGTTGTTCAGACAGTGATTGCCTTTGCATCGCTTGGTGGGGTGGGTTTTTTCTACCCCTTTACTTACTAAATTCTCTTCCCATGAGTTTTCTCAACCCATGAGTTTTCTTGTGTTTGCCCTTCACACTGTGTCCTCAATTCTTCTGGGGTGCAGGGGGTGAGTGAGACTCTGGGTCGGGGCTCTACACCACCACAGAAACCAGACACCCCTTTGGATTTAGAATCACAGAATAATTTTGGTAGGAACAGACCTTTAAGATCATCAAGTCCAACCATTACCCTCACACTGCCAACTCCACCACTCAGCCATGTTCCTAAGCACCACATTTACACACCTTCTAAAAAGGGAGGGCAACTTCACCACTGCCCTGGGCAGCCTGGTCCAGTGCTTGACAACCCTTTGGGTGAAGACATTTTCCCTAGCGTCTAACCCAAACCTCCTCTGGCACAATTTGGCCTCCTCTTGTCCCATAGCTTGTTACTGTGGAGAAGAGACCAACCCCCACCTGGCTACAACCTCCTTCCAGGCAGTTGTAGAGAGTGGTCAGGTCTTCCCTTAGACTCCTCTTCTCCAGGCTAACCCACCCCAGCCTGCTCCTCACCAGACTTGTGCTCCAGAGCCTTTACCACTTTGTTGCCCATCTCTGGACACGTTCCAGCACCTCAATGTCCTTCTTGTAGCGAGGGGCCCAAGAATGTGATGGTTCTATTTCCAGATGAGAGAACCATTTGCACTAACAAACCCCTTTTCTTTCCCAAAAGGAAAAGACCTCCCCCCAGAAGCAGCATCCTGGGGATGAGTGAAACTCACCAGGACTCAAAGTCCCCTCCTTCCCTTTCACCCCCCTAAGCTAACCCTGGGAACACCATGCAGAGAAGCCGGTGCCACACAGGGCTCCCGAAGCCGCGGGGGCTCCTGCGGGTGCCGCTCCGCCGCGCCCCGTTTCATCACCACGGACAGCGGCCGCCACTGCTGCCCGCCCCGGCCCGGCCCCGCCGCCGCCCCCGGCCCCTCCGGCCAGACCCCCCAGGCTCCAGCGCTCGCTGCCAGCCTGGCCCTCCCGCACCCAGACAGGGCTCGAGAGGAGCTACACCAGTCCAATGGACGCAATTAAGAGATTTCCTCAACCGCTCTGTACAAATTATTCTTTAAATTCTCCCTTCAGTGTGTTCCTTACTCCCCTCCTCTTAATTCCCACTGAAATTCAATTCCTATTCCTAATTCCGGTTGACTCAAACTTCACACACAACCCAAGTATCACCACCTTCCACGCTGCCTCCCTGTTTTGCAAGCCCTTATTCAGCAGCATGAGAGGCTTTGAGCGAGCTGGCATGCAAACTACTGAAGGACCAAGTTTTTATTTTCTAAGAGGGAAATACAAAAATAGGTCTATTCAAATCAATGTTTGTTTTGAAAAAAAAAAAGTGCCCTTCCCACTCATTTTTCTTCTGTTGAATTTCTGGTCTATTTCCATTTTGATGCAGGAGTAAACAGCCCTCCCAGTTGGCTCAGTGCAGCACTGGGGGCTCCAGGGCATACCCTACTGTCTGGTCCCTGTGAAGTGAGCGTGATCTTCTTGGACTGCTTTGGAAGCGCAGCAGAGATGAGGAGAATTGAGCTGTGTGAGGAAAAGGCAGAGCACAGACACAGAACCACTTGACCCATCCACAGTACTCAAACTTGTTCTTAATCCTCTTCTCTTGCTGGTCATTGACTGTGAAGGTCAGGGCAACAGACAGTACCCAATTCCATTGCGGGATGCAGCTGAAAATACCATTCTCCTGACTTAAGAGAGGCTTCAGCAGTAAGAGAAGAGCAGCCAGCATGGCAGGTAAGACCTGCCGAAAGGTCCAACTCAAGACTGCATCATGAGAAATGAATACACCAGAAAGCTCAACAGCTCATGACCTACACTCCAAGTAGGTATCTCCAAGCTTTCCCAAAACACAGAGGGAGCCTTTAAGCACCACAAATCAAAGACATTCCACTCCACGTGCTATCCTGTAGCACAGGGAGCAAAGAACCACCAACACTATCAGCAAGGTTATGCATTGTGGTTAGTAAAGACAAGATTGCTAACAGACTGCTGGTCTGCAGGAGCAGCAGCAGCAAAGGAGACAAGAAGAAGGGAGCATATCAAGGAATTAAAATGGCATTTAGAAAATTCTGACCCAATGCAATCCTTTTCAACACAAAGTAACCACCACCAAGAAACATGTCCCATAAAAAAGGCCAAGTATCTTGTGTGTCCTGCAGCAAATTATCTTTTTTTTTTTAAAATGAAGGACAGATGCCAAACTGCTTTCCCAAGTAAGCACAGAAGTGCAACACTTGACCTTCAAGGGACAAAAGACCCGGGCTGTTCAGTTCTCACACAATACTTGACCCTTCTGCTGAACCTGCAAACAAGAATAGGCACAAGAGAGCAGAACAACCCAATAGAGAAGCACATCCCATGTTGTACAACCTATTTCTGCAGATTTATGACACACTGCACAGCAATACGAAAGCCCAAGCAAGGTGTAAACACTGTTCGAGACACTACTGATCGCCCCCAAACTACCCAGTCTCCTGGATTTGATGTTATACAGTTACCTCTTCATCCTCATCCTCATCTTCAACATCCAGGATACCCGAATCCTGCTCAGACATGGGGCTAGTGTTTTTTACCTCCAGATCTAAGCTTGCGCAGACTTCTTTCTTGGACTTCTTCCCCCCACTTATCCTGGGATGCTGTGATACAATATTGTCCAGGTTTCTTTGCTGCTGTGCCTAAAGAAAAAAAAAAAAGCAGATTCCACCTTTTACAATAGTATCCTCAGATTTTATACTTTTTTTTTCCCCAGTCAAAAGATGGAATCAGTCATGAAACATGACAAATGAGACAAAATAAAACACATGCTTAATGGAACTTAGAAATGTTATGGTTTTCCTAACCCAGATATTCCAAAGAAACAGAAGATTCATTTCAAAACCATTCCAGGGATTATGCAACAATACAAACAATATTCTGACTCTTCACAAATCAAACTGCCAAAGCCATCATACTCCCATATTGATCTATTTACAGCACAGATGCAGAAATATTAGCCCATAGGCCATGTGGTGACTGTCACAGGCTAAATTAAAGGACGTACTTAACCGTTGGATTTGTTCCTCTTTTCAACCCATGTCAGCACAAAACATTCCACATCTGGACCCCAGAGGTTCCTGAAAGCATTTTTGTGGTACCCCAGGAGAGCTTAATTGTACGTTGCTGATGTACAGAATGAGCTGTAAAAGGTACTGAACCAAAATTTGCTCACTGGGAGAAGTACCACGATTCAAGGAACAGAACATATGGACTCAACGGAGCTCCCTTGTACATGTTCCTGGGGCTTTGGAGTTTGTTGGCAGTGGAGGTTAATGCATGTGCTATGCTGCAAAAACTCAGTTTCCTTGTTGTTACTGAGCACAGGATTTGACAATAGCTTGGCCCCAACTGTTCAAAAGAGTTAACCAAGAACTTCAAACTGAAGGACGCAGAGACACCATTCACACAAGTGCCAAATCATAGAATCATAGAATGGCAAGGGTTGGAAGGGACCCCAAGGATCATAAAGCTCCAACCCCCCTGCCACAGGCAGGGCCACCAACCTCAGGCCTGGAGCTACACAAGGTTGCCCAGGGCCCCATCCAACCTGGCCTTGAACACTTCCAGGGATGGGGCATCCACCACCACTCTGGGCAGCCTGTTCTAGCCCCTCACCACTCTTTCTGTAAAAATCTTCCCCCTAATATCCAATCTAAACCTTCCCTCCTTTAGCTTTAATCCATCCCCCTTGTCCTGCCATTATCTGCCCTTTTAAAAAGCTGATTCCCCTCCTGTTTCTCTGCTCCCTTCAGGGACTGGAAGGCTGCAATGAGGTCCCCCCACAGCCTTCTCTTCTGCAGGCTGAACAAGCCCAGTTCCCTCAGCCTCTCCTTGTAGGGCAGGTGCTCCAGGTCTCTAATCATCTTTGTGGCTCCTCTGACCCCTCTCCAACAGTTCTACATCTTTCTTGTATTGGGGGCCCCAGCTCTGGACACAGTACTCCAGGTGGGGCCTCACGAGGGCAGAGTAGAGAGGGACAATCACCTCCCTGTCCCTGCTGCCACCCCTCTGCTGATGGAGCCCAGACATGGGCCAAAACAAGGGGAAAACACCAAGTCAACAAACGCAGTGGTTCTGCACATGTGGGCTTATGCTCTGGTGTAACCAGAAACTAAACACTCTGAAAACCTGAAATTTATGTGGATATATACACACGGATTTATAGGAACCTCCCTGCCTTGTATTTTTTTCTATAAATTTTTATATATAAGAAAAAAAGGTGTATAGAAATCATCCAGATGTCTTTCTTAAAGTGTTATTTTAGACGGCAGGCTTCTTTTTAAAAAGTACTGAGTTTTTAATATATTTCAGTTATTATATAAGCTGTATTTCTAGCAATTAGATGTACAACCCAAATCAAACCTGCCTCTCAGTATTTTACTGCTCCCTTACAACTGGAGACAAACAAGGTGGTGAGAGGGACCATGCTTTGCCCCATGCCAACGTGACAGCCTGTCTTTAGAAGGAAGAAAAAATACCCAAAACCATACTGTAGATACTATTGTCAGTGAAACCAACTGTGCTAGGAAAACAACAGAGAATTAAAACAAATGGAACCTATTTAAAAAAACACCCAACTGGTTACTCCTGTTACCTGAACTGCAGAAAGCTCTGTCTATAGTGCAAAGCTTCACAATTATTTCAACACTTAAAAGTATTAGTATCACGTAGAAGTAATTTATGAACAAGTTTTATTTATCTCAACTCCCTTTTGAATCCCTTGTTGGGAAGAAAGAGCCCATCAGAGGCCAATCACGTGGGGAGTTTCTAGATCTCAAGACTATTAAAAATCAGGCATGGTACAGATAGCCCAAACTTTGCAAAATCCAGCGGGCTCTACCATTGCATAACGTGAAGTGCCCTTCACACTGCGCACATACCATTTACTTCATCTTAATTATCAAACACGGCAATTGATAATTAAGTTATCTGGACGCAGTCCCACCAGGAACTGGAATTCAACATTGCATGAGGTGCAGCCCCTTGCTATGCCACAGCACAATCTTGACCTCTAGCGGTTGGAAAGCAGTAGTATCTTTGACGTTGACTACAACTGCTCTTACAAGGGATGTAATAGCTGAGCAAGAGGAGTACCAACCAAACTTATTAAAAAGATCTCTTATGGGATAAATCTCAACAATAGTGATTTTTATTTTTTTTCAGCAAAGCCACAGGAACTGTTATGTGTGAACACTGCCAAAGACAAATTTTGCTAGCAACGTCAGTACTCGAAGCAACTGGGGGAAAAGTGGTTTTTTTTGCATTAGAAATCTCAAACTTCAGAGGCACAACGCTATAGAAAGCCATTGCAACATCATATAAAGAGAATTAGGACTTCAAAAAAAGGGGAGTGAGCGTTTGCTCCTTCTGAAGCCCACACAACAAAGAAATTCGAGGCTCGATTCCACTCTCAGATACGCCCATTCATGACATAAGTTACTCAACTGAAGCGCAGTGAAGTTATAACAGTGAATCCACTGTAAATTACACCAAAAGCAAGCCCAGTGTACTCATTAAAATCTCTCAAATTTATGTAATCTTTCTTCCTCTGGAAAGGGAAGAAATCAAAGAATGGGAAAATGCAAAGTTTTGGATAAATCATTGTTCTTGAAATGGATCATTAAACAGGGCGTAGCAAGATCACAGCAGAAAAAACGGTCATGGGAGAGGAAAAATCTGGGCTAAAAAGCTTAAGGATGCTGTTGCTGGCTCTGAACTTCATTGCTGAAGCCCTAAGCATGTAACATTCAATATTTTAGGCTGAACACAGAATTAGTCTCAACAGAGGACCTTATAGGCTAGTTCTCAGAAGACAATTCTTCATCCCCCATCTCCTTTCAAACAAGAGGCTGCGATATTTTCCTTCAGTTTCGGCTTCTTTCACAAGAGGGGCACAGGAGTACATGGTTTAATCTATTGAACAGATGTCAATAGGGATACGATCCAAAACAATTAACAGGAAGACCTGATAAATACTGGTACTGAAAAAACCCCAAAGTCAAGAAAATCTATCCTAGAAAAAGGTTATCGCTCTAGGCCAAGGAGCTCAATATCCAAATTCAAACACTGCATTTTGCATACTTTTAATGCAAATAATATGTAGTTTATAGAGAAAGAAATTTTGACCTGAACTCCAGGTATCCACTAGGAAAAAATAAAATTTAAAATTTAAAAAAAGAGGGAAATAATTTATGTACCATCTCCCAGACATCATCAAAAAGCAGACAGAGAGATGCTCCCAATGGCACAAAAGGTTTTCAGTCCACCAAGAGCAATGTTTACCTTTAGGAATTTGGGAGGTAGAAGGGGAAAGTTCTAAATTAGATGAGAGGATTTTGACCTAAAAGATGGACAAATGGCCCCACAGTAACCCAGTCGAAGTTTATTCCCTTCCAGCACACTGGTGCACATCAAAACACGTAACCCCATCTCACACAGCCGCTGCTTGGTTGTACAATGGGCACAACCCATCATTAGCCAGCTGGAAGCCCTAGGAGTCGGTGTGATATGAGCAGAGCCCATAACCTAGGTGTTACGCTGAACGACGCAACATCCACGCCAGAAAAAACAGTAATTGCTTTTCCATTAACAGGAGGGCATTTCCCCTGCCCCCACTCTTGGCAGGAAACAATCTGGACTGAAGTGACCTATAAGTGAGAAATATCAAGTTTTCTTTAACTTCGGCAGGCTTGGGTGAAGTCACTGAGGTTTCAGTTTCACCTTGAGAGAAAGAGAGCTGGGGAGAGGCCCAGAGGAAGCAACTACAGAGAAATTTGGGCTTAACCGCCAAGGAACTCCCTGCTCCTACCCCCATCTCGTTACCCGCACCTTCCCAGGCCAGGGGTGCAGCAGAACAGCTCTGCAATGTATTTGACGTCGCACATAAAGGATGAAAAATGACCTGCAGAGCAGGCACATTTGGATTTTAATGTTCTGTTTCACATAAAGGCATCTGTAGGGAGCCCAATGAAGAGGCACACTTTAGAAACCACATCAAAGTGCAGGCGACACTCCAGCGTGCCCTCTGAAAACGGAGGGACCTGGGCCTACGGGGGAGGCGAAAAGCCCTCGAGGGACAAAAATCAAATAGAAAATCCCCTTACCTTTTGGTGTGGTTTACATGAAAGCAAGTGCATTTTTGTATTATTCTGTAAAATTGCCTCTATTATACAAGACTATCAATCTTTTGACTCTCTGTTTAATGTGACAATAAAAAAAGGGTAAGAAACCAAATGTCTGTTCGTAGCTAACGTTACATTTAGCCGTAACACACAAAGCGTTTGGTTCACGTAGCTGAAACTCCCTCCAAGAACAGTTACTTTCTTCATCCACGTGTCTGGCAGCCTCCTTGTAGCACAGGAACACCCTATGCTGCTCTGACATGGCAGAAACCCCAGTCTCCCTGACAGCAACGCTACTTCCAGGCTGGTTGATATGAGAAGCAAAGGCAGCTTTACACCTTCAGCTTTTGGTCTGTGACCTATGTTTGCTGTTGCAAGCTGACTGAGGTTGGCCATTGGGCAGTCTAGGAGACCTTCAACTCCACAACTGAGAAGTTGTTAGGTTTTTTTGGCTGAATGCAACCAGACAAACAGATCTCCTTTGCTGCTTTTCCTTGAGAAACAGAGCACTGAAGGAACAAGGGGAAAAAGCACTTTTACCTTTACTAAATGTTTTCTCTCCCCAGCCATCTGCGTCTTTTATCCCACCTGTGTGCCACCCCTCCAAGTGCTCAACCTTGCAGGACACAGCTGTAGGGGTTTTCCTTTCAAGACTGTCATAGAAGGGTCCTAACTACAAGTCCTCAACAGAAGTCCATCCTGACATGGATGCCACAAACTTGAGAACTGTGACTCCACAGCCACCACCCATTGCAACTCAACTGAGCAAACTTAACTAACCAAGCATGAAGACACAACTTTCTGCATGAGAAAATGGATGTATTGGCTTAAAACACTAGTAACAAGTTGTAGTTGAATTTTTCATAGTTCAGTTTTTCAAAGTAACTTGACTGCTTATGATCAAGCAAACGTGGTCCCAAACACACAACCCCAACCTGCGGAGGGAATGGCATGGAGTAGCAGAGCTCCAAGACCTGCCTACAGAAGCCATACCTACCATAAGGGAAAGTTGTTATACCACCTACACGGGGAACAAGCGCCTTTAAAACTCAAGTAGCTTTTTATAGGGTTTTTATAACTTTACTTTGTTTTTCACATTGGTTTGCCAATGTGTGAGCGTGTCTTACCTCCCGTCACCTCCACCCACCAGTGAACTGACAATATTTACTTTTTAAGAAGAATCTAATTAGCTCTTTCCTGATGAGACAGTAGATAAGGTACAGGGGAGAAAATAAAAAGGTTTGATGATTTAAAGGGAATGAAGTACTGCCGTGGTTAGCTTTGGTGGTTTTGATTAGTTACTGTGCATTTGCTGAGGCAATTGTTTTATAGACCCCTCTAATGGGCTGAGACACAGAACTTAAATACATTGTTTCCCAATATCCCTAGGAATGGGATAGATATTTCTCAAATAATATTCCCCAAAAAAAAGCACAGACTGGATACAGGGGAAGGAAAAAAAAAAGAAAGTTAATAAAAAATGACAGTAGGGCTGGCTTCCTGCCAAAGACCCATTTGAAAGTTATAAAATCCCCCTCCGATCAGATAAAAGCATGGATTATTATTGCAAGGTGTAAACTCAACACACTGACACAGCTTCTGGTTTGAGTTTTAACAAAATACCCGTCGCTTGTCAAGATGATAAGAGGTTTTTTTTCCTATCTCCTTTCTCAGTGTTAACTGGTTATCAGAGAAAACAATTTGTCAGAGGTTTGTCCGACAAAGTTCACCATCAGCACAGGAAATGGGGCCCAAGAATCTGATTTATTTTATTTTTTAAACTCTATTCCTGGTCATTTAAACAAATAAGCTCAGAAACGTAGCATTCAACAAGTTTGCTGTCCTCAACACTGTGCAGACTTCGCTTCAACCTCCCACTCCTTCTCCTTAAAAATGACTTATTCCTAGCCCACCAGTGCTAAAATGCAGCTCATGATAGTGGTATTGCCAAATATCAATTTTGCTCAAAGATAAATTTCTAGCATCAAGTGTGCATTGGGGAACATGCAATTCTCCCTTTGCTTTTGCCATCACACAGTGATTTATCCTCGTCTCCATACTCTTGCTCCTCTTCCTCACCCACAAGATGAGGTCAACATTATTTATATCCTTAGAGTAACTTGGTTAATTTAGCATTTTATACAAAATCCAATAAACGTCAGCTGTTCTTTGGGAGGCTCCTGCAGTACAGTACTTGGAGAAAGGAATGATCAAGACTCTCCGTTCCTCAGAGCTGTAAAAAGAAGTTTATCACATTAGCACTGATAAAAAGACTTAGGCAACCAAGTCCTCCAGGTCAGCTGTACAATAAATGACCAAAAGCCATTTTTTAAGAAGTCCTTTATTGAGCAAAGTGTTGATTTACACTTCTGTGTGATCTAGCCTCAAGAACAAGATAGCTGCAGGCAGGCATCAAAAGTAGCTCAGTTACGAGATTACAAAGTTTATTTATCACATTTACATGGAGTGAAGAAGCTGAAAATTAGATAAGTGGACTAAAAGCAGTAGGAGGACGGCTGTTCTACAGAGTATTTCAAACACATTAAAAGACAGTGGCCCTGACAACTCCACAGCTTGGGTCTCTGTTTAATCAGACCCAAGCACTTCACGAGCCAGGCTGAGATAAATAGTTTACTGCTTGCTGTTAAGCAATGGGATGAATATTCTTTGATTAACTTTTACCAACAATTTAAAATTCCTTTTAAAATGCTGAGCACCTTCATACAAAATCCCCTGCTATACGCAACACTATAAACCACGCTCTGATGTTGGGGTTTTTTTTCTAATGCTGCCTTTTCATACAACATTGAAGAGGCATCTCTCTCCCTGACGAGACTTAATTATGACTCAAAGCCCAAATGGAAACTCCCACACTTTGGTTTAACCTCTCGTTAGCCTAATTGCAACCGAACCAAACCCTGCCGAGTAAGAGAGGGAGCAGCAAGGTAATTGCAACCAAAACCAGTCACAGGTGAGAGGGTCCAATTCTCACCCTCCCCATCCCAGAATGACTCAGGCGCACACAACCATACAGGACCAAGCCTCAGCTTTAAGAACTCTCTCAGGCACCAGGGACTAGTAATTATTTTCTAAGCGAGGGTTTGTTTCAACACGTTCTCTGATGATCAGGGCATGACAGAGGTAAGAGGGTGGTTTTTTCACTGAAACTATTAAAAAGGAAAAATCCAGACCAAAGGCTTACTTTCACAGAGACTAATATCAGAAGAGGATGCAGATGGAAAGGGAGGGTCAAAGTAAAGGGACAGTCTCAGGCTTTGACTTTAACATACGCCATGTCCCACACCTGCCTTGGCCCAGTGCTTCCATTAAAGATAACCACAGCAAAGCATTAGGGAGCTTGCAGCAAGCAGCCAAGGCAATATCTCCTCCATCTGAGTGTGCTCAGCTCAAAGAGGTCTCCAGCCCCCAACATAGGAATATTCCCAGCTCAATAACTGAAGCCTGCATGCAGCTCCAGCAGCAAGCGACTGCATGCCAATCCTCACCTCTCTTCCAATCGACTTGGGCAACTCTCCAGCTGTTGTCCTAAACCTCTGACCTTGCCCAAGGAAGTTGCAACTATCACACCTATGGCAACTTAAGAGTAAAAAGAAGTTGTGGATTAGATCTCACAAAAGGTTGAAGGTGTGTTGGACTGTGAAGCTTTTCAGGGTTAGATCCATGGGTAGTTCTGGAAAAACAATTAGAGAGTGCTTACGACTGCTCCTTCAGCTTGGAGGTACCACTGCCCAAGGTCTGACACGCTACAGGGCCCTCACACACCCTCATAAACCACAGTAAGGCAAATGAAAAAATTTGCTTACACTGTTTCCAACGTTTCTCAGTGGTTTTACTCTTTTTCCCTTCCCACTGTCCAGGGGGTACAAGCTATTTAATGCTACTGGTATAACTAAGGACCATGCTGCTTAACAACCCCATCTCAAGAATTGCAACCAAGGATGGATTCCTCACTCATCCAGGCCAGCAAACAAGGATTATAGCTCATTGGTGCTTGAGTTTCTGCTCCACATTTATTTACCTTGACCACACTGACCCTCAAAAAGTTACACAGTGAAAAAAGAGCACTAACCCTTGTAGCCTGGCCTCACATTAAACCCTTGTATTTCATTCTCTGTGGGAGTTCCCAAACTGCTGTTTCACACACCCTCTCTTTGGGCCTTGTCAAGCATTTTGGCAATAGGTTTCCTTTCAAGATTCTGCTTTTGTTTCCATTTATCAGCCTGGTTTTGTTTTGTTTTTTTCTTCAAGATTCTGAGAAACCAGCAATGTTGAAAGCACCTATCTTAGATGGTCCCGATTATCCTGGAACACCCAAAGATTCATCTAAATTAAAGGATAAACCCCTGAGTGGTGAGTCCTGGACAAAACCTTTGGGTTTGCTCTTTTGCAGGGCAGCTTGTTAAATCTTTTCAATCAGGTCTGAGAAGATCTGCACAGCAGATACCCTTAGGATCTAACTTGCCATCCAGATCTGCAATCAGAAAGTATTCTCTACTGATAATCTGAGATAAAAGGTTCCACAGCTGGTCCTTGACTGCATCAAAGCAGCGGACAGCCTACCACCAACTCAAGCAATGGCACAGATCTTCCAGTCTTGTTCAATGAGTCTCAATCTGTTCTAAGACATTTTTGGCAACAGCTCAAAGAAATGCCATCCAAGGCAGCGGCACTGATGACTCATCTGTTCTGAGATGCACCCAAAGGCACTTTCACAGACTCTTAGGGGCACTGAACTCCATGTCCTGACAAATTAAGGGATCACACCAAGATGAGAGCTGGGTTAGATGGGGCAGAAGCATTAGGGACAGCAAATGAACAGCCTAACAGGACAAGCTTCATCACCAGAGACCTAAGAACATCTTCAAAGACTGCATGCTAAAGATGGGCTCATAAGTCATGTCTAGAAAGAACCTGCTGGACTAGGAGATGTCTTGAGAGCCCTACCATCCTGTTTTTATGACAGAGAAATGTCTTTCCAGGGGTGGGGCTAAAAGTGCGTACCCAAACTGCTGTGCACTTCGGTGGGCAGTGTTATAAGGACAACTTCAGGGCTATGTACCAAGATATCAAAGAGTTAATTAGCAAGATAGGAGAACAGTCACAGCAGTTAAAGGCTGAACCCCAAAATCTACAGAAACTCCTACTATCTAGTTCATATCTCTTGAGGAACACACAGAGCAGCAGCACCTCCACTTTCAGAAGATTTTTTTTAAAAGACTAAAAAAAAAAAGAACAGAGAAAGAGGGAGTGAGGCAGGGAGGGAGGGAGAGTGCATAAATCCTTCTTGGAACAAAGAATATTTCATTATATCTAGGAATAACCCCTACGGTTTTTTTGATGAGAAACCCACAAAGCAGATGCCAAGAGGGCTGAGCCATGGAAGACTAGATTTTCTTGTTAAGAACTAAATGGCTTTTCCAAGCATAATCGTGTTCTCCCTGATCCACGAGCTTTAGGATAGTAGCAGAAGAAAGCAGAACATTATTTTGTTATTTCTGGTTTTAATTAATCAGAGAATTAAATAGCCACTGTTTCTCCAAGTATGTTGACTATAAGGGGTATTTAATCTCCATATGAAAAGTTTCACTGAAAATGACTTTACAGAACAGCTTAAATTTCATTTGGCTTCCCTCATTTCACACAGATTTCCTCTGACACTGCAGAATATTCTGTTGATAAACAACTTTTTTCTAAGCAGTTGTTCACCAAAAATAATGATCTTTAAGGTCCCTTCCAACCCAAACCATTCTAAGCTTCTATGGTAAGACTGCTGGGTATGAGGCTTGTGGATTTAGAGAAGATATTACAGGAGAAAAGAATGGAATTACACATTCATCACACAGTATTGCACTCTAAACCCCACTTTCCAAACGCAAATGAGTTTTTGTGGTCTTTTTTTAACATAAAAATGAATTTAGTCAACATATTGCATAACTGTTCTCTACCACAGTATGTTCCCAAGAAGGTTTTTTTCCCCCACATCGATAAGTACTATTTTGCTTGCATCACAATGTTTTAGCACTGAAACTAGAAAGACTGTAAATGCACATATAAATCAAAACCTGATCTCATCGTGCTTCTATAAGTTGACATAACATTGATCCTTTAAAACATCAGAAGTTATTTCTGAATTAATTAAAATTATGCATTAAAAAAAAAAAAACCCTATCTCTTAAATTTTCAGAATTCACAACCAGAAAAATCAGGTAAGTCCCTCAATGTATTTACTGGGCGTGATCTGCCCTCTAAAGGCTAATAAGGAAACTGCAGAGAACTTTGCAGCTAGGAATAGAGACTCAAAACTGTTACGCATCCTATTTAATTTTTCCCTGCCCTTAACCCCACAATGTGTTGTTCAGTGTCTGTATTTGACCAACACCTACTTGAGCCAAAACCACGCAGTGACAATCCTAGCCTCGTTAAACTCAAAGAAAGCCCCTCCTGCTGCCCTGATGGAGCCAGGATCTTGCCCCTATAGGTACAGGTTTTTTCAGTGCTAAAAGAGATGAGTATCAGGCATAAATAACATTTGATCAGACACTAGTCTGAATCCCATCTATTTGAAGGTCCAATATAATTTTGCAAGTCACCGGTCAGGACAATGGCATCAATGCTGCAGTATGATCCCACCACTTTGCTAACAATTTACATAACATTTGGCTCAACCACTCCAGAAAAAAATCATCCTGTAAATGAGTCTTTGACCTCAATACGATTGATGTTTCCATCTTAAACAAGGAGTCAGACGCAGCTGGAAGACAGGAGGCCGTTAGTGCTGGCTTTCTACTCTTCGTTTCATAAGAAACAATATACACAAGGCCTTCCAATCCCCAGAGCCATCAGCTCTTCCAGACTGGCAGGCCTCAGTAACATCCCCTGTAGCACAACAGCTCCTCTCAGTCAAAACGTGCTCATCCCCAACATCCCAGCGAAAAAGCAGGAGATGGAAAAGCTCAGCGCCGTCACTCACTGGATCTGTATAGGCATCTTTTGTTCCCATTATGTACTACTTCATAACTTCTGCTTATAAATTCAGAAAGTATGATCTCACATAAAGTATTCACACAAATTAAGTGCATGTTTCATAGAACAAACGTTTTCATATTGCACGCAGTGCCTTTACACAGCAGTACTCACTACCAGGACAACACAGAGCAAAAGAAGAGCTATGGTAGGACCATGGTCACCTAGAAGTGATCATTGAAATACTGGCACAGAAATTTGCCAATCAAATACATTGCTGGCTTGGAAACCCATAATCTCACTTTGTGTGCAATCATTATAACAACCATACCACTTTTGTAAGGCCAGCAGTGGGTTTTTTGGATCTAGACATCTTCAAAGACACAAAGAACAACCGCATCTATCAGTACAGGCTGGGGGTGACCTGCTGGAGAAAAGCTCTGCGGAGAAGGACCTGGGGGTCCTGGTTGACGACAGGTTGGCCATGAGCCAGCAGTGTGCACTGGGGGCTGAGAGAGCCAAAGGGATCCTGGGGGGCATCAGGAGGAGTGTGGTCAGCAGGTCGAAGCAGGTGAGTATTGTGTCCAGTTCTGGGCTCCCTGGTATAAAAAGGACAGGGATCTCCTGGAGAGAGTCCAGAGAAGGGCTATGAAGATGATTAGGGGCCTGGAACATCTATCCTATGAGGAAAGGCTGAGAGAGCTGGGGCCGTCCCGCCTGGAGAAAAGAAGACTGAGGGGGGACCTAATCAATGTTTATAAATATCTTAAGTATGGGGTGCAGGGGGAATCGGCCAGCCCCTTTTCTGTGGTCTGTAGAGACAGGACAAGGGGCAATGGCTGCAAGTTGGAGCACAGGAAGTTCCACACCAACATGCAGGGGAACTTTTCCCCAGTGAGGGTGCCAGAGCCCTGGGACAGGCTGCCCAGGGGGTGTGGAGTCTCCTTCTCTGGAGAGATTCCAGCCCCGTCTGGACGCCGACCTGTGCAGTATGAGCTGGGGAGCTGCTTTGGCAGGAGGGTTGGACCCCATGAGCTCTCGACATCCCTTCCAACCCCTCCAACTCTGTGATTCTGTGATCTTTAGTTCTCCCTCTGAATTCCCTGAACAAGGATCCTAAATGGGAGCTGGTACATTAATACCCTAAATTGACATTGAAGGCGTTCACAAGTGTTACATACTTTCCAAACAGGTTGCTTTCATTGGGGTATCTTAGTAAGGATTAGAATAATCCCCTATTCTGGATTAAAAATTTTGGCCAAAGTACCTGCCAAAGAAGATGTGATGTATGACATTAGCCCATCTTGCCTGCAGACACAGTGCTGGAAAAGGATGTTCTGTTGAATTTCAGCTGAATTCACTGAAGTCATCATTGGGGTTTATAAATCACTGGGACTCTTTGGTGACAAACTTCCTTCAGAGCAACATGTGGTGCACAAGAGAGGAGCCCAACCTGGAGGCATTTTTTCAAAGCTCTAATTTAGCTTCTCACCCCCACCCCCCAAATACATTTTTTTAAAGAATATTCACGAAGAAAAAGAAAACACCCAGTTTCCAGGGCGTCATTTCTTACCCTCATAAAGCTCTTTATGATGGTTTAGATTTAAAGACTGAAATTTCAAACCATTTCACCACTGCCACACTTCCAACAGCATGGAAGTAATAGCAAAACATGACAATGAGAAAAAAGAAGAGAGAGAGGGAGGGAAGCACACATTAAAATTAGCTGGAATAGGCAACCACCATCTCCACACAAACAAGCTTCAATCCCTCAAGCACCAAACAACTCCCATAAGCTTCCATGAAGCTCTTTTGCACTTTAATCCCTTTTCGACCATTACAGTCAACTAATCCTTTTAATTCAATCAGTCTTCCCTAAAAACTTGTTCTCAAGAAAATGCTATGGAAAAGGATGTATAAAAAGGACAGGGATGTGCTAGAAGGAGTCCAGAGGAGGGTTACAAAGATGATTAAAGGCCTGGAACATCTCCCCTGTGAGGAAAGCCTGAGAGAGCTGGGACTGTTCAGCCTGGAGAAAAGAAGACTGAGGGGGGACCTAATCAATGTTTATAAATATCTTAAGCATGGGGTGCAGGGGGAATCAGCCAGCCCCTTTTCAGTGTCTGTGGAGCCAGGACAAGAGGCAATGGCTGCAAGTTGGAGCACAGGAAGTTCCACACCAACATGGGGAGGAACTTTTCCCCAGTGAGGGTGCCAGAGCCCTGGGACAGGCTGCCCAGGGGGTGTGGAGTCTCCTTCTCTGGAGAGATTCCAGCCCCGTCTGGACGCCGACCTGTGCAGTATGAGCTGGGGAGCTGCTTTGGCAGGGGGGTTGGACCCCATGAGCTCTGGAGGTCCCTTCCAACCCCTACGATTCTGTGATTCTGTGATGTCTAATACAACACACACAGCCAGTAATATGTCAGCATTTAGGTAGGGGTTTAATCCAAAGACACCAACGGGTCTCTCTGCAGGAACACGCTGTCACTATTTTATGAACGTGGTAAAGAAATCCTTGCTCAAAAAAACCAACCCAAAACCTTAAGTCTCGTGACAAAAAAACCCCAAACATTGAAGGGGACAGGATTTGCAGGACTGAAATGCTTCAGGAGTTTTTCCAGGGCATCAGAATCAGCAGAGCAAGAATAAGCACTGCTACCTACAAGCTCTTCTTCTGGCCACCAGATAAGGCAACCTTCTCACAACTGCCAGGCCTTGCTTGCCTACATTTAAAACTCACAGACTTCAAAATTACAATAACATTTTTTTAAAAGACCAAAATAAACAGCAGCTTGTACCAAAAGAAAAAAAAAAGGGTGGGGGGTGTTGCAATTAGAAAGTTAGCATTCCTCCAACTTCTCGTTAGTAAAAGTTTTATAACCTTCCAACATGTGGCACTCCAGCATAAAACCTGGCAGGAGGAAAAATGCCCTTGTCTACCTTTCATAAATATAGCAACATTTCAGCGTTGGCAGAGAAGGCCTGGTTCCTATTACTAGGCTTTTTCCATTTTAAATTTACTAGTTAATTTTATAGAAACAAATAAAGGGACCTGCATATTATAAATCTATTAAGGATAAAAAACATAACTCTGAAAAAAAAGAAACCCACAAGAAAAATCTCACACCTTCCCTCCAGCCCTTTCCAATTTTAATTTATATACCTTTTAAAAGAAAAAGTGCCTCTCAATTGAGCTGGGAGGTCTTCCCTTAGTCCCCAGCAACTGGTATACGTGTGGCATTGTTTTCATACCTCAGCAACACACAGCTTAATTGACTCATCACTCTCTCACAGGTAGAGTTCCACTGCTATCGATAAAAAGGGGGAAAAAACATTTGTTGGTAGATATTTTCATCCTGTTCCAATATGAGGTTGCTAAGGGAAGCTGAAAGACAAAATGGAATAGGGTTTCAACTGTTATGCCTCCATCTGGAGTTAACAGGGTTGCACCTGCTTTTCATAAGGTGTGAACGTGACCCCCAAAGTGCTCAAGCGAGGTACTGGTACAGCCTGGAACCAAGCTAATCGTAGGGAGGGATCTCCATCAGTTATAAGATTAGGAAGCAAAACAAAACTCCACATCACAAGGAACACATTAGATTAAGAAAAAGTCGCTAGAAGCCAACAGAACCAACCATGACTGTTTTCTTCCAGCATCAGTAAAATTTTGTGCTACTGAAAACCCAACTGAGTTTGCTGATCAACAGCTCCAACAGCAATAAGGAAGAGTCTGGACAACAAGCACCAGAGCAGCTAGGGAAGCAGGTTTAGCTGTGCTTCAGCTCATGGCTGACTTGTCTATTGCTCTCCTTTGGGGACTTCACAACCTCAGAAGCTGCTGGGAAACCTTCCTCACCACAGAGCCAATCTGGTCTGCACATGGGACCGAGTAACTCCACGGGACTGGCGGGGGTAGTAGAGGATGACAACGTGGCCATAGGGTTATTTATAGGAACATCTTTGAGAACAAGGGTTTGCATGGGGCAGAAGCGTGTCATCAATTCCAGCACTGGGGCATGGATCTAAATGCAAAAAAAAAAAAAAGGCATTGCCAGCACATGGTTTTCTTTCAAAACACTCCCTGGACCATGAGTTTTCAGTGTGGCTGTAACATCTGAGCCTACAACTGATTTCCAACTCAGATTTGCCTTTCCTTTCCTGATCCAGGATTTACATGCATTTTTACAAGACAGGACAGGGATATGCATTAATGTGCTACAATATCTGAGCTACATTTTCCAAAACCAGTAAACCAACAACTAAGCTACTGGTCAGAGCTTTGCGTGATGGGAAGGGAAACAAAGAACCTGAGCTCAAATTAATTTCAAAGTCATGTCTAGTCTTCTAATTTTCATTTCTTACTGGAAGAAAAGAGAACACTTCTCTTAGCTCCCTCATTTTGTTGCAGAGATTTTGTTCCCTTAAAACAGGGCAGCCTCTCATGTTCATCTCAGAACCACAAAACTGGATTTATTTTTTTTTTTAATGCAATCAGGACAGTTGAGCAAGAAAAATGATGGGAGACAGAACTGAGGGCAACCCTCCCAAAGCCCAGAAAGAAACCTTTTTGCCTTCCTCACCCACATGCAACAGCACTGGACATGAGTATGATGCCCAGAGGTCCCAAGGGTGGATGCAAAGGAAAAAAAATCACACCTCAAAAGAACTTTTCTTTTTCTACTACTGCAGTGACTGGCAAAGCCCACATTAGAACTGCCCCAAAGATTTACTCCTGCAAATAATCAGAAAATCTTCAAGAATCTGGAACCTGCTCATCCTCCAAATAAATTCCAAACTGCCTTTTTTTCCCTTTCCAAGTCAAGTGGAAACTCTCCCAAATAGTGTTGTTCTTAAAACACTTTGGAGGTACTTCAATAGAAATCACTGAAGAAATATTAACTAAAGTTTCATCCTGAAGCCTTGCACGCCACTTAAAGGCCAGATCCATGGCTGCATTCAAGTCTTGTTCTTTTTGCTGAATTACTTCTCATTTAAGGCGATGGACATTTGGGTGCTTCAGAAGTTATCTTAGAAACCTCAACAGCTCTGCCAGTCTTATGCTACAGAGTTCATACAAAACTCTTCCCTCTTATTTTAACTACCCAGTGAGCTGAATCACAGATTCTCTGCAATCACAGAAGAACACTGAGGAAAAATAAAGTAAAATTTGCCTCTCCCTGCATAATGCATCACTACCAAATATAAACCTTAAGAGCTCACAGAGCTTGATTTTCAGCCCCTGAAGCAGGCTTGCAAGTCCAACTCTAATGAAAAAAAACCTACATCTGAGCCCAGCTGCAATGTGAGACACTAAAAAACAGCAAAAATATGCTACTAATTTCTTGCTTAGTATAAGCACACTCCAAAGATTCGCATTGACTTTGTAGAACTACTGCAATTAGTTATAAATGATTAAGTGAAAGACTCAAACTCTGTCCAAGTCAAAGGATGCACACACTGACTTCAGTTACTGCTCTGCTAATTGAAGGACTCCTCAACCCAAAGTTAACTTAGCGTGCAGCTAGTAAAAAGTCTGATTCTTTTCCTTTTTCCAGCAAGGTTTTAAAAACACATTATAAAAGTTAGCATCACGCTACAGAAATACGCCCAGAAAGACTGGGGTGACTTCTTCACTGATTCTTTTTTCATTAAGTTGAACCATAGACCTTGAGTAGCCTTTTGCATACACTTAACTTAAGAAGAAAGCACCTTACACACAAAATACAGATTTTCCAAGTTCACATTGGAAACTAGGCTCAGGCTCTCATCTTGCCTCCCAGGAACAAAAGAGCAAGGAATGGTAAAGAGATGTTCTGTTCAGTCCTCCTTAGGAGAATGGAAAAAGATGAAGGGAAGTGTAACGTGTATAATTCTGTCGAAGACTTCAAGCACTTCATGTTTCAGGGGTCAAAAAAAGTCTTATTTACAGGAACCACAACGGAAATTATCAGGTTAGATCTGCCAGAGTTCAGAGATCAGTTCTTACCCTGTAACAACCTTGAGGCTTCCAGAGGTGACTTCAAGGTCTCTGGACCCTCCTTTTTCATCTTCTACACCACCTCCTAGTAAAGTGAGCCAAACACCCTCCCTTGGGTGCTAGGGAACTGATCATACCTGCCAGAAGGCTTTGCATCCCTGGAGATACTTGCCATCCCATCTCAAATCCACACCAGGTACCTGCATGACAGCTACCTCAGTTCTAAGACGCTTCCAACCAAAATGGAAAGTTACTCAAATTAATGACCTGAGTGATAGTCCTGAGAGCCCTGAATTACTTTCAGACATTTTTCTTGACATCAACTTGATGATTTACAGAACCACAAGGCTGCACTACTGAAATAAGAGTACAGCCTTGCATTACAGGAAAAATAAATAAAGAGTTTGCAGCCTAAGAGGTGGCTATGAATGTATTAGTGAGTATTCACTCCAGCAACGGAAAGGGAAGCAGGGATTTGCTTTCCCATCAGGGCAGAGGACTAATGCAAAGCAGTAAATCATTAAGCCTGAAGAGAGACAGACTTGTCTCTTGGATTAGCGATTTTTTATTACAAGTGAAAAACTTCTGAAGCCTCAGATGAGGAAGTCTTAAGACTTTCACAGTTCAGGATGAAATGTTAGAATGAAATACGGAAAAAAGAATTCAAAATCAGCCTTGTCTTGTCAGTAGTCAGGACATTTCTAGGCTGTTACCCACAGAGAGAAGAATGCAAAACGTGAACATTTCTTCAGCTGGTGGGACAAGAGGGAGAAAGAGAAGAAACAATCCTCTAACTGGATTCTACATTCTTTCTATGGCTAAAAATGTCCCAGCCAATACTCAATAGCACGGGATTTTCCCTCACCCTGGTATTATCTTAAAGGCATGAGGCAATCAAATCTGCTAACCTTTCTATTTTTACCATGCTCAAGAATACCTTGCTTTCACAGACTCACAGAACGGTTAGGGTTGGAAGGGTGATTTTTTGCACCAGTTTATTCCTTAGAGACAGGCAGACATTAGAAAAAGAAAAGCTTTCTCAAAACTTTAACATAGAAACCTTTACTTAAAATATCTCAAAGAAAGCTCTTCTTCCAACACTTATTTTCAGTGTTTAGGGCAGTCACACATAATTTGTTTTGAAAATGATTTCACATACCAGAATTCAGAGATCTACCCTTGTAAGGAGAGGTTTGCAGCTCGTCCTCATTGCAGGAAGATCACGCTATTTTGTTGAGCCAAGAGGAGAAACACCCTGCATGTAGGATGACAGACACCAACAAAAAGTTCCTGCAGCTCGCTAACCTGAAAAAATACTACTGGCTAATTAATTTACAAATGGAAAAGCCAAATGATTCCAAAGACAAAAGTCAAACTTTTGACTGAACCAAGTAAAGTTTTTTTAAAAGTCTAAAGCAATTTCTTAGTGCTTTGCACACACAAGTTTAAATGCAAATGGCCACGTGCATTAACAAGACTGATGAAAGTAACCCAACACACAAACCATGAGACACAGGATCAGCCCACCTAGCAGGTGACCCAACTGCATAGCCTCACCTTATGCTGTTGGAAGACCAAAACTAGAACTAGACCTGAGAATTTGATAATTAGGCCATGTATGTTACCTCATCCAAACTTCTTAATGTCCTTCAGCCATTTAGCAGCATTGGTCTTGGCTGGGCTTGATCAGTTGTGCAAAAACGTGACTCCTGGGACATGGGGATGGGATGAAACACCACCTAATTCAATAGGGGATTAAACTCTTGTAACAAATTGGATAGATAAAAAGGGACTGTGCGGGAGTCTGTCCCCTCACTGATCCCAAGTGATGTGGAAGGTTTTCTTCCAAGCAGATGTGTCAGACACCAGGCAGGATTTCTGCCTCTTGATTGCAGCTCCTGCACTGCCCAGCCTGGAGTCAGCAATCACCTCCTGCCAGCCAAGAACCAGAGTAAAACAAGGTTTTAAAAATAACCTTGAGAGATGCTGCAACGCAACATGCAAAAAGGAAGTTGGCTGCTCTCCTAATTGGGGGAAGGAAATTTCTATTCCAGCATGCTAAATGTGAAACAGAAGGAAAACCGAGAGCCCTCGCGCTTATGAGGTGCTACTGTGGGAAGTTATCAATAAATTCTCCTCAAGGGTAAAGGCAACAGCCCAATTTAAAGCAACTTTCACTGACCAGGGCTACTGCCTGGTCTAAGACACAAAACTGCACTACTCAAAAGAGATAGGCTGCAAACAACTGGAAATTTTAAGTGGTGCTAAGTGAACCCACACATCACACGTCAACAGGCTGGTTCCAGTAGATCACAGAGAAAGCCTGGAATGATAACTAGTTCAGGAAGACAAATGGACCACCAACGTAAGCACTGCTTTCTACAAGGAAAGAAAAGGCAGGAGTCTTCATAAGGAGGGACAGGCAGGCTGAGCTGAGGAACTGATGCAAGGTCTGTGAATGCAACATCAGAATTTTGTACTGAAAGATGAAAAATACTGGGAAAGACCTAAGCAACACTAAGCAGTGAATGCCAGAAGAAAGAGCGCAATAGGGACTCATCCATAACCCCAGAGCAACAGCAGTCTCCCTCAGGAGGAATACTCAAACATCATCCGTTTATTCCAGGACTTCAGGAGCCCCATAGAAAGATGGTCAACTTAACGACTGAGGAGATACTGCAGTTTTATGCTCCGGAAAAGATGGCTTTGTGAGTATTTGGGAAAAGTACTTATTTATGAAGATACAGTGGTCAGCACGGCCTGATCCTCTCTGCAGTGAAATTTCAAGGCTGATATTGACCCCACTATGGGCAAAGTGGAACACAGGTCTGATGGGATACTAGGACTTCACAGGGCAGTGTCCTCTGTTAAACACAAGCTGTGAGAGACTTTGGTAAACAAGTTCTGTGGATCTGTATTAAGAACAGATCTTGAAGCAGGAGAAGGAACATAGTTGGGGCATTATATCTGGTCCATGACCAAAACCATTCCCATGCCCCAAGCCAGCCCCTCATGGGATGACCGATGAAGCAACTCTCCACAATTTGCTTCTTCCATAAAGAAAGACTTTTTTTCCCCACAATCCTAAGGCCACCCTATCTGGGACCAATATGCTTTCTCAATAGCAATACAAAACTCTTCTCATCCCTCCCTCCAGAAAAGGTGGCAACTGCCATACAAAACAACCAGTCTTACCAACTAAAGGATCCTAGTACCCACGTCTTGAGATGGACCCTCCAGCTCCATGACAAAGCTATAGAAAACAAGTGACTACAGACACTAACCCCAGATACAGACAAGCTGTGGCTCACATATTAGCTTTGTAGGTCTTCTGGAAAAAGTTACCATAGATAAAACAATATTTCCATCTTCTGATTTAAAAGGGACTTCTGGGCTATGTCTGTCTTAGAAGCCAATATAAATTTGCATTTATCCCTGGAGGCTCTTAGTACCAATGGGTTCCCATCAGGCTTTAACAATGCTACTGCCTTTTTCATGAAACAATGACAAATTCTAGTTCTCTTGATGGATGCTTATCCTCTACAGAAGTCAATAGCAAAAATGTGAAATGGATACTGAGCATTATGATGCTCTTACAAAATTGTTTAGCTTCCTCAGCAAAGCATGATTAAGAACTCAGCAACAAGTAATGAAGATGTGTTGAAAGAGATACCAATCTTGACAGAAAAGGCATCTCAGGTTCCTCCCAAGCCCTTTTAGCAAAATGAATCTCTGTTCTCTGAAGGGCTTTCGGCAGAGATTTCATTCCTAGCTTTGTCAAGATCACCCACTCTAAAGGCTTTAAAGGAAAAACAATAAAAGGAAAGGGGAAGAAGTTAAGGCAGTTCAGAGTCTAACAAGTCACCCAACTATTGCTCACGCAAACTTCAGAAAACCATTCATCTTCTGAATGGACCCACCAAGAAAGGCATTTCAGTGGCTGTGACACAACAGCCATCTTTGTGGGAGGTCCAGTGAAAACTCTCAGTGCCAGAACTTACAGAGCTGGGAGGAAGATAACACTGCTTAGCAGGATCGCCCAAGAAAAGCAATTGTCTTTGGAACAGAAAGGACAAGGGCAAAATTCCTTCCACCCATTTACAGCCAGAGGCAACTTAGCCTGGTGCTACTTCAATG
Source organism: Laterallus jamaicensis coturniculus (assembly GCA_022605575.1). Taxonomy (NCBI): domain Eukaryota; kingdom Metazoa; phylum Chordata; class Aves; order Gruiformes; family Rallidae; genus Laterallus; species Laterallus jamaicensis. The sequence goes on along the minus strand of JAKCOX010000090.1, from coordinate 1,943,665 downwards.
CTTAAGGTCCTCTACCTAGCTCAGGAGGTAGGAAAATTCCAGGAAGACCTACTGGCCACTAGCAAGACTGGGTGTTGTGAGGTATGGGAAGTTATGCATAGTGTATTCAAACCAACCCAAGAAACTTCCTATCAGAAACTTCCTATCTTCTTATCAGCAGAAAACCAAAATGGATTATGCTGGACCCTCACCCATTCACAGGGATGTTAAGTATTTGTTGATACTTGCAGACACTAAGTAGATTAAAGGCATCATTCTTAAGCAAGAAGCCCTAACCACAAGTTGACATATGTTGTATCCAGCTGAGGACTCGGACCAAGAATTCCACTTTGTTGTTCATGTCCCTCAAGAAACCTGAAAAGGCGTTAACATCAAGCAGAAATTTCACATCCTGATCTGCACGTATTGCATCTGCTGCACACTGCTGCTGAATGTCCAGGAGGCCCATGGAAAACCAGACATTTTATATCGCTTTCAAACAAGTCCTGCAGCAGGAATTACCCTGGAACACATGAAAAGCAAAATCATTATGTGGATTTATCTCATCAGCACTCATGGTTTTGATTAATCACCGCAAGCACAACAGGCTTCGAGCAACATGGAAACTACTTCAGCAAATTCACTTTCCCTCTTTTCCTTGCCCTTTGAAGGCAAGATGCAAGAAGGCAATTTTTTTTATGGTGAAGATACCAAACTCCAGCGCTGGGCACCACTAGCTCCATGAATTCCTTGGTCTTGGGCACACTCCACTTTGCTAAGCCAAAACCCAGAAGCAGAGCAACTGTTTGCTTGATTACACAGGATGATTTGAACCCTGTGAAACACATATGTGACAGAAGCTTTGCACCCAAAAGCACAACCATTATCAGGCATTGCCAAGGCATTCAGTGCACAGAGATAAGGAAAAATAACAAATCCACAAGCTCAGCTGCTATCTTTAAAAGACCCCTGTCAAGCAAGTCCTCCTATTCAACCTCTACATCACATACATCTGGTAGAAGCTGGACAACTAACTGTCCAAGCTGGCTGCTCCAGGGGTTTGATCAGTTCAAATAGGTTTCCTGGCTCAGACCCTGAGCTGAGAAGATGCAGCAATGACCAGTAGGGAAGGTTAAAGCAGAGCAAAAATGAGTAAACTCCCAATTTCTTCTTCTCACCCCATTTTCCTTTCCAGCAGGAAGAGGTTCCCCATCACTATGACTTTTTCTTCCAGCACCTGGTTCTTCCTAGAAATGTGTATTTCCATCAGATACTTGGCATTTTACAAAAGCAGTGCCAGAACATCTCAGAATACTCTTCAACTTCCAGCTTGCAATAAAAAAAACCTTAACCCTAAATATTTTACAAAGATATCTTTTACGTGTTCTGTATAAAGCAGATGTGACAACTTTTGATGCAAAACTTGGGTTTGCCATTGTTTGGTTGTGAGTTGTTCAAGGTTTTTTTTAATGACAGCAAGTAAATCTTGTACCAGGTAACAAGGAAACAATAAAACTCTGAGTAAGGTCTAAAAACGACAATACCAAAGACTGACGCTGGGTAGAAACCGTGCCTTAGTGCCTAGAAGCCTGGCATTTCTGTGCCTCACAGTTACTATGCAGAGTTTTCAACATCTCCATAGGCACACAGTTCTCCATTTATATAAAACAAATGTATAAACACCCTGAAAGAGTCTTTGAGAAGAGCTGGTACCAAAGAAAGAAGTTCTCACGATAAGCCAAATGGCAGAAATCATCGGACACTGCTACAGAAGTACTCTTACGTTCAAACATGCAGTAGGTTTGAATTATATTGCAATAAAGAGCTATATACATGGGCATTTTTTCTAATTTACTAGATCACTTCTTTAAATTGTAAGCCAAGCTGTGTTTTGAAGAAAAACACTTTTAAAAAAAATAAAAATATATAATTAAAAATAGAAACAGCGCTGCAGCAAACATTTGGAAAATTTTCTGAGTCGATTGTTTATTGGGACTCCAACTGATTTTAATGAAAAATATGGTTATGATTTTAAAAAAACCCAGCACTTTTATGTTTTGCATAAGGAAATTCCCTACAATGCAACCTCCAGGGCACTTTTTAAAGAAAAAAAAAAAAATCTCAAATGGTCGCAGGGCACCCTGGCCAAAAGCCCTCCTCAAAAACCAAAAGATGTGGGTTGCAAACTATTTCAAGTATCCACAACAAGTGAAACTGGATGTAGAAAAGTATGTTCTCAACATTTACTTCTGTTTATGGTGAAACTGGAACCAGATGACCCCTAACAACATATTGTGTGAACGGGTAATTAACCAGCTGCAGATGGAGCCCAACTGCTGATCATTTACATTCGTAGTGCTGATCATTTCCATCCAGCTCAAGAAAAAGGTCAGCTGGGGGGTAATCCGGGATGGTCCCTCCCATCAGAGCCTCCAAATGCATCCCCAATGCTGCAGAATTGGCCAGCCGAAGAATTATCCACAGAGTACAGCTCTGGGCAGAGATGCCGGCCCTGTGCAGGACATCTCATCGGCTCCCAGCACAGGACATGTCACTGGGGCTGTGCTGGTGGAAGACAGGTTCAGGTCCTTCTCCCATGTGTGGGTGTTGCATGCTGGGTCTCTCATAGGGTTTCCTCGCCTCATGTTCAATGTTGCAGCCTTCTCCTGCTCGCTCCACCACAGACGTTATCCCAGTATGGTTTCATGTTGCTGTGAAGGTAACAGAAAGGATCTCCAAGCAACCCTAACTGAACTTGGACCAGCCTGAATTTACATTGCTTGATCTTCTATAATAACTTGGGCTTTCTTCCATTTTTCCAGTTCAGTCACACGAAATTTCCACCTTCTCAATACAGGCAGTCCTTCCTTCACCCTCTTTGCAGATCACACACAAAGCAACACCATTTCCTCCTGTCTCACCTGGGAATTCACCTCCAAAGCTGATGTGAAGGCTGCATTTATCTTATTAAATCACTCCCGAGCTAAGGTGGCACTAACCTTTGGGATGTTACACACCACACACTAAGTTCAGCAGGAGCTGAGGTTGTTCAGACATCAAAGGGCTGAAAGAAGATGCCCCATCACTACAGAAACACTGTCCACTAAATGCCAATAAATCCCTAAAACAGTATCCCCTGTGCTAGTGCTCACTTGGAAAGAGTTTTTAACCAACAGCCATGTTTTATCCCACTTTTTTGATATTTAAAATGCAAAGCACCATGACGAGATCACAGTTCTATATGCACTCAAACCCCATCTAAATTAGGAATAAAACAGCACAACCAATAGTACACTCATACACATATGTATACATGCACACATAAATATGCACACGCTTTTAAAAAGGGCCAGTTTCATCAAGCTGAAAACAATTATCAGCCAAATCAGTTGGGAAAAAGAATGTAATCAGAAAAATATGAAGACTAATTGAAAATTGTTTAAGAACATTTTAACTAGATGCTCCAAAAGCCACAATCCCACAACTGAAAAAGGCAGCCATGCTAGTTAAAAGGCAACCTGGCTCAGACGGAAGTTAGGGAGGCTATAAAGGCAGGGGGGGAAATAAGTGGGGGGAGGAACATGACAAATGAAATAAAGAGAAAAGCTCATGCTGAAAAACAAAGATCTGGTATTAGGATGTGTAGAGAGCTGACATGGGAAGCTAGAGGAATCAGGGATATTAATGGCTGGTTCGGTTTATCAGTGATTTATTTTTTATTTAAAGCACATTAAGGGTAAAAGAGTCCAAGGGATTGTTCCTCTAGTGAAAGGAAGAGATTTTTCCTGTGGAAATGTACAATTGGATTGCACTGCTAAGGGAAGGTCATCATACCACAGCTGTGCAAAAGCCTCCTCTTGCACTGCTGCACAGTGAAACGGCAGGCAGGGTAGAGAACCATTTCCAGTTCAATAGAAAGCACAATTCAGATGTGCAAGCATGGAAATAATGTCAAAACTTCTCCTGAGATATTGGATTTAGTTCTGGTGTTTGAAATTCAAGAAGGTTGGTGAAAAACCGCTCTGGTTTCATACCCCAGCAGATGATCCGACTGGAAAAAGTAGGAGGTTTTTCCATTGGGAAGCAGAACTTGACCAATTTCTTCCACTGCAGCGAAGGTTAGTGAGCTGTAAGTACTCAGCCAGGAAACTCAGGTTTGCAGTTTAGTGCCTCAAAGTCAATCTGAATACTTCCAAGAAAGCCAAAGGTAGACTAGAAATTAGGTCTGTGTTATTATCAAAGAGAGTGATTAAGGGAATAGATACATCAAGTGCAAAGTACCTTAATACTTGGAGAGAGCAGAAGACTGAAGAATATCTTGGCAATTATTTTCCACTGATTGTATCTGCAGTCCTTTAGGAAATGAAGGGAACAAACATTAAAAAAAAAAGAGGAAATAACAACAAAGCACAGAAGACAGAGAGCAGACAGGCAACAAATAGTCTGTAATGAGTCGAAGTAAACAGTACAGAAACCTGTCAGTGACACTGGATTAAGGTATCTGCACAAATGAAGACAACAAATTTTAAGGGAAATAAAATGCACAACTAATATAACTGAAAGGACTAGTCAAGGGACATATTTGGGAAAGACCAAAAAGGTTGGGAGTGGACAGAAAGGTGGGAGGCACCAAAGCAGTGAAAGCAGCATAAGCTGAAGGAGCTGCAGTCATCAGAGATGAGAGCAGAGCACAACCCAAGTGTCCAGGAAACAGCTACTGGAGAGCTATGACAGCTGAAGGGTTAGAAGAGACAGAACGAACTGCCCAGCCCTACAAGGACCATGGAAATCCATTAGCACCTACCCTCAAATTACCAAAACCACAGGCCACCAGAATGGGATCAGCACAGCGCATGGACCCAAAGGGAGATGGAGCATGGAGGGAATTTCTCTTAAGAGCTGTGTTAGCTAAAACTTTAAAACATTCAACTACAACTCCAGAAATGCCAGACTTTCAAAGCCTGTGGGGTGAGAAAATCAACAGCATTGGTCCTTGAGTTTTTTCACCACCTTTAACAAATATATCTGGAGATGACTCAGCACCCCCTGTGAATTGTATGGGTTTGGTCTGTTGGCCTTTCAGATTTCGTAAATGTTTAAATGTAAATAGTAATGTTCTTGCTTAAAATTAACTTTCTGTATAGGAAAAAAAAACCTGTTGTCCTTTAAGCAAACTGTTGTCCTTTATGTTCCCCAAACACCTTTGGACTGAGAACAAGCAGACAACCCTTAAGCCTGGAATTTCTTGGTTTGGGGTGAAAAAAATATATATTAACAAAGAGTGAACATTCAGAGAGGGACAGCAAGACCATGTCTCATCCTTAATGGTACCATGTGATACCTGCTACCAGGCAATGGTAATAATAAGAATAAACATATGCCAGAAACAAGCAAAGGAACGCTTTCCTGGGAAGCCAAACCGTGGCATGTACAGTGCTGCCCTTTCCCCCCCCAGGTCAGTCCTTCTCCATGAGTCAGAACTCAATTCATTTTCCCGTAACACAGCAAGTTGAACAATCCAAGAATTTTCAAGTTTCATCAAAATCCATAAACACATTTTATTCTATCCAGAAGAACATTGAACTTGGCGGGACAGAGTACCACAGCGGTGGCCCCAAGTCAAGAAAAATCCACTTTTGAAGAGTCAAAACATCTCCCAGGAGTTAAATGAAGCAGGTCTGGAAAATGGGCATCTACTCTAAATACAAATATTCTCCTTTGTCATAAACAAAACAGCATTAAAAAGGTCATAATTATTCCATATTTACATTAACAGCATGCTAAAAACACACCATCCTATTAGGTGAGAGAAGTTATCTGTATCAGACAAATTGGTAAACTGAGGCACGCGTGGGTCAGTAAGAGTTGTTCAAGGCCACACAATGAGCACTATCAGTCAAAATCACAACACCCAAATCCTTGGCTGCCACAGCTGTGCTCAACTTACTTTTTCTTTAAACTCTTTTATTCTTTTCTTTTTTTGGTTTTCTCTTTTAATTTGGTCTTCGCCACAAGAAAATAAAACATGAAGAATGAACCTGTTACTCCTATAGGCATACAATTTTAAGAGATCACAGTCGTCAGGTAGTCCAACACCTGGAACAATAGAGACGAGGAGTCATCCACTAATTAGCACCAACGTCAAGGTCAGTCGCTGTGGCTGAACTAGAACATAAAGCTTTTAGAAAAAAGCAGGTCACACTGATTTTAAAGGTTCTCCAGGGATGATGCAATGTCCACCACAGATCTTGATGGATTGTTCCAGTATTTGACTACTTCCAATCCTAAGTCTTTTACCCAGCTTTGAGCTTTATCATTTTACATTAGAGCAGTAACTACTATTAGCATTTCCTAACAGACATCCAGAGATGTAGAGGTGGCAATCCTCTTCTTTTAATAAGATACTAAGTTCCTGTTTCCTAACCCTTATCCTGATGAAGGTTCAAACTGTCACATCTTTGTAGAACAAGCCATACAGTGGAAAGTCATGAATACCTCTAGCAATATTAGGACCACCTCTATATAAAACCTCAGCGCTCCACAAAGGCAAGTACTGTGTTACATAAAGTAATGCTTTTCAGGTGAAATAAAGCTTAACGCTTGCCACAAGCATGGTCAGTAATTCCCATGGTGTGGCTCGCTTGCCATTTTTGCCTGAACTGTACTATTCCATGTCCTGCAAGGCATTTTTATTTAGAAGATAACACTCCAAGCAGAGGCATTCTCTTAATTTTTCAGAGGAAAAAAACCTACGTCACTCCATTCCCCTAAGAATTTTGGCCATGATCAAGTTCATTCCTTTAGGATACCCTAAGGTTCACTGGAACTGATTTTACATTAAAGTTTTTTCTTTACTCCATCCTACCCAGACACCCTACATATGCAGGAACTTCTCCAAAAGACCCTTAGTAGTATTTCTTAGTAGCAAACTTCCACCCTTTCCACAGCATATCTGTAAAACCAGTCTACTGTGCCCTTTTGCAGCTCACATCAACTTGTCTGCCACATTCTTCAAAGCTACAGGGATAACCAAACCTGGCTGAAAATTGCTCTCCATCAGTCATTCTATCAAAAGCAAGACATTTAAGAGCTATACATGACCAGAAGATAACAGATAGATTACCAATCTGCAGAAGGTGTTCTTTCTTACAGTAAAATGAGCAGCAGATTAGCCATCACAACAAACCATTTTAAAAGGGGAAAATGAGCTGAACATGAACTAAGCAATCCTGTAGTTTTATAGAGAAGATGAAGCAAAAACAAACACCACCAAGTCTAAACCCAAAAGGAGACAACACATGAAGATCTTACTGAGTGTCAAGAGACTCCAGATCAGTATGGCTATGGGAACTGGACAAGGCTGTATCCATCATTAAAGAATAACCATAAAATATAATTGCACCCAACCAATAGCCTTTGAAAAAGTGCTCACAGTTTTCAGACAGTTCAGTATCTTGTGGGAAGAATGCACATCAGGTGAATAAGAAATCAATTTTTATTTTCCCTGCTCACTTTCCTTCTTTCCATATCTCCAAGTTAGGAGACAGCCCCAAATCACACACCTCTGCTTCACAATAAGTCTGGATGATTTTTCCCAGGCATGTGTGGGATCAAACATCACCAACCACATCCACGCTCCCATATAGCTGCACGATACAGACAAGAGACCCCATCAAAACTCACCAAAAGTGAAGCTTCCAACTCAATTCTACCACTAATCCTGCTGCATGATTTTCAGGAGCTACCACCCAGCATTCAGCAGCCTGACCTGAAGTTCACTTTTGGTCAGCACTTCTGATAAACAAGACTTTCCAACCGGTTTTCACTGAGGTTTCCAGCTAAACTGTAATTTTCCACATCTTCAAAGAAACTAACCCTTCTTTGCATCCTGGATGGCCTTCAAAGTTTTTATTCAATTTTATTTCTACACTCTCTTACATTACTCCTCCTCCCAAGGTGAAAGGGGATTGTTTTTCTACCACGATTTTTAGTAATAAGCTGCAGCTAAAAAGTAACTTAAAAGTTACTACCTATGATTAAAAAAAGAGGACAAGGAGAAGGGGAAGAAGAAAACTGGTTAGACAAAGTCAAGAATTCCTAACTCAGTCCTAATCACAGAACCAGAGAATATTAGGAGTTGGAAGGTATCTCAAAAGATCTAGTCCAACTCCCTTGACAGAGCAGGATCACCCAGACTAAATCACACAGGGAGTAATATTGGTTGTAGGAGTAAAACAAATATCTAGAAATCAAGTAGACCATAATGTCTAATCAGAACAGTGCAGGAATGTATTTCAAATAAGATTGTTGGGGTTGCTGGGTTTTGGTTGGGTTTTCTTTAAGGGTGCCTTAAGAGAGAGCTGAAGTGCTGAATGCTGAACTCAGACCGGCGGCACTCAGACTGCATCTGAGGAAATATTCCTAGCAGCAAACAAAGCAGAAAAACCCTCCTACACACAGTGAAATGAAGAGAGAGGAAAGATGAAGAGTCACAAGACACAAGGAGCACCTGCCAGACTAGACTTCTGATTTGCAACTGCAGATATTAATGACATGCAATTAATAAAATCAAAAACAGAACTTTACCCCTTAAAAGAATCAGATATTCATCTGAAATAAACCCTATTGTCAGATCAGGGTTGAGTTTTTTTAATTCCTGGTGCTCTTCCAAGGTACCAGATATATCAAGTATTGGTGACAATCCCAAACTCTTTTTCCCAAGTCCATTGAAAAAAAAATTGCCACATCTCCCCTGCTTGCTACTGGGATATGCAGGACCCTGGGCCACCACCTATATTAGATGTTTCTAAACACAGTCAAACATCACTTTTTTTCTCAAGCACTTTACAGTTGTCTTATGGAAGCAATAAACAGACACAGTGTCACACGCTGAACAAAGCACGTCGCTATTTACTGTGGCTTACTAGAACTAAAGAAAAAGCAACAAGACTAAAGGTCCAGAAGGACTTTTTGAGTCATGTCCAGTTAAGGCAGCTACCACACACCCACCCCTTTTGCACGTGCCAGCAGCCTCCATACAGGAAAACGCTTACTCTGCAATTTCTCTCTTCCAGCCAAGAAGGGAGAGTCGTTTTGCTGAAGGCCACATAATAGTTTCCTGCTAATTATCCTCATTCCTTGCTCACTGGGCTACACCGCCATCAGGAGCTTCAACCTCACAGCCAATAAATAAAAACCCTTTAGTAACAGCATTAAGGATTGTATATTAAGCACAGGACTCTCTGGAGCGAGCTCACCCCTTGGCAAGGTGCTCTCGAATCTTTAACAGCAAACCCAGTGAAGTACTAAACCTTACCCTGTAAACCTACACCCAGGTACAATGGCTGAAGACAAAGTGACTACACAGAATGCAAGCAAGTCCTTTGCTACAACCCACAGCAAAACAGGGTCCAACCTAGCACCACTGACATCGGAGCCACTGCCGGTCTTCAGGACCTGGAAGCCTATTCAAGAAGAAATTAATGAGTTTTCAGTTTTGCCTGATTTTTGGAATCTTCAAGAGCACTTCTGTATGCCTGGCAACCTAAGACAGTATTTCTAGAGATTATATTATTGCCATTTTTTATGCCAGATGTAGAAAACATTTCTGAACCTGGTGTGAGCAACCTTCACCTTCTACAGTTTGGAAGCTTTTCATTTCCCCAGGCTGTTTCTTGTCCCTGCTCACCACACCATAAATTCTGCCAGCCAGAAAGCAAATATTTGGATGGCAATTTAGGAAGAGACAAATTAAATTGAGAAGTATCAACAGGTCTTTAGTGGCCAAGAGACAAGTTCTCCTATTTCTGAGTCACATTAAAATACCTTGGTGCTTCCCTCCAAATACAGAGAAGAATATAATGTCAGTACTGGTTCTTACAATCTCAAATTCCCTATCTGTCTACCCAAAATGGCTGTTGATGTTGAGGAATCACAGCACACAAGGGTACAGTTAGACAGAAGGACATTAAATACATCAAGTTTTAATCTATAGTGGAATAATGCCAGTCATCTACAGATGTTAGCAAGTCAGGCCAAGCCTTTAAGTAAATTGTTTTGGTCAAAGAAAAACAGAAAGATGTGTGAAAGTCAAAGGTATAGCTAGAAATCCCAGAACAAGGAAGAAAACCCACAACTTCCCTTAGAACTTTCTCTTCACATCCACTGCCTGATGGAGCCATCTGCAAGGCAAGTTTCAATACAGCTAATATTACCTTCAAGCATCTGAAGTATCCCAACTCCAGCACCTCTCCACATGGTAGGGATATTTTTGTTTGGTTTGATTTTAAATAGCTATTCCTAATTATTTTCCTTAGGTCCCCTCCCCCAACCAAGTACCATTTCCTGCTGCTCTGCACCTTCCAACTCCACCAACTCTGGGCTTTGCCAGCATAAAATTCACATCCAGGGTGCAATTGTGCAGGATGCTGAAGGAGCCGGCTCCAAACTGCCCCACAGAAGAGGGCATCCACTGCTCACTGCCATGCCAGTTTCTACAGTAAGACATCACTCTTCAAGCATTGCTGCCTTCAGCTCCTAAACACTTTTGTTCTCAGGTCCTTATGGCCCTTCCCCAGCAGAAGTTTACTTTGGATATAGGTTATTCTTCCTTTTTCCTCATTAGTCACAGCAATGGTAGGTAAGTGGCACTTAATATCTGCACATCATCAAAATCACTCGCTGCTGTATTAATAAATACATAACTATTGCAAATATCAGTGGCAGTGCCCTGATCACAGCCAGTGGTCATCTGTCCATCACATAAATGTCGTGCCTACACTTGTGTATGTAGCATTAACTGTACCCAGTCCTTGTTCAGCCTGGAGAAGAGAAGGCTGTGGGGGGACCTCATTGCAGCCTTCCAGTCCCTGAAGGGAGCAGAGAAACAGGAGGGGAATCAGCTTTTTAAAAGGACAGACAATGGCAGGACAAGGGGGATGGATTAGAGCTAAAGGAGGGAAGGTTTAGATTGGATATTAAGGGGAAGTTTTTTACAGAAAGAGTGGTGAGGGGCTGGAACAGGCTGCCCAGAGAGGGGGTGGATGCCCCATCCCTGGAAGTGTTCAAGGCCAGGTTGGATGGGGCCCTGGGCAACCTTGTGTAGCTCCAGGCCTGAGGTTGGTGTCCCTGCCTGTGGCAGGGGGGTTGGAACTCTGTGATCCTTGGTGTCCCTTCCAACCCATGCCATTCTATGATTCTATCAACACCTACTCAGGTAATAAACATCCAATACTAACACCCCAGAGAGCAAACATTCTTTTACTCCAAACCCTGGGTTCATGTCAGGTGATATTACCCATCTTCTTAAACACCTATGAACAGCAAACAGCATCGATGAACCAACAGTCAAGACAAGGAGGTAAAACTGCCTGTTGCTTCACAAAGCCAGTAGCCAAAAATAAGGTTGCCCTTCACCTCCAAGCACAAACACAGAGGTATGGGAAATGAATGAAGCAGAGCAGGAGTGAAATACAGGTGCCATGACTGCTCTGACCCTTCTAACAAGCAAACATTCAATTACCTCCAGAGAAAATGATTGTATAAAAATCATTTCACTTATGGGTCCCTACCCCTGCAGTGTGCATGGGAGTCAAGAGGCTACAATCACACATTTCATTCATTTTGGTCTGAGGAATTTCAAGGCACAGGTTTTCTCAGGAGAGAACCACCAAGAGGAGATGCATGACTTGTAAACCACTCAGCCCAGCTCTGGCAGGCAACACAGAAACATCCTTTATGCTACCTATCTAGTTTTATTTCACTTACTTCCCCAAACCCTGGAACCACAGCCTTGGGATCTTTGATTTAATGCACAAACGAAAAGGAAGGATAGGGAGGACAAGCAGCTAACCACAAAACATACATCAAATGCAGAACAAAATAACTGACCCATTATGGATGGAGCTGCTTTCACAAGCTACATAGGAGGTGGCTCTGCCAGATGCCATTTTTGCAACTCAACCAAAAAGATAACTTGCAGTGATTTCATCCCACTTCCTATCACCTAGTTCCTGAACCTAAGACTTCTACAAAGATCACAGTCTTCAAATGCTACAACAGGTCTCATTTGGTGGCTGTCCAGCCATCCTAGGGTATGTACACGTACAGGAGTCTCAGAGAAGATGATGTCCAGAGCACTTCCAGCAAGAAAGAGTTGTTTCTGAGCACTGATAGACCATGAGAGGTCTTTTGAAGATATCAAGCCATTAAAAACTCCTGTACAGCCTTAGCAGAGGAGCCCCAAGCTGTCAGTTTACGCTTTGAGGGCTTAAATAAAAACTCACGTAGCAATGACTCCCTAGAGACACATACACATCCTTAGGCATGGTATCACTTTATTTCATTTTACACTAACTGACTGACCTCAAAGCTGTAGGCCAAAGACAGAGTTGTTCTAAGTCTCAGCTGCAAATACAAAACCCTTTGCCTGCCCAGTTTGATCACTGGGAAAATGAGGAGTGCATCAGATGTGGACAATTACTAAGGTTTACTGGTAAAAACAGCTCTTGGTGCTTCCATTTTAAACACTTCTTAAGACTCTCTAAGGTAGCCACGGGTCAGTGAGAGAAATAAAGTAAGTATTTTATTCAAATGCGCCTTTTAATGGCTGAACAAAGCTCACCCAAGCAGTGATTGTGATTTAATCCACACACTCAGCAAACAGGATCCCAGTCTCACAATCTTGCCAAGATACACGTGTCAGAGGTTGAATCCTCCCAACAGAAACTCTATCCCAGATCAAAAAAGGCTGCTCTGGAAGGTCTGGTCCCATCACCAGGCTTTGTAGTGCTCCAATTGAGGGATTCTATCCTACCATCAGCACTAATATGTGCACAGTAAAAGATTATTGCAAACCTCCAGCACATCTCCCTTCCTAAAATCTGAGGGTTATTCTAACAGAAAAATCTGCTTCAAAATACTAAAAAGCATCTACTTAGTTCTCAAAATTTCAACACCCATTGAAGTTCTATATTAAAATCAGACTTCAGGGAAGGGAGAAAAGAGGAGGAGGAAAAGACAAAGTGGGGAAACAACAACCCAAAAAAGCAACTTGCTTTAATTTTGCAAGCTAAACTGAACATTGGGTATTTTCCAGTGCTTTCACTTAAACAAGATCCACCATCTGGCCTACCTCCACCAGGAATCACATAAGAATTTCACTGGGGAGCACACAGGTAGATCAGAGAGGGGTTCACAGACCCTGCAACTCTGCCATGTTCTGGTTGTTGCTGAAGGGTTCTGCTGGGTCAGAGACCAATCTCAGGGAGACAGAACAGAGTGGATAGGAAAGAAAAAGAAGCACGTTTTCCTTGTGGTGTCCCATCATCAAGCAGTAAAGTCAGGAAATGGAGCAGAGCCTGCTGAAAGGGCACCAAGCACAGGCAGGACACATGGATGGACTGGTACCACCACTAAGCTGCCATGAGACATTGGCAGCCATCACCTGTCTGAACACAAAGCAGCTCCCTCCCTCCTCTCCTCACTCCCATCTGCAGCATGCTCTTTGGAAGAAAAAACCAAACTGCCTATGGATACACAGTGCTCCATGCAGCAGGGGCCAGCCTGGAGTTCTTTCTTCCACTACCCAGGAAGAACCTATTTTTTGCCTCAACCTGTTGGGGCAAACACTGACAAAAGTTTTGACATGGAAAAGGTTCACCTTGCTTACACCAAGCTTTGAACAAAGGCCCCACACAACCAGTAGCACAGAGACAGCCTCTGCCCAACAGTCCCTCTCCTGTATTTCTCCCATAAGGAGGTACCGAAGTGTGGGCCATGGTTGTTGGACCTTCCTGGCCATGCCAGGGACCAAATTTTGTTCTTTCATTGCTTTTCTAGCCATTAGATTTTGCACCTGGTGCTTGCTGATAACCACAGCTGACTAATTCCCACTCTTGCTGCCACACTCACACCCACAATTCCCACGTTACCCCTGGAGTGGCTTCCTTCAGCTTTCCCACTTACAACAGCCCCTGTGGGTTTGCTCTACCAGCAGTCTCTGCCTTCACAGATCCACCACCACAGACCCACACAGTAACTTTTCATTAGGTCCATGTGAACAACTCTTCACCAAGAGTCAACATGCCAGAGAAGGAAAAGGAAAAAACCTTCAGATGCAAGCTGCAATGTATGCAGAAGATGAGGGACATTGGCAGGACAAGATTTCATTCACCATTTGCAACTCATTACAGAATCACAGAGTTGTAGGGGTTGGAAGGGACGTCAAGAGCTCATGGGGTCCAACCCCCCTGCCAAAGCAGCTCCCCAGCTCATACTGCACAGGTCGGTGTCTAGATGGGGCTGGAATCTCTCCAGAGAAGGAGACTCCGCACCCCCTGGGCAGCCTGTCCCAGGGCTCCGGCACCCTCACTGGGGAAAAGTTCCTCCCCATGTTGGTGTGGAACTTCCTGTGCTCCAATTTGCAGCCATTGCCCCTTGTCCTGTCTCCACAGACCACAGAAAAGGGGCTGGCTGATTCCCCCTGCACCCCATACTTAAGATTAGGTCCCCCCTCAGTCTTCTTTTCTCCAGGCTGAACAGCCCCAGCTCTCTCAGCCTTTCCGCATAGGATAGATGTTCCAGGCCCTTCATCATCTTCATAGCCCTTCTCTGGACTCTCTCCAGGAGATCCCTGTCCTTTTTATCCCAGGAAGGCCAGAACTGGACACAATACTCCAGGTGGGGCCTGACCAGGGCAGAGTAGTACCTCAGGTTCTGGACACCACAGATTCTCAGCACACCAGACCCACTTTCTGAACCCAGCATAGATCACCACTGTCAACAGCTACCAGCATGGCAGGCTTGGGCACAGGGAGAGGTAACCAAAAGCAGCAGGAATAGTGGAAGGCAGCAGGGAGGTTACCAACACAGCATGTTTTACCAAATCATGAGAGCCTAACTGCTGGAAAGCTTCCTGCCTGGTTTAGTGTTCCATCTGTTGCCAAATAGACCCCATCACACATCGATTTCTATTTGCATCCTGGTATCTGGCAACAGCAGGAACTATTTCCTAGCAGGAATAAAAAAAACCTCTTCCATTCACACTGAAACATCTACTGGACATCCCGGTGGGCCTAATTCCCAGAACACTGAAATCCAAACCCCCAAATAGGAAAAATATACTGATTACCTGCCAGTAACCTCAAGAGTGGCAAGCCAAGCCCTTAATAACAGTCTGCATTACCATCTGGCTACCACACAGTAACTGGGAAAATGTTATTGTTCTGAGTTTGACTTACTTGTCAAGATAATTGCTTCAGTATTAATTAAATGTTCCT
Organism: Laterallus jamaicensis coturniculus; assembly: GCA_022605575.1. NCBI lineage: Eukaryota > Metazoa > Chordata > Aves > Gruiformes > Rallidae > Laterallus > Laterallus jamaicensis. The sequence goes on along the minus strand of JAKCOX010000090.1, from coordinate 1,928,408 downwards.
TTCTGCAGCTGCAGAGAAAGCTCACGTGGATAATTTACTGATTGCACAGTATATGCTTCTCTTGAGTCAGTGGGCACAGCACAACCACTAGATAAGTCTGCCTGATGAACCCTAAACATTAACATCTTAGAGTCTAAAAGCCTGAATACCTGTCTCAGAAATGTGAAGGCCATTATAAGCATGACTTTTTACACCCTCAAAACAGTTAAAACATGGGCAGGGGGAGAACCACTCCACCCACCTACTCAAGCAAAGCATTTGGTGCTGGAGTCACTACCCACACACTCGCTTCTCTTACATCTATGTCAGCAAATTCACCAGCACACAAGTATTTCTCAGCTGAGGGTGCAAAGACCTTCCAGTCACACAGCTGCCCAGAGCCACCAGGAGAAAATTCACTTCAAGCTCTGCTCAGGGCAACGCAGAAGGACTGTCCTCGAGTGCAGACAGCTGCTGCAGTCACAGCTAGGAGATGCTTAGCCAAAGGCTGGAATCCCTTCAACTTTGACTTGGGGGTGTTGATTGATGTAAACCTCAACATGACCCAGCAATGTGCGCTGGCAGCCCAGAAATCCAACCGTGCCATTGGCCAGCAGGTCTGGGGGGGTGGACTCTGCCCCTCTGTTCTGCTCTAGGGAGAGCCCCCTGTAATGCTGCGTCCAGCTTGGGGGTCTGCAGGAAAAGGAGGACATGGGCTGTTAAAGCAAGTCAAGAGGAGGCTACAGAGATGATCTGAGGGCTCTAGCACCTCTGCTCCAGAGACAGGCTGAGAGAGTTGGGCTGGTTCAGCCAAGTGAAGAGTATGAAGAGACCTCTGAGCCCCTTCCAGTCCCTCAAGAGGCTCCAGGAAAGCTGCAGAGGGACTACTTCTCATGGAGTGTAGAGATAGCATGAGGGATAATGCATTTTAAACTAAAGGAGGGGAGATTTAGATTAGACATTAGGAAAAATATCCTTCCCTCTGAAGGTGGTGAGGCCCTGACACAGGCTATCCCAGAGAAGCTGTGGCTGCACCCTCCCTGGCAGTGTTCAAAGCCAGGCTGAATGCGGCTTCCCACCTAAACCAGTCTGAATTCTATGAGCTTCAGCATAAGCACAGCAGTTATCTCTCATGATGAGGTGGCCCAAGCCAGCTGCTTCCCCACAGTCACATGCCCTGGGCCCAGCCTCAGGAATAAACTGATGTTTCTTCAGCCACCCATCATTTTTCTAATGTGTATCTACTGCTAATCTTATTTACAGTCCACTTGAGCAGCAGGTAACAGCAGATCAAAGGACTGGGCATCTCAGAAATCTTGCTGTAGGTTACCTAACGAGGGTGAGTGTCACTCCTCGAAAAGCCATGCTACCTCAACTAAAGAGCCTGATGAATTATAATCAAGACTTGATCATCACTTATGTACTCAGTCCTATCAATTAATCCAAGCAACCATTGGTGCAGCTGCAAAATCCTTTATTACTTGCTCTTTCAGCTCTCACCAAACTGTACAAAGTTTTGAGCACCATCCCAAGTCTGCCTCAAAAAGTGCAGGACACTTAATGACATTTATTTCCCTTTAAGTTCTTCAGCTCAGTTTCCACACCCTCCTTCTTAGAGAAAATTATGGGTATGTCAAGATCTTCCATCCGGAAAGCTCAGGCCAAAATCCTTTCCACATTCCCCTGGCCACATCTCAACCTCTTCTTCTGTGTTCAACGTGTGACCCAGTTTGGAAGAAACTAAAGAACCCAAAGAACCCAGAGGTTCTCAGGAGGAGAGGGAAGGGATTGTCCTGACATGGATTACATTGCTATGTTGTTAATTACATCGAGCCAGTTTTCTATTGAGATTACAGGCTGCGACACTGCCGTTGTAACCTCTGAAGTCTCTCCAAAACCTTCTTTCACTGTTGCTAGCTTAAGTGCTCTTGGTCGAGACCCAAGCTGTAGAAATTTGGGCTGTGTTTTGATCAAAGCCCTCCTCGTGTTCCGTGCAAATTTCAACACTTGTGGTCGCTGGGTTCCCTCGCCAAGCTCGAGCCGTTGCCTTTCAACACCCATCGCCCCCTGCTCCTTTCAAGGGGTGATTAGGCACGGCTCTCAAGTGAAGCTGGTATTTAAGAAGTTGTTTGAAGGCCTGCGACCGGGTTTTACATAATAATCATGACTTTGTTTAATTAGGCTCTGCAAAATGTTTCAATTTTAGATCAAACCATTCAACTTTTTATTCCCCTTCTCAGAGATGGAGTCTATCTTGAAGTCTATGAACATTGACAAAAAAAAAATGACAGAAGAGAATGAGCTCACAGAAAACCACAGTAGGACACACTTCAAACTCCCAAAGGTCCCCATATCTCCACGTGCAGGGGCTGCTCTGCAAAGCACAGCTCCCATCTCCAAAAATGTACCTTTTGTTCACCAAGTCAGAGCACTGTCACCTCATCCTCACAGCAGCCTACAGACCACATCAAACCCCACACATCGCTGATGGGGAAAGAATCAACACAGCTCCCTTCCACCGAGTTAGATTAAATCTACTTCCCTCAAGCACAGTGTTCGTACGAGACACACAAAAGAAAAGCTGTAACAACCCATTGCACCACACAACCAGGGAATTCTCTTAATGAAAGAAACCAAAGGTCTCAGGGTTATCTCTGACCTACATAAAAAGAACCTTCTCCATCAAGGGCTTTATCTGAAGAAATAAAACATCAGGTTTTTTTCACTCTGTTACTGTTCAACAGAGAATCTTTCCTTCATTGGAAGAGTCCAAAGCAAGATACTCCAGGGCAAGCTTTTTCCCCAAGGCATTCAGGTATCAAACAAGGCTTCCGCTGAAAAAAGTATCATTCCTTCTTGGGGCAGTTTTATAGGAATTTAGGCACACGTGTCCAGCAGATGAACACAAAGGGCTGTGCTGGATGGCATCAGAGATGCGGGTTCCTTGCTCTGAGCCAGTCAGTGCTCCCATGGACCAGGTTCTGATGACATTTTAACAACTGATGGACTATTTTCCAAATAGACGCTGGAAGCTGACACTACAATTGCTGACAGAAGTATCCATCTTTGTTTTTTTTAAAAAATAATGATATAATGATCTAGAAAAGCTTCAAATCATAAAACCACCTCTGCACTGACAAGGAAATCATCAGGAGACCTCCCCTAGCATGGGAAGGAAACCAATTCCTCCTGCAAGAGTTCAGTCTGGGTAAAACTGAGAAGCATGAGGAAACTTTAATGCCTGAGAGGTGATAATAACAGTCATTGGGTAGGGAAACATTTCACAAATCTTTGAACACGCTAACGGGGTATTGCAGGCTCAACCCTTTGGCTGGACACATCGTTCTGCTCTAGGAGGGGATCCAAGCTGTTCCACATTTCTCCTAGATGTCAGCAAAAAGATCAAATGGCCAACAAGGCTGATTCTTTTCCCTGGCCCCAGGGAGAGGTTATTTCTTCTGCAACATCGGTTTCAAATTCATCTTGCCTCAAGCGTGCTGCAAAGACATTCATTCTATGGCAAGAACCCAGATGATACACCCTGGGACAGAGGCAGTGAAGGGCAAGTATCAGGTGAGCAAGGGCTGGAGCACCATTCATTGCAGGAGAGGAGTTTACCTCCAGAGAGCCTAACTTGTCCTTGTACACAAATACCCAAATACCATTACATCAGTCACCAGCAGGACAAGTTACCCAAAAAATGAACACTGCTGTTCAAAGCCAACCCATGGTATCATCTTCCAGACTAAGCCAAGCCCTGCATGAGTCTACTGTTCTTCTAAGCTGGCATCTGGCAGTGAGGTCACTCAGCCTATGTCACTACAGCTGTGAAGATTCAAACCCAATTTAGTTGGGTTTTGGTCAATTCTTTGGAAAAAAATAAAACCCAAGGCCTGATAAAATCTCAAGCTGCACTGATGGATACAAGGGTGAAATATGCTGAGGGTAACGTGAATATCTAAGCTGGTTTCCAACCGTAGCATGGAGAAACATATTTTATGTTGAAAAGTGAACATTCCCAACTGGCTCCAATATTACTGGGATTATTCTTACCCTTTCGTGATCAGCCTTCTGGGTCTTTACTGTCCTTTGAAGACAATGACAAAACCAGTTGGCACTAGTCTTCCATGCAGACCCTGAACTTCTGCAGCCTCATATACACATGTATCTAAGGTACTCCAATTTTAAGCTTTCTGCTCAGAGTCTTGAACGGATAAATTATTCAGCTGCACTCCTTGAAGATGCACAAGGAGCACCCACAAGATCAAACAGAAGCTACTGAAGATGAGGAAATAAAGCTGCTATCCATATGCATGAAGAAAGAGCCATCTATAAATAGCGAAGTAGGAAGTTAAGTCTCCTTTAGGAACATAATTTATACAAAGTTGTTTTTGTTCCCAACTTCAGAAGTGAGAAATAGGAGGAGGAATAAAAATTTATTGCAATCTGATGTAGATGTTGGACGGCAGCTTTCATATCTCTGCATTCCCAGAAGCTGTTTCACGTGAGAGCGAGCTATGGCTCCAGACCCCTGCAGAAATCACGAGCTGCAAAGTGCTTTCCCCAGCACACCCAAATTAACACCCTCCCAGAGCGCCTTGACTTCATTTTGTTCAGGTCTGTTTGCAGCCACGTTAAAACATCTCTTTACCAACCATCTCCAGTGGTTTTTAGATTGTCTGTCTATAACTGGGAGGCTTGCAGGCAAATTCAAGCCATGCAAAGCTCTCCGGAAGTCCCAGGAAGAAAGCCCACCTGCCTAAGCTTCCCATCACCCCATGAGAGAACAATTCTAGAGAGCTCTTAGGGCAGGAAAGGTTTGCAGTTAAGGAGCTCAGCTGCTGGACCTCTCACTCACTCATGTTAGCAAAGCCAAGATGCTTGAGATTTCAGAAGATACTTCATCTTACTTAGGGAAGGTTTAGATTGGATATTAAGGGGAAGTTTTTTACAGAAAGAGTGGTGAGGGGCTGGAACAGGCTGCCCAGAGAGGGGGTGGGTGCCCCGTCCCTGGAGGTGTTCAAGGCCAGGTTGGATGGGGCCCTGGGCAACCTTGCGTAGCTCCAGGCCTGAGGTTGGTGGCCCTGCCTGTGGCAGGGGGGTTGGAGCTGTATGATCCTTGGGGTCCCTTCCAACCCTTGCCATTCTATGATTCTATGATCTTACAGGGTGGGGAGCTCCTCTACTGCTAGTCTTCCATATGACAGCTGCAGAGAAGGAGAGGATGCAGTTGCCTATGTGCTGTCTAGGTCAAGAGCAAGGCAAATGTGTCCACCACTGATAAATACCAAATTCCCATGCAACATGCACAGTAACATTTGCTGGCGGGAGCAATATCAAGATGAGTTTAGACACATGCCTGGAATGGACTGGGGTGTGCAAAATAAAACCCACAAACCTTTTGACTAAAAAAGGCAGCCAAGCAGCCTGGAAAGAAGCAGAGTGCCAAAAATCTGCTCAACACCTTGGTGCTCTTTCACAGCAAGGCTACTGTCTCGCTCATCACTTTGTAGCCAGAGGCAGCAGAGACTGTGGGAACAGCGAGCAAAACCCTGACATTTGGGTTTGGTATGATGAACTCGGTATCTCAGCTTGTGCATTTCCAGAGAACAGAGATTAAGGGACAGCAGTACTTATTTCTATGACAGCTGCAGACAACCAAGCCCTCAGCACCGCCAAGAAAAGGCTCTTTGCTGGTCTGTGTGTGGCTCCATAAATACATAAAGATGCTCCTTCAAGGGCAATCTGGAGGGGTGCTTTCTCCCACAGCAGCCCTGAGAAGTGTCTGTGTGCATGTGCTCTGGCTGCTCTGGGATTGATCCTGTGTGCCACACTCAATGCTGAGGAACAGGGAGCAGCCCTGATTCTATTTTCCCTGCAGAAGATTTCCCCCTCTCATCCCAGGTCAAAGGCAGAGGCAACACTAAGCCCTGACACTGCTCCAAAAACTAAGATTCTCACTGCATACGAGCTGTGCATCCCAGATGGGGCCATCACTCCCGGATGATCCAGTGTGCTGCCTTGACAGAACCTCCTCAATGAGCCCCTCTGAAAGGCAGGGGCAGGACCGATGACCCTAGATCTCATTACCACTCCCATCAGTGGTCCAACCCTCTGCTCCAGATCCCCTGACACCAAACCAGATGGGAATCAAGGGTTTGAACCCTCCCTCCAGATACATCTCGGCAGCACAGAGACTTGGGCCATCAGCCACTGTCAAGGCAGGAAAATCCCAGAGGGAATTCAGGCAGCAGGAGACTCTCCCGCTGCCAGCATCCTGCAGCTCTGCCTCTGCCCCCTACGCTGCCAGTGGGCTCCTGCTAGCAGACCTGGGGAGCTCAGCACAATAGAACCCATCAAACCCATCCACTAAACACTCCCCTCCCCAAATCTCCAAAAACTTCTCATCATTCCTCTCCCCTCAAAGCTTCTCAACAGTTCTGTAACGTTTCAACCTTCAACCAGAGGACCTCCAGGCTCTCACTGCTCCCAACCCCATTGCAAACGCCGACGCTTCCCATCTTCTGACAGCCCAAATTAGAGCCCCGAAGTCTCTCACGCAGGGTTCCTGTAAACAAGTCCCTGTTACAGAGAAATTGTTTCACTTATTTATTTTTTTTAAGTGAGGAATAACCCACCAGGGAAAATGGAATACTTTAATCTCAGGCAAGAAGAGCAGAGCGAGAGCTTCGTTCTCCATAACCCACCCTGCACCACTGATCCCTGCTGCCTGCCCAGGGACAGCAAGCAGGCGCACAGACTGAATGAGATGGAAGAAAGTCAGTTTAATTTCTCTTTTTTTGTGGATTTTTTTCCCCCCAATAATTATTTAAAGCTGTGAGGGACCTTGTTTTTAAAACCATACTGTGTGCACTTTATATATTATGCTGAGACTGACATGAAGAATTATAAAAATCCAACTGCTAGAGAGCTACACGGATGCTGCTTATTTGTGATTTTGCTGTTCTGGATTTTCTCAGGCTGCAGACAATGCAATAAAAGCTCTCTATAAAACAATATTCTTCCATAATTTAAGAACACAGTGGAAATATTTCTGCTGCTCTTACTGTTTTCTAAAACAAAATTTCAAGCTAATGCCAAATTTAAGCTATTTTCCAGCAAGCCTCAGTAATTTGGGATGTTGGAATCAGCAATTTGCTTCAGAGCAAACTCAACTCAAAGCACGGGCTTAATTTCCCTGAAAGGTGACTTAAGCATGCTGAAGCACTTTCCTAAATAGTCACGGTTTGCTGTATCAAGGCATTAAAAAGAATATAAAGTTTTGAAATACAGTTTAATAGTGACTTACAGTTTCTTTTCTAACGAAAAATGAAAAATTAATATGGATGCAATAGTATTTTTCTTGGTCACTGACATGTTTTTCCAATCCTCTGCATGTTATTGCACTGCGTTTTATAGAGAAGCATTATTTATTCAGGTGAACTAGTCCCAGTTTATCCTGTATGATTCAGACATTCATTTAATTTTTGGACAATGGCGACTCCTTTTCAGGAATCTGAGGGGATTTACAGGTATTTATTCTGTACAAGTGAATTCTGCAAAGGTTGAATTGATCTGAGATTAATTTTTACCTTTTTTTTTAAATTCTCTCATACCCAGGCTCTCCAACTTCAGCAGCACCTCCACTGGCTTGCAGAAGACACAAGGGTTTGGATGCAGCAGTTCACAGGTCTAATATCTAAGAAGACATCAGCAAACTAGAACTCTTGAAATAAAACCATTATTTATTTGCCTATTATTTATGGACAAAACCAGCTTTCTCAAAGACCATCTGCACCATGCTACTTATCATGACTTAAGGCCTATACAAGAAATGTTGGAAAGATTAAGCTTCTTATAAAAGCCTCCTGGTGACAGTGGAGTCGTAGCTTAAGCACAGACTCAACTCTTGCCTTCAAATTTGCAAGATTAAATATAATTAATAAATATAAAATATAATTAATTTATATAATTAATATATATAATTAATTTCACTGACAGACTAAGCACAGCATTTGGCTCAGGACTGTGAAGCAGATGTTGCTGCACAGTCCTACACTCCTGGTTCCACCTAGATGAGAAGGGAAGACTTACAAGGTTTCCTTTCTCCAAGACAAGTCAGAAAATGTTCTGCCATAAAACCGAGCCTAATCATTCTGTAAGATCAGTAATCACTGAAGTTATTCCTTCCCAATTATTCATCTTTGCAATTCCATGGTCCCATACTGGTTTTGCCCTTCCCCAATCATTTTTAAGCTCCCAAAACAGAGAGAAAAAAGGAAACAACTCATCGATCAAGAGTTCAATCACTTATATAATGTCTCTAGACACAATACTTTAATACAGACTTCTTCCCTTCCTCCAAACCTTCTGACACATTGCCTGGTAGTCCAAAAACTTACTATTTCCAAAGACAGGCTTGGTTTTAAAACAAAAAGTCACCTAGCATTGCCAACAGAAGACAATCCAAGGGTAGAAATGCTCTTTGGAAGGAGCAGGGTTTTGGAAGGACGTTCCCAGACTTGACCACACGCCCTGGGTAGATCAGTGGTTGTCCAGGCTTCAGCTTGAAAGTCATCTTAAATCAAAAGAACAAGAACTAAACCAGAGCAGTGGGGATCCCTCCACTCCCACCAAAGCTGGGCAACTTCACATGATGAACCTGACCAAAGACACCACCTAATTTATAATGACCTTCCTCCTTCTCAAGTCCATTTTTTTAGTCAAATTCACTTGATTTACCCACAACGGCACAACACAAGGGGAACAAATAGGAGAAAGGTAACGCCATTTCTTTCCAGCAGTGATGCCCACAGCAAGCCAGCAACCCCACATGGTTGCACTTCCATGTTCTTATCCATCCTGTCCTCCTCAGCTTCACTTCAACAGTTCAGCTAACAGTCAACAATGTCCCAAGGAAGACTTGCCATGGCTGTAATTTCCATGGAGGCGTTGAGGGATCACAAAGGAGGGTCAACAGAGTGTCATGTCAGGACAGGTAAAAACAACAGCCACAACAGCCATCATGAGGAGCACTTGGGTCCAGTTGAAGGCAAACATCTCATGTGCCTATCACTGCCAGCTTGCCCATCCCAGCCAGCAAAGAACAACTTTTCCTCAGCTGTGTCACTCTGCATGCTGCTCTTCAAAATAGCAGTTCTGCAGAGAATGCCTTCTATTTCCCCAATGGTAAGACACATGTGTATAACATGTCCTGAGGTTAATTTGTTAATTTTTCTCTTGTTTAGGATTAGCTAGGTTAACAGCAGAAACCCAAAGGAAAATGTCAGCAATCACGTCTTTCCTAGAGGGGGGCGAGGGGTTGAAAAGACTTCTTTTCCTGACATGTGTCTGGTTTTACACTGTTGTTTTTGGCTCTTCAAAGGAAGGAAATTAAATGAACAGCTTCTTTTTTTTATCCTTTTGGAATACTAAAAAGAATAAATGCTGAGCAACAAGGCTGCAGGAGGACGTGAGGGCCTTTTCTCTGGCCACACATTTTTGTCAAAGCTGTTTTAAAATTCTTAAGTCCCTCCAATATAATCCTCCACAGCTGTCATCACCCACATACCAGGTTCCCAATAAATGCTCAAGCCACAAATCTCCCCTCAGCAAGATTACAAGGCCATGGATGTTGCAGGTTCAGAACCAAAGAGCAGTAGGATATTCCTCCTGTAGCACCATGCCAGGCTGCCAGGTTTCAATCTTCCAAGACAGTCTTTATGGTCTCACAGTCTTCTGCAGTGCTCTGCTCAGAAAAGTCAATTTTCAAACCTACAGTGTAAACTCTGAAGAAGTTCTGCACCACTTCTGCAGCTCCTGAAATGGGAAGATCCTCTACAAAAATGCTCAGAGACCTGTGGTCTTGAAGATGTAGCCAAAGACATTAGGAAACTACTGTGATGAAGGGCACAGCCCCACTGCAGAGCCTGCTGGAAAAGTGTGTGAGCATCCTGCCTCTGCTCCAGTGCAAAGTTTGATCACAAAAGGAGTTAACAAAAACTGCTACAGAAATTTCTGCAGCAACATTTGCTGCAGACACATCTGTAGTAAATATTAACAGCTGCCTGGTCCACCTCCAAGAAGGTTATAAGTTACAATTTAAATTCAATTCTTGCTGCAAGACTGCAGTAAGGATTTTTAAAGGTATAAGGTACAAGAAAAAAGTGGTGTAAAGATTAGGGGGGGCAGGAGGAAAGAGGAATTAAGATGGTTAAAATTCCCAGGAAAGCCAGAGATGAAGTTGCTTTCCAAGCTGAAGATATAAAGTCTGAGCTACTACAAGTCATCAGAAGCAGCAGGGTGCAAGACAGAAGGTACAATAACGAACCTTTCTTGGATTGCTTTCCCAAGACAAACAAAGACAGCATCAATGTTTTTCATTTATAACACAGATTCTCTTGGCTTCCAACAAAGGTGATACAGACACTGGGGTTTGGCACCAGCTTCCCAAAAACATACGGCAGCCTTCCTTATTTTACTTTACTCCGCCGTGGTTTCTTCTGTTCTGGCCTCCTTTCTGCCGTCTTCTCTTGACCTTTCCCTCCCTAAATAAAGACTCCTTATTCCCCTGTCTGCCACCTCTCCTTGGCAAATCCTGCTGGGAACCGAGAAACCCAGAACGGTTGAGTGATTTTACCTATAACTATGTGCAGTTACGTAACTGGAAGGAGGATTGTGCTCTGCGCACAGACTGCTGCACCGGGTCGTTTTCTGCAATTTATAATTTTAATAGACATCAAAACAGGAAAACATTTCAAGTTATGCAATAGGAGGGATTATTAAAAACAGAAACAGACATCAGCTCCTAAAAAAGAAATTGGAGCAGCCGAGAGGTGTCCGCGTAGCTAATGCAGTTCGACATTACTGCTGCCTCCCTCCCTCCCTGTCTCAGCGTTTCCCACCACGTGTTGCTTTGTCTGAAACTAAATCAAACTCCCCAGGAGAGGGGATGTCCTGATCCTTCAGGTCAGCAACTGGTTCCAGATGGAAACATCTTCAAAGGTGCTCCTCAAACCGGCACCTTCCCGCACCACCCACCTCTACCTCTGCTGAATCAGCACAGACCGCCAGAAACAAGATGACATCTATGAATATTTTCTAGTTTATAATCTTAAAATTCAATACAGGATGAGTGGTAAACACTCATCTCTAGTCTCCCATCACCTAAGGGAAACCACCACCCCCCCACAAAAGCACTCCCATTTCATAAATACCAGGGAAGTCTCATAAATATCAGGGAAGCCTCTCTGCAAGATTTCAACTCTTCTAAAGTCAACTTTTGCACTACCGTCGGGACACTGGCCAGCTCCCCCAGAACAACAGTTTATAGCAGCAGAACCCTGCCACCAATTAGGAATTTAAAGGCTTAAAGAAACTTTCTGCATTTAAGAGGCAGCTTCAATAAGGAAACATTAACAAACAAAAAATAAAGAGAAATAAACAATAATCAGTGAAATAACATGATAAAAAGTCAAAAGATTGGCTTTCCAGCTTCCTCCCATGAGGGCTGAAACAAGAACAGAACAAGGGAGAAGTAAAGGGTCAGACAGTTTAATGGGATGATGAGTTTTTAAAAGCCACAGGAAGGGGATAAACAGAGTGCAAGACAACAACAGGCAGGAGTGCTTCAATGTCTTGCAATAGCTGCATTTCCAAGATGTCTATCAACTCAAGACTCTTCTGGACCCAGGGTCTGCAGGGTTTGGCAGTGGAGTCTCTTCCTCCCAACACACACTATTGTCAGAAAGCAGCCACAGGACATGCAAAGATAATACGGTAGGATCCTAAGTCTCCACGAACGTGGCAGCTGCCAACCCCATCACAACACCCTCAGATCTCCTGTATGATGTCCTATGCAGTCAAGCCCGTTCCACCATGTACCACATGGTCTATCAAGCTACACATTGCAGACTCACTCAGTTTTACTTGATGGAAATAAAGCCTTAAAAGGATTTCAGAGAAGCGTGTATGACAGGGGAATCCAGCTGCACGCAGACAATTTAGGAGATGTGAGAACATCAGGGTTCAAAACCCTTCCAGTACTCACAAGGATTATCCTCTACCTGGCTTTTATAAGGATTTTTATAGCTTCTGTTGAATCCACAGTCAGACAGTGATGAGAAACTGGGAGCAAAGATGCAATTACTGCCAGCAGCATATCCCTGGTCTAAGGAGGTGATCCTCCCCCTCTACTCTGCCCTGGTCAGGCCCCACCTGGAGTATTGTGTCCAGTTCTGGGCTCCCTGGGATAAAAAGGACAGGGATCTCCTGGAGAGAGTCCAGAGAAGGGCTACGAAGATGATGAAGGGCCTGGAACATCTATCCTATGAGGAAAGGCTGAGAGAGCTGGGGCTGTTCAGCCTGGAGAAAAGAAGACTGAGGGGGGACCTAATCAATGTTTATAAATATCTTAAGTATGGGGTGCAGGGGGAATTAGCCAGCCCCTTTTCAGTGTCTGTGGGGACAGGACAAGGGGCAAAGGCTGCAAATTGGAGCACAGGTAGTTCCACACCAACATGGGGAGGAACTTTTCCCCAGTGAGGGTGCCAGAGCCCTGGGACAGGCTGCCCAGGGACATGGTGGAGTCTCCTTCTCTGGAGATAGTCAAGACCCATCTGGATGCCTATCTGTGCAGTATGAGCTGGGGAGCTGCTTTGGCAGGGGGGTTGGACCCCATGAGCTCTGGAGGTCCCTTACAATCCCTACAACTCTGATTCTGTGATTCTGGTGTCCTTATTTTTTAAATATAAAATGCAACATATATATCTATACAAAGAGCGGATAGGGTGATTTTCATGCTCACTCTACCCAACAATACAACAGACCAAATTACAGGGAACAGGGTTGGTTTTTCAATTCACTTACACACTTCAGCAATTAAAAGAAAACACAAGGACCTCTGCTCACAGCTGCTCTTGCCCTTGAACCTGCCCAAAGCCCTTTTCTCCCCACCTGGCCCAGACTGCCGACCCATTTCACAGGTTGTTCACCTCAGTGACCGCACATATACTGTTACTAAGGCGTAACCTGGTCCACCATAACACAGAGCACTGACACAAATTATACACTTAAAACACATCCACATGAATTACAGAGAGAATCAGCAACAAATGAGGAGAAAACACAATTATTCTTTGGGACTGGAAGACTAAGGTTCAATAAAATAAAAATTAAAAATAAAAAAAAAACCAGGGTGCAAAAGCTACCTGTGTAGCTCTGTTGTGTAAGAAATGGTTTGAGAGATTATGTTCTCCAAATAATCAGATGGGTTCCTTCTGGTCTATCTGAAGCCTTGTAAACAAACTCATTATGTTAGATCTTAAAAGAAGTAAACAAATAGTTGGCACCCGACTCCACTGCTTTCTTGCACAACTTAAAACAAACCCATGCCACTTGGAAGTCGTGCTGCCCGCCTCGCTGCTCATTCAGCATGCCCCCAGAGACGCACACGGCAGCAAGGAAAGGAGGGGCTCCTCCTGCTCTCAGCAAGAGGAGACTCTAGTGACGAGTGATGCCAGTTCAGACAAGCCACGGTGATGCTTGGATAGGCAGTGGCATGAGCATCCAAATACAAACAAGGTTTCCAGATGCCATCACGCACACATAGGCACTGAGCCCTGTAATCCCGCTTGCGGCACCCAGCTCAGCCATACGGTGCTGCCAGCCCCAGCATGTGCTGCCCTCTGTCCCTGCCTGCATTGCCACCAGCACAGATGTTCAGCATCCACCAGGAGGAAGGGGCAGGGGAGAGGAGCATCCTAATCCCAGGAAAGCAAGTATGTGGGGGAGCAGGCTGAGGGACACACCATGTTGGCCCAGCCAATCCCATAGCTGGGGAAAGTATGGGCAAAAAAGGCAGATGCCAGTGCTGCTCCACCAAGCCTGCCACTGTGAAGCCCTCTTGGCAATGGACACACCTCCCACTGAGATCAAGGCAGTCAGAGATAGGAAACACCACAATAAGAGGCTTTTTGGTCAAGTATCCCAATATTCAGTAGCAATTTATGCAAGATCCAAGCAAGCCCAGCGTGCTGCTGAGCAGCAAAGCACTCCCCAGGAGAGGGCAGTGGCACATACAGGACCCAAACCTCAACCCTCTGCTCCTCTTTTCAAGTAGAGTTTTCCTCATTTCAGTGTATTTTATACAAGTCTCAAGGCTTCTAACAAAACAGATCCAGGGAAAAAGAAAAAAAAAACCCCAAACCCATACAGCCTAAAGCAAAGCAGCAGCAAATAAACAACCTGGTTGGGCTGGGGTCAGCAGGTTTTCCTTTAGGTCTGGTGATCTAAAAACCCCCAATCAGCACCAGAAACGAACCCATCTCAGTCTACTCTGAATGCAGACATGAGCGGAGCAAGGAGGAACTTTCCAGAAAGGGTGATGCCCCCCCACACTGCAGCAACGGGGAGACAGATGTGTCCCCCTTCATCCCACCAAGCTGACAGGGCTCCAACTTGTTGGTGGAAGGCTGCACCTTCATGCAGGCATCTGGCTCGTCTCCTGGGACAGCATGCAGTTAATGGCTGATGTGCACCAGAGGACTGAGGAGCAGATAATGTTTCATTTGTAAAATAAAAGCTGCAAAAGCCTTTACATACTTTGAGAAATTGGTGTTGAAACCCACCTGAGCTTTGAGAGCCACCCAGGAGAAAAATAATCATGCCACCCTCTAAGAGGGCATAATTATTAATGCTTCAGAAGGAAAAAGTACCAAGGGCAGCAATCCAACACCATGACCTCTCTGCCAAGTCCAAACACTTGGACAAGCCACAAACTCCAAAAATTAGTCAAAACTCTGCCCAGGCTTATGGGGTTTTGCTGCTCCCTGCTCTATCTCAGGCAGGGATCTCTGCCACAGAGCAAGCACGTTCCCATTCAGTGGGATCCAGTCTCTGACTGTCAGCATTACGAATGCAAACCACAGCACCTTGAAGAATTAGCACATGGTATGTACTGAACACAAAAAAATAATTCACCTTCAGGTTTGTCTCTTGTAGTATGAACATCTGGAGGAGGCCACCTACTCCTGCAACAGCTGGACGAACTTCCTGCGTAAAACCACTGATTGCCAATAAACTGTTCCTCAACCCACTCAGCCCTTTTCCACAGCCTTTACACCACAAAGGGAGCTCCACACATGTCCATGTTATCACAGGTCACTCCCTACCAATGCCCTCAGAGGTAACCCAGGCTTGTACTCTTCTGCATTGCATCATGAGCCAAAAGTGGGGTTAACTCCACTATCCTGCCATAGCAGGATCAGGTTAATCATGGCAGAGTAAGTAAGGGGACACATTGGGCGTGGGGAGCTGTTCTGGATTTGACAGCAGCAGTATCTGATTTCCCACAGTCCACATTATTCCCCATGCCCAGTCTTATAAAGAAGGCAGCAACCACTGCCCAGCAGCTCTCTTTCTCCATCAAATTTGCACTACACCAAAAGACTCCAAAACAGAATGAAAAATAAATCAATCATTCTCTCCTTTTGGGCACAGATCTCATCCCTGGCCCCCAAATGCCAGCACTGCACGTTCACACATACCACCTCTAAGCATGGCCAAGTGGGCTGGAAGCCAGCAAGCAAACACCAAGGGTGACCGAGGAGGGGATGGGAGAAAAAAAACACACAGGCTAGAACAGAATTGAGACTGCAGTGCCTGCAAAGTAACCTGATGGCAGCAGAAAGGAGCAGAAACCAGCCATTTCCACCGGTTTGCCCTGCTCAGTTTTCCTGCCAGCATCTCCTATCTCCTTTCCAAAGTCGTGGCCAAGCTTTGCATCTCCAAACATTTCTGTTCCTCCAGCGATTCCTCTGCTCAAAGACTCAGTTTGAGATCCCCAACGTCTTACCCGTGAGAAAGGGAGCTAGAGAAATCTGTTCACAACTGCATTTCATTTGAGTCCCCCACAAGCCTCCATGAGGTTCTTTATCTTGTTATTCTAATGCAAACAGACTTCTGTGATTTTTTTTTTTTTTTCACATCCAAAATTTCACCATTGCAGTAACCGCAATCCTGGCAGGCTCTCCCCTGCCTGGAAAGGGAACAAACTTTCAAATCATTTATAAATAACCATTTCAAGAACATAGCTTTTCTTCTTTCATCCCACAAAAGGCAGAAATTTTGCTTGGGACCGCAAGCTGTCAACTTCCCAGCAAACGCAAAATCCCACTTAACTCTCTATTGTAAACAGTGTAGTATTGCGCTACCACATCAATAAATAAAATTCTTGAAGGAATTATTTTTGTGTTTGATTCACATTTGTTCTGCATATGCCACTGAGCCCAAGGTATTCATAATGTTAAACTCCTAAAAGCCCTGGGTTTTCAAAAGGACCGCGCAGGAGGCAGAAGAGCTAGCCTTCTCCAGGCCCTATTGTTTTAGCCAGAAAGAAATCCCAAATAAAGGCTGTCGTTTGCCCCCCACCCCACCCACCCCTCAACAGAAAAATCAAAACAATTAAATGGCTTGAAGCTGCCTCCAAATCAGGCTGCAGCGTGCTTCAAGCCCCCATCCAGATCGTGCTATCAGGATGCTGTTTGGGTGGCCAGCGGCTGCCGTCCCTCCAGCCTGATTTCAACCATCATGACCTTACAGTGGCTCTCCGATCTCCAGGGAGGAATTTCACACTTCTGCACCTCTTGTCTCCCTCCAAACCTTTGCTCTGGGGGAGGAAAGCAAAAGGACTGTGCCTCCTAACAGCACGTCCTGCTACCCAGCTGCTACCTGGTCTGCTCCAGAGAGGAGCGGAGATCAGCAAAGAGCAAAGCAAGTCCTGATGTTTCCTTAGGGCTGTGAAGAAAAAGCTAAAGCAAATTACCAAGAGAAAGGGATAAATCTGGAAAATACAAGCCATTCAGGCTGCAACCAGAGAAAAGTGATTCAAAATAGGTTTACACAGGTTGGTGGGGATTTCTGCAGGTTCCTACAAGCGGTTCCTCCACCACCACCTGCAGAGAAGACGCTCTCTACAGTCACCATAAAGCAGGAAGGAGCCTTGACCCTACAGAAGCAGCATCCCTGGCACGTGTCTCTCCCCTCCTCCCCAGGAAAGTTGGAAACTTGAGCAGACATGTAGTGCTGATGAGAATTAACACGCTGGAAATGACAAACCCCTTTGGTAAATCCTTATTATCTGCCATCCCTGCAGCCCAACCCAGCACCCAGCAGCAGGGAAGGGTTTAGGTTGACCATTTCAACTTTCCACAGTGGGTGTCTGTCTCATTGCAGTAACAAAGAATTCCTCAGGAAGATTTCGGAAACAGAAGGATTATTTAGCCACCCACACACAGTCAAAATTAACTAGTCATGGAAATTCAAGATAATAAATGCCATAATTTTGCCTTTAACTTTGAAAAAAAAATTACTCTGAAAGTGAATGTTTTTAATTTATGAGAGAGAAAAAAAAGAATTATAAAAGAAAAAAAAAACACTTTCATTAGTTTGTTTTTCCATGGATCAGAACTCCCCAAATATAAGAAAATTTAAAAAATAAACACACTCCTGGGCACAGTCCTGAAACAGATTTACCCAGGCACTACAAAATGCTGCCCCTCTCCAATTAGTTGGGACTTATGAGTAAAAATGCTCTCATAAAGCATTTTTTTCACCTTCATCATCTAAATGGGAAAGTGGTGGCCTCTGTTCTCTGCAGAAAACTGGAAAGGATATGTTACTGCAGCAAGATCACAGCAAAGACACAAGACATGCCAAAGCAAGGGAAACACGGAAGAGAGATTAAACCACCTACTTCAGAAATAAAATCTCTGAAGAAGTCACTGAAGAAATTAATAAGGATGAAAACAAAATAGGTAAGGAATTTGGTGACTATCAGAGCTGGTGAGACAGTTTCTAAAGGATTTTAGTCTCATAGCTTATGGATTTTGGTCTCTAAGCAGGATGAGCCCCAGCAGCATAACAGCAGAGATCCCAGGCCATGGGTTCTTCAGCCTCCAATAACACAAACTTACTCTGCAGCTTTTTGTGGCAGCTACAGTACTGCCAAAGGCTCCCCTTGGGTACCCATCTCCATTAATTCCTCGCAATTAAGCCTTCCAAGAATTGAAACATGGCCAAATTGGTTTTGGCTTAAAGACAGAGCCCAGAGGGTGGTGATCAGTGGCACAGAGTCTAGTTGGAGGCCTGTAACAAGTGGTGTTCCTCAGGGGTCAGTCCTGGCTCTGGCACTGTTCAATGTATTCATCAATGAGCTGGATGAAGGGACAGAGTGCGCCCTCAGCCAGTCTGTGATGATACCAAACTGGGAGGAATGGCTGACACACTAGAAGGCTGCACTGCCATCCAGTGAGATCTGGACAGGCTGGAGAGTTGGGCAGAGAGTGCTCTGATGAAATTCAACAGGGGCAAGTGCAGGGTCCTGCCCCTAGGGAAGAATAACCCCATGCACCAGTACAGGGTAGGGGTTGTCCTGCTTGGAAGCAGCTCTGTGGGAAAAGACCTGGGAGTCCTGGTGGTCAAGTCAGCAGTGTGCCCTCATGGTCAAGAAAGCCAATGGCATCCCAGGGTGTATCAAGAAAAGTGTGGCCAGCAGGTTGAGGGAGGTTCTTCTCCTCCTCTACTCTGCCCTGGTGAGGCCTCATCAAGAATACTGATTGCAGTGCTGGGCTTCTCGGGTCAAGCAGGACAGGCAGCTACTGAAGAGGGTACAGAAAAGGGCTATGAAGATGCTGAGGGGACTAGAACATCTCTCTCACAAAGAGAGGCTGAGGGACTTGGGACCTTGGAGCCTAGAGAAGACTGAGGGGGGAATCTTACCAATGCTTGTAAATATTTGAGAGGTGGGGGTCAGGAGGATGGGGTCAGTCTCTTTTCAGGGACAGGACAAGAGGCCATGGGCACAAACTTGCATATAGGAAGTTCCCTGTAAACCTGAGAAGGCATCTCTGTACTGGGAGGATGGTAGAGCACTGGGACAGGCTGCCCAGAGAGGTTGTGGAGTCTCCATCTCTGGAGACATTCAAAACCCACCTGGATGCTGTCATGTGCAGCCTGCTCAAGGTGATCCTGCTCTGGCGGGGGCGGGGGGGGGGTGGTGTGTGTGTGTGTGTGTGTGGACCTGATGATCTCCAGTGGTCTCTTTGAACCCAAATTATCCTGTGATTCCGTGAATCCCACGCAACAGCTTTGCAAGTGACTCCAAAGCCACTAAAGTCATTTGACTGCAAAATTTGCATTTTGCACTCAGCAGAAGAGCCCTTGCCCCAGCTGATGCGCTCTTGGCTTTCACACTTTCCTGCTTTCTGTGCTCATGAGCACAGCAAGTGTTTCACAAGAAGAAAGACCTCCCCTCCCCTCGGTACTCCACACTGTCCCTGCAGTTAACAGCTCCAAATAACTTGGCCAATGAAACACGTTTTTGGAACATAAATAACAACAGTTTTTGCAGCTTATCTTAATATGAAGCTTATGACCAGTGGAAGCTGCAATTAAGAGACCTCTGGCCCCATCTGCCGTGGCTGCTCCCTCACTTCGCAATAGCCAAAACCACAGGAGCCAAGGTTAGAGGAAAGCTCCTTGACGAGTTTGGGAAAACAACAGAGAAATGAGCTGACATCCCAGAAACACAAGGAAGGGAAGAAAAACCACGATAAAAAAAAAATGACCCTCAGATGGGTGTAAAACCTAGAGCTATGAGCAAGGCAGTCAAGTTCACCAGACGTACTGTGTCTCATATACAAAGCCCGTGTTTTTCTCCAATTCCAGGTCTTGAGGCATTTCCATCCCCAGCCCCCTTCACTAGGCCCTTAACTTAAAAGGAATAACAGCTTAAAGAATGGTTTTTTAAAAAAAATTTAAAATAGTTTGGTTCACTCTGAGAAGTCAATGAAGGAAAGGCTTTAGTCCTCCATCTCCAGTGAAAGGCTACATAAGGGATTGATTGCTCAAGTTTGAGAGTTCCTTGAGCCCCTACTTAGATAATCTTTATAGCTCACAGGAGCCATTGAAGTGGTTTCCAAGAACTAAAGCCTCAGATCAGCCTGTCAAACACTGGGACTAGTAAAGTCAGAGCAAAAGAGCAAAAATGCTGGAAGTGTAACTCTGCCCTTCAAAAGCCAGAGCGTGCGCACACCAAATTAATAACGCACAGTGGCAGTCTCACGCTCTGCTTTTATACAACCCCTTCCCTAGCAAAGTCCCCACAGCACAATTTCATCACAGCCCCTTCTCTTCCAGTTAAATCTCACCACAAATGCAAGTTTCTGGAGAAACTGTGGGTTTTTTCACTCCCTAAATGCACTTCAGAATCAAAGAATCGTATGGCTGTGACAGCCATCGAGCCTACAAAGTATGGGATCCCCATAGCAAAACAGGGATCAAAAGGTGTTTCTTAGGGGAGGCCAAACATGATGTCACCCAAAACCTTGGAGTCCATGTGCCCAAAAGTCAGCATCTCAATACAAGGAAACTCAAGTCACATGGATGGCTCCAGATCCCCATGTTCACTCTGTCCACCCTAGATGATGTGCAGTTGTGACCATATGGTGTTATGATCCAGCCACATCACATCCCACTACTGAGAAACAGCATCCTGGTAAAGGAGCTGCCTGGTTTCAGGTGGAAAGTGGCTCCACCAAGTGACTCAGGAGACAGACTGACACCTCTACGATCTTCTTTCCATGTCCACACATAAGGTCTGGATGATCTACAGGAAAAAGGAAGGACACTGGCAGCAACAAGATCAATTTAGGAAGGATTCCTGGTGAAAACAAGAGCTTTGGGAGAGGTGCAAAGGAGTATCAAAACAGTTAGCATGCAAGAAGAGGTGAATCCTGCAGAAATCTGTTAGACAAAATGGGACAAGCACAATGCTCCTGCAAGCAAAGCAGCTTTGTGCAAGCAGACAGAGAACAAGTAAAGGGCAGAGATGCCTTTTTTATTCCTTTTTATTTCTAGGCTTCTTTTTTTTTTTTTAAGGCAATTCAAAAATGAGAAACCTCTCTGACAGGCACTTGCTCTGCTCCCTGACTCAGAGCAGAGAGGAACACACTGCTAATTTTTAGCATATTACAATTCACACTGATCCTGTCAAAAGGATAGTTGGGCACCATGCACCCGGAGCACACCTTTCAAGCAGGCACTAAAAGGATGGCTCCAACACTGCTAAGTACTTTCCTTAGAGAAAAGCACCTTCAGTACCTATTCGAGCATTACCCTGTTGGATGCAGATGTCAGCAAAACATGGTAGGCTGGATCCCCTGCATACCAGAGAACAATTTCAACTCGTACATCACATTTGTTTCAATGGTTTGTTCTTTTGTCTGGGAAAGTAATTTTTCAAATGAAGTGCTCAGCCCTTTGTCCCTGGGTACAGTAGAGCAGAAACCATCCTTCATGTGCTGCTCTAACACACAATAGGCTTTGTCTCGTTAAACAAAAGAACATGTATTTTCTTTCAATTGTTTCCAGCTGTTTGATCAAGGTTTTATGGGATCAGAAGTCAACAGCAATCAGCATCTGGCTACCTGCACAAAGCTGACTCGGAATGACTGAAGAATCAGGTATGATTAGCAGAGCTAATTATCACCCCAAAGAAAAACCCACCCGTGTGCTTTTATAGCAGCTGGATCCTCATTAATGCTCTGTGTAGACTCTGAAGTCCTACAGCAGTACACCCTCATCTGTGGTGGGAACACTGTTTACTTGCTTTGCCAGAGACACATTTTTGGGCCAAAATTCATCTATCTAATCACTCTTCTTCAGCACAGGAACAAGGTCAAAGCACCTTGTGGGAACAACTCCAGGCACCATCACCAACACCAAGACCACAAGCTCCGTGTTCTAGCTCTGGTAACTCCTGTATTTCTCTCAAGTGGAATTTCTTAATGAGAGGATTTCAGGCTGGTGATTTCTAGAACCCAAAATAAAGGAAGTGTTACCATGTTATTAGTCTACTGGGCTATACAATCCCAAGATTCTTGACTAGGAACATAAATAATCTGCAATGACCCCTCGGTGGGTAAGAGGAACCCTGAGCCACACAATCCTGGAGCACCCTTACGTTTCTGCTCAAGACAAATTAGCCAAAAAGGGATTTTCTTCATTCAAAAGGATTTTTCTTTAGGATCCAGCCCAACACCAAGATGGGAAATTAGCTGTAAAACTCCTCACCTCTCCCATACCTACTCCCCCACTCCCTGCCCAGGTACTGGATGTTACAAGGCTGAACGTGTATGTACAACTGTCACATTTACAGAAAATTAACCAGAAATCTGAATTCAAAAAGAGCCATTATTGCAAAATCCTTTCCCAAAGCTGCTATTACAACAGCTCCTACAATCCAGCCTCAGTTCCAGACACAACCCTACACATTGCCTTTCTCCAGATTTTCCTTCTGTTATTCCATAAAGTAATCACCAGTTAAAAAGAATTTTTTTTCTTTATTGGTGTAATGGGAGTTCCCTGAAACTTGAAATAATAAAAAAAAAAACCTCTACAGCACATAGAACTAAAGACTGCTATAAAACCAAATACTTCTCATTGAGATCACTTCTGTCCCTGTAGTGGCAGCACACATACTGCACAGAACACACCTGTGCCGTGCACAGAAACACACTATGGAGTGAACCCAAACCCACACAAGAATCCTTAGATCAACTCTTACAGGAGCTGATACGTACTTGCATGCAGATATGATAAAGGATAGGTATAATTTTAATTTACAAGCTGTCTTCATTATTTTGGAGCTACATAGCTGCTACGTAAATCTGACAGAGAAGTACTGTCAACAGACTCTTTTACATCCTTACATAGCTTCCATCAGCATTGGCTTTGGAAACATTACAAACACTGAAATCACATCAGCTCCTCATCTGCACATCAGACCATGGCATCCTTCTGAGCTTCTGGATGCTGGCTACTTGTCCATGGTAAGACAGCAAGACAGCAGCAGAGGGTGGGAGATGATAGTTCACCAGGAGTCTAGCCATCACATCTGAGTACCTGCGGGATTCACACTGACTAAAGGACTAAAGAAATCAATGCTCATTTACTGACCATTAAGGAACTCGACCCACCTTGCGCTTGTTTTGGGCCCCTCACTACATTGAGGGGCTGCAGCGTGCCCAGAGACAGGTGACAAAGCTTGTAAAGAGTCTGGAGCACAAGTCTGATGGGGAGCAGTTGAGGGAACTGAGGTGGTTTAGTCTGGAGAAGTGGAGGCTAAGGGAAAATTTGATCGCACTCTCCAGCTCCCAGGAAGGAGGTTGTAGCCAGGTGGGGGGGTTGGTCTCTTGTCCCACGTAACAAGCAACAGGACAAGAGGAAACGGCCTCAAGTTGTGCCAGGAGAGGTTTGGATTGGATATTAAGGAAAATATCTTCACTGAAAGGATGGTCAGGCATTGGAACAGGCTGCCCAGGGAGGTGGTAGAGCCACCAGCCCTAGAGCTGTTTGAAGAATGTGGAGATATGGTACCCCAGGACACGGCTTAGTTGACATGGCAGTACTGGCTGGAGGTGATGGACAGATGGCTGGAGGTGATGATCTTAGAGGTCTTTTCCAATTGTTCTATGATTCTGTCCATGGAATTACCTCCTACTTCTCTCCAATGACACAGAATGGCCTTGAGATTAACCTGTACCCACCAGAAGCACTCTGTAAAGGGGAACCACACACAAAGTCCAACCTACACACACTGAAAGACATGCTTAGTCTATAAAGAATCCTTCCTCAGGTTTCTTAAAGCAAAGAAACCCAGAACAACAAAACACAGAATTTATCACCTGCCACTTCTCTTCCAACTCTTCCTCTGTCTCCCTGTGTGTAGAGAATAGGTCAGATGGAAGAAAAAAAAATGTCAATTGTCAACAATAAAAAAATGAGACCTTAAACTATTCTAGAGCCAATGTGGTCCACCATACCTGTACCAAATCTCTGCTGTTAATCACCTGCCACTCCTCTGACACTGACCAGGCTTTCTCATATCCAAACCTCACCTCACTGCCAACCAAAGTGTGAACCAAATGGATGCAAAAAGGAAGCAAACACTGGATTCCCTTTGTCATCTGTAGCCTACAGCCACTACATAGCATCAAGTAAGTGGGAAAACAAGGAAAGGGGCTATGAGGAGGTCGATATTATCATTATCTCATTTGTTTCCCATAGAGAAGACTACGACCAAAGCCAAAATATTCCACAGGGTTAGAAAAAAACCCAAATGGTATAGGAGTAACCCACCAGTCAAGGTCCTATCAGCACACCTGCCACAAAGCATTCTGATGTGGCCCTCAAGGACTAGCTTTACATGGGTGCCAGAGGGATGGTGAAGAAGAAAGGATGAAGGGACAGCAACTAAGGAGGCCTCTGCTCCAAAAGAGCACTTCAGTTGGCTGTAGGACAGCTAAATAAACAGTTGGAGTGGTGATCTTCTAAGAGGTTGATAAATGTCAGAAATTCACTTCTGAGGGTCTGCAGAGAAGGTTAGCAATTCACCTTCAAGTACCATCCACTCTGAAATTTTAAGTGGCCAGAAACTTTAATTACACCATGACCTTCAGCAACAGAGACAACTTGTAGGGATACAAGGATGAGATGCTCAAGAAGTCTCCACTCACAGGGCAAATCTGAGGACTAACAAGCCGTTACCAGCAGCTCCATGGTAGCACTTGTTTCCTATTGCCCATGGAGATGGTCGAAGGTTATAGCTGGAGCACCAGTAATCTGTACGCTGCAGTAGAGCTCTATAAGGTAAAGCAGAGCTAGAGAATGTTTCTAAGGCTTTAGAAATAGCTGGTCTCCTGGTGCCTGGCCAGGCTGCAAAGCTTGTTCTTCCTCACCCGCTATTCACCCAAAAAAACACTCCCTCCAGAGCATAACTCATCTACAGCACCTTCTGCAGCTCTAAGGTGTTCAGCTTCCAACAGCGCTTCTCTTGGACCTTCCAGACACGTTAGTTACCTTAAGAGGCAGAATCACAGTTGCGTCTGCCAGCATTTCCATCAGCCTCTCCCTAAAAGCAGCAAGAAGCATCTTCAAATGCCACAGCACTTTGTATCCAAGCTGGAGAGATTTGCAAAATATGGAAGACATTAAAGTACTCACTTTCTCTCACCAAAGAAAGAACATGGACCTATAAACAATGCCTTGAAGGCATTTCAGCAGCTTAATCTACACAGGGAATTTTTTTCTATTAGTATTATTTTTTAAGTGAATCAGAAATCACTGGATCCAGAAGTAGCAAATGACAAGAATGCAGCTTAAAAGGGAAAAATGCTAATAAATACTGGGCAGGGGGGAAGGGGGGATAAAAATCACTGAATGCTTCCAAAGACTTGCTTGTTTGTGATAAAGACTGCAAGGCTCAGCTGTATACAAGCTGTCCCACCCATGCACAGACTATCGACATTTCATTCCAGTGGCACCACGCAGACCGCCAAGCAAGGGGGTCTGTCAACGTTTCTATCAGCAACAACTGTTCACAGGGGTTTATAAGGCAGAAAAGCTAATTTTCCCCAGCCTGGTTGATGCTT
Organism: Laterallus jamaicensis coturniculus; assembly: GCA_022605575.1. NCBI lineage: Eukaryota > Metazoa > Chordata > Aves > Gruiformes > Rallidae > Laterallus > Laterallus jamaicensis. Next base: position 1,902,939 of record JAKCOX010000090.1, on the reverse strand, counting down.
CATACATAAGGCCTCCAACTAAGAATTGTTAGTATTTAAAAACCACATCACACAAGCAGGTTGCATTACTGGTGTGGGAAGAGAAGAGGATGTGATACCCAAAACCTGTAGTTCTGAGGAAAAACACCCCCAAAAAGTTGCTTAATATATATGAAAAACTATGGAGACACAGCTTATATAAAAAAGCCCTGGAAGCACTATTAGCCAGGAGCCACCATGCTTTTAAAAGTAAAACAAAAAACAAAAATGAGTTGGCTGCAACAGCAAACTAGTCATGCCTTTATAGTTAAAAAAAAAATATATATATACACACACCTCAAAAAGACTTGATGGTCTGCAAAGATCTGCCCTAAGTGCCACATCATACGTGGACAGCAGCAGAAGATGATGCAGAATGCAGCTACCTGGACTTTATTATATAAAAACAATGCTTATGAGATTGTCCCCAGTGCAGTGTCCAGTCCTTGGCCACAGAACCACAGAAAAGTTTAGTATTAATTCTGAATGCCTCAGGACACTTGGTACTGCTCTTAGATTTTCAAGGTTTCTGTAAAACAGGCAAGCAAAGACCAGACCTGGGCCACATGCACCCACATAAATCCCATTATCTCTCCACAGGAGACAGATTTCATTTGTTTGTGCCAGCAGGAGAGCTGATCCAAGTCTCACTGGATTGGGTAAATTTGCATTCCAGGACAATGATATCACATAAGGATGCCTTCTGAGGCCCAGCACACAAAGCTCATGGGATGAGCAAGTGTGATTTCCAGCACTCTTGCTAATGCCCAAAGTTCCTCACCATGAGTCCTTCATCCTTGACAGCGATGGTGGCAGGCAAGTCCTGGTGCTTCATATGAGCTTCATCCCAGCAGCACGAAGCAAAGTACCTGCCCTGTGTGAGGTTCACATGGAGTCTCCTACATTCACATGTTTCCCAAGCACTCAAAAACTCCTCAGCCTACAAGCTGTTAGTGCCATCTCCTTGCCAAAAGGGCAAGAGGACAAAGCTAACTGCACCAAAAGCTGACAAAATTCTAAAAGCATAACAAAACCCTGAGCATCCCTTGGGTGGGGACTCAGAGCCAGGGGCAGCAGCTACGCAACACATTCCTTAGAAATGTCACCAGAAGGGCCTAGTCACCCCTATCAAAGACCTCAGTGCTCTTTACACTGCATCTGTGAATAGCATGCACCAGTGGGCATACCCTGGAACAAGGATGAGATCGACCAGATGTGTCAGGTGGAGACCACTAACATGGTTAGGGGCTGGAGCACAGCCCTGGGGGAGCTGGGCTTAGGCAGCCTGGAGAAGGCTTCAGGGTGACCTAACTGCCCCATTCAATCCCTGTAAGAATATCATTGAGAAGATGGAGCCAGGCTCTTCACAACCATAAACAAAACAAGAGCAATTCTTACTGAATATAATGAATAATTACATTGCCAAGAGATTTTGCAGCCTCCACCCTCTGAGGTTTTTCAAGATAAAACCCAAGATATCTGGCCTGACCTAAAAGTCTGACCTGTTTTGAACAGGAGTTTGCACTAGAAACCTCCCTGGATGTCCCAAATAATCTTACATTCCCCGGTGATCATCTTAGTTGAAGTTTCATTGTAACAAATCAGACTACATCATCATGGAGGCTTGGCTTGGGTTTGTTCCAGGCTACAAGAGTTCTGAAAACAGATCAGTTCAAGGGGTAAAGGCTGCTCCAACCCTCAATTTGTGTACAGGTCCTGAAGCTCAGGGGATGCCTTCACGCCTCAACACCATGCCTCATCCAGGTCTGCCTGTAGCACCTTCACCCAGAACATCACACACTGTATTGCTGTTTGGGATGCATGCCCCCCACACACACTCACGTACAAAATTAGATCCGCAGTAGCTGCAAATATAAGCTATCAAAGCTGCAGCTGCAACAACAGCACAGTGCTGTAAAGATACTTCAATAACATCTGATGCATTAAATTTTAAAAAGTCAGATTTTACAGGGCCAACGTCCCTATTTAAAAATAAAGCATGCACAGGTGGCTAATAAAACTGGACTTTAACAGCCACACTTGCAAAAGAAATTTATAAGAGTTAGCAAAGCTCATAGCCTTTTAATTGCATGTCAAATATTGGGCTCAAGAACTAAACCAGATTTCTTGCAGCCGGTGCCAAGTGCTTCTAGATATTTTATGTCTGTCGTGGGTGCAATCCCATCAGATGCTAAGGGGTTAACTCGACCTCCAAGGCCAGAGACTGCTTGAAGGGAATGCCACCGACTCTGAAGTAACCCAGAAAACATTTCTGCTGCCTTTGTTACAAATAAAAGGCTATTAAAAACATTCACGTTCGTTGCTAACGGAAAAACAGTACAAGAAGACATTTAGAAAGCATTTGAACTTGTAAATACATCAAATTAATATACAACAAATTCCTTTGATCCAGAGGACGCGAATTCCCTTTCCCTACAAATCTGTTCATTAATATTTCAATGGTCCACTTGTGTCACTACACTTGCCAGCATTTTATAAGGAAAATATTTCAAGTAACAAAAAGCATCTTGGCTTTTACTCTGCCAAGGGGCTTCTGGGAAGTTCATATGAGAGGTTGATGGAGAACAGCAGCAGCAGGATGCTCCACAGAGCTCCCATGTAAGGCAGACGCAGGTTTACATGTTAAATATGCCTCGACACCCCAGACACACATTTCAGGGGCTGGAGGGCAAATCATATGAGGAACAGCTGAGGGAGCTGGGGATGTTTAGTCTGGAGAAGAGGAGGCTGAGGGGAGACCTTATCACCACCTACAACTACCTGAAGGGAGGTTGTAGAGGTGGGCAACGGACTCTTCAGCCAGGTGACAGGAGATGGGACAAGGGGAAATGGCAAGAAGCTGCCCCAGGGCAGGGGCAGGTTAGACATTAGAAAAAATTTTTTTGCTCAAAGAGTTGTGGGGGCCTGGAACAGGCTGCCCAGGGAAGGGCTGAGTCACCTTCTCTGGATGTGTTTAAAAAAAAGGGTAGATGAGGTACTTAGGGATGTGGTTTAGCTTAGGACGGGAATGGTTGGACTTGTTTGGAAAAGACCTTTAAGATCATCTTGTGATTCTGTGTGGTGCAGAGACACAGGTACAAAATAAAATGGCCACACAGTTCTCTTACAGCATCCCCAAGATAGGGATCTGGCTCTGACCCAGCGCATGCCAAGACAGGGATCTATGGCTCACGAGGCTCAGGCACATCAGTGAGTTAATGCAAGGTCAGCAGTTTTCCTGAACCAACTGCCATGCAATAACCTGACGACAGACTAGCCCTGACCTTGTAAATAGGCTGTGCCTTCTGCAGACCTCAGCACACCGAGCAGTAGTCCGGAGACAATCCACAGAGTTCCTGCGTGACCGTAAGCAATTATGCTGAACGCAGGAAGAGCAGGGAGGAGACACCATGCACACTGCCCAGCATGCAAAACAAGGACAGTCCTTGTGCCCAGTTGATCTCAATGTAGGTTGGCCCAAAACTCATTCATATTTTTTTGTTGTTATTTTCTTCCTCTACGCAACATCTGCAATGCTGTAGGGTGGAAGGAGAGTGCTGAGGACAATGAGGCATTAAATTAGGATGTTGTAGGATGGAAGGAGAGTGCTGAGCACAATATAGCATTAAATTAGGTTACCACCAGGTGCACAGAGAGTTGATATGGCCATCTTCTCAGCTGCAGTCAACCACAAAACAGGAGACAAACCAGCCCTTGCTGCCAGAAGAGAAATACACCTGAGAGGCTGAGCAGTCCTCAGTAGCTTCAGAGGCAGGTGTCAGCCCTCTCCAGTCACGGACATGGCAGAATAAAGTTAACCAAAATACAGAAATAGAAGATTCATATTGTTGTCACACTTTCACCACCACTAAATTCATCAAGTTGTCGGTTGTGAAGACAACAAGACAGCAATTAATTTTGCAAGTGTTAATGAAACATGGCCAAAAAGAAACAAAACAGACTAGAAGTAGGCAAAGCAGCAAAAAAGGATAGCAAAAAGCTAATCAGCATTCTGCTGGGAAGAAAGAAAGAAAAACAGAGCTGGAAACAAGCAGAAACCAGGAGACATGAACATTCACAGATGCATCGGCAAACACAAAAGACTGTATTGGCTGGCAGGGGGGAAGTTAACAGGAGGGATAACAAGTTATTTGAAGAATAAATATGGTTCCACTTAATGTGCCACATCAGCAGGTGTTCGCACACCCCATCTTATACAACCCCATCTTATACAACCCCAACACAGCTCACACGGTAAAAGCTTCTACTGACTATAACTGCCCATCCTTTCTGTAATCTGGGCCTTTCTAAAACTTCTGAGCAATGTTCTCCTTTAGGAGAATGACACAGTTGCTCAAAGTCACAACAATAAGGATGCCCAAAGCAGCAATCACCAGAAATACCCAAGGACTAGGCACTGAAGACGCTGACAATCTCCAGCAACCCCCAAACACTCGGCGTTTGTTCTTACTGGAAAGCGTTTCTATCACTGACTGGAAACACTGGCGCCTAAATGCCAAAGGGGAACAGTTTCTGAACTGCTTCAAAAAAAGCTATTGGGAGCTAAAAAAGAACAACAACAAAAAGAAACCAAACACACAACCCTGGAGCAGAAGATGCTCCAAAAAGGAAGGCTCTGTTTATTTTTAACGGGCAAAGAAAGGAGCAAGCTGGTATAGGATGTATGCAAATCAGTGTACAAGTGGAAAAGCAGCTGGAAAGCAAGTTTTACCTGGACACAAAAGCACCATAAGGTTCACTGGAGGCAACTCCTTTGGTTTCTCTGATTTAGAGAAACATTTTAAGCAATAACATCTACTGGCACATCTTTGCCTACTTCATCACATAGCATCACAGGGCAGCAGATGGTGCCTCAAAAATCTATGGGCACTTTATCACCCACCTGGATGCATCACAGATGAGAAATACATTCTGGTACGCTCAATTTCATGGTTTTTCCTCTTCATTTCCCCAGTATCTTTGGTTTCTTCCCTCCCGCCCTCCCCCCCCCCCCCAAACAATTGCTTCCTAAACCCTTCCCCAAACTTGCCTGAGGCACAGGAAGGCACCTCACCCTCTGCTACCACTGCTGCTGGAGTTCTGCACACTTGGCAGAACCAGAGGAAATACATGCACCCCAGTGAGCTTATGTCAAAAAGGTTCCACCAGGCTGCTCCCACCAACAATCTAGAATATCTATTTTTGAGTGGTTTTTAGCTAATTACAGAGTTTCATTTGCTGTGTGCACACAAAGACGCGTAAAACAGCAAGAATGGGAAGAAAACATCTCAAGTCCACATTATTCTTCCCAATTCTGCAACTTAAGGTGTGGGTGAGTTTGGTACAAGTAAGTGTCCTGTAACCCAGTGACTCCTTGAAAATACAGCACCTTTGGTCCCTCGAGGGGCTCCAGGAAAGCTGGAGAGGGGCTGGTTACAAGGGCAGGGAGGGACAAGCCTTCAGCTGCAGGAGGGCAGATGGAGAGGAGACGCGAGGCAGAAATCCTTCCCAGGGAGGGTGGGGAGGCCCTGGCACAGGCTGCCCAGAGCAGCTGTGGTTGCCCCTGGATCCCTGGCAGGGTTGAAGGCCAGGTTGGATGGGGCTTTGGGGACCCTGGACTAGTGGCAGAGGGTGCCCCTGCCCATGGTAGATGTGGCACTGGGGAGTCCTTGAGATCCCTTCCCACCCAAACCAGTCAGGGATTCTACAAAATAAAGTTAACCTTTCTGACCACCTCACAGAGAGCTATCAGAGCACCACTGAGATGCCCCGATGAAACCCTATTATCAGAGAATATACCAAGCCACGTCCTCCCTGAGGACACAGAGCCAGAGAACAACTATGGTGCTGTCAGAGCTCGTCGCCTGCTGCCCACAGTCACTGGGCACCCAACATTGCTGTACCATACATACAGCTCACTCAGACCAGCCAGGGTTTGACAGTTACCTGCCTTCATTTATTCCCTCGCTTTTTTCCATCTGCTCCGTGGAAACACAAAGTTGAAGGACATGACGGGGCAGGGGGAGGCAGTATTATTTCCATATGGGTTTAGAAAATAAAAAGGCTTTAAATGAAAATACCATATGAGCAGAGGGCTCACACAGGACCTATAAGTGCTCGTGTGTGCACACCATATAGGAAGAAGGCCCCAGCAAGGCTTCCCTCCTTTCAGAGCCTGACTCTGCCGAGACAAGTCCTCAAACCCTGTACTGCAGCGAGACATTTCTTCGCATGTCATTTGGCAGATGCGATGGCGGGGCCCTGCCAACTCACCCCCAAGCCCTCCGTTTTAATCAGTATCACATCAAGTTTCACACATGCTTTGAAACATGCACCAGATTCAAAGCTTCGCCTCAAGGGGGTCCTGCTGAATAACGCATACCATCCCGGCCGCTGCTCCTCCAGCAATTATCTTTCAACTCTGGCTGAACCATTCGAACTGTCAACGCCAGCACGCTGCCAACCAGAGGAAAGGTTGTGGGGTCAGAGCTGAAAACAAGACTCCTCAAGGCTGGAGAGCCAGGCGAACGGTATGGGGTGTTTGTTTATACTGCTGTCTGCTTATAAGGAGAACTCCCAAAGCGCTTGTTTTATGACTTAGCAGAACTACAAACAGCGTTAAGAGGGGCTGAAAAATATATATTTTACTTTTTTTTTAAAAAAGAAAAGGTTAGCAATGAAAAGGAGCATCAGCATCCGCTGCCCCCCTCCCTACCCTGGAAGGAGGACTAAAGTTGTTTGCACCTCGTAACCAGCGGCATCCTTCCAGCTCCACTAGAGCCACAAGCATCTTATCTTGAATCCCAAACCTCTGAGCAGACCCATGTAAGTGCATCTGGCTGTGAGGGATGGCACACATGCCTACCTCACCTGACTGCCACAGGCAAAGCACTAGGAAGGTAGGAAGGATTAGGAAATGCAAGAATCATTGCCATTATTAAGATGTTAATGGAACTGGAAGGAAGAGAAGGACACACAACCTCTGCACCTGGTGCCAGCAGCAGCACCTGGCCTCAAACACAAGCTCTCACAGCTTCTTCAGCAAGATGGCACGATGCTCCCACTCAGTTATTTCCATGCCATGTCAAGCAAAGAGAGTAATTCTTCAGAGAAGTGCCAAGTTGCATTGGTCTTCCTCATCCCAGCAGGGATGATGGCACCAGAGCAGCTGAATGTTGCAGAAAAACCCATACATCTCTTCCTACAGCTTCTTCCAGCAGTGGGGATGCTAAAAAGCAGCCATCTGAGGCACAGCAGAAGGGAAGGCATTGCTTTCTCCATGTTAAAGTAATTGCAAAGCCAAAGAATTTATTCATCTGTCTTTCAGGCTAAACTGCTACTGCTGTGGGTTTCCTACTACAAATTCTCACTGATGGCAGAAGTTACAAGTGAGGGAGGAAAAGCTCAAAGCCAGGATCCACAGCAAGCTCAGACAACCATCAGATGCAACAGGCTGGGAAACTCACCCTACAGTTACAGAAATGCAGGCCTGCATTAGAGAAACTCCAGCTGAGCCTCTCAAGAGTCAATTAATTCAGACCTGCAATCTGTATTGTCCTTCTGGGATTAGACTAAAAATTAGGGCTGTTTGAAACCAAAGTGGCTTCCAAAGCAGCCACATTTACCCTCCCTGTCCCCATTTCTCATCTTAAAACAAGCCCTGGAGCCCAGCCAAATGTCCCAAGCAGCAGCAGGCAGGACCCCAGGCAGCTGATGCAACAAGCAGCCATTCGATTGCAGTGAGTCATGGCTGGAAAAGCAGTTACTATTGAGTATCCACATCCCTCAGACAGTTCCACAAGCTTGAAGCCCATTTTCTACCTTCCTGTAGAAGGGAGATGTACCACACAGCCTGCTAGCCCAGACATGGGATGAAAGCATCAGACACACATAGTACACCACCAAAGCTCAGTTACATATAGCACCCACTTTCCTCTGATGCTTCCAGGCTTCAAGGTTGACAAAAACAGAACAATTAAAGGTCAGATGGGGGCTTCCCCCACTCCTCCCTGACCCTTTTGCACATTACACTCAATGTACATCCAGCTGCAAGAAAAAAAGTTCAACAGCCAGGCAAGTCACCAGGAGAAGGGACAAAACCAGGCTGCTGCACCCCTGTTTTAGCACCACGTGCCACAGCTTTCATTATTTATTTAAAGGTAAGGGGGAGGCCCCCATTCTCACCTGAATATGGGTACCCTCAAACTTACACATGCACCCTCTGCATGGTACTGGGGTGTCTGCCAAGCACCTGCCTCAGTACGTGCCACCCACTCGTGCACTAATTGTAATTTTATGAGAGCAACACAAAACTAAGGCTGCTCTCCCTGTCTGTGCCAGCTCAGTCTTTGGTAAGTGTGCTGGCAGATAAACCACAGTCTCTGGAATTCTTGAGGACCCGGAGGTCTCCCACCATCGATCCCAGTGACACAAACCACTCCGGTGTGTTTGAAACCCACAATGTGATGCCCAGCCTGAGTTCAGTTCCCATGCAAAGATCATCACAAGCTGTCTCTTATGAGCACTGGTGTGATTTATTTTCTACTGTGCCAATAGGATAGAATTCTTTTTTTTAAAAAGCAAAAAATAGCTATTTCCAGCAGGGGATTTTTTTTATTTACTATGGTCCATAAAGATATTAAGAGAACTGGCCCCAGCACAGAGCCCTGAGGAACACCACTGGTGACTGCCCACCAACTGGATGTAACTCCATTCACCACCACTCCACTCTCTGAGCCCAGCCATCCAGCCAGATTTTTTACCTAGTGAAGAGTGCACCTGCCTAAGCCAAGAGCAGCCAGTTTCTCTAGGAGAATGCTGTGGGAAACAGTGTCAAAATCCAGACAGAGAGCATCCACAGCTTTTCCTTCATCCACTAAGCAGGTCATCTCCCTAATGACAAGTGATGGGACAAGAGGAAGTGGCATCAAGTTATGCCAGGAGAGGTTTAGATTGGATATTAGGAAAAACTTCTTCAGAGGGGGTTGTCAGGCACTGGACCAGGCTGCCCAGGGAAGCGGGGGAGTCTCCATCCCTGGAGGCATTTAACAGGCAGTTAGATGTGGAGCTGAGGCATATTGTTTAGTGGTGGCTGGCAGGTTAAGGTGATGGTTAGACTCAATCATCTAAAGGGTCCCTCTTCCAACCAAGATAATTCTATGATTCTACACACTGCATCTTCCTTTGCCAGAAGTTAGCGAGCCTCCTCAAACGCACCAACAGCATAAAAATTAGCTCTTACCCAGCTCTATAATGCTATTTATTACAGCCACAGCCCTACACTCACCACAGCCAGCAACTGGAGAAAGGACTTGCAATGATTTGCATGGAGGTTTCCCTTCCCAGACCGGCTGACTAGGGTGAGCAGACTGCCTGCTGCAATTCACATGCAATGCTACAACCCTTAAATTGACATTTTTTCTCAGTCTGTGACAACGAAACCACGATTCTCCTTGGAGTGCCCTATGTCTAAACATAACTACCAGTGCTAGGTTCTCCATTCTGTTAATAAAAACCCACTTGGATATCAGGGGAATATATTTTCCTGGTCTAAAGTGCCGTTGAACTGGCAAGGAGAAAGAAAACCATATTCTCCCCCCTCCTCTTTCCAGTCTCAAGGGTCTGAAGCAGACACGTGGTGTTGTGTCTTTAGTTTTCATTCCAAACAATGCAAAGAGACTATTTAACCGCTACATTTTCCACCCAAAATAAGCCATCGATGACAGCTAGATCTTGTTTAGGGATTCAACACTAACCCCTATGAAAATCTACTCTGAGCAGCAAGTGCCCCAGAAGCCAAGTCCTGAAGTGACACCCTTAAGTCATGGATTCCCTGAAAAACACGGGTGGTTTTTTTTTCTTCAGTGGAACATCTGGACTTACTACACAAACATCAAAATACTGTTGGGTCCTTAAAAAAAGTAATTACAAATGACAGTGAGGCAACTGAGAGTCCCCTTTATTTTTAAGGTGCCATGTTTTTTTCTCCTCACAAAAAAAATCGACCCTTTGAAATATTTAAAGAGTGCAAATATGGGATTCTCTATCTGCAGTGATGAACCGTGTTCAGATCACAGCAGATGGAGACCCCTGAAGTTAAATAAATGCAATGGCGTGTCTGAGCCATCCCCTCCCTGCCCACCCCCAGGAACTTGCCCAACTCAAGGAGGAGACAGGCAAGAGAAACAAAGCTGAGCTGTCCTGGAGTAACTTAAGTGCATTTTTCCCCACAAATGAAAGCTGTTCTAAATTTGCTATATATGCGAATTAGAAGAGTATGTCGAGAGGCTTAAATGACCTGGGCCTGTCAACAGAGCTTGGAGTTTTTTTAAAAAAACAAGGAAAGAGAAGTAAGAGAAGCCTTGGGTTGCTGAAGGATTTCACTCTGTGATTTCTGTGTACACCCGTTTGCAATTTGTACCGGAGTGTCAGGCAAAGGGCACACTGCACAGCACAGCTCTCGAGTCCTCTCCCTGAAAACTAAGCCATTGTACCCCTACTGTAAAATAATACAGCCCTACTAATGCTAACCCATTTTCATCTCATTAGCAACCCAGAGACCAGAAGTCCCCAGTGACCTGACATCGTTGCATACGAGCCGTTCCCTTCCCCGTCGCTCGTGAATCGGTCACAGCCCATCAGCTGAAAAGCCACGGCTGCTGTTTCCAAAGCTCCCTAGAAATTACATGGCGATAACATTCCCCTGAAGGGGTGGTTTGTGCAACCTGTGACCTGCAGCAAAAGGCATTATGCTTCTTGCAAATAATAAATATAAAAAAACCCAAAAAAAACTAAAAATCCCAACTAAACAGGCAGTGGCTACTTCCATGAACTGGTGCTGGAACTGAAAGGGCGACAGTGCTCACTCACAAGCATGGAAGATCAACTCCCAGCAAGACAGGCTTTTACCCTGGATAAAGCTCTGGTATCATTTTGACAGCGGTATTAATGATTTGCCACATCCACAAACTGGTTTGCATCATCAGGTGAAGGTCTGTGAAGACTCTTATGTAGCTGTGTTACACTGGGAGCACCCCAGTTCCCAAAACCTCCTCAGCTTCACTCCCACATCCGTTGGCCAGCCACAGGGCAACAGTATTCACCAGCTGGAGAAAGCACAGAGAGAACAAACCACCCTGCGTGCAGTACAAGAATCCGTTACCAAAACCACTCAAGGAATTTTTACAAAGAAAAATAAGGAAAAAAAAAATCAGTTAATTTAAAAGGTTTATTAGCTATATTACAATAAGCCTGAGACATCCAAATGAAAACTGAAGAATTTATCATCCCAGGCAGCAGCATCCTGATGGGAGCAATTCTCAGCACTTTTTTGAGCAAGCCTTATTTCCATCACCTCTCCCGACACGGCCATCCTGTCCAGACCCCCATGCTCCTCCACATCCTTTCCCACACGTGGTACGCCAAAGCAGGCACGCAACCCGGTTTACGAGTCTGAGGTCTATCCGCGCTGTCTCACCTCCAAAGCTGGCACGTCTGCGGGAGACCGGTGCACCAGGCAGCGCCTTCCTTTAAACAACTTAACAGTCTACATAATTAAAACCAGTGGAAGCAAAACCAGTGAAAAATTACAGCGCTGAACGCCTGCAGTCCAGGATGAATAATTTAACGGCACCTCTTTTCCCAGCTACAACACAAGAAGGGTAACAGCAGTTACTAATGGCTCAAAAGAAGGGGCAGGGGGTGCTTGTGCCTCAACTCAGCACTGCCTTTCTCTAGGCTTTTTAAAGTCTTGTGAATGACACTGTCTATCGTGACCGTTGGAAGATAAAGGATTTCTTTCAAGAATTTCCAAGTTAAAAAGGGCCTGAAAGGCAACCACACAAAAAGCTGGTCCAGCATATGGCTGCCCTGTAGTTAAACTTTTGATTTTATGATGCAGCCACGTCCACAGAACATGCTGGATATGCTACTGGGGATACCGCGGTCCCTGTGGCCATTAGTCATGCATATGCTGAAATAAAAAAGGCTCATGATTTAGCAGTTTCATTTTTGAGGTCATAAAAAGAATTCAGAGGAATACCCATTTATTAATAAAGTTCCTATGGAGTATAAATTTTAAATGCAGACTTAAAGGCACAGAATTCCTCTTAAATAAACAGAGAAACCTTCCCCAGAAAGCCAGGAAACGATAGAATAAAAAGTTCTTTTATGATAATAAGCACATTTGCACTCAAATTATGTGATGTGGGAAGAAGGAGAGTTAAGCACAAGGAAGTACAAAGACCTCAAACAACGTGCACTGGGGAACAGAAACATGCTTACATCTGCACATACCCCTAATCACCACCTCCCCAGCGTGGCCCATATGCACTGTTGGCCTCCAGTCCACCCCTACAGACGTTCTCGGCGATGCCTTCGTCTGCTTTTCCCATCAGTCGGCTGCCCCATCCACCCTGACCCAAGATGCTAAACCCCAACTTGTCCGGCTGCCACAGCCTCTCCATTCCCACGCCCGCTGGGAAGCCAAGGGATCACATTTAACCTCAAGCTCCTGGCTTCACAATTCCCTTCAGGAGCCCATTTCCAGTTCTCAAAACCATTTGCATCTCCTCCTCTTCCTTCTTTCCCTAGTTTTCATCTCTGCTGAAGCAGCAAAGCATCGGATGGCACGAGATACCTCACTGGGTACCACTCCGGTGCCTGCAGGTGAGCTTCAGTCTGAACATGCAAAGCAAAGCATGATAGACAATGAGAAACCAGCACACAAAGTTGGCACACTGGCTTTACCTAAATGGCATTGGGAAATCTCACATCTCATCTTCGAAAGCCATCATGATTGTCACTGAGTCAAGAAAGGAGAGGATGAGATTGAGTCAACAAATATAGACACTTCACAAGGATTTGTCTCAAAGCCTCCAAATTAAACAGCAAGTGTCAAGTGATTAGCCCACTCACCACTGAGATGGTGTTCAACACACTGTTGTAAGAAAAAAGCTTTCAGTACCAAGTCTTAATGAAAAAGTAGAGAGTTAGAGTGTATTAAAGGCTGCAATTTTAATCCAGTGCAAAAAAAGGAAATATTTTTACCAGTTTTCTCAAGTAACTTTTCAAAGAGAGTCAAGCAAAGGATGCTGAGAATAAGCAACCAAGAGAAGTCATGGCTGTTCAGACATCTCTTTCTTGGCAGGGAGAAGACAACAGGTGTAAACACATTAGAAACTTCGGGCAAACATTTTTACCAAGGCACATATACACATCTCAGAGCTCATGCAGGTCTAACAGCAACACCCTCTTCAATAACCCATTAATCAATAATCATCAAATCACAGACAGCATTCAGTCGGCAGGGACCTTTAAAGGCCATCTAGTCCAACCCCCTTGCAGGGAGCAGGGACAGCTATAACTAGATGAGGATGCTCAGCGCTTCATCAAGCCTGACCTTGGATATCTCCAGGAATGGGGCCTCCACCAACTCTCTGGGTAGCCTGTGCCAGTGTCTCATCACACACACAATGAAGAACTTCTTCCTAATGCCTAATCTAAACCTCCCCTGCTCCAGTTTAAATCCATTGCCCTTCATCCTATCGCTACCTGCCTTCAAATACATCCCTCCCCACTTTCCTGTAGGCCTCCTCAGGCACTCGTGGGGGGTCCCAAAGTCTCCCCAGAGCTTTCTCTTCTCCAGGCAGAACAACCCCAACTCTGTCAGCCTGTCTTTGTAGGAGAGGTGCTCCAGCCCTTGAATCACCCTCATGGCCTCCTCTGTACTGGCTCCAAGTGGTCTATGTCCTTCGCAGTCTCTTCCTCCAGACCTGCAAGCTGAGACTGTAGCTTGCCATCAGACTCCTCATCTAAACAGCCCCAGAAGATGTATTTCCTTTCATAATACTTTAATATAAGTAGTAGACAGGCAGCAGTATTACAGATTATGAAGGTTTCGTTACTAAATTTTACTAGAAAATAAGTTTCTGCTCTACAAACCTGGCCAGAAGGGGAAAAGCCCATCCCCTTTATCCCCACTCTCTTGTGTAAACAGCCACTGTGTACCCAGCCACCACTGACCTTTTCAGAAGGCTCTCCTCCCTGCATCTGAGCCTATAAATTTCCTTGCTTTTAATGAACAACATTATTTTTTACTTTTTGTGCTTGTTAAAGAAAGGCTGTGGAATTTGAGACACCACTTAAACCAGTGGGAAGTTCAGATACTAGAGTGGTTTTGGAAGTCCTGGGGCATGGTGATAAAATACAGCCCCTGCAGAGCAAGCGCACAAGGGGATCTTCCAAACACTACGCGTAAGCCCAGACTTGGCACCAGCAGATCCAGCCCACGTGGCAGGGGCTGAAGCAGTCTTAAACAGGGCTCCTGTGACCTCAGGAGGGTATTGAGGGCTGCAGGAGCACTGACATTCAGAAGGACATTCCCTGCACGACACATCCAGAGAAAGGCAGCGAAATCTAATTTGTGCTACAATACACATCACAAAGCAAAAACAATTTCCATATGCATTGCAGAAGATTACATAGAGTTAAGAAATTTCAGGGATGAGGATAATTAAGAACACCATACAAACTGCATTTTTAAACATTTTCCTGGGCCATTACAAGGCCACTGGGCAGCATCTGAAGGCTGAGAAAATGTCCTTCTGTCCCCTGCCGTGCAGGGAACCACTTGCTCATGTGGCTTGAGGTGATGGGCATGTGCTTGCATTTAAACTGAAGCACAGGGAGGGGACAGGATTTCCCAATAGCGCTGACATCATCACATGCCACGTCTCTACTTATCACCATCATTTCAAATAAGCCACCCAAGAGAACACCTCCTGTCTTTGCAGCTCAGTTAAAGCCACCTGCAAGAGGAGATCCCTGCCTGTGAGGAGCAGGTGCCAGTGCCCATGCTGCCTCAGAGGGACACAGTCCCTCCCAGGGACCTGCTGACAGCAGGAGATCACCCAGCGCAGGGCACAGGGACCAGCCTCATCTCACCTTTCTGGACAGTGATCACCAACAATGCAATTCCACACAACCAGGGTGCATTTGCCACGATGTGCAACCTTTGCAGAATGAGCAATCTGCTGCTCTCCATGCCACCCACCACCCCCACTTCACCCACCTTGATTTTGTAGAATTCCTAGGGCAGCCCCACATTTCTCACATGTTTCTGGGGTGTACACACAACCTCTAACTCTCCACTGCCCACATAATCCCATCACTACCATCATCCTTTCAGAAAAATCCCAAAACAAGTCAACAGGATAAGCTTCAGTGAGGGCAACAGAGGTGCAAACCAAACACTGCTGGGCAGGACAGTATCTGCTGTTGCGAAACAGTGCTCTGGGATCCAAAAACCAAGGGAAGTGCTTGAAACCACACTTGGGGCAAGCCAAGGAAACAGGCTCCAGGTGCTGGCAAGTGGAGCACACCCAGTTTTTTACCATGGCCATCATGCAGAGAAGCAAGCAGGGCAGCTTCCACTCAAGCCAGGGGTTTTTAAAAAAAATGCAAGCTTTCAATTTAATCCTTTAAAAATTACATGGTGGAATTCTTATTACAATACCAAGGTATTCAAAATTACTTTTAAAAGTATTTAAAACACCCAACAGACAGACACTCAGGACTCATGACCAACATGAAGCTACCTCTCTTTATTCCTTGTAAAAAAGCATATTGAGACGCTCTTACAGACAGTAAGGACAAACCGGTAGCACAGAGCAAACGACACAAAGAAACTCGCATCCCCAAACCAATCATCATAAATCCAGGCAACTCAAGGTCAGAATTAACTTTAAATCCAGACAAACATACCTAAAATATTGAAGCACACAGCTGGGTGCTCAACAGCCTTGGCACAGCTGCATAATCGTGCGGCACAGCATCCCCACAGTCATGGGGGATGCCTATTAGCAGCTGTCATTTCCAGTTCAAGTAATTGGAGGGGAAAGGGGAGAAGTAAATCTTCTCCACTTCTCATCCATAACCTTTTTCCTGTCTAAGGCCAGCTGCATTTGGATCCTATGCCACTGAAAACTTCTACGTTGTAGAAAAGTATATTGGTACCATGGTGGCTGCACACACCTGCCTGCTGTCTAGGTGTCATAGAATTATAGAATGGCAAGGGTTGGAAGGGACTCCAAGGATCACAGAGCTCCAACCCCCTGCCACAGGCAGGGACACCAACCTCAGGCCTGGAGCTACACAAGGTTGCCCAGGGCCCCATCCAACCTGGCCTTGAACACTTCCAGGGACGGGGAATCCACTGCTTCTCTGGGCAGCCTGCTCCAGGACCTCACCACGCTTTCTGTAAAAAACTTCCCCCTAATATCCAATCTAAACCTTCCTTCCTTTAGCGTTAATCCATACCCCCTTGTCCTGCCATTGTCTATCCTTTTAAAAAGTTGAATCCCCTCCTGCTTATAAACTCCCTTCAGGTACTGGAAGGCAGCAATGAGGTCCCCCCGCAGCCTTGTCCATTCCAGGCTGAACCAGCCCAGCTCCCTCAGCCTCAGTTTGTAGGGCAGGTGCTCCAGCCCTCTCATCATCTTTGTGGCCCTCCTCTGAACCCTCTCCAACGGTTCCCCTGCATTCATAGCAAGGGAAGTCATCCAGACCCCAGATCCACATCACTGATTTCAGAGATCACAGAATCACAGAGTTGTAGGGGTTGGAAGGGACCTCGAGAGATCATCGGGTCCAACCCCCCTGCCAAAGCAGGCTCCCTCTAAGGAACTGCTGTTAATCCACACTCTGAAGGGCTTCATCTTCTCCAGCTGGTAGTCAGAACCACATTCCTACCAAAACCAGATCAGCAATGTAGTTGTGCACATCGTTGTGCGACGTTTTGCCGCATTTTTTTAAGTGTACATACACACTCACATCACCAAGGTGATATTTTCTGCCACTGTGGGAAAACAGACTTATACAAACTTCACATACTCTTCAGAAACAACACAGACACCAGTATCTGTTGAAAAGAAGAGTAAACATCACCCTAAAAAAAAAAAATAGCAGAGCCAAAATACCAACCCATTCAAACTTGTACTAGATCACTACCTATTAAGCAATCAGCTCTGACAGTGCATCCAAGTGATGCTAAAAGAAAAGAAAAAAAATAAAAAGCACAACACAAGTGCTGGTTTGTCTCCATGTATTCAAACATCTTGGCTGTCCTGACAAACTTGATCCGATAATGGCTTTCGGATGGGTTATTCTTGGCCTCCAGCATAGCAGCATTCACTGCACTCACCCTGGAGGCTTTGCATGCAGCACCATCCTAAGTGACCTCCTCCACATGCCATGCATATTTTGGACATTAAGCTAGATAATAAAACCACATACCGGATATCAGCAAGCGTTAATGAGATGTAATTCATTCCTGGCAAGCCCAGAATTCAGATTTTAGAAACAAAAATACCAAAAAACCAACCACACAACAGACATAGACACACAGGTTCACAGGTCCAAAAGGAGTTCAAATGCACAGAGCTACTTTCATCTCCTCAAGAGCCATGCAATTAAGAACAATATTTGGAACGAGAAAATTCCCCCAGTACCATAGGTAATAAAGTTCAGATTTTTTAAAAAAAGGAAAAAAAAAAGGGACAAAGAAAGGAGTCAATGAAAGCTCATCATTTGTACAGGGAGGCTATAAGGTTTCTCCACGTGCTGTGAGATCCCTCCAGTTCCCGCATACGGGTGACCCCAGGAACGTCTCACTTGACTTCATCCCACCACGGGCTTCCTCTCCAAGAGAGGGGCCAGCAAGCTCCCCGCATCCTTGACTGAGGGCCAGAAACGCAGCAACGGCTCCGAGCGCTCCAAGACAGATCCTTCTGATTATCACTAAATGAAATTTTCAGCTCTTGTCATCATCGGCCTCAGATTTGTAATGTTACAAAAACACCATTTCCTTTCCCCATTGTATCAAGCCCTCTTCCACTCCCGCTGGTGAAATCAAACAATTTTAAAAGAATTTATATGATGCTAATTTAAACCGAATGTATTTAGCTGCCAATCGCAATTCCCTGACTCTCCCAGGCCTCCTGCCAGCTCTGCTCTGTTCCAGAGCAGCTATCAATCATGGCCAACAGACTGAGGAAAAAGGCCCAGCGATGCACAAAGCGATACTGATCATTCTGGCAGGGGAAATCCTGCCCTCTGCTTTCAACGAAACGATGTGAAGTGACCCCCACGCAACGGGAGGCTCTGAAAGCTTCAGCTCCTCAGTGCTTCTTGTTAGTGAAGAAACCAGTGATACGTTTTGCAGGAGCAAACCTAGTGTGGTGCTTCCTCTGGCATCACTTTCAACTCAGCTCTTGCACCTGGAAGGGGCAAGTTGACCTTCTATCCCCAAACCACTGTGTGGGAAGCAGTACGCCTTTACTGCTGGAAAGCCACTGAGACCAACCTCATAGATAAGTCTGCACACAATTGGTGAGGGAACCTCTTCTCTGCACTGGAGGAAAGGGATGTTGTCCACAAGGATCTGGACAGGCTTGAGAGGTGGGCCCATATGAACCACATGAGGCCACATGGAAGGTCCTGCACATGGGCTGGGGCGGTCCCCAGTATCGGTACAGGCTGGGCAGAGAATGGATGGAGAGCAGCCCTGAGGAGAAGGACTGGAGGGTGATGGGGGCCAAGAAGCTCAGTCTGACCCAGCAATGCGTGCTGGAGACCAGAAAGCCAACCATGCCCTGGGCTGCGTCCCCAGCAGCATGACCGGAAGGTCGAGGGAGGGCATTCTGCCCCGCTGCTCTGCTCTGGAAGAGAGAAGACCCCGCAGTACTGCATCCAGCTTGGGAATCCCCAGGACAAGGAGGACATGGAGCTGTTGGAGTAAGTCCAGAGGAGGCCACAGAGATGCTCTGACAGCTGCAACACCTCTGCTATGGAGACAGGCTGAGAGAGGTGGGGTGGTTCAGCCTGGAGAAGAGAAGGCTGCGGGGAGACATTTTAGTCCCTTCTAGTCCCTCAAGGAGATCCAGGAAAGCTGGAGAGGGGCTGGTGACAAGTGCAGGGAGGGACAGGACAAGGGGAATGGCCTTTAGCTGCAGGAGGGCAGATGCAGAGGAGATGGGAGGCAGAAATCCTTCCCAGGGAGGGGGGTGAGACCTTGGCACAGGCTGCCTGGAGCAGCTGTGGCTGCCCCGGATCCCTGGTAGGTTTCAAAGCCAGGCTGGATGGGGCTTTGGGCACCCTGGGCTAGTAGAGGGTGTCTCTGCCTATGGCATGGGGTGAGACTACAGGGGCCTTGAGGTCCCCTCCCACCCAAGCCAGTCTGGGGTTGTAAGACTTGGAGGAGGCTGAAGATGGACATTTCACTGTATCATCTGTAGGCGAGCTAAAAACATCTAATGTTACCCTCTTGGTGCACTTTGTTTTGATGCTCCCTTGCAACAGCCCAATTAGTCTCTACGTGGAAAGAAAAACAAAGAAAATAATCTTTTCCACCTGAGTGTTTTTCTGTTGGATACATGGGAATGTTGAAGCTCTGACACACCCATTACAGAGATCCTGGCAACTTAAACAGGCAAAAGGGAAAAGAAAAATTACCCCAACCCAGACCTCAATTTAGAAAACTTTAAAGTCCATAATAGCCAGGACTGAGAAGAAGGTGGGAACAAACTTTTTCCAGTGTATAAGGTAGGAAAAGGAGAAAGGAGAAGGAATGGAGTGCTTGGCTCAGGTCAAAGCAGGGACTGTAGCACTAGTTGAGAGGCTTTCTGGAGCTGGAGAACAAAATGAGCTCCAGGGAAGCTCAAAATTTTGGTAGTTGTAATAAACCAAATGTGATTAGAAAGAGCCTAACACAAAGAGAGGAAAAAGCAGGAGAGTTGGAAGGAAGAAAACACTCTTTGGAGTTTTGTTCAGATGCACTGCTGCTCACTGGCTCACAGCTGGACCTTAGACAATCCAATATTACAAAAATCAAACACCCAACTCCACCACAGGAAGATGAAAACAGTGAGTAACTACAGTTCCTCCTCCCAGGTCTTCCCCCAGCTTCTCACTGCTGTCAGATCAGGTACTTCTTGAACCCAAGCAATCTACTCAGCAACCCAGAGACAACCCAGCACAAGCACTTTGTCAGTTTGCCCTTGAAAACATGGAAAATTGTGCACAAGGAGCTCCACGGGTCTATCACCCACAAAATCAAGAACTAACTTCCACACCCCCATCCTTACTTCCTGAGTACTGGGCCCTGCTGGTTTCTTTTGCAGTTATTGTAATGGGATGGGTGGGAGCAGACAGTCCCTACAGCCTCCCCCAGTGCTTCTCCTGATTTTAGCTTTGCTGTAAAGAGCCAGATTTCTTTAGAGAAAGAGATGAAGAATCAATAGAACCTCAGACAGTGTCAAG
Organism: Laterallus jamaicensis coturniculus; assembly: GCA_022605575.1. Lineage (NCBI taxonomy): Eukaryota > Metazoa > Chordata > Aves > Gruiformes > Rallidae > Laterallus > Laterallus jamaicensis. The sequence goes on along the minus strand of JAKCOX010000090.1, from coordinate 1,882,605 downwards.
TTCTCCCTAGGAAGAGAAGAGACAGGAGGGAGGGACACAAGAATGTCTTCCCCCAAAGAGTTCTCAAGCACTGGAACAGGCTGCCCAGGGAAGTGGAGAAGACATCATCCTTGGAGGGGTAGATTCAGTGTTGGTGACATGGTTTAGTGGTGGACTTGGCAGTGCTAGGTTAATGGTTGGAGTAGATGATCTTCAAGATCTTTTCCAAACCAAATGATTCTGTGATTCAGACAAGAAGTACACAAGGGCACCGTGGAACCGAAAGGAACGGAACAGACAAAGCTCAAGAAATACCTCAGCCAGAAGACAGCAAAGGAAGACGCTGGAAATGATGGGCAACTTCCCAGCCTAAGCTGCCAAGGACATGTGGCTGGACATGCACATCTCTCCCCACCCATCTGAGCCATCAGGCACAGTGCCAGGAGGGTTAAATACCCCCCAGTATCATGATGACAAAGCTGGAAACTACAAGGATGTAACATGTGCATCCTCTTAAGTCTCTAACTGGTAAATAACCTCAATAGGATATGAAGCAGTTAGTGTACTTGCTGCATCAATTAGGCACCAAACAACCATCGAAATCCCCATTCCTTTCCAGCCACAGGAACAAAGGAAGAATCTTTTAAGCAGTTTGGCTGCTGCAATGATCATAGATTTTTCTGTAAACAATTACTGATCTAGAAACCTCTGTATCAGGTAAGTTCAGCACCCAGAGCCTTCCCCAACATCACCCCCACGCACATCTGTCTCCACAACAGGATATCCAGGTCACAGCATGTTTTCTGCAGATTCAGAAAGCCTGCTTTGGTTTGATGCATGGCACATCTCCATAGCTCTACTGCACAACATAAAGCTTTGTTTGTTTTCCCAAAAATATTAGAAAGAGGCCAAGAAGACAGTAAGACAGAGGATATACTATTAATTATATTAATTGATAGAAATCCTCAAGCTAGACCATTTCACAGAAAGGATGGCATTCATAAGACAGAAAATTGAACTTGCCTGTGCCTCTAACCATAAATGACAGCAAGATCTCATGAAAAACTACAGTCAGAGTCCTTCCCATAAATCAACATGTCCAACCCATCAATCACTATTGGAGGATGTAGATTACTGCTCATGAGAGGTAACATTTCATTACTAGTGGATCTGAATTTCATCAAAGTAACAAAGTTCTTTTTAAGAGCCACTGTGAGCAATGCTCCCCCACTGTGATAAGAAAACCTGTGTTGAAATTCAAAACTAGAATATTAAAGAAGGGAGGGAAAAGGCAATCCTGCTGTAATACCCACACAGGGATGGTTTACTCAGGTTCATCTTTTACAGACATCAGATGCACATAAACAACAATGGAAGCTTACCCAGGATTTGAAAATTGGATTTAAAGATGCAAAAGAAATTAAGGTGTTCAGTGCACAAACTTCTGCTGCTTTACCCCAAACCTGGGAGATCAACACTGTTGTCTCCAGGTCCTCCAGATGCCACCAGGTACAGCAGCACAAATGCTCCTGTCCTGCTAAGTGGAAAACACAAGTTCCACACCCTGACTACATCTCCCAGGCTCTGGGCTACCAAGAGCCTACAGCAAAATACGAGCAGAAGACAACAAAAAAGGGCTGTTGCTTTTCAACAGTACAAAAATCAGAAAATAAATTCTAGTATCCACCATAAAATGAAGAATCATTCCCTTCACCTCACAACAAAGCTACTGCAATATTTAAAGCTAGGTTTACTGCCTTGGGATGGCAAAAGCAGAACTGGCTTTGTAACCTGACTGTGAACCATCTTCCTCCTCCCAAAAAGCACCCACGTGTGTGCACACAGAAGTCATCCTACCTGTTTCATTGCTGTCTCTCCAATCTTGTCAGAGTGCTTACGGATGCTCTCCAGGAAATCCTTGAGGTCTGACATGGAAACTTCTTTGATCTCTTCACGCAGCTTGGGAATATTATCCACCATGATCTTGCAGAAGCGGTAGTGGCTCACTTGGGGCAGGTATGTGTGTTCAAGGTGCTCCAGGGTCTTCAGCGCAGGGTAGTGTCTGGGGAAAGCAAGGCATATATGGAAAGAAGGGTTATTTCCATCCTGCTTCCCCTCCAAAATGTGAATTAACTTTCAATAATTTGATTTATCCAAGAATCTCAGCTCTGCTCAAGGGATCACAGACTTCAGCATCCAGGGAACCATAAAAGCATCATTTTCTTTTTGAAACAGAGAAGCAGAGGAACACAAAGACAGCTAGCAGCTCTGAACTCAGAGATCTACCCTGTCACAAGTGACCAGCATCAGCTAAGCTCAGTGGCAGCTCTCCTCCTTGCTAAAGCCATTTAGGGCACTGTATCACAGAGCGAAGGAAAAGCTGGTACCACCACCAGTACCCAGTAGGTCACAGGAGGGAAAAGCTCAGCCCGTGCACATGGAGGAGCACGGGGGCTCCTGGGGGAACCCCAGAAAGACCATGCACTGGTCTCCCCAGAACAGCATTCAGCCCTGTGGATGGAGGTGACACCCATTGAGGTGAAAGGAACTCCAAGGGGTCTGTGCTAGGTATGGGGTATATTATAGGATGCAAGGAAAGAGCATTTTGGGATCTCTAACCATTTTCCTCGGTGCAGGACTCTATTCTGGGTGCACAAAGGTGCACATCACCTTCATCCCAACCAGAGGGGGACAGGATGAGGCTGCTGTCAAGTGCAGAGTGTTTCTGCCTGTTGATCTGTGCAACCAGCCATGTGTATAAGAGAGTGCCTGTTTCTGTGGGCTGGTATATACATCCCTGCTTGGAGCAGGCACTCAGCTTCCCTCCTGCTTGGACCCAGGCACTGGGCTGCAGCAGATTTGCCTCCACAGGGCTTCCAGATTCAGCAACCCCAAGAGAAGCATGGAGACAGGAATATACAGTAACACACCACAGACTGTCTGACCTGGATTAATATCCACTATGTGCTACTAGCACAGATACTTATTACTCTGCTGCAAAGATCCCAAACACCAGAGCTCCCTGACTTTCCCCATACACACCAAGACTCAGACCCTACCTTCACCCCCAGCTCTTTAAACGCTGCTCAACACCATTAAAAACAAAGTACTTTTTCTTTAGATAGAGGTGAAAACCACCAGGAAACAAACCCCAGATGAGGGGTCCAACAGATAAGTGTTCTACCAAGCCCCTAGCTCTCCAGCAACTCCTCCTGTACCACGACCTTTACAATGTTAAAAACAAAATTCTATGGTTTTTTAAGCGTTGGGAAATCAGTTAAAATCAGGTTTTCTGCTCTGAGAATCCCAATGCTTCTTCCCCTGTGCATATTTTGGTTGTGCCCAATGGCTTTAGGGAAAGTACTGTAAATTTTATCCTACCTTTCTGCATAAAAGCAACCTTCACAGCCTGGCAGAAGATGCTAAATGAGAAACTATCCTAAGCAAATCATTTTTCTTAAACACCCTCCCCCTCTTTTCCCTTTGTGAAGTGGGAAGTCATAGGATTTTCCTATTTACTGGAATTCAGAGCCCTTCCACACACTCCCAAACAGCACTGATGTAAAAGGCAAGACTGTCCTCCTCCTGGTCTGACAACAGTTCTGGGTAAAGATTAAAAAAAATTATCAGGCAACCACCTAGGAAGCATTAGCAGGGTTGACAAAAACACATTTCAGACTAATACCAGCTCAGAGTCACCTCTAGGGTGGATTAAGGCAACTGCAGCTGCCTACACCCATGGTACAGGCTGCCAACAAGCACCTGCCACGTACACCGAATTTTAAGGGGGAGAAAAAGCCTTTAGTTGTAAGAACCATATTAGCACCACCAGGAGGGGAGGAAACAGCCTGACACTCACATCTCCATTCAAACTAATTCTTGCCTGAACTCCATGCAGGTCCATGGGGAGGTTATTTTAACTAGAAGTGGCCTGTCCTCTTCCCAACACCAGCAGTCAAACAGATTAACCCTGTAACCTGGCTGGTGTTTACACCATGCTGGGGTATGAAAAACTATTTGCAATAAAATGCAAACCTCTCTGGAGAGCAACTTCAGGAGTGCACAGAAAGCCAGAAACTAAACCAGAGGAATAAATGCATGCTGCAGGGGGGCTGGTGTATTTTAGGGCATTGTTTATTTAACTAGAACCAGCAAAAAGGTGGCTGTGGGGAAAGGGAGTGTCATCAATGGGATCCTCATCTGCCTGCTGAACACAGACTGTAAAACACATGGGGGCAGAGGAAAGCTCAGCGCTGTTCTTGGCACAAGATGAAACTACCCAGGGTCTGATTGTGTGGGTACAGCTCTACAGAAGCTTTCTGCCTACAAGGAGTATGAAGCATTCTCAATTCTTACCCTGGAGACCATGTGGCTATGGCAAGTGACACAGCGTAAAAAAAGCAGCAGAAAAAAAACATCCCTCCAGAGTCCTGCAGAAAGCTGGGGAGCTCTCTCATGGCTCTCCAACAAGCAGCTACACTGCCCCAGTTACTGGTGAAAACCTCTTTCTGTCCCTTCCTTAAATTCTGGACAACAACAGATGAAACATTTCTCTCCATCTCTTCTCTCTGCTGGCTCCAGCCACACCTCTGGGGTTGGACCATGCCTTGTTCCCCACCTCCAGTTGACAGCCACAGCTAACAGGTTATAATTCATTTTGTCTACCTTGGGAGAGCTGAGTTTATTCACCCAAAAGGCAAAACCTATCACTCCTCTGAGACTCTGTATCCAAACCTCAAGGCTCACACTAGTAACCCACCCCCTCGCAGGCTGTAACAAAATGATACATCAATGAGACTGGGTGCAGACACAAAAACATTTAATATGTTGTGCTGCATTTGGTGAATGAAGCCATCAAACCCAGACAAAGAAAGAAGGGGGGGGGGGGGCAAAGACAAGGTTCTTATTTTCCTTAAATGTGGCTTTCAACTTCTATTTGTTTCAAAATGAAGCAATCCAAAGGGGAGGGGAGCAAGATGCAATTCTTAGAAGCAGGCCCAGGAAATGCTCTCCAGAGCAAGGGAATCGAGCAGCATGTGGATTCCCTTCAGAAGTTCCCCACCCCACATCTGTCAGCGGATAAGCCCCTCACTGTTCCTATAAACAAAGTGAAAACAGTTGGACAAACTACACGCTGCCCTGCTCTGTGCTGAAGCATCCTGAGCAAGAGCAAGCTTTGAGGCTGGCTCTAACACCTCTAGCCAGCCCAGCTTTCAGGAGAAATGCCTATCTGTTCATCCAAGCCTCCTGGGTCCAGGGACCACAGAGATCAGGGGAGGCAGGAGGAGAGGTGTAAAAATACACCCATCCAATTAGTTATCACCTTGTTCAAAACATCTGGTTTCTTCTGTATTGTTTCTCTGATGGATGGCAGGCACAGACCAGGCATCGGATCCAACTGCTCTCCCTGTGTTGTGTTTGGCTGCCCTCCTTCCAGCAGCTGCTCTTCTCCCAATTTGCCATCCCCACAGCTCCGACATGCCTCCAAAGTTCCCTCAGTTCCTTAAACAAGCCATCCCCCAGGATCCCAGCCACACAAATATTCTGGACTATGGTTTCACCCTTCAGCATCACAACAGATGCAGAGTAGGAAAGATCCCAGATTTACAGCTCCTGATTTCTGAGCCACAAACCCCTTTTAGTTCAACTCACTCTTCTGAACAACTGTTTCCATTTCTACCACAAAACAAATCATACCTGTGCAATCTGTCCTAGGGAACCTGCTTTGGCAGGGGTGTTGGACTCTACAATCTCTGGAGGTCCCTTCCAACCCCTACAACTCTGTGATTCTGTGAATGTGCCCTCTCACCAACACCCCCCATCACACCACACAGCATTTCTCAGGTGTTTGGCTTCCATTCATCAGATTCTCTCAGGTTATATCAGGGTTTGTATCCCAACATTCACAGAATAACATGTAGTTAGTAACATTTAAATACCAGGTCATGCCTTCATAGAATGGCAAGGGTTGGAAGGGATCCTTGAAGGGTTGGAAGGGATCATAGAGTTCCAACCCCCCTGCCACAGGCAGGGACACCAACCTCAGGCCTGCAGCTACACAAGGTTGCCCAGGGCCTCATCCAACCTGGCCTTGAACACTTCCAGGGATGGGGCATCCACCACCTCTCTGGGCAGCCTGTTCCAGCACCTCACCACTCTCTCTGTAAAAAACTTCCCCTAATATCCAATCTAAATCTTCCCTCCTTTAGCTTTAATCCATCCCCCTTGTCCTGCCATTATCTGCCCTTTTAAAAAGTTGATTCCCCTCCTGTTTGTATGGTCCCTTCAGGGACTGGCAGGCTGCAATGAGGTCCCCCCACAGCCTTCTCTTCTCCAGGCAGAACAAGCCCAGCTCCCTCAGCCTCTCTTTGTAGGGCCTTGATTGCATGCATCACAACAGCAAGCTTCCATGACAAAAAGGGAACATCCACCATAATCAAAATGCCCAACAAAATGTTACTGGAGCTTTAGGCTCCACAGCAGACTCTGAAGATACCAGCCAGGACTCAGGTTAAATAGAAAGGCTGATTTTTAAGTTTTAAGAACCTCTTTAATTTATTCATCACCAAACTGGTGCTTTTCAACTCTTCCAAACACAGAGACCAGCCTATACAAAATTTACCTTTTAGATTTCATTTGCTCTCGTAGTTTGCTGTACATCTCCAGGACTGGAAAGAGAAGGAAAACACACAAGCATTGAGAGACAAGCACAATGCAGAGAAATGAATTAAAATAAAGAGCTGTACCAATAAAGAGCAATTTCAGATTCCTCACCAGGAAGACACAGTGTTAGCTTATCAACCGTCGCTGAAATATTCCTCTGCTGTAATCGACATTGCTTCAGCTCCTCCATTGCTATTATCAGCTTCAAAAAGGGAAAGAGAAACAGACAAAAAAGAAAGGTTCACTAAGAACAGTCAACAGACCAGAGAAGATAGAAACCACTTTGCACTTGTCACAACCATTCAAACAGTAGGTTGACGACAAAGCCTACTCTGATAAGCAGAGAGCTCACCAAGCACTGCACAGTGTTGCAGAAAGAGGGAGGACAGGCAGCTTTGGGTTGTTCAGTTGAGTAGCAGAAGCATTCCCTAGCCTAATTTCAAATAAGCAAACAGCAAAACCAAAGCCAGCAAAACACCAGCCTTGTAGTGTATCCTGAGAATTCCAAAAATGATTTCCCCTTCCCATGTTATTCATCTCATCCCTGCTCCCTCTTCAAGCTTCTCTTTTCTAGTTCTTCTCAAAGATAAGATGTGGCTGCTTGCTCCCAGGGGGATTCTTGCCATCACAAACTAACACGGATCTGTAAATGCTCAGCTTCCAACAGAAAAACCTGTGCAGCTGGACAAGGGCAAAACAAGGTTGGTTTTCTTTTGTAGGCAATGGCCTCTTTGGTTTCTTCTTTTCAAAGGGACAGGTCATGGCTTTGTCCTCTAGAGTATGGGACTTATCTCCATTCCTAGTCTGCAAAGTCTGCCAGGTTCTTCTACACTTGGGAGTGAATCCTCCACACAAGGTAACACAGAGGTTTCTTTGACTCAGGAGAGAAGCTGCATCACCTCCTCCCCAAAGGGCATTTTTATCTTTAATCTCTATTAGAATAATTGTTCTGACACAGGCCAAGGTGGGGATTTTCTAGTTTGTTTTTCCAAACAAAACACAGCTGACAAAGAATAACACCTGTGTTACAAAATGAGGTCTGGGTGTGTGACAGCATGCTTAAGCAGTAAAACAGAAAAGGTGCAAAGTACAAGATTTATAGGGAATATGGGTAGAGCAATACAGGAAGGACCATTCCTAGGATGTCTCACACATCCCCATCTTGGGCACCTGAAAACCTTCAAGAATCAATACCTTCAGCTATGCAGTGCCCCCACTCTGCAAATATTCCTTTATGGTGAAGGGGCAGGAAGATGAATGCAGTTAGAGGCACCTTGCAACCAAGACACACTCAATCATTTCCTTTCTGTCTATGCCTTGATGTCCCCACCCATGCAGTTCAAAAACCACCCTGACTTCAGTTACTGCTGTACTGCACTGAGAAGCAGAGGCCCGGCACTCCAGCTCATATTCAAAGCATCAGAGACTGGTTTGGGTGGAAACGGACCTTAAAGCTCCCCCAGTGCCACTCCTACCATGGTCAGGGACACCCTTCACTAGCCCAGGGTGCCCAAAGCCCCATCCAGCCTGGCCTTGAACCCTGCCAAAGATCCAGGAGCAGTCACAATTTCTCCAGGCAGCCTGTGCCAGGGCCTCACCATCCTCCCTGGGAAGGATTTCTGCCCCACATCTCCTCTGCATCTGCCCTCCTGCAGCTAAAGGCCATTCCCCTTGGCCTGTCTCTCCCTGCCCTTGTCACCAGCCCCTCTCCAGCTTTCCTGGAGCCCCTTGAGGGACTAGAAGTGACTGAAAGGTCTCCCTGCAGCCTTCTCTAGGCTGAACCACCCCAACACTCTCAGCCTGTCTCCAGAGCAGAGCTGCTCCAGCCCTCGGAGCATCTCCGTGCCTTCCTCTGAACTTATTCCAACAGCTCCATGTTCTTCTTGTCCTGGGCACTCCCAAGCTGGATGCAGTACTGCAGGGTTTTCTCTCTTCCAGAGCAGAGCAGAGGGGCAGAATTCCTTCCTTCAACCTGCTGGCCACACTGCTGGGGATGCAGCATTGTTATGAACGATCCCATTCTTACCACTCAGGGCTACAGGAATGAGCCTACAACTTGATTACTGTTGATTCAAAAACCTCATGCTTCCCAGGCTTTGCCTTTGAATAGCTTTCAACCCACATGCAGTAAAAAATAGAAAGAAAAAAGAAAAAAAAATCACTTCCCCACCACTCACACAACTCACCTTTCATGCAGAAAAGCAAGCTACAGGAGAGAGAGTTGATGTACTCTTTAACACTAACACTGTGCAAGTTACCAGTGAATTCTGAGCAGCTTTTGATGCTCAGCCTAATTTGCCACTAGCAAGCACAGCCAAATGGAAAAGCAAAGTCAAGACAGAGCAAATGAATGTATCACTCACTTCTTTTCCTTCATTCTGCAGCTTTCGGTTGGTATCTGTCACTTGATTCTGTGGGGACAGGGAAGAAAGAAAAAGACACAATTCACATCTACCTGTAAACTGAAACAATGTTTTTCACCACCACTTTTCACACAATCTCCTCTTGCTCTGCATAAAACTGTTTATTAGCTGATTTAATGGCCACTCTGGTACATGGGATGCCAACAGCAGTTACCAAGGATATCATTCCCTGCTTCTAGAGCAAAGTAAAAAGCAACAGGAGGTAGAGCTGTGGCATGGCATCCTCAAAACCTGCAGTCTCAACAGATCACGTTTTGTAGCAGATAGGCACATGGCTTCTCATCTCAAAAGCTCTTTTACATGAGTGGAAGAGGTGGGACATCAGTCTCATAGAATGAAGTTTCCCTTCCCCAAGACCAGGTAGGTAAGAACTCAGTTTTAACTCCTTAAAATCACAGTATAAACTCTTACACATGGGCTTTACACATAAAGTTCAAACATTTTATTTTAGCTCTTCAGATGCATCTCCCACTGGATCCCACCTTCTGGCTCCCATATCCCTTTATTTTAAAAAGAGTATATACTTTATTTACTAAACCATCATTTTGCATTATCCTATCAAGCTGGGGCTCTCACAGAATCACAAGGTTGGAAAAGACCTTTAAGATCATCAAGTCCAACCATTCCTGTCCTGTGTTAAACCATATCCTTAAGTACCTCATCTACCCCTTTTTTAAACACATCAGTTCAGTATTTCCCTGCTTCCCAAAACTGCAGGTTCCCTGGACTAGCAAGATCACAGCAGTTTGGCTCTTCACAGCCTCAGGCACCAGTTTGACTCAGTCAAATCACACATAAGAAGAAAGTTAATTTTTAGAGTCATAGGAATAGAAAAGCAGCAGCTTACAGGTTATTTAGACAACAAGCAGAAAGATGACTTTGGGAATTCTCCTGAATACTCCTTCAAGTTCAGACAGGAGAAGGTTTGTAAACAGAGATACTATCTTCTACAAACCAACTGGGACAGCTGGGAAAACAATTACACAAACTTTCAAGTCAACATGCCCAGCTTCAGGTCTTTAGCAGAACGAGCCAATTATAAAGGTAAGCACCATCAGAGAAGGGCTGCTAGTGCCTCACATCAGTCAGATTAACATGACACACACTGCCCTGGTTTCAGCTGGGATTCAATTCATTTTCTTTCTAGTAGCTGTTAGGATGCCATGCCTTGGAATCAGGATGAGAGTAGTGTTGATGACACACTGGTATTTTGGTTATTGCTAGGTAATGTTCACACCAAGGTGAGGACTTTTAGGGGCCTGGAGCATCTCCCCTGTGAGGACAGGCTGAGTAAGTTGGGACTCTTCAGCCTTGAGAAGACTAAGGGGGGACCTAATTAAAGTCTATAATTATCTGAAGCAGGGGATGCAGGGGGAATCAGCCAGCCCCTTTTCAGTGGTCTGTGGAGACAGGACAAGGGGCAATGGCTGCAAGTTGGAGCACAGGAAGTTCCACACCAACATGGGGAGGAACTTTTCCCCAGTGAGGGTGCCAGAGCCCTGGGACAGGCTGCCCAGGGGGTGTGGAGTCTCCTTCTCTGGAGAGATTCCAGCCCCGTCTGGACACCTATCTGCGCAGTATGAGCTGGGGAGCTGCTTTGGTAGGGGGGTTGGACTCCATGAGCTCTCGAGGTCCCTTCCAACCCCTACAATTCTATGATTCTATGACTTTGCAGCTTCACATACTGACCCCACCACAGCAAGGAACCTGGGGTGCACCCCATGGCATCATGGGGTCTATCAAGAAAAGCACGGTCAGCAGGTTGAGGGAGGTTCTCCTCCCCCTCCACTCTGCCCTGGTGAGGCCTCATCAGGAATACTGATTGCAGTGCTGGGCTTCCTGAATCAAGCAGGACAGGCAGCTGCTGGAGATGGTACAAAAAAGGGCTATGAAGATGCTGAGGGGACTAGAACATCTCTCTTACAAAGAGAGGCTGAGGGACTTGGGACTTTTTAGCCTAGAGAAGCTGAGTGGGGATCTTATCAATGCTTATAAATACTTGAGGGGTGGGTGTCATGAGGATGGAGTCAGTCTCTTTTCAGTAGTGCCCAGGGACAGGACAAGAGGCCATGGGCACAAACTTGCATATAGGAAGTTCCCCGTAAACCTGAGAAGGCATCTCTGTACTGGGAGGATGGTAGAGCACTGGGACAGGCTGCCCAGAGAGGTTGTGGAGTCTCCATCTCTGGAGACATTCAAAACTCACCTGGATGCTGTCATGTGCAGCCTGCTCGAGGTGATCCTGCTCTGGCAGGGGGGATGGACCTGATGATCTCCAGAGGTCCCTTACAGCCCCAACAGTTCTGTGATTCTCTGAGAAGATAGGAGGTGACACAGCTGGGGAATAGCTGATCCCAGGGGGATGTTCTGTGGCATACACCTTCATGTTCAGTATATCACCTGGGTGAAGCTGGCCAGGGGTTTAGAAAAGGGTTGGGGCTTAAGAAATGGCTGGGCAGCAGCAGTCTGCGGGTGGTGAGAAAGTTTGCTTTGCATCACTTGTCTTGTGCACTCTTTTATCATCATTATTCTCTTCCCTTTCTGTCCTATTAAACTGACTTTATCTCAGCCCATGAATCTTCCTTTTTCCAACTGTCTTCCCCACTGTGTGAGGAGTGAGCGAAAGGCTGTGTGGCTGTTTTAGCTGCCTGACGGCTTGAACCATGACACATGCCATAAAAGTGCCTTTTTTTTTTTTTTCCCCCCACAGAATACTCTCTTTCACAGCTCCTAAAGTTGTAAATATTCAGGTCCAGGCTTCTCTCTGTAAGATATCTCAAAGGTTTCTCGTTTTGCTCAGGCTCACTGTACAGTGGAAGCTGCTGCTGGATTTCAGGCGGCATCATCAAGTTTTATGATCTAAGTTCCTGTGTGTTTTCACAAGTTCTGTTCATTCTATAAGCAAAACGAGTAACAGCACTTGGACAACAGCATGAGCTGCACCACAGAGCTCTCAAAAGTGTATTCAGAGGCATTAAGATTACACAAGCCAACTTCGGACCTTTGCTTCCCCAATATTTTTCAGCAATTGCAGAAACAAGCTGAATTTCGATTTAATTTATCACTAGCAAAGGAACATGGGCTGATGCTCTCCAATTATCAAATGAATCACAGAATCACAGAGTTGTAGGGGTTGGAAGGGACCTCGAGGATCATCGGGTCCAACCCCCCTGCCAAAGCAGCTCCCCAGCTCATACTGCACAGGTCAGCATCCAGATGGGTCTTGAATATCTCCAGGGAAGGAGACTCCACACCCCCCGGGCAGCCTGTCCCAGGGCTCTGGCACCCTCACTGGGGAAAAGTTCCTCTGCATGTTGGTGCAGAACTTCCTGTGCTCCAATTTGCAGCCATTGCCCCTTGGTGCACGGAGCAGCAGCCACAGCAGAGCAGGGCAAGTTTTGATGTGGGCTCTGAAGATAAGACAGCTGCTTCTTTCCTTTTTGAGCTCACTATGAGGCAACCAGTTCAGACAGGAGGGGAGTTTTGGTTTAATGCTTACAAAATTGATTCAGGATCCAATTTGTTTCTTGCTGACTACTGAAAGATTCCGGGTCACAATGATCTCTCAGACTGGTCCAAATTTCAACAGGAGGTCTCACACAGAGAGGTTGGTGTTGCTTTGACAAGCAGAGCCATCCAGCCTCACAGGTTTCCTTTTGGTTTAACACTGGCCATGCTGACTTTCAAGCCTACCATGATGTAAGAAGAGGAGTCATCCCATGATCTCCCCGCACACAATTTCTCTACAGCATCTGCATCACATTGCTCCCCCTTCTGCAGTAGCTTCAGCTCTCCTGGCTGCTTGCCCTGTGCAAAAACTGCTCATTTCCTTTATGATGTATTGAGATTTTATGAGCAGGAGCACAGCATCTCTTCCAAAGATTATTTTATTTGCTTATATCCTGAAAATCCCACCAGGAAAAAGGAATCCGTGTAGGGTAATTTAAAACTGCTCCTAAAATAATGCCAAGGCTGTAGTAGTCTTCTATTAAAATTACATATCAATCCCAGCTAAAGCAAAGAGTAGGAATACATTCTGCCCTCGCACACCAAGAGCTTTCAGGGGGTGGGGAGGTGTTTTGTTTCCTTCTTAAGGTCTATATCCATACATTAAAAAAAGAGAGAGATGATTATTTATATAGAGATGATTATTTATATAGACTCTCTGCAGACACACTGAAGCTTTTCAGAAGAAGAGATAATCCAAGACAGACGCACAGCAAGGGGAAGGGGAGGGGGGGGACAGACAACAGGTGGGCACACGTGAAGAACGAGACGATGGGATCACACGAGGCGCTTACAGGATGCTCAAGTCGTTAGTTCATTCATCTCTGTAGAGAACATGTGGTACAGAGCAGGGCTTGGGTTTGGGGGGGAGTTTAAACATCACACTGCTATCATTTAGAGAGTGTCAGTGTGATGAGAGAGAGGAGCAAAGGGCGCCAGAGAGGAATCCTGGGAATGGACCCAAAGGGCACCACCGTGACCCTGCATAGCTGTGCTGACTCCATCCTCCATCCAACCCCCCTCCCCTACTGCTGATTTCCACCCTCCCTAAACAGCAGAGGGTGACTGTGGAGCAATCCTTCAAGACAGCAACTTACGAACTTCCCAATCTGGAGGGTGCACCCAAAATCTGGGTTCTTTATCCAACCAAGCAGCCATTCTCCCTCCATTTATCCAGCCCCTACAGCAACGCACTGTACAGCTGTTGCATTTTTAGGGTATCTCCACACCAAACTGGGGGATCTTGCTGCCTTGGGGTGAGCTCCCCTTCACTCTAAGCCAGCTGCCTCAGTTTTATTCCATCTACCTTAACCTGAATCCACTAAGCAATAAAAGTTGCTTCCTACCCACTTTCTCCCACACACACAGGTGCTCATAACTTCATGGATCCTACAACTGCACAGAACAGTCCTGTGCATCTTGGAAGAGATAAGAATTGCTGGTGTCTTTTCAGGTAAAAGCCTTTTTTTATTATTAATTGCCATTCAATAGTGGCCTGCATGTAGTGTTAAACTTTGATGTGACTGGTGATCTCTGCCAAGCAGGACGATGAGTCAACAGTAGCACTTCAAAAACAGACCCAATGATGGCAGGACATCAAACTGAAGAACAGACAGTGCTATGATGTCACCAACGTGACAAGTGTCACAGGAGTATGCATGAACAAAATCCTACAACACACCTGAGATAACCCTTCTACACCATTTTGTAGTGCCTGATTGCCTGCCCCATCCTAGAAAACACTTTTATCACAAAAAAAAACCACCCTAGACCCCATCAACTAGAAGAGCTTTAGGGTAGGAAAGTCAAAGTGGTGAAACACCAGGAAGGCATGACCCTTCAGGATGGACTGGGGCTACAGATCTTACAGAGGACAAGTCCAGAGAACTTTCCTACAACCCCCAGCCTGTAGAAGGCTGCTGCAAAACCAAGAAGGAATACTTTCTTTCGTGCCTGACAGCTCAAAAAGTAGATGACCTAAAAAAGACTTTTCAACTATGTCACCTGAGTTTCCCAGAGAAAGGAGGAGAGCAGTATGTGGGGGAGGGCAAACATTATGGAAGATGCTAGATTAAAACCTACACCAGGAATGACACATCTGAAGAACTTAAGAGAAATAAAAAGATAAACTAGATGACCTCTCGAGGCTGCCACAAGCCCTGTGACTCTGTAGTCCCTTCCCTCAGCACTTCAAGTCAGGTTTTCCAAGTTGAACTATCCTAATGTATAATCTGTCTCTGAGCTTTTAATTTCCACTGGAACCTTTGAGATGGAACAGCCAGACTGGTACGTGGTTTCCCAAACCCAGTAGTACCATGCATTTATTGGCTTGAGAGCAGGCCAACACAACCCTGCTCAGTTCCTAATGAGGAAGACTGGCTGCGCAGTACAAGACACAAAAGTGCTGAAGTAACACACCCCAAAGAGACCAACCCTAAAAAAGCCAAAGCAACAAGATTTTCCTTGATAACCATGTAAGAAATCAAAAGTCAAGAGCATTGCCATGGTGAAGCTTCATAGTAACAAAAAAAAAAAAAAAAAAAAGGATAAAAGTTTTAGTTTAAAAAATGTTATGGTTTAAATACCATCCAAATTAAGGAGATGTCTTTTTGAAAATGTATCCCACATGTTTTCAATTAACTTACTTTTTAATCCATATATAGCTAATTAATTGGACCCATCATCTCTTGAAAAACAACACAATGTTGCCTAGTGCAGAAATTCACTGTACAGGAGATGTACCACTGATGGAGAAAATAAAGCTCCCAATTCAATGCTAGTCCTTTGCAGGGGGGGAAAAAAAAAGCAAGACTAAGTTTAGCCAGACAGTCCAGATAGGGTTTGAAGCTAACTTGGGGCCACCTGAAATACAGCACCATAGTACAGAGGGAAGAGGGAGGAGATGGTGCATCCACCTCATATTTAGCATGTGCACCCTTAGAAACAGGGAACATTGGTATTTCTGCTAAACACCCCAAAGCTAGAAGGAAGCACCCAAGTGAAGACACATACTAGAGAGGCAGAATCAAGGGTGTTTATTTCATTGCCAGTTGCACGTACGTTCAAAGACTAGTGCCATTGAGAAAAAGATCAGGATCAAAAAGAGAATGAATAACTGGAACAAAACACACTCTCACCACTGGACCCATGGATGTTTCCCTGGGGAAACCCTGACAAAGAGGGCTCAGTACTTCCCAAGTAAGTTTCTGTGTGTATTTTTCCCCATGTGCCGTTTTATAGATCACATAGTAATGGAAATCAAGAGGGATCCTGAGGGTACAAAGATGGACTTCACAGTGTGCCACCACCAAAGTAGCTGTTTGTAGAATGGGAAACAGCAACAAGCCTTTGCAAGCAAACAATGTGGAATTCTTGGCTAGAAACAATAGCTTAAAAAAAAAAAAAAGCAAGCTTCTTTCATGGTATTTCCTTATCCTGCAATCAACTGCTGGATGAATCCTTGCTGTGGGAAGTGTTGCTCTAATGATAGGGGTGCTTCTGGTGTCAGGACACCCCTACCATGAAGGTGTCCCTGCGAGCACACATCATTTTGGATGGAGACCTGTCTGTGTAAAGCTAGATGCCTGCTAGGAAGTGCCAGAGGTAGCTTGGAATGAATGAATACATGTACGAAAAGCAGCAGTCAGCACCAGGAATGTTAGAGTTCTGCCTTCTTTTCCAGAAAACTTCCTTTCCTGAGATTTATTCCCAGCCCCCCTCCACCTTATTTATAACTTCATCTTTTTGAATGCCCACTGAACAGGTCTCCCACACCCCTAGACTCCCAGAGAAGTCTCTCTCAACAGGTCAGGCTCCGTTCAGTGGGAAAGACTTGCTGTGCTGCTCTTCAGAGACAGCCCACACCTGTCTGGGTGCCACACAACTCGGTGGCTGTTCTGGGAGGTTGCTTTTGGTTTTCAAATCAAGGTGACACCTTGCTGCAGAGCCCCTTTTCTAATTCACATAGGAAAATGATGGTACTCTGACACTGACCGAGTCACTCCTGGGCTTTTTTATATGCCCCAAATTGTGGGATACTTGTATTTTAAGGTGCAAGAAGCCAAGCTTCAGCTACCAGCCCACCTGACCCCTACACATAGGAAGGCCTCTGACCTTTAGGTTCTTTTTCTCCCCAGAAATTTGTTTAGTTTCCTTCCCATCACATATCCATATTCTGAACCTCTGAATGGCTTTCTTCACATACTACTAAACACAGTTCTTCAATAAATAGGTAAAATCCACCTTCCTCTTATCTTTCTGCACAGTTTTAAAGGCTACAAGACTTGGAAAGCCCATTCCTAGCTGCAGCTGGTTTACTTTCTCCATTCCCAGCTCCAACCAGTTTATCTTCTATAGTTAAGCCAACCAAACCTGGAGATGTTACTGAAAAAGAATAAAGCTATGTGTTTGTTTACACTGTCTTTCATTATTTGTGAAATTAGTAGTTATTTCTCACTACTGTTCCTGCTTACACCTGAACATCTTAAAATGCTCTGATCTTCATTTGTTTTTTAAATATTAACATTTCACTTGCCAACACTGGGCAGACACCTCCTGACTGCAATCTGATCTGTTGATTTGTCTCAGCCACAACTCTACCTGCAATGAGAATTCAATGTCAGATGGGGCCCTGGAGCAGATGCTGCTAGAGCAGACACACTTCTGACTGTAGAGATTACTTTTGCTTAAGAAATTGGTATGAGGCATAGCAGGAAAAGCCCATTTCCTAATGCGAAA
Organism: Laterallus jamaicensis coturniculus; assembly: GCA_022605575.1. NCBI lineage: Eukaryota > Metazoa > Chordata > Aves > Gruiformes > Rallidae > Laterallus > Laterallus jamaicensis. Next base: position 1,865,296 of record JAKCOX010000090.1, on the reverse strand, counting down.
CAGGTTTAGCTTTAAGCTTTCTAGTGCTTTTAATGTACTACACTGTTCAAGTTTGCCCAACTATTGTCCAACTTCAGATGACTAACCTGCTGCTACAGGAAGAATGAAGATAAGTGTATTTAATTTTTACATTTTTAAATAAAGAAGAGATGCTCTAGACCAAACGGGGAGACATTCACATGGTTTCACAGAATCCCAGAGTGGCTGAGGATGGAAGGTCCAACCTGAGGTCACCTGATTCAAAGCATCCCTGCTCAAGCAGGGCCACCTACATCTAGATATCTAGGTGGCTTTTTCTTACCTTCAGTTTCTGAGCTTCTCCTCTAACTTTCAGCAGCTCTGTGATGGAGTCCACAAAGCCCTGGTAGTGGAAGTTGCACATTTTCTCAATCTCACGATCGTGGTTTCGGATTCGGGCTTCCAGCTTCTCCATGAAACGACTGTGTTCTTCTCCATCATAGACAGACCTAGAAAGAAGATGCCACCATTGGTCAGGATTTCAATATCTGTTACTGGAATTACTATCAAGAAATAGCCAAAAGATGAGTTTTTGAAAAACCTCCTGTAATAAATGTACAGTTCTGCTTTTTCTTTGCATACACCAGCCACGAAACTCAGGTTTGAAAATCCTTCTATCCCAGCTCTTCTTTTCCTTTTTTCCACATGTCAAACATCAGCTTGATGTTCCCTCAGAGACCACAACATGGCTAACCCCACACTGAATGTTCCAAAAACAAAGCCTTTGAGCTCAGCGCCACCTCTGATCACTACCTGCTATCTCATGCTGCAACACTAAGCACTCCTCTTGGATCATTTTCTGGATGTTCTTTGGGCCTCAAGAGCAAGAGCACAATGGAAAAGTATCACCTCTACAGCAGCCAAAATCCATTTTCCATCTCACCCCTAATTTTGCCAGCCCTGCTGCTGAAAGGCTAGTGGAGATGAAGGCACCCAAACTGATGGGGACACATCAACCCAAGACTGCAGTGTAAGCTGTAGGCAATGAGCTATCTTGGCTACAATCAAACAAAAATGCCAGAGTTAAATTTAAGGTTGGAGGTTTAAAAAAAAAAAAAAAAAGGAAATATCTATCATTATATTGTCTTAGATTCAATCCAACTGGGAAGAGAGACTTGAATTGCCACGTTAAAACACTTTTTGTTCCATCCATTACCAACACATGCTGGCCAGTAAGGATGATTGTTTCCAACCCTTGTGTAAGACAGCCCAGAAGGCGACTCCCTCATCCACAGAAAGGGCTGCTGTGCAGAAGCAGGAGATCACAACTGCACACCAAGCAAGAGTTGTTCTAGAAAGCAGAGGGATTGCATCACACTGAAGTGGTATGGCATTTTCAGGGGGTTGCTCTCTTGGGTTTTCATAGTAAACAGATATTTTCTACAGAGTGAGGAAATCCCACCCTTAGACTTGTCTCTCTGAAGTTCTAGCAGCTTGAGGAGCAGTGCTGACTCCTCAAACTGAACTCTCTCCCAGTCAAAACAAAAAATTAACCATGCAGCGAGCTTTATGGAGTCAAGAGCTTGTACTGTGTCAGAGAGTAAGGCTAAATTAATTACACACTGGACTCCACACAGCAACTGGAGATAAAAGATGGGAAAGTCTCCTAATCAATGTTTATAAATATCTTAAGTATGGGGTGCAGGGGGAATTGGCCAGCACCTTTCCAGTGGTCTGTGGAGACAGGACAAGGGGCAATGGCTACAAGTTGGAACACAGGAAGTTCCACACCAACATGGGGAAGAACTTTTCCCCAGTGAGGGTGCCAGAGCCCTGGGACAGGCTGCCCAGGGGGTGTGGAGTCTCCTTCTCTGGAGAGATTCCAGCCCCGTCTGGACACCGACCTGTGCAGTATGAGCTGGGGAGCTGCTTTGGCAGGGGGGTTGGACCCCATGAGCTCTCGAGGTCCCTTCCAACCCCTACAACTCTGTGATTCTGTGAATGACAGCGCTGTAACACACTATTGGAATAAAGAAATAAAAATAAAAAGTTACTAATCACAGCAGTGACAAGCAACACTTCAGAAAACACCAGAACTAGACAAATCCAACTAGACACATGAAGTTTTTCTGCCTGCAGAAAGCTATGTGATCCTTTGGTGTGAGCTGTGCTCACAAGTCACTTTGGAGAATCCCACTTCCACAATCCACAAAGGTCTCAAATAGTAATTAAAAAAATACACCAAGACAGAATTAAAAGCTAGAGGAAATCTATTTAATCATGGTTCTTTCAAGTCTGCCCTAACAAACTGAATTACTAGTTTCCATAAACCATTTCTAATGGCAAAACAAGAACGCCAAATCTTTATAAACCTATTTAAAACTCCAGGCAAAAATAACACAGTCACCAAGAATAGAGGTCTCCAAAGCTGACCGTGTTGCCTTCTTTATCGCAAGGTAGAAGCTGTTTGCTGCTGAAGGTGAAAAAGGGACGTAACTTCCTAAAAGCGTAGGAATGCCACCGCTAGCACGATGCCAGTGGGTTTTCCCAACAGCTGAGCGGGGTTTTGCTGGTAGAGAGCGAAAGTTGGGGACACAGTGCCATCTAGTGCTGCACAGCCTCCTCGCAGGGGCTCCCGAAACAGCCCCGCACCTCCGCTCTGACCAGCTTTTAAACTTCAAAAAGTTAGGCAAATCGTGTTTTCATTCAAGTATAGATTAAAAGGACCCCCCCTCAGCACAGCCACACGGTAATTACGGGTACCAACCACACACACACGGGCATTCAAAGGAAAACATCAGCAGCATTCACAGACATTTATCAACAAGGGGGGAATCTTGAAGTGACTTACAAACTCCAGGCAAAGGTTCCCTTGGGGATGGATAACTTAAGACAAGGGTCTGATGACTAAAATCCTTCTTTTTTTCCTCCTTTTTGCCCCCCAAGTCAAACTACAGTGTAAAAAAATAGCTGGTGACAGGCAGCAATGAAAGCATCTTGGGGGTCAGCTTTAAATTTAAAATTAAACAAAGTCTTTATCTTCCCCTTTGAAGTCTTCAGTTCATTCACAACCCTCCCTGGAACTCAGAACCAGCACCCTGAACTCCCATCCTCCCTCTCTAATACACAAACAGGCCCAGAAAGACCAAACCACAAGGCTCTCCAAAGTTGTGGCATGTCAGCTCCAAAGTTATGTGATGTCAAGATCTTGCTCTTGAATATCATCATATATGCAGACTACAGTGACTCTGCAGTGACTCTTAGCTCAAAGGGACTCAGTCTGCAAGAAGAACAAATCAAAACACCCCTCAAGTCCCAGACTCTGCCATCATCATCTTTGCTCCCTTGGCTCTGGTAGAGGTCCACCTTCCTCAGCTTTTTCTGCCATTTCCTGAGCTACAGCATCACTCTTGGAAAGCCATCCCTATGACCCTGTATCTGTGATGCTTTGCAGTTAGCTAGCCAGTAATGGCCAGCTTTCTCAAGTCCAACTCTGCTTCTCACATGATCCACTCAACTGTATTTCTCCCTTCCACACCCGGGGTGATACACTTCCTACTTCTTGCCTACCAAACCTGCTTTACACCCATTGCCTTGCTCTGGATCTACAGGTCTGCCCAACTACTCCCCCCTAACTCATTTCTTCTGCACACACACTCTGCTCCTATAACATCTGTCCTAGTTCAGACACTAATTATGGCCTGATCCATATTTTTTGTTAGCTGTCCTGAAGTCATTCAGAAGACATGAGAAAAAAAATTTCTAGAAAAAAAGCCTAAAAAGCCTTGCCTGTACACTTACACCTGCTAATAATCATGACAGCCCAAGATGCCAAAATAAAGCAAGGAAAACAAAAATTTTTTAAAAAGAAAATCAGAATTGGTTTGGGCTTTTCATTCTCTTGGTTGTAAACAACAAAGCACTGTGACAGTGCTACAGAAAATGATCCTCGAGGCTGCTTTTGTTTGGTTTGGGTTTTTTTTCTTTGCTATAAAAAATTGCTGGTCAGATAGCTTTAGTAATAAGCCTCCCCCACCACAAAAAGCTTTTTGATTTAAAAAGTCTGAAAGAGAGCAGCCTGCCCCACACACACTTATCTTCTAACTCTGGAGCAGGCTGTAACTCTCTGATTGAAGACTGCCCAGTGACAGATTGGTCTGGTTTATGTTTTTAAAGTACACTCACTACACAAAACCATTTAAGATGATTTTTAAGAAGCTTTTGGACTCTATTGTTAAGTTTCACAATTTCTGCATTCATTAAAAAAAAAAAAAATCCACTTTTTCTTGTTTCAAAAGGTCAGCTGGAAAAATCTTTCCAGGAAAGCTGTAACAGGCAGCTGCATCAGGAGTTCCCATCTGTAACCTTGTGCTATTACAGATTTTATCCCCCAAAACAGGGGCAACCAAACCTCACCCACAGTAGGTGCCCAAACCATTAACAAGAAGAGGGATGCTGCAGACAAGGACTCAGGGCACAGATGGATGCTCAGGTGCCTTTTCAATTTCCCCAGCAGCAGAAAGCAAGCAGCAGCTCATGCATAAGCACTGAGTCGATGGTGAACCTTTCACACCCTCATCCTGCCCCTCACATCCCAGAGTCCCACTTGAGTCTGCCTGTACTAAACACCCTTGTTCCTCCTTACTGCATTTTCAATCACTTCATCATCCACAACAGCAAAAAAATAGGGACAAAGCAGAGGTTTGGGAAAGACTGAGCGTGCTGTCTCTCCACAAATCTCCTTAAAACAGGGGCAGAGGCATCGTGGGTCCTGCCACCAAGCACCAACACTACCCAGATTCACTCCAGCTAGGCTATAAACACTTCATCTAGCTGGTCCTGTACTGGGCACCATATACATGCTGAAAAAATGCCAGAGGAGCTCATGTATGCACTGAAAAAACACCAGATGAGTTTAAAGCTATTACACACGTATAAATTACTTCTAGGAAATATTTAGGAACTAGCTTTGCAGGTCCTTCCTATGCCTCATGCTCAACAAGAGGGCTTCAGGCAGTCTCGGAGAGGGCCAAGCCACAAGGCTGACCCTGCAGCTTCATTCTCTACAAGAGCTGCCTGCAGGACAGGGACCCAGAAGTAACCTAAATAAATTCAGCTGAAAGAACAGAGGGAAGTCTCTGGGGGCGAAATGAAAGAGATCTGGAACAATGCAAGGAGGACATTCTGGGGACAGTGGAACAGAAGTGACTTGCTTTTGTTTTCAATTAATAAGTGGAACAAATTCCTGAGTCTGTTGTGGACTTCAATTTTATTTTTTTCCCCTTTAAAACTTCTGTAGTGGTTTTAATCCCTCAGAAACATTTTCTTCTCATTAAGCTACATAAAAGCATTAGCAGTTTGTTTAATCTTATTCTAACTTTTTTAATAAACAAATTAACTACTGAGCAATACCAAAAAAAAGTGGTTTTTGCTCAAGAGTGGTGCAAGAGCTCCATGGAAAAAAGGTCAAAGCAAGTTTGCAAAGCAAATACCTGTTTAATATCCAACTGTCAGAGTTCACTGCTTTAAGGTTGGCAGAGTTTGTCTGATGCTTGTTGACACAGCATTAGCAAGATGTACTCTGAAGACACTCCACTTACTCAGAGCATTACACCTGAAGTTATCTCAGTGGAAGAGCAAGTGTAGAACTGGTTTCTTTTTAAACTGTTTAACCAGCAGAGTGAATCCACTGTCTTGCTCTATCACCCACATCGGTTTACACTTATATCATGACTATAGAGGAAAAAGCAATTTTTTTTTCCATTTTAGAGAAGTATAACATGTTTACTCAAGTTCAAAGAAGAATTTTCATTCTTACCCTTTCAAATACTTTTCCTCCTTAGACCCACTTCCCACATGCACCACCATCATATTTTCAGTTTACAACAGACATCATAGAATCACAGAGTTGTAGGGGTTGGAAGGGACCTCAAGAGATCATCGGGTCCAACCCCCCTGCCAAAGCAGCTCCCTAGGACATATCACTCAGATAGGCATCCAGATAGGTCCTGAATCTCTCCAGAGAAGGAGACTCCACACCCCCTGGGCAGCCTGTCCCAGGGCTATGGCACCCTCAATGGGAAAAGTTCTTCCGCATGATGGTGCAGAACTTCCTATACTCCAACTTGCAGCCACTGCCCCTTGTCCTGTCTCCACAGACACTGAAAAGGGGCTGGCTGATTCCCCCTGCATCCCCTGCTTAAGATAATTATAGACTTTAATTAGGTCCCCCTTAGTCTTCTCTTCTCAAGGCTGAAGAGTCCCAACTTACTCAGCCTATCCTCATAGAGGAGATGCTCCAGGCCCCTAATCATCTTCGTAGCCCTTCTCTGGACTCTCTCCAGGAGATCCCTGTCCTTTTTAAACCAAGGAGCCCAGAACTGGACACAATACTCCAGGACATCATTCCAATTGCTAAAATCCAGCATTCTATCAGCAATATTCCATTATCAAAAGAGCCTGGAGTAGAGAACAAAGCTGTTCCTGAAAAGCACCACTACATTATTTGGCAGCATAACACTGGTTTCATAGCTGGGAACACCTTGATTTCAGCAAGGCCCTGCCATGGCCCCAGTGGGTATTCTCACAAGCACTCCACAAAAAATGCTGCATAGAAAAAAAGACTATAAACCACACGTGTATGCTATACAAAACCCATCCTAAAAACGATGTTACTTGTCAATGACTGGTCTCAACCAGAAGGAGCTTTTCAACAGAGCTTCCACATGCATTTGTTCTGGGCCTGGTTTTCTTCAGTGGTTTTATTAGCAAATTGGAAAATATCATGCAAGCTGTAGTTTCGAAATATGTTGGTAACACCAGAGTGAGGGGAGTTGCAAGCCTTCTGGAAAGTGGCAGCCAAAGACCTCAAGAAACTGGAAGTGTTTCCAGAATTTTTCATTGAGGCGCTGGAGCAGGTCCAAAGATGGGCAAAAGAGTGATGAAGGGTCTGGAGCACAAGTCTGGTGAGGAGCAGCTGAAGGAACTGGGGTGGTTTAACCTGGAGAGTAACAGGCTGAGGGGAGACCCGATCGCTCTCTACAACTACCTGGAAAGAAGTTGTAGCCAGCTGGGAGTTGGTCTCTTCTCCCAAGCAAGAAGAGACAGAACAAGAGGAAATGGCCTCAAGTTGTGCTGGGGAGATTTTGTTTGGATATTAGGGAGAATTTCTTCACCCAAAGGGTTGTCAAGCACTGGACCAGGCTGCCCAGGGAAAGCAGTGGAGTCACCATCCATGAAGATATTTAAAAGATGTGTAGATGTAACGCTGAGGGACATGCTTTAGTGGTGGACTTGGCAGTGCTGGGTTAATGGTTGCAGTCAATGATTTTAAAGGTCTTTTCCAACCACAACAATTCTAAGTCAAGAATGATAAAGGTCAGTAAAGGCAGACAGAGGTCTGTGGAAGGGTCAGACACCAGCACAAGTACAATGGGATCAGGGGAGAGGCACAAGAGATTGACAACTCTCCACAAGCCACCTATATAGCACCTTATTTATTGGTCCATGAAGAGCACTTGGGTTTAGATTTAAAGATAAAACATTGATGAGGACACAGGGAGCTCCAAGCCATGGAAGAAGTCCTCTACTATGTTAAAGAGTGAGAAAGGTGAGGACCTCCACAGAGCTGTCATGACAAGAGAGCAGATCAATTTGCAAATCCATTTTTGCACACCAGGACACTGGAAAGCTCATTCATCAGAGCTTAAAAATAGACCGAACAGATGTTTGTTGAGGGGTAGAGAAAAGATTTGATGTTCCTTCGGGGAGAACGTGCTGCAGAACCTCAGGTGGTACCACCAGTCTGGAGCAGTTCAGCAATGGCTAAAATACCTTCTGGCCATCATTTTTATTTCTTTTTTTAAAGTAGGGTCAAGCCATTCAAAACTCAGAGGCTCAGTTCCTATCCCTACTCCACACTGAACTACCACAGACCGGAGCCTCAGTCATTGCAACCTCCATCTCCCTTATCCAAGACAGTTTCAGCATCACCCAGGTATTTTTAGGGCACCATAGATTCCAGACACGAACAGAAGATAGCCAAGCAGCCTGAGAAAATGCCAGATTAAGTCAGGATTTATCACACAGAAGGGGACATACCTGCTACAGCAGTGCCCTGGAAGACACCACAGCAAATATGTTGGGTATAAGATCATGAAACAGAAATTACAAGAGCATTGTGTGAAAACCAAGTAGGAATAATACTAATGAGCCAAATCCTCATCTGAAAAGGCTGTCATCTAAAATATATTTTATCAGCACCACACCATACACAAGCTCTAGTCACACCTAAGGCCAGGTGCTGTACTTACAGAACATGACTACCAGTTCCAACATGAGTGTAGTGACTAAAAACCTGAAGACCCGAATTCCAGGACAAGGCACCAAGCACAAACCACCCTACTGAGCCACCACCAAACTCCAGAAATGGTCAACTTCTGTGTTTCAGTACATAGTTATAGACTGCTGAAGAGAGAAGAGAGGGAAAGAAGTGGTTGCTAAACTAGATACAAGACACCAATATTTTTTGGTGCAAACTGCCCCCATAAAAAGCTTTTAATACCCTCTCCCAGTTCAGTGTAAAAGCTAGGGCATCAAGTTTAACACCATGCACCCTGTCCCACCTTTTTCAGAGAGGACACACAGGACTGCTGCAGTTTGGCTACTCCCCAAGCACTGAAGGAGGAAGACCATCTGATTTTGGAGACAACCACTGTCTAACTGGACACCACTCTGCTCTTGCTGTGGTACTTACCCCACCAGCAGCACAAGAAAGAGGAGAAAATGAATGCTTGACAGTGAAGAAAAAAGGCACCCTCCCAAAGCATCCACAAACCAGATTACTGATAATAGAATTTTATTTTTATAAACTTTACAGAATTAATATTTTAGCCATTACATCTATAAAAGCCGATTAGATTACCACAGAACACTTTTAATGCCTGTACTTGCTGTGTTATTGTCCAATAAAACTTTTTTCCTCCTAACAAAGTTCATTTTGTTGTTTTATGCATTGTTTAAACAAGCTGATTTTTCTTCTTTTTTTTTTTTTCTTTTCCTTTTTTTCTGGTGCATTCTCAGCTTTAAGTCTTGGACCCTCCTTTCTGCTGTGAAGCAATGTTGTCATAACATCCAACAGAGGCACAACAAATCCTCAAGACAGGCATGATGTTAAAAACACTGCATTATAAAACCACACAAAGCACATTCAGACTGACAGCAGCGTGATTGATAACTTCCACACTCAAAGCATGTACACCAGGGTCTCTGCAAGCCAGGGGGGCAACACCATGAGCATGACACACAGGCTGACTCATTGCCCATGGTCTTTAAGATCAAAGCAGCAGCTTTGCTGCCTCCATCACCCTCCATGGGTGTACAGTACAGCCTACAACAAAACAGCACTTGGCACAGGCATCCCTTGCCTGGCAGCATGCAGTGCTCAGCAGCACCAGCCTCCAGCTCCTTTCCTCTTGCAGAAGGGCATGGTTCATTATCAAGGTCAACTCGAGGTCTCACTCACAGGCAGGAGTTGAACGAGATGGCACAATTCTGCTCTTCACTGCCAGTTCATTGTGTCGAGGAGTTCCTGACTTTCAGCAGCAGATCCATGCTCCACACACAGCTTTCCCAGTGGGAAAAACTCTCCGCCATCTCCTGCGCTCCAGTCCCACCAACAAATTCTGCCTTCCTCCTTCAACCCTCCAACCCTCTCCCACAGCACTAGCACCCCAAACAGAATGAGGCTACTTCTAAACTTTCTTGTAACCTTGGTCAAGTCAATCAAATCAGATGAGAAATCATTACACACGTGGCTCCAGAAGGAAACTTTATGTAACAGGGACTTCTGGCAGAGACAAGATCTAGTTTCTCCCATCAGCACAGTCCAAGCTTGAGTAGGCTCATTCTCAATTACAGCCTAATAATTGCTTTCTGATACTCACATGCAAGTCTCAGATTACAGCACTTGCAGGCTTCAGGCTAAGCACTGATGCCTAACTCCCTTTGGGACACTCACCTAGGGCACATCAACCAGGCACAGGACCTACAAAGCACCAGTGGTTCTGTATAAAGGGGCCACTGGTGGCCATACAAAATATACTCCATCATTGAAGCAGCACTCAGTACCTGTTTCCATGGCCTTGTTGCTCCCTAGTTGTGTTAGCTCAGTTTAAGAATCACAGAATCACAGAATCGTAGGGGTTGGAAGGGACCTCAAGAGCTCATGGGGTCCAACCCCCCTGCCAGAGCAGCTCCCCAGCTCATACTGCACAGATCGGTGTCCAGACGGGGCTGGAATCTCTCCAGAGAAGGAGACTCCACCATGTCCCTGGGCAGCCTGTCCCAGGGCTCAGGCACCCTCACTGGGGAAAAGTTCCTCCCCATGTTGGTGTGGAACTTCCTGTGCTCCAACTTGCAGCCATCGCCCCTTGTCCTGTCCCCACAGACACTGAAAAGGGGCTGGCTGATTCCCCCTGCATCCCATGCTTAAGATATTTATAAACATTGATTAGGTCCCCACTCAGCCTTCTTTTCTCCAGGCTGAACAGCCCCAGCTCTCTCAGCCTTTCCTCATAGGATAGATGTTCCAGGCCCTTCATCATCTCCGTAACCCTTCTCTGGACTCTCTCCAGGAGATCCCTGTCCTTTTTACACCAGGGAGCCCAGAACTGGACACAACACTCCAGGTGGGGCCTGACCAGGGCAGAGTAGAGGAGGAGGATCACCTCCTTAGACCTGCTGGCCACACTCCTCCTGATGCACCCCAGGATCCCATTGGCTCTTTTAGCCACCAGGGCACACTGCTGAAGCCCTTTGAGAAGCTGTTTGTTGTTAAGTTTGAGAAGACTCAGATCCCAAGCCCAGTTACATGCCAAAAGAGAGAGGTTCTGTAGAAGAGACACACAGAGATCAATTTGACTGGATGGATAAGCATGAAGGGGCTTCCCCAAAAGATAAGAGCTGCATTTTACTCTGCTCTCGGAGTTCTCTTATTTCATTTATCCATGTATACACTCCACAACACCCCCACGACCTACACAGTCAAAATAAAACATAAGTGATGCACAGGAGTCTCAAAATAATGATGAGTTTTCAATTAAGTTTTGCAAAAGCTTCACCCAAAAGCTATTTAACAGATTGTGCTTCAATTGAGGAGAGAAGTGATATGATTTTAAGGTCATACAACAGGTCAGAACTAGCTCAGAGAGGAGAATCCCGACACGGAAGCTTGGAGAATATCTACTGGGCTTGGGAGCTCAATCTCTGGCATGGGTTTGCCATCAAAACCAGAAATAGCTGAGCTAGTCCTGCTGAGCTGGGCATGCTCAACAAGAGCGGCATGCTGAACTCCAACAAAACCAACCAAAAGACCTCTGTATAAGAATGTCATTAACCCTGCCTAAAGCCTCTTGTCTCAACTGATTGAAGGTTGAGATTTGAGACTCCAATGCCATGTTTTGGATGACTAAACCCCTCCTTGGCAGAAAACTTTCACTTCATCCCCAAACTGCTGCTCACTTCGTAACTGCAATGCTGTCATTGAAAGCCCATCTTCTTTCCAACTGTAGATGCCTACCCTGGCAAACTCATCTGGAGGATGCAAGGCACAGCAACAGCCTCAGGGAAGAAAGCTGAATTAAAAGGCAACAGCATTAGGAGCGTGTGACTACCAGAGGAAGCCCAGACTCATTCCCGTGCAAAGTTTCATGTCTATCAAGGAAAGGGAAAATAGTAATGGCCTTAAATTGCATAGGAGAATGAGGTTAAACATCAGACAAAGTCTCCTAACTGTAAGAGTGGCAGAAGACCAAAAGGGATCATCATGGCATGTTATGGATGCTGATTAAATTGGTCATTTCTAAGAGTAAGAAAAACATCGAGCAGCAGCAGCTTAGATGCATCTGCTACTGGAGAGACCAAACACCTCCTCAGACAAGCTTCTTGAGACCCCCTGAAGCCCTGGTTTTCAAGAGGTCCAACCTACAGAATAGCTGAAGCTCTTTGGAAACCACCCGATTCCAACCAAAGCTGTACTAAGCCCTGAAGCTGAAAGAAGCTGTGTCGCTGACCCCGGGTACTAAATCCTTCCATGTTTTTACAAGGATTTCAAAGAACCCAACTCAACTTTCACTGATGGCAACAGACAAATTCCCATTCCCTTCATTTGCACAAGATCGGGTCTTTAGTTACAAAATACTCTAAAGCCATCTGAAGTGCATGCTCATGACAGCAAAGCACTTTTAGACTATACATTGCTGGAAAAATAGAGGCACCATGAAGCCACAGCCATCTCCGGGGCGGAATGTTGTTATTCTCTGCCAGACAAGATTGTGAAGGAAACGAAGAACAATTACCCTAATTGAAAATATAATGGAAGGACTTGGTTATAATGTCCCTATTAAAAAATGAAATTCAGACGATAAAAGGCATTAAGAGAGAGAGGGAGAGCTTGAACAAATTAGCGTTCGGCCTCCAGATGAGCCAGGAAACGTAAGGAACAACCCAAAGCCAGGGAAGCCAGAACAGCTACAACAAACACGAATGCCCCCAACTGAGGCAAGTATGGAGAGAGCTGGCCACGAGCAGAGCTTTCAACTTCCCTCCTCTTTCTGCGAGCACAATGGAAACAATTCCCCCAAGAACAAAAGCGATGCGTCAGCAGGCCCTACTCTCTCAAGCTCTTTCAAGTTGGAAGGACAGTTGATTCACACCATGTGTAGGATAGGAATGCTCGCTAGAACCAAGCGAGATAAATTTCATCCCATCCAAGCTGGTTAACATTAAGACAGAGATGAATCATCTTTACAATGCCTGTAAACAACGCTGTTTAAAAAAGGGAAGAACTCTTTAACGAGGCACCCTAGTCACACTTACTTTGCAGGCAGTTTCTGAACGTTTAGACCATATGCACTATCGTTAGGAAAAGTGTCGAAATCAGGGGGCAGACCCAAACCCACAAGAATGGGAGGATGGGGACGTAAAGCCCACCACAAATGTTCTAATCTCCCTTCTGCTCTGTCTGCAATGGCGTTCCAGCACGTCTAATCCTCTGCGACAGGCAGAGGCTGGAGGGGGAGAGGGCACACTCAGAGTAACGGAGAAGATGTACATCAGATGTACTATTCATAATGAGAGGCAGAAAGCTCAATGGAATCATCTGCATTCTGTCTCTGGCTGATTCTCACTCTGACCTTTAGTGAATTGCGGATTTTTAAAGGGGGAAAACAATGTATCTGAATCCAGGATGACGTGGTTTACCTTTATCTGGAACTCAGACGTGAAGGAAATGTCGACACCAGAGCACCGAATAAGCAAGTCCCAGAGCTGCACACCAGTCCCAGAGCACACCAAAAAAAACCACAGCTACAAAAGACTGGAGGACTGGATGAAGAGCCTCGGATGTGGCAGGCCATTGAAAGGCCTCTCAGTTTGTTCAGAGGGAGATTGAGAGGCAATTCCATTACAAGGTGTGAGTATATCCCTTTTAGAAGAACTGTCCCAAGGAGCTGTTTAATTCAGTGAAGAAAATCTTAGGATGGCAGTGATTTTTATGCTGTTAAGCCAGATAAATTCAAAGCAGAAAGGGGGCATGATATTTATGTTTGCATGCTTCCAGAGCCATTGGTAAAAACCAACAAGCGAAGCTGAGTCAACCTCTCCATCCAGTACCTTCCAAGCTGGCCACTGCTCAGCGTAACGTACACTAACCAGGCATGTTGTCTTGCTCAACATAGGTGTAAGAGTGAAAATTTACAGCCTGCAGCACCTCCTTAAATACATCTTGCCATGCAAAAGGGTACATACAGTCCTCTCTTTACCATGACAAAACTGTACAGCTTACCCAAACTAGGAAAGAGCAGAAACTGCTGCTCAGATGTTTTGGAACACAGCGAAGAGGATCTAGAGAAGGGTCAAGTCTGGGTCCAATACTGTTTAAACTCTTCACTAATGACATGGATATGGAGACAGATTGCACCCTCAGTGAGCTTGCAGATGATACAAAACCAGAAGGAGCAACTGACAGACCAGAGGGGTGTGCTGCTATTCACAGGGACCTGGGCAGGCTGGAGAAATGACACAATAGGAACCTCACAGAGTTCACAGAGCCATAGAACAGACCCCAGAAATCATCTAGTTCCATCGTCCAAGTTCAACAAAGGCCATGTCCTGCCCCTGGGGAGGAACAACCCCAGGCACTTGTACGTGCTGGGCCTGACCACCTAGAAAGCAGCTCAGCAGAAAAGGACCTTGACATCCTGCTGGCCACCAAGATGACCATGAGTCAGCACTGTGGCAGTGCAGCATAGGCAGCCAACAGACTCCCACAGTGTGTTAGGAAAATCATTAAACAGCAGGTCAAGCCAGGCGATCCTTCCCCTCTGATCAGCACTGGTGAGCCCTCGTCTGGGCTCCCCACTACAAGGGAAATACAGAACTACTGGAGAGTGTCCGGGGCCACTGATGTGATACAGCAACTGGAGCATCCCTCACACAAGGGAAGGCTGGGAGAGCTGGGACTGTTCTGCCTGGAACTGACAAGGTGGGGATTGCTCTACCTGGGAGGGTAAAAAGACAGAGACTGACTCTTCTACTTGGTGTCCACTGAAAGGACAAGAAGCAACACATGGAAAATTCTATTAAACCTAAGAAGGAAAAAACCCCATAATAAACACCCCACTTTTTTACAGTGAGGGTGATCAAACACAGAATCATTAAGGTTGGGAAAGACCTTCAAGATCACCTGGTCAAACCATCCCCCTACCAGCTATATTACTAAGCCATGTGATAAGTACCTCATCCAGTGTTTCCTTGCACACCTCAATGGACAGTGACTCCACCACCTCCCTGGGCAACCTGTCCCAAAGCCCAACCACTATTTCTGAGAAGAAATTTCTCCTAATTTCTAACCTGAACCTCCCCTGGTGCAACCTGTAGCCATTCCCTTTTGTCTGCTCGCTATCTGCAAGAAGAGGCTGACCCCCAGCTCACCACAACCTCCTTTCAGGTAGCTGTCACGAGCAGTAAGGCCTCCCCTGAGCCTCCTTTTCTCCAGGCTAAAGTCACAGTTCTCTCAGCCACTTCTGGAACACAGGTCTGGACCCTTCACCAGCTCCATTGTCCTTCTCTGGACATGTTCCAGGGCCTCTTTATCTTTCTTGTAGTGAGAGGCCCAAAACTGAGCACAGTATTTCAAGTCTGGCCTTGCCAGAGCTGAGTACAGGGGAACAATCACCTTCCTGATCCTGCTGACAATACTATTCCTGATGCAAGCCAGGATGCTATTGGCCTTCTTGGCCACCTGGGCACACTGCTGGCTCATGTTCACACAAGTGTCAACCAACACTGGAATAGATTTCCCAGAGAGGCTAGAAAGCCTCCATCCCCAAAACCACACTGGCCATGGTCCTAAGCAACCTACCATAGGTGACCTTACTTGAACAGCGAAGTGGGACTAGATGATCTCCAGAGGTCCTAGCCAACCTCAAGTATGCCATGATTCTGTGACTATTTCACCAACAGAGATAAGTCACCAGGCATTGCTTTCCCTTCCCACCTCAAAAGAGCTCCAAAGAAAAACATTTCATCATTGAAAGGGTCACAGCAAATTGTTAAGCTGATGATGAAACATCACCATTTAACAGAGAGATTCTTTCAGATTCTTATCCAAGAAGAAATACTGCCAAAGAGAAATGAAGTTGTTGAAGTAAAATATTACTTCTAAGATTGAAATAGAAAATGTTTCTAATCAGTCTGGCATTTTAAAGGCTGTATCTTGAAAAATTATATGAAAGTTTAATGCAATATAAAGAGAAAGCTACTTCTAATGGTCTAGATAGGATTGTTTCAAGGAGAAAGAAGAATAATTGGGTGAACCAAATTGAATGCCTTATTCCTTTATTCTGCAAGTGCCAGGAAAGCCCCCCAGGCAGCAATACCCCAAGTTATCTCAGTCCCATCATCTATGCCCCAAACCACCCTTACAATCGCATCTACAAAATACTAGTTTCTACTACAGGAGGATGAGGATGCCATTACTAATAATCACAGACACCAGAAATTAAGATTAACTAGTTCAGGTAATTCCTCTTTCTTTTTTTCCCCCTGAGTACAGTGCCCCTACTAACATCTCTTTCACAACAGCAGCAGCCCTACAACCCACAGCACCACCACAAAAGCACTGATGGACAAGAGACAGTCTGCTTCTGGGTTGTTTTTTTTTCAGAATGCAAACATCCTCCTCATTTTGCCATTTAAGAATGATAGGCTGTTACCTACCCACCTTTTAGGGACAGGTAGGTTTTTACTCAAATCCAGCAGCACCTAAATACCTTCACCCTGTTAGCACCTCTCAAAAGAGGGTTCTGCACACAAGCCTCATCTTCCTCTTCTTTCCAAACACAGCAACTTTCAGAAGGTTCCAGACCTCAGCAGATGAAAGCACTGTTTTCATCTTTCTTTGAAAGTACTCATGTAATTCCACTCTCCCGTAAGTCAACCAAGTCACCTCTCTCACACACTCCTCTGCTGTGGCTGATGGATTTCAGGGTCTCAGAAGACACAGGCATCAACAATCTCATCCTATGAATGGGACATTTACACTGTCCCTATTGATTCTCCACTGCTGAGCCACAAACTTCCTACTCATCTACAGTTTATTCTCTCTTCTGCCTTACCAGTCCACTTCCCTTGATGAAAGCTGCAGGATGTCAACATCTTGGAGACTCACATCTCTGTCTAAAGGCAGCCAAACCCAAATAGGGGGAACCCAGAGGCATTATGAACAGATTCAGCTTAGGAACCACTTCTGGAACACAGGCTAAAGGGCCTTATCTCCACCACGATATCATCTTGCAACATGAACAATAAGAGAGGCACCACCTAAGTGGAGGTAAACAGGATAGCAATGGAACTGGTACTAGCACCCCTCACCTCTCTTGGCACACCTCCTATGACCACAGGGAGATAACCACAAAACCTGTTGCACTTTTGGGGCTGTCACAAACTTCAGGCTTCCTACAGTTTCTTCACACAAGCATCTACAGTCCCTGGGTCTAGGCAGGTCACGCCTCCTCTAGCACAGGAGGAAAGAGCTAATATTACTGCCTTTAAACACTTGGAAGGAACTGCAGCAAGGGGTGACGAGATGTGGTTTTGTTTATTCTGGCATATAGTTCACTTATTCATGCCTGAGCTATAACATTTTAGCACAATAAAACATCAGAAGACATTCAGACACTGGGAAGTGATTTCTCATCATGCCACTGATAAGCACTTCTATAACAGAAAGCTTAAACTGGAAGCATGTCTTCACCTTCAGTATTTCATGCACTTATTTGACCCTAATTACACAAAGGCTTTGCAATTCCAACATGAGGGAGAGCTCCACAGAGCTGGGTAATGGGGTCACAAGTAACTTGCCTACAAGTATGTCACAATTCAGTTAAGAACTGAAAAAATAAAAATAAAATTAAGGTATTTCCTGAATGCCTCACAGATACCATCCTGTAATGTAGTTTCTCTTGGAACCAGACATCCTGTGGGTTTGGTATACAGCTTTATAGAGGAGGTCAGTAATCCAGGCTCCCTATGTACCCTATATAAAGGCTTCACAGAAGGATTACTTCAAGTGACCACCACGAGCAGACAAAATATAAAACACACGCAGTGGGAGGTAGTTTTGTCAGCAATTCTTCTGCAGTGTTGATTTTCACAGGCTGGCTTGCCTTTCAAAACAAGATAGATTCAACCTTGCTCGAGAGAGATCGCATAGGCACTTCTCCAACTCCTCCTGCTTGTCTGGTCACAGACTGATAAATGATTCGAATGGGCTCAGCAGAGTCAGACAAGTCCTCTGAGCCTGGAAAAGCTGGGCTGGGATAGCTGTTCTCCTGCCACGCTTTACTTCAGGAGAGAGCTACAGGATGTTTCTATAGCGAAGGACATGGATTAGTTCCACACGGAGACCTGCAAATCAACTGACAACCAAGCAGCAGAGGACACCCAGAAGAACGGCCATGGGGTCAGCAGTGTAGGAAGGGGTGAACCAGTCATGCAGGAGCACGCTCTATTATTTATCAAAGAGCAACAGAAAGAAAACAAATCCCATGCAAGATGTGCTGACAAGAGCTTAACACACCAGACGCTAAACAGAACAGCAGCTCTGGGCCAAGAACTGGAAGGAAGAACCCTCTGCCAACACCAAAGCTGACCTTACCAGAGCCAAGTAAGCAACAAAGATGGCCCATAGATGTCCCCAGTTACAGGGGGCTATAAACTACTGAGAAGAGACACCAAGAAACATTTTACTCCTGAACTTGTGTGATCCCTGAAAGGGCTCTAAGGCAATGCGGTTTAGGAGTCACGACAGCTCTGGGTCAGAGAGACAAAGTCAAGACAATGGGAGAACCAGAGGGAGATTGGGACACACTGGAAAAATGTGGGAAATAAGGTTGTTCTTGGGGCAGAGCTTCTTTAAAACAAGCTACACACACACACAAGCACACACTCCTCAGAGGCAGCACCATGCAAAGTTTTGGCCATGGCAACACACATAGTCAACTAAAGTCTTCACCAAGCTAGTGTTCAGCCAGCAAAGTCTGGAAAGCAGACTTAGGTCAAGAGAAAGATCAAAAACATGGATTAAAAGACTGAGAAGGTGAACTTGCATGTGCCAGGTATGGGGGCGATTCAATCACTGCCTGAAGTTCTGGGGGCTCCTAAGCCCATCAGATGACTGCTAATGTTCAAGCTTTCTCACCAGTTCTTCCACAAATGCTAACCAGTGACTCGTGGTTTATGGAGCACAGAGGAGGGAGCTTTGGAAGAAGCAGACGCACAGAGTAAGGTAATTAAGAGCCAAAGGGACACACAGTCCTGACGACAGCAAACTCAAAACTGAGAGTATCCCAACCTTCAGGCGACCAGACCTTTAAGTGGCACCGCCACCCTGTGTTGCGAGGGATGAACTGCACTGAGGTTTAGCTTTCCCCAAAGCACAGCAACTGTCAAACAATGCGTAATACGCTCTGCAGCGTGAAGGCAGCTCAAGGGAGGCCAGCTCCATTATCTGGAAGGCCTCGCGTTGAACTCTACACACAGAGAGGCTGAAGCCAAGCATTTCATGCTGATGCACAAGCCAGACTCCAACTGCAGCAGGTTTCGTAAGAGTTGAAGCCAGACACAGAATCAGCAAGAGGAAACTTTGCTCAGACAAATGAAACCTGAACAGCAGAATTACCAAAAGCCATTTGGAAATAGCACATCACCTCCTGGTTGAATAAGCTCAGCTTATTTTTACAAGACCTTACTGCGCTGACAGTGAGGATGGCAGCCTGGAAGCTTTGGTTCCTGCCTGTAAAGGCACATCCAAGGCTGGCATTTTACAGCATTCCTGGAAGTACGACATTATGAAGGGTATCTCTAAACATTTGTGTTTATTTTGGGACCAGAACAATCCTTCTTGAATCACGTGTACATTAAAGTAAGAACTTAAACCAACCACTTACCCTTAAATGCCATCTCTCATCAGAAGCCACCAGAACACCTTACAAACATTCATCTGCCCCCACTTCCCTTTGAAGGGAAGCGTCGTGCATATTTGACACCCTGGCAAATACAGGCACAGCAGAATGAAGCACAATGCCTGTGGCCACACAACAGCCACAGCTGCACCAAAAAGAAAGTGCTTCCAGCCACCAGGCCTTCCCCCAGGAGCAAAGCAAAGCCAAAGAAGCTTTAACTTCACCACATGAAGGCACCTAAAATTTCCGACCATAACCCAGGCCAGTTCTCCTCCAACGCACCTCAAACACAGATATTCAGCAACCAGTTATTCCAGCCTACAAAGCAAGTCAGAAACCTTGCCAGCATCAAGCATGAAGAATTGGAGCATGATGTTGGAGCAGCACAAACTGCTGCATCCACCAGCTGTGGTACATAATTGCATGCTTGAGCTGTGCAAGCCCCTCAAAAGGAGGGAATAGGAAACAAGTTTATCCCAGACTGCTTCTGCCATTCAGTTTCCAACATCTCCCATAAGAAGTTCCTCTCCCCCATAATCTGCATTCAAGGCCAGGGTGGATGGGGTTTTGGGCAGCCTGGGGTAGCATCTCTGTCCATGGGTGGGCTCTGAGCTCCCTTCTCACCCAAACTGTGCCATGACTATGTTCCTCATTCCACTTCTATCCCCAAAAATAAACAGCCTCCAAGCAACAGTCAAAGCAGCTTCGGAATAGGGGACAGCCTGCCACAACACACAGACAAATTGTCCTAATAGTTATTCCTAAAAGTGGTGCTTTTGTAGCAAGCACAAGCTGCCTGTGTAGATTCACTAACTAAAAGATCACCATTGTCAGCTCCCATCAGCACAGGTAAAGGTGCAAGTGCCCTTGTGCAAGACTGAAGTGCACTATAAAATTGATGGAGGAATGACCCTGGAGACATACAGGGCCACACACACCCCCTCAACAGCACAAAAACACCCCTAAGCCCAAGTTGTTCAAAGGGTTTCATCCTTTCTTCTTCCCCTGTTTGCAGGAGCCAGTTGCCAGCAATTGTTTTCAGCAGCAGGGAAATTCCCTTGTGTGTTCCCAACTGCAATTGTTCAGGAGCTGAACACACTCATCCACCACCACCCGTCACCATCTGATGGCAATTGTCACTGCGGAGCTGAGTCACATTCACACCCTCCTCCTCCCCCACTCAAGACATTTCTCCATTTCAAACAACCACACTCACTACTGTGCCTTTGAGTGAACTTCAGGTTGGGCTTTTTCTTCACTGGCAACGAAGCAGCCTGTGACATGCAAAGAAAACTTAACACTTTTAACCAAGAGTTTTGGGGAGGAAAGACATCAAGCAGCACCATTGCTTTACAGCACGTTGTTTAAGGATGCAGTTCTTTGTTACTTTAATTACTACAATAGCAGCATGACAGGATAGGAAAAATTAGGAAAATGACTTAATATTTACACATAAACATTGAAGCAGAACAGCACAGTCAGTCTTGTAGCGAGGTATCTGTTCATCCTGTGGCTTTTAAAAGTGCTGATGACTCAACAGCATATATCAAACTTGTCTGATCACTGCAAATGCATGAAAAATTGTAAGTGAGCAGTTTGGAGCTAAAAAAGCTAGAGCAGCAGCAATCCCACATAGTTACCAGAGAAGGGAGCTCTCAGTCACGCAGAAAAACAAGCTGTCTCCGCTGGCTTGGGGAGAAATAACATTTGTTCTGAATTCGCTTCACAAAAATCACAGTGAGAAGCAGGATATGTGCTTGTTTAGGCTTCAAGTTGAGCTAAGCACACATTTCAGTTTAAATATACTTTCATTCACAGAGTGTGAAGTCGTTTCTAAGCACAACAAGCCTTAAGTGGCACTTGACCCACGTATAATGAGGCCAATAAGACTATTTTTCCCCTCCTACGCTCACTACTCCCAGATGAGGTAACAGGATCCAATCGATGTCCAGGCAGCTGTGGATGCTCAGCATCCAAGGGGCAGATGCTGCAGAGAGCGCACCCAAACACCAAGGCAACAAGTAACTCCCACCAGAAGGGCTTCACTCCATACTTACCAATTTTAGGGGGTTATTTTAGAAGAATTTCCAAGCTTCTCCTTAGGAGAGCCTTGAGAGCACAGCTTTAGCATACCAGGCAGTGACTGTGCTGATGAGAACCTCTGAAACACTAAGCCACATGTTGGGCAAACACATTTGTTAACATCTACATGGAGAGAAGGGCCAAAGTGGGTTGTTCCCATCAGGCCATGGTTCACTCTGAGGTGAGCAAAAGGAAGGTGACTCCTGCTTGTGCAGGCTGGATCACTTGGGCTGTCACAGCTCTGCATGCATTGGGAAAGGAGGACACAAGACACTTGACAACAGCCACGGTGGGTCCTCAAAATTTTAAGAGGAATACAACCACCACTCACCATATTTACTGCTTCTAATACAGTAAACCTCTGCACTGCTTTATTAAGATTCCTGGTTCAGCAGCTTGGCAAGGCAGACCAGAGCTGGATACCTATGGCAAGGAGCAGCCAGACACAGGACCAGTGACGAGGGCTTCCCAGGCACCCTGGGGACTGGGCAGCATTCATTGCCATGCTAAACAGAAACACAAAGGTTTCAACCAAGCTTTGCTGCTGCCGTGTACATCCTACA
The DNA here is from genome assembly GCA_022605575.1 of Laterallus jamaicensis coturniculus. NCBI lineage: Eukaryota > Metazoa > Chordata > Aves > Gruiformes > Rallidae > Laterallus > Laterallus jamaicensis. Next base: position 1,843,170 of record JAKCOX010000090.1, on the reverse strand, counting down.
TGTCCCTGCTTGTGAACTTGACTTCATCGAGCTTGACCGATTTCTTAGTTGCCTTAATCTATTTAAAGGCAGTAATTAGCCCAGTTTTTACTCTAATTAATTAAACTTGGTGTTTCCTCTCTCTCACAACCTCTTTTTTTTCCCTTGTGATTTGAAAGCCTTACCTTTTCTTAAGGAGGTTAATATTAGAGGATCTGAGCAGATCTAGGTGCTTACTCAAAGGCCACCAAAGCAACAAGTCTGGCAAAGTTGAGCTACAGGAAGTGGGAAGCAAAGAGTACAGAAAGAAAGCAATCCCACTGGGGAGGAAAAACCCACCAACAACAGTCCCAAAACTGCAGCAAAAAAGCTGGGGGTGGGGAACAACACCTCACTTCCATGGGCAAAGGTGAAAGAGCTGCAATTTTAGATCTTCCTGAACTCCTCACAGATAGGCAAAAGTAACAGATAACCAAAGAAAAACACAGCACCACCCAAGCCAAACTTTACAGATCTCCACCTGACTGTACAGCTGACATGATGAAGGAAGCACACTATGATCTGTTCCTTGAACTATCAAGAAAATTTCGTTTCCCTCTTGTCCCCTCACAGGTAAAGCCATCCAGAACATGCTGCTGGAGAAAGCCAAACCTACGCCCCGAGAGATAATATTTCTCATTTTAAGGCTGTGTACTGCAATTAAACCAAATCAGCTACTTCTCTAAGCCAAGAAAGCAATTAATCTGTCAGCAGTTGATACTAGTGAAGCCTGGCAGTCTGAGGTCACAGCCTGAGCTTAGTCCTGGAGCAGCACTCCACTAGCTTCAAAGAGAGACAAGGGACAGGGCTAGCAGCATCAGGACTTTTAAACAACTTAAACAGTAGATTTAGCAGTTAAAACACATCAGTATTACTGGAAGCTTTTTTTTACCTAGAAAAAGGATGGAAGATGAGGGAAAACAAGATGATCAGGCAGATAAACCAACAGGTACCATGCCCCTAAATCTTGTACCCATCTCTGCACAGAGGCATAGGAACTGGCACCTGCAAGTTTGTCCCCTATTCCATGAGAAAATAAAGGTATGTGCAGTGCCATAACCTGCTCCCTAAATCTGAGGGGTGGTTTGGGATACACAATTCCAAGTACTCCAGAAATGTTTAAGAGAAATACAGCAGTATTGCTCCCAACAGCATTAAGATGCAGTCTGTTTTGCACTTTCTGTGTTTCCAGCCACCAGAAGCAACTTCCCTTTTCCCCACGAGGGTGTCTGGGATCTCAAACCGTTTGCTCCAACTCAGGAACATTTACCACCGAAAGCACCAGCCAGCAGAAAGCAGCACTGAGTTCCCAGGCCATGGGCAGCCCCAGGTGAGCGTGCAAGCACACAGGTGAGTGCGCAAGCACAGGGTCCAGGCTGTGAGTGAGGCCGGACACACACTCTGCACACTCCAGATGGCAGCACAGGAACACGCTGCAGCTCCCAGGCAAAGACCAGACCCACTTCAGTGGCAAACCAGACACCCACACTCTGCTTTGCTCTTCAGCTTTCCCACTCAGAGGCAGAACAGCCTTTTATTTCAGTTGCTGTATAAACTAAACAGGTCCCAAGCAAGCCCCGCCTCAAGGGGCACAAGGCAAAGCAGCAATGGGTTTTACCTGGAAACTGAAGGCATTAAAGCATGACATCTTGCAAATGCTTTATTTGCCAAAAAAACAAGTGGTACTCCAGCAACAAGCAGGCATTTCTGCATCAGGGAAAGGGTCTCTTGTCCAAAAATCCTATTTAGCAATTGACAGAGTCTTAACTAATCCTCCTCAGGCGGTATGATAAGCAGAGTCAAAGGACCATGCCTCAGAATACATACACTGCACTGTCCCATTCTGGCCCAGACAGGACTGCACTGCTCCAAGCCTGCCAAGATGCCCAAACCAGCATAGCCATGGCTGCTGTGAGGGCTGAGGCACAAAGCACATGAGTTTAGCAGAGGGAAACTCATAGGCAAGGTGAACATCGAACCTGATCCATCTCAGGATCCCAACGCTGGTGCACAGTTCAAGCAGTAAGCGGATTAAGGCTAATTAGGTTATTCTGAAACCAGTGGATGAGGTCAAGTGCTGACATTCATATGTTTAAGCCTCTCTCTCTTCACAGGAGGAAGGGAACCTGGACTGCCAGGTGGGGCTGAAGGGCCAGGGAGCAATTATTTGGGTTTTTCAACACCATTCTGGGGACTACGGCTTCCAAGTAGCACACAGAGTCCCACTTGTGCTGTGAGGTTTTTGGCTGACCCCTTAGGGTAAATATTCATCATAAAGACTGCACAACTAAAACTAATGGTCCTGCTTGTCCTAGAGCTGCTGAGCATCCCCTCCAGCAATGACTGTGTTGAACAGCCCTTTGCTTAGAATCCACGGATAGTAAACACGGACTCAAATGGAATAGCTCTGGCTCAGGAAGATCTTGAACCTCTTGAGGATTTGAAGCAGGAGAACATATCCAAGAGTAACCAAAACCAGGACAAAATCATACTCTTGAAGTTGTACTTGAAGTACCTGCTGCTCTACTCTCTGGGAAACGCCTGCACCAACCTTGCACTCTTACCTGGTTTTGCATCATATAGAAATAGTACCCAGGGAGAGGCTGAAGCTTTATACAACCAAGTATCTGGTTCCAGGTGGTTCTATTTCTCCTTATGACATTTCTCATTTTACACCTATGAAAACAACTCAGCCACTTCCACAGTTCAGAGCTAAGGAAAAAAAGAAAAAAGGATTTTACAGAGTATTAAATTTTTGCTGACTCTCTATTGGAATCCTCCTCAGGATTTGACATACAAAGTCTGGTGTCTGTACCTAGGAGTTACTTATTTTCCAGCAACACTTCATGATTGGCCAGGCTGGAGGTCAGCACTGCAAAGGATGAGGTACCAGTGCTCAGGGACTGTCCCCAGCCCAGGTCTGATCCCACCATCAGTGTCACACCACCAAGGGAAAGCTGAGCACCTGCAACACATCTTTCACACTATCAGGCCACGCTCCAGCAATTGATAAAATACCATTGAGGCCTGAAACATCACCTCCACTTACTAAGGTGCAACCTGTGCATCCGTTTCAGCTCATTAGAGCAAGAAGAAATAGAGGAAGGGTCAACTAGAAAGCCTCAGTGAAACCACATATTCAGCTAATAACCCTCCCAACAACCAAAAACAATTCTTTGCAACAAGCCCACACATTCAGATCAAGAGAACTGGGATTAGAAAACATGGGTCTGCTTTATTAGAAGCAGCAAAACCAAATTTACTCAGTGGCAAACGTACTCTGCAAATCCTGCCTTCAGCCCTCCCATGGAATAAATAAGCTTGCTGCTTCCAGCAGTGCTTTTATATATCAAGGTAACTTTGTGGAGTCGAAAAAACAAAAGGTTCAGAATCTGGGATGTCCTTTGTAGGATAAAACATGACATGCATGGCCATATCCTTCATCCTCAGCACTGCTGGGTTCAGTCTGTGCTACTGAGCACCACTCATCCTTCCTACTCACTGCTCGAACATCCAAGTGGCTCTTCAAAGTTAATGTAAGAATTAAGTGTTCAGAGGCTCCTTAGGAGCAAACGATGTAAACCATGTAAAATCCAAGTGCTTCAATAAGGAGGAACATGAGATTAAATCAGCAGGGCAGGAAGGAGAGGGAAATAAAAGGCAATCCATTAGATCCTCAATAGCTTCGCTTTTCAGTGAGGTAAAGCTATTCCTGACATCCCCTGTTGTACCCTCCCCACACAAGGCACATCCTAAGTAATCTCACAGCACCCTTAAGCAAAGTAACTTGTTTCCTAATTGCAGCCTCTACTCCAGAGAATCATCTCCACCAAGTAACAATCCCGTAGTCTGCCACTTGATGGCACTAAAGGAAAATCCTTAATTTTCATATGACCAGGTCAGATTTACAAATCAGAGTCTACCTCATAAAGGAAAGTCTACATCTACATACAGTCAAGGCTTTGCATATGAACAACAGAAAATAACTGTCTCCTAGACCATAATATTCCTGCATCCAAACTGCAGCAACAGACATCTACAAGCACAGCCTTTTTCATGGTCTTCATAGGTTAGATCACACACGACCTTAACAAGCACCTCTGAAGAAACACAAATCCACCGGCATTAGCTAGTGACAAGGTACCGGCACCAGTTATCCTGGGAGCCTGGAGCTTGAAGGAAACCAATATGCACATATAGTGCTCTTAGATCCTGGCTGACTGCTGCTCTTCAGACTTCATCTCAGAGGACTAGGTCAAAGCAGCAAGGAACCAGCTCCAGAACTGGGGTTTACCACTCAGTACCTGAGAAAACCAAGCCAAAGCCAACCCTGAGCACACCAAGCCTGGCAGCCCCAGCTCACCCTCTGCCAAGCCAAAGGATGACAAGACAAATCCACAATCCAATTAAAACTGCACAGAGTTAATAAAGTGTCAATGACAACGCCAGGGTACCGGATTACCCAAAGTGTCTTCATTCAGTGTACAAAAGCAGCCCTGGGATGCAGAGACCCAGGACCTAATCCATCCCTGGGTCCAGCTGGAGAAGGATGGTTCTCCCCTTGCCTGGAGCCAGAGCTGAGCGCTCACCTGCTGCAGAGTGTTTAAAGGAAACTCCCCTGCTACAGCCAGCCAGGATTACCCTCCTGTTACCTGCTGCCCTGCGGGGAATTCAGAGAGTTGCTACTTTTCATTTGCACCCATTACCAGATGAATTCTCTGCAGAATACGTCCATAATGAGAACCCATGGGAGCCACATCAACATTTATTACTACTTTTCCCAGAGCACCTCTTGATTTTGAGGAATTACTAGCCTGGACTGGCTAAAAAGGGAAAACAAAAAAAAAATTGAAAGCAAGTTTGAGTGTTTTTAAAATATATCCTATTTCAGAAAACATCTGAGAGATGTTTCTACTTGCACCAGATAGCCAAGAAACAAGTATTTACTAGTTAGTCAGAAGGACCTATTGAGAAGCACTAGTCTCAAAACCATGAAAGATTTTACCTCAAATTTATCTCTGTTGTTATTAGACTAGACAGCCTTCTACATTATAGCTGCATGAAATCTTAATTAAAAGCCCATGCTGAAAGTTAAAACCAAAAACACAAAGCAAGCTTGTTCTCAACGTCAGACAGAGCCCACCACAGACATTCATCTCCAGAGCCATACAGCAGGAAGGGCAGCCAGAAAAATAAAACTATCTTGTGCAAGCAAAAACAAAAACCCCATCAGGACAAATTAGCTTTACCACAGCAGAGACGGCTCGGCGGACTAGTGCTCAGTAAGTGTATGAAGGCTTTAACAGTGTGTACTCCATGGGAATGCAGGACACTTTTAGCTGCACAGAAACAATTTGGGAACACAGAATTACAAAAAATAAGCTTCAGACAACGCAGTGCACTGGCACATTTGATAATCAGAAAACACTGCACAGTATGGGTAGGGAGGGAATGCTGAGTTTAAAAAGCAAGGTGTATATGGCATGCCGCACGTGATGTTAATAAAATCAATACTGAAAGACTAGGTTTTGGTTTTGTTAAAAATCCCAGACTGGTGGGAAGGCACCTCTAAACACCCTAAGTGCTCCCCCTGCCAGGTGCAGGTACACCGTCCACTAGCCCAGAGTGCTAGTCCAATCCAATCTGGCCTTGAACCCTGCCAGGGATCCAGGGGAAGCCACAGCTGCTCTGGGCAACCTGCCCCAGTGTCTCACAGCAGAGGTGCTCTGGCCCTCAGATCATCTCCATGGCCTCCTCTTGTCTCACTCCAACAGCTCTGTGTCCTCCTTGTCCTGGAAACACCCAAGCCAGACACAGCACTCCAGGGGGGTCTCTGTCCCAGAGCAGAGGGGCAGAATCCCCTCCCCTCACCTGCTGGTCATGCTGCTGGGGACACAGCCCAGGACACGGTTGGCTTTCTGGGCTGCCAGTGCATATTGCTGGGTCATGCTGAGCTTCTCATCAATCAACAGGTGAGTACCCCCTATAAAAACAGGCTGAGTGAGTTGGGGGGAGGCTTTGTCCTGGAGAAGAGAAGGCTCCAAGGAGACCTTTGAGTCCCTTCCAGTCTCTCAAGGAGCTTCAGGGAAAGCTGGAGAGGGGCTGGTGACAAGGTCAGGGAGGTACAGGACAAGGCGAATAGCCTTCAGCTGCAGGAGGCCAGTTGGAGAGGAGATATGGGGCAGAAATCCTTCCCAGGGAGGGTGGGGAGGTCCTAGCACAGGCTGCCCGGAGCAGCTGTGGCTGCCCCTGGATCCCTGGCAGGGTTCAAGGCCAGGTTGGATGGGGCTTTGGTGGCCACCCTGGGCTAGTGGAGGGTAATCTCTGCCTGTGGCAGGAGGGGCACTTTGGGAAGGGGGTGGGGGGGTTGCTTTGAGGCCCCTTCCCACCCAAATGATTCTATGAGTACATGAAAATCACCTCAGAAGACTTGAGTGTAACCACCTTTGCTCATAATGAGCTGCTTTCAATTTCTATTCAAGACTAATGCTCATGACATGAAAATAACAAAATATAAAACAGTATGTCTTTGCTGGTTAATGTTCGTATGGTGGCACTAACTGATGCAACATTTACTCAAAAACTGGAGAGAGAAGTTGAAACAGGATCAGAAACACTGATTTAAGGCTTTGATAAAATACCCTCCAAGTGACCTAAGAGACCTAAGAAGTACCATCTATTTGGCTTAAAGAGAAAAATGAAGAAGTCTCTATCTGCAGAGTAACTTGATCTGTTAAGGTGATTTACTATTTAATCACTAATATTACTTAATGGGAATGCTTCCAGTGCCAGGACTCAGTCTACCCAGGAACAGAACAAGGCAAATTCCCATTAGGAACAAGGCAAGAACAGTTATTTGTTGATAATATAGAATCAAGACAAACTTTCCATCATGGCATCTTTTACAAATACACCTGATCTCAACGTAAAGTTGTACTCTGGCTCAGATGAAGGTCACGGCCTTGACTCATGAATTTATGATCTGTATGGGTACAAAAGTCAGAGTATATAAACTCATCTTTAAAAAAAAAAAAAATTAAACAAGCAAGCTTATAACACTGGCAATGGCTCAATTAAGCAGCATTCAGGACCACACAGCAGCAAGCCCGAAACCCCGTTAGCTTCCCTCCTCTCCACAGCTGAGTCAAACTGCACCGTGGATTTAGAGAGTCAGGTAAAGCAGGCCAGGCTCCCACAAACAACACCCCAAAGGGAAATCTGCCTTTGCTGCCTATAAGGAAGAGACCTGGAGCCAAAGCAGCATTTTTCAGCAGCACATCATTTCCAGACAGTTGTGGGAAAGGAGGATTTGCAACCACTGATGGGTCAGCTACCACACCGGGGTCACCTCTCTCAACGCTGCAGTGTGGCCTTCCAGGAGCCAGGGAGAAAAACAGTAAAATAAAATTTAAATATCCATATTTAACATCAGCAACTAATATAGGTAGTTCATGCACAGCAAAGAGAATGAAGATTTATTGCATGATTTATTTTTTTTCCAGACCTCTGAAGGATGTTGCCATTTTATCTTGTAAAATTTATTCCAGAAACTTAAGAAAACACAAGTTACCAAAGGCCTCTTGATTCAAGAGTCCCTGGAGGTGTTCAAGGCCAGGTTGGATGGGGCCCTGGGCAACCTTGCATAGATCCAGGCCTGAGGTTGGTGTCCCTGCCTGTGGCGGGGGAGGTTGGAACTCTATGATCCTTGGGGTCCCTTCCAACCCAGACCATTCTATGATTCAATGAAATGTAATAATGCTGAATAGATTGATGTAGGTGTAGCTTAAGAGACAATTAATATAACTTCAATATACGAATTTTCATGTTTTTAATCCATTTGTTTTGGATATTAGTAGAATATGGCTGGAACTGTGTGAGCTGCTTTGTGAAAGTGGCTACAAAATTCAGTCATAACAGTGCAACAGCCTTGAAGCTAGAGAAAGTGAAGATAGGAGAGTCATAAATAAGGAGATCAATGACCAATTAAGAGAGAGTATATCTTGTTTTCAGCTAAAAGGGGGTTCCTAACTAGTTTGTGCAGGAATGTGTTTTGTTAACTATAGAGAAAACAGAAAGGAGCACGCACTGAGAGAGAGGAAGATGACCAGCCCTCATCCCTGAAGACCACAGGAAGACCCCTCTGAGTGTCACTGAGCATGCTCTATCTGTAAGGAGTTAATGTAAATTACTTCCAGGAAATCATTTGCATAACCCTGCCTTTTCTTAGAAATTATAATGAATATGTATAGTTGATCTGTATAAATATGAGAAATTTGGCTTTAATCGGGGCACACATTCAGAGGAGTGATCCCATGTGCCCAGTGTTGCAATAAAGGATACCTGCTTCACAGTCATCCAGGCTCCTGAGCTTTGATTCTGGCTTTCCCAGGCATCACTCTTCCACGCAGAGCAACAATCCAAAGTCTGCAAACCCACCCACAGCTACCAAACACGTGACAAGAGGTGAGAAATTAAGTCTGACCCACACTGAAACTTTACACAACAAGCATCACAGAGGTAGAAGCACCACTTGCTCATCACTCTGAGCTCGCACAGATGTAGAACCCCAGCAAGAGATTTCAAAACCACCAAGTTATGTCAAAACGCCAGCAGCTCTTTTTTCCCTGAAGTACAGTTAATAGAGTAACTCTAAACATCCCGAGTTCATTTCACAGAGTGACACCAAGCACCCCAAACAACAGAGAGCACCTTCTCAAGGGTTCCTAGAGAGTTCTCAGACTCCATGTGCTGCTCAGAAGACAGCTATCGCACAGGCAGAACAAAGCAACTCTCTGCAGCTATTTAGGACAGGAAGCAAAGGATGCTGTGTCCAACTGATAGTGCAAAAGGAATTTTAAAAAGGCAACATGTAACGTCTCAGGCCTGAAGCCAATTTGCTTCAAAGGACCTCTGTGTCCCCAAAGGGAAAATTAAGAAAAAAAAAAAAAGCCCCAGACACATAGAAAACAAAGAAATTCTGCACGAAGCTCTTCTATGTTGCAGGGGGCTTTGCCTCCAGCGATGAGCAGTACACGATGGACCCTGTGCAATGCACTTCAATCTGCTCATCAGCCCTGGGGCTGCCGAGCTGCTCGTTATCATGAGACCCAGGCGTTTCCAGGCCAGGAAGGGCTATGTTAGCCATCAGATCCCCATCATAAACACACACTATAGAGCAGCTCAGCGATTCTCAAAGCAGACAGCATCATTCTGAAGGCACTACATCCACGAATGCCTAACCCAGCCTGCACAGGGGGCACACAAACCATTTCCTCAGCAAGATAAAAATCAAGTTTGCAACTCTATGGTGGGTTTTGCCAGGAAAGCAAAAGGCAAGGGGTGCTGGAGAAGAGGGAATCTTCTCTCTGGCTCCATCTCCTCCCAACACACCTTCCACACATTTGGTTCAGGATGCTTTTGGGCAAGAATGATTCCTGTTGTGATAACCCAGCAGTGCCCCAAAAGAAGAGCAGTTTGCCAGACACATGTCATCACCCTGTGCAGCAAGAGAACTCTCTTATGCCAAGGTATTTTCCTCAGAAAGATGAGCTTGCAAAGTTACTTCACCTCAGAGCCAACAAGTGGCAAAGGTGTTGGCAGACAGCAGCCACCAACAGAGTTTCAGGAACTGCACCTTGCAGAAGGGATTTCTTTAAGCCCCATCCTACATGGGATTAGAGAGCTAAATCCCATCCCTCATTGACTTACACCTTCAGCTCGTCAAAATATGGGTGTCATTAAGCAGCAGTTTTGATGTCTTCCTCCAGAGGAAAAAATAAAGCCCTGACTTTTCCTGTTTGGGAAGTGGGCAAGGGGAAAAACACTGCAGCACACCGGCTCGATTTAAAAAACCACAGCACAGGATGTGTAAAAATAGGGCTCACGATTAGATCAGGACAATCAACTATTTATGAGTCCCACCTTCTCAGCTTGTAGAGGGACTTGTCCCTCTCACCTGCCCTGTGGCAATGGCCACTCAGGCTCGCACACTCGATGTGGGAAAGCAAGTTGAAACGGGTGCCTTGCAGCCTTTAGATATATGAAGCTTTAAACAGACCCACCAGCTGAGTTAAGATCTGTTTGATGCCAACTGAAGACAAATTAATGCAGGTCCTATTTTTTCCAGAAGACCTTGGGTTTGGACTGATATCCCAGTGAGGCAGGCTGCCAATCAAACCTACCTGTGGCCATATGAGATAGTAGAGGAGAGGCACCAGCTACAGATGCACAGGACAGATGCATAACCCCAGAGTGGCTCAGGGAGGGATGGTATGGTACACACACACACATCAGACACTCAGCAATAAAATTTAAGAGCTCTAAACCTGAATCAGGTCCCCAAATGATCCCTGAGCTTTCCCAGCCCACCTTCTCCACCAGGGTGGAGTGAGGAAAGGAAAAGGAAAAGCCAAAGAAACCTCAGACTCCCTATATCATCTTTCCCCACATAGTTCCCAAACATGCAAGTGAATGGAGACACAGGTTACTGGAGCAGTTGCATGGAGCTGGCTGCTCACACACGCGTGCTCCTCCACCCACCCCTTGGGAACAGCTATTTTCAGCTAGTTCAGACAGCAAAGCTCACGACTGAGGAATTATCTTTACATGGCTGTAGGTACTTCAAGCATGAGCTGCACTAAAAATACATGCCACATTAAGGAGACTCAAAAAAAGGCATGCCAAGAGCTCATTAAAGAGCAGCAGAAAGTCTGTCTATGTGAAAAACAGCCTTCCAGTTTGTGCTCCAGCCTGAAAACAAGGCTGGGGAGAACTTCAGAGTAACAGACAGTCCATGAAAATTTCACATGGGAAAAGCACAGCTCCAGAGCCAAGAGCTGGGCCAGTCTCTGCAGGGCTTGCAGACAAAGGCCAAAGCACATATATGCACACATGTGTAGTTAGGAAGTTTATATGTAACAGCTGGAAGCCACAGAACTTAAGAGTGTGTAAAACCTGTGTCCATCTGCATTAAACAAGTAACAGGACAAACAAGGAGGCTATGCTATGGATTAATGTAATGAATCATCTCTACCACAGCCTCAAGAAAAAAAATAAAACTGCTAACATCCTGGAAAGAGAAAGGGAAAGAGAGAGGAGAAGGATTCACATGAAGGGCTTGCAGCAGCTACTTAACCATATATACAGCTAGATAGCAGAGGGAGGCCATGAGTCATAATGCCAGAATCAAACAGTTCCTGTTGTGTCCAAATCCTCTTAACAGAAGAGGAAACAACCCACCAGGAACAGGGAAATACTTGTAATGCCTCATTATCTGAAAGATGTAAATGCACTTAAAAAAAAAAAAAAACAACAACAACAAATAAGAGCAACTTGTTTGTCCTTCTTATCCATTAAATTGTTCCACTACCAGTCTCAACTTTTGGTTTAGTGGTGTCAAACCAATTGGCTCCAGAAAGGCTTCAGAGCATGAAATAGCTTTCATGTGCCACAGCACAGGAGACTCAGTCCATCTCATCTTGTACATGGACCACAGAGATGCCAGCAAGCACAAGAATGTCCCACAACAAACAGATTTGAGGGCTTGTTGTAAGCAAAGGGTCCCAAGTCCCCACCTAGGTCCCAAGCACCCATCCCTGTGACACCTCCCAAGCAGAACTGCTTTAGCTTTGAACGTTCTTTTTGCTCTGTTTCAGCTGACAAATTAACAGACCAGTAATTACCAACCTTGCCAGAACGAACACACAGACCAGCCTGCAAGCTTCCAGAAACACACCTACTTCTTTCCCTCCTGCCAGACAGTGGGCAAGCAGACCATAAATCTCATATTAAAACTTAAAAAAAAAAAAAAAAAGACATTTCAGAGAAAACATTCCAAAATACAATTACCCTAAAACCAGCTCATTTTTATTCTGCATCTTTGCCAACGTTAAGTCACTGTTTTTTCTCATGGCATTTTTCAGCTTCTGGATGAGAATTTATCTGTTTGTGTTATTTCTCCCCACCTAGGAGAGCTTCTACTCAAACTCCTGGCCAGACACACACCAAAATTAAACAAATTGCTCCTTTATTGTACCTTTTTTGAGCAGACACAGTATAAAACTCTAAAGCTTTGACACATAGTAATGTGTTTCTGCTGGAAAACCAGAACATCCAGTGCACTACAAGGATACCAGCTGAAGGACTGGACGCAAACACTCCATTCATGTAGACATACTACAAGTAGTGGCTAAAGGTTAAAAAAAAAAATGCAAGAAGGAAATACTGAAAAAATAGATTTTAGTGAAAATACCATCCTTGGGCAACAGTTCACTCAACTGAAAATAGGACATGAGCTGCTTTTCTGATTGGGCTCACATGTTTCATGTGTGAGAGCAGTTATCACATGGTTTATTAGGTTTTCAGTCCAGTCCCCAGATGGTCTGGTCACAAAACCCCCTTGCTGGACACAATAATTACTGGTGATTTCAGACCATCCAAAACTGTTATCAGCACCCCTGGGACCGTCTTCAGTCTTTGCACTGATGCAATGAGGCTGGAGCATCTGCACAGTCCCTGCCTGGTTGCATTTAGACAAGGAGAGGGTTGCAGACTGCGGGGATCAAACCTTCATCAAATTCATACAGAGGATTAAAGGAAAATACCTTTATACACAACAACTGAAGAAATGCTTCAGAGATCTTGATTTGCAGTTTGAATAGAGACTGTGAAAGCAGGGCCTCACGATCCTTCCGGATTTCTGGATGTCAGAAAGGCAGGAGGTGTCAGAAAAGTTACCACAGGGATAACTGGCTTGTGGAGATGATCCTTGGGTTCCCTTCCAACCCAGACCACTCTATGATACCTGGTAGCCCCATGACTCTTCATGCATTTAGCTACCCTTCTTGAGAAACAGAGTAGAAAATGGGGATATTTGCACTATTTGGGGAGAAAAGAGTGCTGCTGCATCTGTCAATTCATTCAGCAGAGCAGCTGTTGCAAGCCCTGTGGAAGGGGGTGGCCCCCCAGGAAGACCAAGTCACAGACATCAGAAATGAAAAAAAGACCTGTTATGCAGGAAGATGCAAGCACCCCGACTTTTGAACTAGCCTTTGCAGGCACTGCCCCTTACAGCCTCACATCATAACTTACTGCTAAGCTAAACTACAGAAAGCAGCGTGCTCCTCTGACTTGTAACTCAGACAAGTTTATTCCATTCCAACATGAAAAAAGTTAGAGCCTTTTAGCAGAGTGGAGCAGAATCTGACTGGAGGCCTGTGACCAGCGGTGTCCCCAGGGCTCGGTGCTGGGTCCAGTCCTGTTCAATATCTTCACTGAAACCTTGATGAGGGAACAGCATCCACCCTCAGCAAGTGCTGATGATCCAAAGCTGGGAGGGGTGGCTGACACACAGGACACTGCGCTGCCATCCAGAGATCTGGACAGGCTGGAGAGCTGGGCAGGGAGAGATCAGATGAGATTCAACACAAGCAAGTGTAGTCTTACACCTGGGGAGGAACAACCCCATGTATCAGTACAGGCTGGGGGTGACCTGCTGGAGAAGAGCTCTGTGGAGAAGGACCTGGGGGTGCTGGTAGATGACAGGTTGGCCATGAGCCAGCAGTGTGCCCTGGGGCTGAGACAATGGGATCCTGGGGGGCATCAGGAGGAGTGTGGCCAGCAGGTCTAAAGAGGTGATCCTCCCCCTCTAATCGGCCCTGGTCAGGCCCCACCTGGAGTATTGTGTCCAGTTCTGGGCTCCCTGGGATAAAAAGGACAGGGATCTCCTGGAGAGAGACCAGAGAAGGGCTACAAAGATGATGAAGGGCCTGGAACATCTGTCCTATGAGGAAAGGCTGAGAGCTGGAGCTGTTCAGCCTGGAGAAAAGAAGACTGAGGGGGGACCTAATCAATGTTTATAAATATCTTAAGTATGGGGTGCAGGGGGAATTGGCCAGCCCCTTTTCTTTGGTCTGTGGGGACAGGACAAGGGGCAATGGCTGCAAGTTGGAGCACAGGAAGTTCCACACCAACATGGGGAGGAACTTTTCCCCAGTGAGGGTGCCAGAGCCCTGGGACAGGCTGCCCAGGGGGTGTGGAGTCTCCTTCTCTGGAGAGATTCCAGCCCCGTCTGGACGCCGACCTGTGCAGTATGAGCTGGGGAGCTGCTTTGGCAGGGGGGTTGGACCCCATGAGCTCTCGAGGTCCCTTCCAACCTCTACAACTCTGTGATTCTGTGTTTGAATTTATGCATGTGTACCATGCATAGAGAAAAGATAAACTAAGCCGGGGGCAATTCTATCTGAACAGCAGTTTGAGTTTGCTTCTGCTTCCCCAGCTTCACATTTTGTTGCTTTGGGAGGTTGAGCCTGTCTCACTGCTCTCATCACCAACTCCATCACTGAGGCTCAGCTCGGGCACAGAACTGGCAGGAAGCATCTTCTCAGGCAAGACTTGGCAGCACAAGCAAACAGTTACCAGCATTTTGGGGGGGCTGTAAACTTTGTGGCATTCAGCCAGCAGGTGACACCATAAAAGAATCCCAGTCTCTGGAGATTGTTTCCTTCAACTGGACCTCTTCCCCACCTCACCTTTCAGCAGTGCCTTCCCTTCTCCCCCATGCCTCCTGCCTGCCCCACAAAGCATGAGGCAGCTCCGAGCACGCTGAGCCACACAGCCCACGGACACACTGCTCGTCCTTAGACCCAGTACGCACCACCAGCTACACAGGGTGCAAGCACAAAAGCAACTGGTTTTCTACCAGAAATTCCCACTGGCAGTAACTTTCAAGTAGTCTGTTCCCATCAAGGCCCTTTGTTTTGGATTAAAAACTCCCTGTCAAGAAGAGACTAATTTTTGTGTACACTGCCAGACGCTCAAAGGCAAGTTATTTTCCAAATAAACCTGACTTGGGTCGAGCCAGGTTCAATCTCAACTTGCACTTCCTGCTTTTATTTCCAGCTTCCATTTATTTTTCTGCCCTCACCACTGCTGGCAGCCTCTGCACTACAGTTTTGCCACATGTGTAATTAAATATGGTTTTGATACCTTTATCTCTTAAAGACCAAGTAGAGCCAAGCAGTATAGCAGACACAACACCTATGTCCTCTTATTTTACCCTTCTAACTTGTCATTTATTCTCATTTTAGTTTCCAATAAAAATGAAAGCACTGCCTAATTAGCCTAATCTGGATTAGTTAACCCCAGACTCTGAGCATCCTACATATTGCACTTGGATGAATCTGTACCAGACCCAAATCTGAGCAACAGCACTAAAAACAGACCAGAATAAAAAAAAATTTTTAAAAAAGGGAAAAAAAAAAAGAAAAAGAAGTAACTGTGATTGTGCTTTTAACCTGCACAACTGAAATCCTGTCCTGGACAGACAGAGAGATCCCTTCAGGAATGGCAAACACAGATTTCTGTTATATGGGAGAATCAGAGAGGAGTGAAATTAGACCATGCTTCCCAGGAGAGATTATTTTGTTATTAACTTCAGGCTTTCATGTAGTTAAACAATACAAAACAAACAAATAGACAAATGAAGATTAAGTGCAGACAAATAAACGGGCAGCAGGTCTATGAAGTGATAATAAAAGAGCTGATGGGTTTTTTCCTGTTATAACTATTTGTGGCCAAAGAGTTAACTCCCCTTAAGACTCACGATGGTATTTGAGGCTTTTATAAAAAACACAAACACTCCTGACATTTTACTGCAATCCCTGGATGTGTCATGTAGCAAGTTCCTTTCCAGCACCTATTTTGGAATTCTCTCCAAAATAAAGCGCACGCAAGGTTGTCTGGCACACAACAATTCATGGCAGGAGACCAACAAGTGATGGTCATTTTTAGTTGCTGCTTCCGAACCAAGAAGCAAACAAGCCAAACCAAGATATCACAGAGTACATAGAGGGAAGCTGTTTGGTGGTTGGGTGTTGGGTTGTTGTTTTTTTTTAAATCAATGGATAAATTCAAAACCAAAACCTTGCACCTTATAATTTCACTACAAAAAATTGCTGGCAGGCAGGAGGAGGTAGACATCACGGAACCATCTAGGCACAAGTACTGCACAGCGCCAAGCCAGCTTTGACTTATGAACAAAACACTTGCATCAGTTATTTATTATTTTATTTTTATCCTGCCTGTGCTAGGAGGAGGTCTTGACCACCACAACAGGCATTTTTGGTCACTGGAGGGTGCCACACAGATTTCCAGGGAGCCTGAGATAAATCCACACCTGCAGCAAAGACCACAAGCACAGAAGAAACTGGAAAACTCCCATCTCCAGTTTTTCTTGTGCCAAACAAACATCCCCATCTATTCAGTCCAATATCACACACACTTCCTAACCCAGCTACAGCACTGCCAGTTTGTGTAGCAAAGTAACATCTTACTGAGACCATAAACTGCTGCACTGTGGTCTGGCTGTGTTACCAACTCAAGAGGAGCAAGCACAACGATAACCACCACTACGGGACTTTAGTTTCTACTGCTGTTTCAAGGACTCACAGCACTGTTTGGGTGGGAAAGGAGCCCAAAGTCCTGCCAGTGCGACCCCCTGCCATAGGCAGGGTCACTATCAACTAGCTCAGGGTGCCCAAAACCCCATCCAGCCTGGCCTTGAACCCTGCCAGGGATCCAGGGTCAGACACAGCTGCTCTGGGCAGCCTGTGCCAGGGCCTCCCCACCCTCCCTGGGAAGGATTTCCACCTCCCATCTCCTCTCCATCTGCTCTCCTGCAGCTGAAGGCCATTCCCCTTGACCAGGCACTACAGGCCCTGGCAAAAAGTCTCTCACAGAACAGTAGAGGTTTGGAATGGACTTCTGGAGGTCATCTAGTCCCACCCCCAGCTAAAGCAGGATCACCTTGAGCAGGTTATACAGGATCGTGTCCAGGCGAATCTTGAATCTCTCCAGAGGAGGAGACTCCCCAGCCTCTTTTGGCATCCTGTCCCAGGGTTCAGGCAACCTCAGGGTAAAGAAGTTTTTCATCATGTTCAGACAGAACTTCCTGTCTTCCAGTTCATGCTTATTGCCCCTTGTCCTGTCACTGGGCACCACTGAGGAAAGTCTGGCCCCATCCTTGAGACACCCACTCTTTAAATATTTATGAGTGTTAATCAGATTCCCCTCTCAGTCTTCCTCAAACTTAACAGCCCCAGCTCTCTCAACCTATTCTCACACGAGTGATGCTCCAGTCCCTCATCATCCTTGTCCCCTCCACCGGACTCCCTCCAGTAGTTCACTGACTGTCTTGAACTGGGGAACCCAGCACTGGACATGATACTCTAGCTATGGGCTCACCAGGGCAGAGGAGAGGGGAAGGAGAACCTCCCTCAACCTGCTGGCCACACGCTTCTTTCTTATCTCTCACCTTTCATATAAGCCCCTTTACATACTGAAAGGCCAAAAAGTTTGATGTAGTCCTGCATGGAAGGGCACGGTTCAAGGAGAAGCTCCAACTGGGATTTCCCTGATGTAAAAGGAGGACCACTAACACCTAACACTTCCTAAGGACTCCACCTAAAACTGAAGGATGGAATTCCACAGAGAGCACCCAGGGCAGAAGACAAACCAGTAACACAGGCTGCACCTTTCCAAGGTGAGACAGCTTTCCAGGAAAGATGCTTCAGCTAAAAGTTGCTTGGCCAAATACCAGGACGAGACTGATCTCAGTTCTTCATGACAGTATATAGACATCACCTACCAATTAAATGCTTTTCCACTGCTTCAAAAGCATAGTATTAAACAAAAATCTTTTAAGATATACAAGCAAAAAAATCACAAGACACCAAAGTCTTTGTCCATCAGCACAGAGAGCGTCCTTATGACAGTGCACACAGCAAGGCTCTCGGTCCCCACTCAGGGATTTGGCTCCAGTGCAACATGCATTGTACTCAGCCCTGCATCTTTCCTGCATGGAAAGGTGACTGTAACATTAAAAAGCCCCATAAATACACTGTACTTCATCCTTGAAGCCAGAGAGCCAGAAAGTCTCTACACTCACATCTCATTTTGAACAAATGGAAACTGACTGAACAGAGAGAAATGGCTCCAGAAGATTGAGAGAGATTTCACAGTCAGCAGAGCTCCAGTCTCCTCTTAAGTGATTAGCAATGAGGTCCGTATCCTTTAAGGGTTAATCTAGGATCACACACCCTCACCAAAGCAGCTGAGCATGGAGTTTCTACTGAAGGTTAACTCCTCACTTGTGAAGGAAAGGTACCACGAGGCTGATATCTAAGCCAAGACCACACGTAAATTCACTTTGAATTTAAAAGCTGACAACTTCTTCCATTCCCAACCTGAGACCAGATCACTCACTCACCCAACACCCCATAACCCACACCAGCTCTCCACTCCCAGACCTTGCCCCAGCCTTGGACAAACCTTTCCTACTCACACACAACCATACCCATATCACCAGCTCCATGTCCTCCAGCAGTTTCCCACTGCAGGGTACAAGCTCCAGTTGTCTTCTCCACACCCACATGTGCCACCCAGCTCAGCTTCACCATCCCAGCATATAAAGGAACCATCAGATTACATTAACTGCAAGGAAAAGGCAAGCTGAAAAATATATCACAATATTTAATAGCCCCCAATAGAGAAACTATGCCCTTCTTGAAAGTCACATTGTAACTTTTGTGTCCAATTCTCTCCAAACTGGCCAAAGAAAGAAATGGATTCACGAGATGGTTCAACCATCTTTACTCCCTCTAACTCCTAACAACCATCCTCCCAGCAGGTAAACACAAGGCAGCTTAGGAATGGTGGTACCTGGAAAACAGTCTGGTAAGGGGCACCATCTTCTGGTACATTTATCTACTAAGGAAGTTCACATCCACTTGAGCTTTGAGACATCAACCTGAAAAGAGTGTCTACAACCATCTCCATCATGCAAAAAGTCACCAAGAGCTGCCTCTGCACTTCCAGCAGCTTCTTACTTTTGAGCTCTTCATTACTCAGCAGAAATGAGGAAAAAAATACTCCTGACCCTTATCTTTTCCCTTTTGGTTCCTCTTGGATGGCCATAAAAGGGGGAAAAGAAAAAAAAAATCCTAACCAAAACACTTGGCTTCTGAGTCACCCTTTTATAGAAGGCCTGGCAAATCTTTTCACATCACTGACACATTTTAAGGAGGAGACCCTGTTTGCTTGCTCAAAGCAAACACATAGCTAAGCATCAGCCACAGCCACACACCCTGCTCCGCTGCATCAGTATTCTCAGCCCTGACATTCACAGAAGGTACTGCACGGGGGGAGTGCAGCCAGCTAGCAGCTTGGGAGAGACTTTTAGAGCTTTATTTGTTGCAGAAAGGGAGGCAGGGAATTATTTCAATACTGAAATGGAGAAAAAAGCTACTACGGGACACGCATGAATCATTAAGTGTGCTGGCCTAGGCAGAGAGGTGCAGAGGAAGGATGAAGTTAATGCAGCTCTACCAGCACCCTCACCCTCTTGCCAAGAAGACAATATGTCCAAAATGAGCAGCATCAGCCATCCTTTGGTCCCCCACGTCAGTTCTGGATTATCAAGAGGACAGGAAACACTTTATTTTGCTGTGACATTGGCTGCTGCTGTGGCTAAGACACCCAAGCCACAGCTCATCGCACAACGGTTGAGCTAAATCCTCGTCTATTAATACTCACAAGGGCAGATCCTCAGGCTTCTTCCTCTCCCAGCCAGGGCATGCAAGGACACATGCCCTCACAGCACGGCTATCTATTGTGTAGGACATGTCACCACACCCAGCACAGGCCAAGCAAACCGAAATCAGCTCTGCAACAGTCCTGTTCCAACACAAGGGTGTCGAGCAGACAGGTCAGAGCACACTTAAAAGCCTCCCCAGAGCACAGGGTGCCCTTACTCCACGTGCTCCTGCCACACTAGTGGCAATGCTGGGCACATTCACAACACTGACACTCATCTAATTCCCTTTCTCTTCCTCTTGGATGGACATAAGAGGGGAAAAAAAGGAAAAAATCCAACAAATCACCAAAACCCCAAAACCATGCTCAGGCCAGAAGCAAGTTTGCTAAACAAGACCCTAGTGTACACAGGGATCTCAGGAAGAAAACAGTCACCTTCAGAGATCTGGCCCTTTCCATCACTGCCATCTGCAGTTTACAATCCCAGAGGCAGTGTTTCACCTCAAAAAGCAAGATTATAACCAGCTTCATCCTTAGCTTTCTTAATAGCTCTGGTTGAGAGGCAGCAGATACTGAAGATTTGCTCACCTGCTGCTCTGCCCCAGCTAATGCTGCTCTGCCCCTTTGTGTCTAAGTGACCAGAAGAGTACAAACCAGTGTGTGTGTATGTGTGTATCTTGCCTGAGCAAATTACCAGCCCTAAGGCCAGCCCAGCAGGACAGCTAGTTATCCATACACTGATTTTCAAAACCAAAACAGATTCAGAAGCAGAGAGAGGAAGTTCCAGCAGATAGGCACACCGTGCATCCTCACTTCTGCAAGCAGCACCTGGAAAACAGGCTGGGTATTAGAGACAATTCTTTATCATGACCTAAAACTATGCCTAGAAATTTTACTAAAGGTAAAAGGCCTCCTAAGGTACAGCCACAGGAAAACAAACAGCCTGGACTCCTACTTTTACATTTTTCAAGGAGCTGTGGCCGCTACCCTACAACACTGCAGATGGGACCACTTTGACAAAACAGCATCCATATACACCATTAGTTCAGCACAAGGCTCACCACTCTTGCAGGGGCTGGGGAAGAATGGCAGCCAAAGCCAGGCTGAAGGATCCACTCCAGTGGCAGCATGCTCCTGAGAAGAGCTGACCCAGTGGCTCCTCGACTCTTTGACACATGCTCACTGGAAACACTCTGAATGTCACACACACTTGGCAGCTGATCTGCACAGAGCAAGCAAAGCTTCAGGAGGAAGCTAGAGACATAATGACCTGCCCCCAAAAACTACCATACTGAACCTACACTGAGCAGAGGAGCATACTGCATTGCATGACCTACTACTGAAAGGACATCAAAGCCAGCCTAGCTATTGCTCTTCGACCACAGCTCAAGAAGAAAACTACTGATTCACAGGGAAGTGATTTTCAGAAGCCAGCACCTCCACTTCGATCCCCACCACAAGGTCAGCCTTCCCTAGCCCACTACTGACAGACATATTTCTACCCTGTTTTACAAACCCTTCAGATCAAACACTCTGTAGGCAAACCAGGGAGCCACGTTAAGATGAATGTTTTAAGTTTGCCAAGGATTTTGATAGCAGAGACTCAGGACAACCTAGAGAAGAAAGTACTTCTGCTGCAACACTTTGAAGCACTCAGAATGAACAATGGGCACTCTGCAACAGTCAGGGTAAAACACATGAATCAAACACCTTTGTGGGAGCAGGATGAAAAACATTACCATCACATATCACTACAGAGAAGAAAAACAGTGTGCTTCTTCATTTCTTCCCTGCCCAAAAAGGAAGTTAAAAAGGAACAGTTAGAAATATTAAATGCTTGTGGGTGGCAGTGAAACTGCTTAAAACACATTCATGCACGTGGAGGCAGCAGTATACTAACTACAAAAAAAGGCCTTAAACTGGGGGCAGGCACACACCCCCAGCTATCAAGGTTAAACAGGGGCAGAGGAGAATTTCAAGGAATCAAAGAAAAACTTTCCAACCCTGGAAAATTAAAGAGCACAGATCCCAGTAAGCTAAGTGCACATGCAAAGCAGTCTGTGGGTGTGGTGGTTCAGCCCCAGAGAGTGGCTGAGCACCACACATCGCTCACTCACTCCCACAAGAGACAGAGAGAGCCTCTGTGGGTTGGGTAAGGACAGGTTCCTGACAAAAATCACTGTGAATGTAAACCAATAATGGCCAAATACACTCACACCCAGTGCTAACACAGAGTACCTTACTGACCCGATGATCACAGAGTGCTGCCCGACAGCAATGACCAACTGACCCGATGCTCTGGCCACACTCAGACTGTTCTGGAAGGAACAAGCCCATACTCTCCCCCAACCAGATGCTTTTATGGGGGAGTGGTGTCAGGTGGTGTGGAAAATGGCCTGGGCTAACTCAGCTCACCTGAGCTAACTCAGCTCACCTGGGCTGGCTGCTTGGGGAGGTTAACTCTGGCCTGGCCAGAACCAGGGCACTGGGAAAAAAAGACAAGACCCATGTGAATAGCTAATTAGTTAATACATGAAAAACTAGTAACTTCTGCAAACATCAGAAGCAGGAAATTTGTCAGAGCAAGGAAGGGAGCATGAGCTTTTTGGGAAAACTTTTCTGTAGCAGAATGGCTGGAGAAATGGGTTTGCTGTGCACCACCGATGGGGCTGAGGAGCTTCCACCCTGAGACTTGCTGCCACAGACTGAGATGGTAACAGAAGATGCTCAAACCAGCTCAGTAAAACAAACACTTATGTTTGCTCAAAAAGAGTAAAGGAGTCTTACATAAAACTGCTGGGCCACAAACACCAGGCTGGCAATAACCTATCACTAATATTGTGGTTACTCTGAGGAAGTGGCAGATGGAAGAGGTGATTATCGATTTCTTTAGTGGCTTCTGCAGCACATAGACCCCTGCAAACTGTGGAGCACTAAACCTGACTGGGCAAAGTCTTTTCTTATTAAATACTTTGCAAACATGTAAGAAATACAACACAGCAAAGGAGACAACAGCTTCTTTTGGTGGCATTCACACACCTTATTCCCTAGCGCTCTTTGAAGGAGCCAGATCTGTTAACAAGGGGCATCTGGTCAATCTTACCCACCCCAAAGTTCCAAACACTGTGAACATTCAAAGGAAAAATAGATGGTCAACGTTCCTCTAGTCCACAGAGTTTCACAGTGGTTTAGAGAAGGGAATGAACATCAAGATGACATTTTGTAGAGGACACAGAACTATTCGGTTGGAATTACTCCAAAACAAAAAGCTGTGAAGGATCTTACAACACCAAGTATCAGGTGACGAAATGACAAATAACTCCTAGTGTCAGCACTATAAAGCAGGACACTCACAGGGGACAAACTCCTCCCCACACACTGACAGCAAGAGACTCAATAAACTAGCTCTGAGGAGTAGAGACACCAGCATTTATTGTGGCTGTACAGTCAGAAGAGTTGGCTTAGAGCACTGAGACTGCAAGAAACAGAAAGAAAGTAAAGGATAAAGCATCAACTGTGCCATTTAACACATCTCAAGACATGAATCTGCATCTTGAACACTAGGTGCAGCCCTGATCTTTTCAGCATCACTGCAAAAAAGGTGATAGTTGCATGAGAAAATATACCCAAAAATGCAACCAGGATAATGAGCGATCCAAAACAGCTTTACCAGAGGAACAGATTGAATTAAGAACCTTCAGCTTGGAACATGCACAAAAAATTACTACTTCTTGTAATTCTTTGTACAGCCTAGACCTTGCCCTAACAAAAACACACCCCAATTTTAAACCCTAAAGGAATACACAAGGCACAATTAAACTGCAGAACTCACTGCAAACTGTTACAATGTGAGAGCATTAGCAGTCTAAGACATCAATGAGACCATCATGGAGAAGAGATCCACGGGAAGCTCTCAGAGAAATGCTGGTACAATCTGTGCCCAAAGTCTCTGAAGTGCAGGCTGCAAGACACTAGAAACATGTGTCTGTATTTGCTGCACCTCATTTGATAAGCACCCACTCCTCTCTACCCTCAGAGACCAGAAGATGAAGAAGAAAAGCTTTTCACACGACCAGTACAAATACTTTTATGACTTTCTCAACTATTAGTTAGGAAGCATTCCCTTGCATCTATCCTAAATCCCCACTGCTGCAATTATAGTCCAGCTCCCACAGCCCACAGAGTCATGAAAGAAGAGCTTTTCTTCATCTTCTGAACAATCTATTCTCCATCTGAAGATGAATTGTGTGCTCATGTTGCCTTCTCTGAATTAAGCAACCCCAGTCGTTTCAGGTTTTGAGGCTTTTTCCCCTCAAAGGTTATGTTCATTCTCCTTTGGAAAAAATACTCAGAAAGGCAGTATTATTCAGTTTATGTAGCCATGGAATAAATGTCCATTTAATTGATAGAAAAAAAACCCCCACATTCTTTTAAAGCATTAAAAGTGCAATCAGAAAGAGTTTGACAAAGGACAGTGCAGGTAGATTTTTAAAAGCCACAGGACTCTGCCTAGAGAGGTGATCACCGGAGCCTCCAAGCTGCTATGTTTCTGCAGTCCCCTCCAGGCAGGACAGCAGAGAGCTCTAAGGATGAGCTCAGCTGCCAGCTCAAGATGAAATACTGCTAAGTCATATGCAGTGACAACTCCAAAAGACACCAAGACAGATTAGCAGAGCTGCCTTTCCCCTAAAGATTCGAGGGAAATATCCCCTTTTAGCTTACTACCTCACACACTGCTATTGCAGACTATGTGCTTGGAGGGTAAGCAGGAAAATAGATTCAGTGAGCTACTCAGAGCCCAGACACATGACCACATCCCACAGAATAGGAACAGGCATTTGATAATCTGTCCTTTGACAGTGATTCATTACATTCCAGAAAGGAATGTACTTCTGTGAGAAAAACCAAGAAAACACAAGCTATAAATAATTGAGCAGTACGTTCTTGCAAGCTGTTCTCTTCAGATTGCATCAGGGTGCAGACCAAAAAAAAGAGGGTTACAGGAATTACAAGGATTCACCATCTCAACGTTATTTGCAGAACCTCAGCACTATAAACAAGAAAGGATCCATAAAACCTGAGATAAGTAAAGCATACCTTTAGGCAGATATCACCAATGCTCTACACCAGTCCATCTCCAGACAGAGCAGTAATGCTGATAGCAAATTATTTCACTGGAGAAGCTCCTCATACTTCTTCCCTGCAACAGAAAGCTTGGAGCTGAACAGCATCAGCCTGACCAGAAGAGAATGCTAACATAATTCAAACAGTATTGCAATGAACTGCCTTTTAAAAGACGCTTAATTATGTACATATGAACAGAGGACCAGGCTCATTTTCAGGAGATTGCAGTTTTCCTGTCTGGGTGGCAGGAGAATGGGCTGAAAGATGCTTCAAAAGATCCTGCGAGGCTTTTATTAGCAGACAATTTACAGTTGTTACAAGCAGCTTCCTGAGCAAGCTCTGTGGCCAACAGTTAGCATCTAGACAGCCTGGCCTGCACTATTTCTCCATGGCAGTTGGCATTTCACGAATTCCTCTACATAAAGCAAGGGATGGAGCTCAGAGATGGGGCTCGTGGAGCCAAGGTAAAGCGTAGCACATAGCACAACGCCAGGACAACAACTCAACACAGTTTTAGCTCTGTTACGTGTCAGCTCTCACAGTATTCAGCCTCTGGGGATTTTTACAGATACTGTGTATGATTTTCAGATCCTCTTCAATTCATACTGTGCGTGGGACCTTGACAAGGTGCTTCTTAGCCCCCCTGGCACATTCAAGAGAAGGTCCACTTCCTTCCAAAACTAATCCAGGGTCTCCTTCCTCTCTCCTCACCCAAGGTGGACCCTGATGAAGGGCAAACTGCAGCAATCACAGCCCCAGTAAAGGTAGTCCCAAGAGCAATCAGGACACTGAACCATCTTCCCTCCTCCACTTCAAAATACAAATAGAGAAGCTGTTAAGCCAGCTGCCTGTCATTATTCCTTGCTTCACATCTGTAACACAGACAGTTATCCTCATCTTACCCACTGGAGAAAAGATTAGGACCAGCTTGGCCAGCCTTCACTCTTAGCACCCAACCCAGAAGTCTCCAACTGCTGTTCCTTACTCTGTCATGGTTTCCATGCTCATCCAACCCACCGTAAACCAGTTATGCTCCTCAACCAGCTAAAACAGTCTCTACCAGATATAGAGATTGCAGGCAGCTCACAGAAGAAGAATACATCCAAGTTCATGGACATTAGATGGCTAATAGTACAGCTGGCCCTCAGACCCAGTACCCCACCACCAAATCCCCTGTGCCAGTCTAGACACTGGGAAGCCACAAAACAAGCCCAAGATGAAATGGGGGTGAATAGATCCAGCTGGAAAAAAAGAAAGGGAAGAAAGCAGAGGGTTGCGTTCCAGCACCCACACAAATGCTGTGCCACACCAGCATTTGGAAGAAGCAAACGGAAGACTGGGAAAATGCTTAAGCCAATACAGGCTCAAAATACACCCCACAGCCCCAACTGTGAGAAGCAACATGTGCTTAAGCGCAGGCAACTTGACCAAACTCATATCAGCATGATACAGCAGGTGAGCATCCACTTAGACAAACTCATTGAGCTTTTACAAGTCTGGCAACACTGAATGTGACTTTCACTACCACCAAGTTCTTTACTCCCACCCCCACACAACCTCATCCCTGGGCTGGAAACAGTATTTTTGCTGACACACAGCAAAACACTTTGAAGCAGGGCTGTATTACACCAAAATACTTTTTAACCGGGTTATTTTTCCCCTCCAGATCCATTTTCCAACCAGGTTTGCCACAGAGCGTAATTTTACATCAACCAGCAAAGCCCCAATTTTCCAAGTTCAGCACCAGAAACCTGAATGACACAGGAACACAGCTGTGACTGACACAGGTCCCAGTCCAACTCCATTTGAAGCTCTAGAAAATAAACCAGGGAACAGCATCCTTCCAGATCAGGCTCCGGTGTTAGGGTGTCAGACAAGCTGCTGCTATTTGCTCTGCCACACTGCTCTAGCCCAGACCAGGCAGCACCAACCAATGCCAACAAGACAGGCTGCAGCAACAACGCTTCTGGTTCCCAGACTTCAAGCTCAAGAATTTCAACACTCTCTCCATACAGCCAGACAGAGCCTGAGGGCACCAAGAAGAACCTAACACGATGTCCCTATGGGAGATAAAGTTAATTATATTCATTAGTCACAAATGAGAACATTATTTGTTGAGCATTCAAGCCAGAAGACCCAGAATCCTAAAAACCACCACAGCTGTGGACCTCTGGCTCCATTATTCAATAGGAACCTGGGTACAGGGGCAGGTTACACGCAGGGGGTGAACACAGCAGGCTGCCAGGATGGTAAATAGAACAGGCAGGTAGTTCCAGGTCAGCCAAAGCAACACTAATCCCAAGCATAGTCATGGAAGAGCTGATAAAGGATTTCGGGAACAGAGCTTAATTACACTCCTACTTTAATCTCAGTCAAGAGCAGCTTAGTAGAAATACCTCCCTATCAAGTGTTCTTCCTTTCATTCTTCAGTTAAACAGCATTGTAATCTCTCCAAAAACATGTAATTAGCAGACATATACAAAACTCTTATTAAGAATATGATTCTATATTAAAGCCCAAACTGGATGATGACTTGCTGTCTGAGATATAGTATTTCTTAGTTTTCTCAAGGGACACAAGTACAAGTCCCAACATCACTGAAAATCTCAACCCCTAATGAACCATCTAGAAAGCAAATATATATCAAAAAAAAAAAAAAAGGGCTGATGATATAATGTGCAGATGACACAGAAGCTGGCAGAACAACAACTCATGAAATCAGGCAGCCACGGAGAGAACAATTGCTTGGAAGTCTTGATCCTTCCCTGCACTCCACACTGTGGGAGAAACACCAAGCACAAAGGTACAGACCCAGCCATGAGGAGCACGATCCACAGCTACAAACAGCTGTGCTCCCAAGAAAAAAACACTCTGTGTTAAGTAACAATTCCCATTCCAACACTGGGAGGAGGAGGGGGGAAGGAGGGAGGAAAAGAGAGCTTCTCCAATCTCTCCAGGAGACTGCTACAGTATCAATGTAATTTTATCTCATCTAAAGCAGCAAGGAGACAGCAGGAATACTCTAACCACATCTAGGTGGCCAGCCAAGGGCTTTTCTTTCAAACATTTGTTTAAAAAGCCTTCACCGATTTCAAAAAAGCTGCAAATGCAGCTTGAGAGCACGAAAAGGGTTTTCAAGAGCAACAGACTTCCAGAGCTCCAGCTGTATAAGCTAGAAGAAGGGATTTGAAAACACAAGCCCGTGTTTTAAACCGTGAGAGGAATCCGGGTGTTAAAGGACACCGCAGCACAGCGCAAGACATCCACAGGCAGAACCAAGACCTTAAAGTGACTGACAATCCAGATAATCACTCAGCTCCATCCTTAGACAACAGGCTGAGTGCAGGGATGAGTGGGTGAAGTTATACAGCCCTCATTTAGAGGCTGTCCTATAGGATCATGCCACCTTTTCTCCTGCCATTCTGTACCAGTTTTGTCAATATCATTTTATAGTCTGGGAGCACAGCACAAGAACACAGGGCATTTTATGCCAAGAGCTAGGGAGAAGTCAAAGGGGGAAAAAAAATAAGTGAATTACAGAAGAAAGTAAGACAGCATCAGCCACACAATAAATAATCTCTACACATCAAAACTGAAGTATTTCAGGACAAGCATTCAGCAGATGCTGTATGAGCTTGAAGAGCAAGTGACTACCCTTTTCCCTAAGAGCAACATCGAATAGAAACTACAGAGTCATCTGTCCTCACTCGCTTCCAGTGATCATGGCTAGAATATTACAGTCCATCACTACCTTCCCATCACTTATAAAAGCAACCAAAAAAAAAAAAAGAGCTGAAGTTGACAAAAAGCTCACCAAAAAGGGACAAACTTGATCAGTCAATCGAGCATAATAAGAATTATAGCACACGGGTGTCACAGCTTAACCAAGAGGTGGGTTTAAGCAAGAAAGAGTTTCTTTTCCTCTGGAATGTTATCTGATCCTGCAGAATTAAGCAATTCTTAGAAACCTAGATACAGAGAGGGGATCCAAAAATACTCTGCAAAATCATGTAACATGAGAGGGGAAAAAAAAGAACTAGAACAGCAGAAGGAAGTGGAATTAGGAGCAATGGATATAATTAGTAGAGGTTGAATAGCAGGAAAGACATCCTGAAGTGGATTATTTTGATTCCAGGAGCATCGTAGACGCAAAGGGATGCCCACGAAGACTCACTGAGCTCACTCGGTGTCCTCCTTCCCATACAATGACATTCACTGTTAGGTATTAAAATATAGAGAAGAGACCTCGATGGCATCAGAGCCACCTACATAGCAAGACATGAGAGGGGCATGACTCGTCACACAGAGCAAGGCTGTTGCAACACTTCCTCGCATGCCCTCATCTCCCGTTTTATATTTGGAATTAAATCCCTCTCCTTGAGGAGGGGCAGGACTTGCCCCACATCTGCACAGCGCCCGGCACAATGGAGTCCCGGCCCATGTCGCTGACTCCCAAAGTCACAGGGAGAACAGAACAGAAAAATAGAGCTGGAAGGGACTTCAAGAAGGCATCTCGTCCTTCCCCTGCCCCAGGGCAAGAATTACTACACTTGCTATTTTCCTAACAGAAAACGCTTTGCCTGATGGGTGGGACACAAACCCACCCAGACAGATGAATTAGCTGAACCTTAAATATAACATCTTAACCCCTCCATCACCTTTTGATAATAGCATTTCAGCCTTGAGCACTCCACCAGGACAACACAGTGCAGCTGCAGTCAGAATATCTCACCCTGCCGAGGCAGAAACTGATAAAAACACAAATCTCCAAACAAGCCCTGGCCAGCAGCAGGAGCCCAACAGCCCAACCTATTTCTGAACTATATTCTGGGACTGCTGTTCCTAGAAGGGAAGCCAGCCTGGCTCCTGAAGACACATTTCTTCCATGATGCCTACAAAAAGTGAGTCACCTTTAGGTTTTTTTTTCCTCTCCCATTTTAAAAAGTTTCCATCCTCTTCCAGACTCTCCAGCACACCATGTTTACCCTGAACTGGTCTACTTTAAAAATCCTTGGAGCAAGTACTGTTTACACTTATATCAGTACTCCTGATGAATTACCACTGTACTCCCAACAGTTAACACTAGCAAAGCACAAACCTTTTTTTGCCCAGATGCTTATTAGTATTTCTTTTGGAGGTATGCAAAGATAGACATTAAGCTCAACTCCTCATCTAAGCTTAATATTAAGAAACAAGATGAGCTGCACTTAGTTCTATGAAATGAGAAAAAAAACCACCCACGCTCATCTTTCTGGCAGTTCCCAGACATTCAAACCAGTTCTTTCAGTTTTGTTAATAAATCTTAATCTCAGCATCCCCCACCATGCAGTTTACCTTTAAAAGGTTTCACAGGAGAAACTTAAGGACTGCAAAAAGTCAAAAAAAAAAAACCAAAAAAACACCAAAGCCCCCAAAAAAACCCCAAACAAATAAGCAAGACAAACCCCATGCCCTATTGCTCCACAAACGAAAAGCTTTTCCATCTTAAGCCTGAGCCCGCACTGCAGTATCACTGCAAGTCAAACGGCTTAAACCCATTTATTTTCAAAGACAGCCACACAAGTCCTTTAAAACATTGACTGTAAAACTTAAATATTGACAAGAAACTAAGGGCAATATTTTGGAGGCTCCGGTCCTATTTATAAACAAATGCTCCCACCTGGCACTGTGATTTCCAGTTCAGCAGCTCCTGGGGGGATGCAAAGCAGCTGAAAGAAGACAGTGAAGCCAGCTGCGCTGCCCCACAAAAGGGCACTGCGTTCTCCTTGCCATGAAAAGCAGCAAAGCTTGGCACCAAATTTAAGGCTGCAGTAGTGCAACTATTTAGATTTTGAAGCCAAGTATTTCTGGTAACACACCTCTACCTTTCCTGAACTCTCAGCCCGATCAATTTGGTTACAATAAGCTATAAATAGCCTCTACTCATTTGTCCCATCAACCTTCCAGGGGACAGCACACATGCTTGTGTTCAGGGTTGGGAATAACGTGTTTTGGCTATGATACAAAGTTCTTTGGGGAACTTACATTTTACTATAATGAGGGGAAAGGACGGATGAGGTGTCTCAGTTCACCAAGTCCATTACATGGCCTCGATCAGGACACCAATGCTAACAGTATATGGTCTGGGTAACAGGGACAGGTCTAGATGCATGCAATTTATCTAATTTTTTTATTTATTTTTTAAATATCAGGTGATTTCTCCTGAGACACAGGCTTCTGTTCAATAGCCAGCTACCGCACCTTTCAGATTGACAACACAGCAGAAGCCACTGCTGCAAAACCCTAACCAGCATCTCAAAGAAATACCTAAAAGGCTGAAACACCGGACTCGCAGAAAGGAGAGCAAGGAAAATCCAAGGGGCAGCACTCCTGGGCACGCAGCTCCGTGCCCATCTGCGCTCCTCGGGCAGGAGGAGAGCTCGGCTGTTAAGGCGGGTGAAGCACCGAGTTCTCCCAGCTGAAGGATACTGCAAGAACCACTGGGAAAAAGATGCTTAATAGGAGAACAAAGGATCCATTAAGCAAACAGAGGCATTAACTCATATCATCGTCAGGACGGTAATTGTACCCATAGCCACGGCTTCACAATTAGGCGGGGAGGGGAGGGTGGTGAGGGGGTGGGGGTGAAATAGACAGAATCAACAAGAAGGGCAAGGCACTGGTTTGCAAGGATAACTTTGACAGATCCCCAGCTAAGGGCAGGAACATGCCCTCCCTTCCCTTCTTCAGCAGTGACCCGGTGGGGGAAGGCGACAGCGGGAACCCCGAGGGGCTGCTGAGGCACAGGCCCCCGCAGGATCTGACCGGAGGGGCAGCGCCCGCCGCCGGAGCTGACACAGCGGGAGAAGCCGGCCCAGGCCCAGGGTGCACAGCCCTGGCCGGGCACAGGCCGAGGCTCGTCCCGCACAGCACCGCGCTTCCACCGTACCCGGCGGAGAGCTCGTAGCCCTGCGGGGAGAGCCGGGCAGGGGGATGCGAGGGGGCTGCGGGCACTTCTCGGACACGGCCGTTATAAACCGCTAACGCTAATAATTAACGTCTCCTCATTTAGCCAAAGTTTCTGGACATGGGGGCTGCGGGGAGAAGCCTGCCCCAGCCCCCCACCCCGGCTGGCCGCCCCGGCTCCCGCCGCCCCGCCCCAGCCGCACCTGAGCGTGGGGCCGATGCAGGCCGTGTCGGTGCTCTCGATCTCCCGCAGGATCCGCTCGTGCTCCGCCGCCGTCTCCAGGCTCTCCAGCTCCGCCATCTTTCCCCGATCCATAGGGCTGCGCCGACCACACCTGCCCTGCCCGGCCCTCCTCGCCCCGGGCAGCACCACCGCCGGGGCCGCCCGCTCCGTTCCGTGGAGCCCGACCCAGCCCCAGCACGCCCGGCACGCCGGGAAATGTAGTGCGGGCGGAGGGCACCGCCGCGGCCTGCGCCAGCGCGGCGAGACGCTCGGCTGCCGAGGGGCGGGGAGAGCCCGGCGGCGGGGAGCGGCCCCGGAGTCGCTGTCATCGGAGGGGCGGCGGCGCCGATGGTCCCTGCTGCCCGGAGGGGAGGTGTCTGCCGACCTCTCGCCGAGGGGACGCAGCCCCGTGGTGTTGACACGTATCTGAGGGGCACAGCGCCGTATCAGGACCCCCACGTCCCCCTGCCATGAGGAGACACAGCCCCATGGCATCCACCTCGAGGGACACGGCCCCACGGCAGTTTACCCATGGGAGTACACTGTCCCATGGCAGCGGCCCCACGTGCTCCCCTGGGAGGGCACCCAGCCCCGTGGCAGTGACACTGTTGTGGTCCCAGCAGGAATCAGAGAATAGAATCACAGAATCACAGAATCTTCTTAGGTTGGAAAGACCTCTGAGGTCATGGAGTCCAACCATCAACCCAACACCTCCGTATCTACTAAACCACATCCCAAAGTGCCACGTCTAATCTTATAAATACTCCAGGGATGGTGACTCCACCGCGTCCTGGGGCAGCCTGGTCCAGTGTTTGACAACCCTCTGGATGAAGACTTTTTCCCTAATAACCAACCTAACCTCCCCTGGTGAAACTTGAGGACATTTCCTCTTGTCCTATCACTTGTCACCTGGGAGAAGAGACCTTCCAGGTAGTTGTAGAGAGGAAGAAGGTCTCTCGTCAGTTTCCTTTCCTCCAGGCTAAACAACCTTAGTTCCCTCAGCAACTCATCACCAGACCAGTGGTCTGGACCCTTGACCAATTCATTCCCCAATTCTGGACCTGCTCTACCAGCTCTATGTCCTCCTTACACAGTACTCGGAGGGGATAGTCACTGCCCTGGTCCTGCTGGCCACACTAGTGCTGATACAAGCCAGGATACTGTTGGTTTTCTTGACCACCTGGACATGCTGCTGGCTCATATTCACCTGGCTGTCAAAAAACTCCCCCAGGTCCTTTTCCAAGAGGAAAAGAAACATGTGTCACTGCCCCAAACAGAAACATCCTCCTGCCTCATGAACCTCTACTT
This sequence comes from Laterallus jamaicensis coturniculus, assembly GCA_022605575.1. NCBI lineage: Eukaryota > Metazoa > Chordata > Aves > Gruiformes > Rallidae > Laterallus > Laterallus jamaicensis. The sequence goes on along the minus strand of JAKCOX010000090.1, from coordinate 1,809,962 downwards.
CTCCAGCATCATTCTGTCCATCAGCCCGATTAAATATATCACCCCCACCCTGGAAAGATGCTGTTGTGTGTGGTCCCAAATAAAGCTTCCCACTGACACCAAACCACTTTTCAGCCTGCTCCTAGAATGTCCCACCAGCTGCTGTGTTGCAACACATCCCACCCCTCTCCCCCCACCACTTACACAACCCAAAAAACATCTTCACCCAAGGACACAGCGAAGCTTCCTTCAGAAAACAGCACAGGCTCCCAGAAACATCCTCGAAAGTCAAGGTCTTCTTGAGGTTTAATGCTGCAGCTGTCCATATGGCTCCCTCCTTTGGAAGCAGATGGCTATTATTGTTATTATTTTGTGTTCTGAAAATGGCACTGGCAGGGTCCTGTTCCTGGCTATGTATTACTGGTGTGGTGGAGCTGTCCTTGCACAGAGATCCCACGCTCACAGGCATGGGGGGGAGGGTCACAGCTGCTGGGATGAAAAGCAAGACCAAGACTAGACTATGCATGCCACTGAGTGTTTCTGCTTTTGCTGTTTCATCTTCTGAGATATAAATAAATTACAGTACAAGGTGTATGAGCACACCTCCGGCTTCCTTCACCACCACTTGCTAAGGCTGGTCTGAATATCCCTGTATCATCACTTAATTAAATGAGAAGGGGATTAAAAAACTGCCCAAAACACAATGCACCATGACTGAAACAACGCAGAAGGGGCAAGGAGAGCCTCACAAAATCTTCATTACTTCACATAAAGTTCACCAGCCCTTGTACACCATGCCTATGTTTGCCAAACACAGTGTCGAGCAAGACCAGATGGATGTCGCTTTGGATGTGTTAACACCAGTGAGGAAATCTGTCCTCCGACAGCAATCACCATGGAGATCTGATAGAAGCGTTCCAAGGACCAAGAAGCAAAGAAACACATCAACGGTGGAAGGAAAGTGGATAAAAATAGCAGGGCAATTTCTGAGCCCAGCAGCCTGGCATTGTCTGGGTCAGGAGCTGTACTGGGAGGAAGCACTGTGCATCTTTGGGACACAGGGGGAAATGGCCAGCCTCTTTTCAGTGGTCTGTGGGGACAGAACAAGAGACAATGGCTTCAAGTTGGAGCACAGGAAGTTCCACACCAATATACAGAAGAAATTTTTCACAGTGAGGGTGCCAGAGCCCTGGGACAGGCTGCCCAGGGGGGTTGTAGAGTCTCCTTCTCTGGAGATATTCAAGACCCATCTGGACACCGACCTGTGCAGTATGAGCTGGGGAGCTGCTTTGGCAGGGGGGTTGGACCGAATGATCTCTTGAGGTGCCTTCCAACCCCTATGATTCTGTGGTTCTGTGATCTTGTCCCTGCCTCCGCAGGTTGCTCAGCAGAGGCCAGTGCTGCAGGCAAGCCAGGGCATCCGCAGCAGAAGTCTGGTGCTTCCAGCACAGCAGCTTACCGGGGTGGTGCTGCATGGGAAAACACTGTGAGGGCTGCTGCAAGGAGCAGATAATTTGTGATTTCAAGTGCTTTGGCCTTCAGACTGTTCAAATGAGCTGCCTGTGGCTACAGGAAATACACAATGTGCTGCTCAGTGTGTGATACATACCCAGATCTAGTGTAAAAATCCATAGATACCACTGTCTCCTGACGTTAGTGGCTAAGATTATTACTGTTTTCCTTTAATTAGTAGGGGCTTGTGCTGTTGGGGCCTGAGCCAGTAGTCCTGAAGCCAGTGGTAACTAGCACATTGTCTTCACTGAGCTTTAGAAACAGGATTAAACACCAGCAGTCGAAGAGTGAGTGGCTGGCAACAATCCTCACTGGTTTTAGTTACCGGATGAGTACTGCTGCAAGTGCCACTGATGCCAGGTGTCCTCCTGAACACTTAGTTAGGCAATGGTATTATCACAAATAAGGGTCTTGGAAACAGGGTTTAGCTTTCTCTGGTATGAGGACATTGTTTGTTATACTAGATTATGATACAAGGAGGTTAAACATATAGATGGGAACTTAGATATCAAGTAGTCATCAAATTCTGATGTTGCCTTTAGTCTTACTTTAGTCTCACTCCCCTGCAGCACCATAAAGGCTGAGGGAGCTGGGCTTGTTCAGCCTGGAGAAGAGAAGGCTGCGGGGGGACCTCATTGCAGCCTGCCAGTCCCTGAAGGGAGCAGAGAAACAGGAGGGGAATCAGCTTGTTCAAAGTGCAGATAATGGCAGGACAAGGGGGAATGGATTAAAGCTAAAGGAGGGAAGGTTTAGATTGGATATTAGGGGGAAGTTTTTTACAGAGAGAATGGTGAGGGGCTGGAACAGGCTGCCCAGAGAGGTGGTGGATGCCCCGTCCCTGGAAGTGTTCAAGGCCAGGTTGGATGGGGCCCTGGGCAACTTTGTGTAGCTCCAGGCCTGAGGTTGGTGTCCCTGCCTGTGGCAGGGGGGTTGGAGCTCTGTGATCCTTGGGGTCCCTTCCAACCCAGACCATTCTATGATTCTATGATAAAGAATGAGGACTACTTTTCTCAACACCGCAGTGTTTCAGCAAGAAGAGGAGACCAGCACATGGAGCATGATGTGACTCATCCAGCAAGACCACATCCTGAAGAAAAGCAGAGTATAAACCTCCACAAAGCAACGTGGCCAGGTGCTGTGAGGCACTGCAACAGTCTGTCTAAAAAGAAGACTTTAGGATTGAATGGAATCAAAATAAATAGTATTTTTTTAAAATGTGTCTGCCAAAACATCACATTTTTCTCATGGGGAGAAGAGCACCAAAAACATTTCCATAGATTGATAAATATTCACACCAAATAGGAGGAACTTCCAAGGAGCACCAACCATATATTTTCCATGTGTCAACTGGCTTCTAAAGCTATGGTGAAGTCTGTGCACATTTTTAAGAGGAAAACTTCGTGCTGTTTGTGATGCCACAGCAAATCCCACCCACCCTCCAACTTCCTTTCAGCTGCAGATCTCTCTGTCTGGTTTGTGATGCCTGGTAAAGTCACAAATCTGCTGTTACCACATGTATGGCATTCATGTATGGTCCTGAGGTCTGGGATCACCCAACCTCTTCTTTGATCAGCTGAACAAAGTTCTTGGAGCCTTCCACTCGAAGACACCTTTTCCAGCATTTTTTTTTCCAAAAAAAACCCCAAAGCCCTACACTATTTCAAGATTTCCCTTAGTCTGTGGGTGCCAGAAGTGGATAGAGCAGTGTCTGCGGTACAAAGAGAACATAATCCATCTGCTCCTCCTCCTCAATGCTTTGTTGGTATCATCACAGGCACCATCAGCCAGTCCCCTTGGCCGCAGGGTCACACCAAGGCTGATGTCCAGCTGATTACCCACTGTCACCTTCAATTCTTTTCAGGTCACTGCCATCTAGGATGAAACTTTCCATTCTGTAAGAAAAACCACATTCTTTGTCCCTAGACACATGGCATTTGGTCACCTTCACATGAATATTCATTGGTTACGTCTGGCTTACCAAGCAGCCTGGGACTTGCCCTTATTCTTGGCTGCCACACAAACTTTGTACCATTTGAAAGCCTGTCCACAAGAAGTTTATTTATTCTTGCTATTTATTCTTGCCAGTCACTGACATAAACCCGCTGAATTTGTATTGTTCTCACTTATTAATCAAATCACCATGCAGTACCAACACAAATGCATCAAAGATGTCTGTTACCAGCTCATAATCTCACTGAAAAATGATATCAGGTTTGCCTGACAGATTCTGTTTCCCTTAAAACCATGCTGGCTGATGTTAACTCTTCTACACTCCCTCAATGTCCTACTAATGAAGTTCCATATAATTATTTTTATGGGATTGTCAGCCTGATGGAGCTTTAAAAACTCTTAATTACTGAGCTCTCATTAGTGCTTTCCAGTTCTCCAAAACTTCCTTAAAAATCAATGTAACGGGTCAGAAACCTTGAGCAGCCTTCACATAGCCTCATGTGCAGGTTTCCTGAGGCTGTAGGTTCAACAGGTCGCCTCTGCCTGCAGCAGCTCAGTCATTCCATCACTGCTCAAATGATATCTTCACTGCCTACAAATTACCGTGGCACCTGGGATCTTCCCAAATTCAGGACCAGTTGTAATTCTGCCAATTCAACACAGTGATACCACCATCAGAATGTATGTCTTACCTTTAACCTTAACAATCTCTTTCTGGTTGTGCTTATTTGGGGTTTTCATTCTGGGCTATTACTTTGCTGAACTGTTTAGAACATCTGCCTTCTCTGCCTCCTTACCCACTCCCCCCTCTTGCTGCTGGCTTCTCCCCTTCCAGTTGGCTCCCTGTTCTTCTCACCACACCTACATTCAAATAACACTGGGCAGGCACAATGCCAAGCTACTCTTTCATTTGGTCTCACCAGTGTTACTCAGGAAAGCATTTCTCACTGTGAAATGAGGGGCCTCACAAACAGATCCAGGAATTAGAAGTAGAAAGAAAAGAACAGACAAGGCTAGATGCTCTGTGTGTGTGTGTGTCCCTCGTTAGACACTCAAATAATCACAGGCAGGTTCCTTTCTCTGGGGTATGGACTGGCATGGTGAAGCCCCTGTAGTTGCCTTCATGTTCACCTCCTGCATCCCCAGCCTCCACGTGCTCTTTCTACCTTCACCAAACCCCTTTGGCCATGACACCTCTCTCAGGCTGGGAGTCCTCATCATTGGCTTTCTCTTACCCAACCTCTTGAAGGCAGAGAAGAAAAGACAGGGTATTGCTAAAGCATCAGGAGCAGTGTGGGTGCTGACTAACCACACAAATCAGCTGGTCCTGTTTGCTCTGGGGGTGCAGCAGCCTGGTTTCCTTCTTAAAGGCTGACCTTTAGCACTCTCTGCTTCAACCCCAGGGCAATAAATAAATCTCTGCTGCCCAGAGAGGTGCCTGCATTTCATTTATCCCCCTCCCTCAGCTGCCATCCTGTTTTTGTCACACAATGCCAACTGAAAGTACACACCCCCCGTGCACCCCTGAAATGCAATCTTGCCCTTTCAAGTGAGGAGAGAGCTCGGGGCTTGGCTGTCCTTTTGTGGGGCGAAGGGGAAAGGGCTGCAGCTGGGACAGAGAACCAGAGGAAGCAAGGAGCCACGGGGAGCCAGGCTGGCTGTGCTCCTGGTTGTATGGAGGGTGGGAGAAGGGAGAAGGGCTGTCAGCAGCTGCCGCTTCTGAGAAGGGCCCCAGCTCCCTCTGCACTGATTGCCACCATCCCACACACTTTGATGCCACCCACAGCAGCAGCAGCAGCCACCAGACCAGCTTGCCAGAGGCTCAGTACGATGATTCCACTGTGGTCATGCTGCTCTCGGGCAGGTGCCCTTGTCTAGACCTGCCTCTGGGTGTTTTATTGCCCCTGGGTGCATTCATCTGCACATATCAATAACCACACAATAATCCAGTCTTCCACAAGATATTTCCTGAGGATAAATCTCCCTTTTCCAGCCACTAGGCTCTGTGCTTAAAATCCTGCTCTGCTTTACATTTCAGGATGGAAATAAATGTTAAAGCCTCTCTAATATTACCATACTGCTTTACAAAGCCCTGCCTAAGACATACCTAATCATGGCTCTCATTTTCTTGTGCCTTTCCTTATACCTTGTTTTCTAAATTAATAGCTCCATCAGACTGAAACACTGGAGGGATGGACTTGAGCTATGGAGTACTGGCTTTCAACCCTTTTGGAAGACTTTCCAAACCCGAGTTTCTGGCTTAATTAAATATAGGGACAGGGATCACTGCTCACAGTGCTGGGGTGAAAATCTTTTGGCAGGCTGTACTGGGATGTCCAAAGCCCTGTCAATTCACCTTGACAAGGTTTGAAGCCTAAAGAGGTGGGTCCCCATTTCAGCTTCTCCTTAGCTCTGGACTATTTAGCTGAACCTGGGAAGCCCGTGCTGGCAGGGAGCAGCACAGAGAAGGAAAGGGCTGGTCTCCCTGTCTTTGTTTAGAAGCAGAAGGACAAACACATTGACCCTTAGGCTCAAGCAGTGTGTGATATATTTTTGTTCCACGTATGTCAGGAAGTGGTTAGCACCGTTGTGAGCATTGAGTTCTGCCCTCTGCCATGGCTCACCCATGACAGCAGCAGAAGGGAGCATCATTTATGGGTAGGAGGGAGACTCTACCTCCTAGCCCGTAATGAGAGGATATTTCTTCTCTGCATGCTCCCTTTCTCCTCATGGATAGCTGCAGGAGTGAGGTTCCTGCTGTGCTGCTCAGCACATCCTCATTTTCCTTGCTGGTGTGAAACCCAGCCAAATAGCAGCACAACTGTACGGGGCAAGCAATCTGCTGTCATCTGAGGCATCTTGTCATTAGGAGGTCACACAATTAGCTGCTGAACGATGAGATCCCACAGTTGGGGTGGCCTTTGGGCTACTGAAAACAACAAGCAGAGCTCAGGAGCGAAACCACAGTCCTCCCTTCCAGCAGCCCGTGGGTAGTCATGGCAATGATGACTACAGCCAGGGTCACCTTGTATGACTTTGAGCCCTGCCCTTCTTGGGTGGTAACGCAGAGCAGAAATACCCAGGGCTCTTCCTGAAAGCAATTGTTAACAGCCCTTTGCAGAAGGAATTCAGCACTTCCTCTCCAACACGCCTGAGCCCTGGCAGTGTTACGGCAGCTGCTGCTCGGGAGTACCAGCTCCGTGGCATTCCCACCACCTCTGCAGTGTATGGAGTGGGTTTCCCCCCTGGAAGCCCTCCTGCCTTTCCCTGGATTTGTGAGAGCCCTGTTATGCCTGTCACTGAGCATTGCAATCACACACACGGTAGCCCAGTGCCAACAGGATCCATGCCACAACAAAAAGGTGGCTTGGGTGGCTTCTCTGGGTAAATCCAATAGGTGCAATCTCAAGTGATGGATAATTTGGGCAATTCTGATAATACACCAAGTAGCTATTTAAAATCAGCAGCACCAAGAGAAATCTGTTCCCCTGGCATGTCCCTGCTAGCCTGCAGAGTGACTCTGCACTGCGCTGCCCAGGAGCGAAGCCTCCGGCACACACCCCGCTGCCCTCCCGGGGTCCCGGGTCTCAGGGGTCGTCCACAGCACCCTCTAGAATTTAAATGTCGCTGACACCAAGTGATGGTTCTCTCAACTACAGCCTGAGCTGAGAGGGAAGGAAGCCCTAACACTGGGGGATGAAGAGCAGGGGGCTTCATGGTGTGCATGATTTCGTGATGCTCGCTCTTTGGATCCAGCTTCACCTGCCTACTGCCTTGTGAAGACCAAGAGGCCCAGTGCAAGGAGTGGGAGGGAAGCAGAGTATCTTCCATCTCTTAAGAGAATGGCCATCGATCTCCCTGGCTGGTATATCTCTTCATCTTCCCAACCAACATCCTGCAGAGTTCCAACCCTCCTGCTGCCAGAGTGAGGTCCTAGCATGCGCTCCGAGTCCTCATCTGAGCTGCTCCTGATGCCCTGGGAGGGTCTGTGACAACCTGCTCATTCTCCAGCACCTCCCTGCTCATCTGGAGAGGAGGTGATGTTCATATTGCTCGGGAGAAAAACCCTCCCTGGACCATGTGGTTTCCCCTCAGCATTCACCCAGTGCTGCTCAGGAAAAGGCTTTCACTAACTGGTATAGTCACACCTGCACAACAGGTCATTCTCAGGGGCTTTCCCAGCTCTACCACCTTCTCAGCCCAACTTAGATCCTTTCTGTGACCCCAGCAATCACCTTTCTGCCATGCACAGCCCATTCTGCCTGTCTTACTCCATGCAGTCAGTGCTTTGTGTTGTATTTCTTGGGGTACTATTCAAATCCCCAGAAACAGCAAACATTTCTATTTTAAAGCATATTCCTGAGCACCAGAGCAGCCCAGACAAAATGGGGAAGAAGGGTATGTGCCAGGGCAGTATCTACATCCTTTACTGGATTTGTCATTTATCCAGAACTCCTGATGAGAAGTTCCCTACCCTTACTGCAAAACTGCAAACCAGCTCCTTTTACCCCAGAGGTGCTCTCCCAGCAGCACCTCAGAGTGGTCAGGGAAGGATATGCAGTGCTGGTACCTTCCTGCCCTTAAACACACAAAATGTGAGATCACAGCAGGATCTGAAATTGCTGAGCAATGCTTAGGATCTAATATTCTCCAAGAAAAGTGAAATAGTCACTACCAGCATGATTGTGTTGAGTGAAAATCCAGTGGAAGAAGCAAGTTGCTGTCTCAGGAGACAGAGGGCGTCTAGTGTAAGAACATAGGAACACCAGGAATGAAGTTTAACCTTTATAACTAAGCAAGCAGAGCTCCTAACATCATGCTTACCCTCACCAAGCAGCTTATGGAGGGTCTCCACCATCCACTCTGTCCATCAGGACACAGTCCAGAGGAATACATCCTGGATACAGTCTTAACGAATTGGGCCATAAATCAGATTTTGCTCACAGATTTGCCAGAACCTTCTTGTTTTCATCTTCTTACTTGCTTCTTCTCTTGCTTTCAACTCACACCACGTCACCCCACAAGCCACCTACTTGGGGTCAGGAGATGCCCTTCGTGGCATAAAGGGAAATTCAACAAATCCTCAAAACAACCAACTGAAAAAGGAGACCAGGGAATAAGAAACAAACTGATTTAAGGGGGTATTTCATAGCTCCCTTGGGACATGAAAACTCCCTTCCCTACCTATTATCTCAACCAGTTACTATGTGTTTATGTATATATATTAGTTCACTTTATGCACTGTAATCAGGTAGTGGAATTTTAGTGGAGACTTTGGTATTGTTCCTGTTTGTGTAGAACTAAAGGACAGCCTAGCTCTGGAGAGAAGGGTTTTCTTGAAAACTTAGAGCTGTCTGGGAAAGATAAAGGATACCCCAGGATAGCCAAGATAACGTGAGCAACGCAGCCACTCTGACACATCTCTGAAACCTTCCCAGCATCATCTGGCATCATAGATGAGTAACTCCAGCATGACTGATTCCAGGGACATCTGCATCAATAGAGAAGCTGAGAGAACGCTGCAAAAATCCAGTTGCTTTGCAAAATTTTACTAAGATTAATAATTGGATGGGATGGGGGGCAGGGGGGAGGGGTTGCTCTCTTGGGATGGGGAATGCAGATGATGTTACTGCCACAGATGAAGTTACAGATGACAAGTCCACCTGCACAAGCCAACTGCAGTGTCTGGCCTCAGTAAATGATGTGTCTGAGCCAGAGCAGCAGACACAGCAGTGGGGCTTCCCCAAGGAGTGAGCGGTGAGAGAAAATATAATGAGCTTTTGTTCTTTTTCTACAGGCAGCTGTAGCTGTTTGGGGCTCAGACACATCAGGAGGTTAGGTGGCTTCACAGGTCATCTGTTCAAGAGCAGCATCACGAGCTCGGGAAGTCATTTTGCTGAGGCTGCAATGACAAGGAGCCAAAAACATACATCACTTCATCCTCAATTTGCCTAAATTTGCAAGGGACAAGGTGTGTCCTTGGCATGAGGCTGTTTGTTTCCTGAGGAGAGATGGAGACATCAGGAGGTAACTTACAGATCAGCTCTGGGCTGATTCGGTCACCAGTCCCTCCCTCTGATTTTTTATTTTTACTGAATATTATTAGCACAAGCAACTTCTATCAGCTAAAAGAAACCCCACTTCCCAGACCTTCACTCCTACACCCTTTGGTGCAGCCTGGTAACAGGTCAGGCAGAGGAAGTGGTCTGATGGGAGGAAAGTCCAGCCAAAACAATAGTCATTTCCAGCTGGCCTAGTTCTGCTTTGAGCACAGGTACATGGGACAGAGTGCAGTTGGGAACCAGGGCAAGAAGCATGATGGATGCAGGAGATCAGAGCTGCCAAACTGGGAAGGGGGGAATTGGCAATCACTGAAGCAAGTTCTGCTATTAAGAAGCTACTTGTGAAAAAAATACACGTTTGCTGTCTTTTTTGTGTGTGTGACGATCTTTATTTTACTAAATGTGTAAGATTTGCTTTAGCAAAACAAATACCACTCTTGGGTTCTTGCCATACTATGAATTTTTAATGCTTTATTAGAACACTGCATGGTTTCAGCCCAGTAGAGTGAACCCCCACTTCGTTACCTGCTCACACACCACAGGGGTCCATCTGTCCTCAGGATTTACCAACTGGGAAGCCAAGCCCAACTGCCAGCTAATTCCACAGTAACCAGGTACCCCTTGCAGGAACCCTCTTCAAAAGCTGTCTGCATGTTCCTGCACAAAGGTGTTTTGTTAAAGGGGGTTTTGGGCTCTAATGTTATTTGACAACCTAATGAACCACTAGAGCTAACTGCCAAGACCAGCGACTGCAGGGGAAGGAGGTGTGCAAAGGCTTTGTCAGCCTGCCTTCCAAGAGGAAAGTTGCAGCAGTGGCAGCCAGCAAAGCTCTGAGGCTGGGGAGGTGCCAGGAGAACACACACACTCTAGCAAGGGAAGGGACCAGCACTGTTTAATTGAGACAGGCACTGTTTAACTGGGACCAGTGCTCTGCAACATCTTTGTTGGCGACATGGTCGGTGGGATCGAGTGCACCCTCTGCAAGTTTTCTGATGGCACCAAGCTGAGTGATGTGGTTGGTGTGCTGGAGGGAAGGGATGTCATCCAGAGGCATTTAGACAGGCCGAGAGGACTGTGTGAACCACATGAAGTTCAAAATGTCCAAGGTCCTGCGCATGGGCAGGGCAAGCCCCAGCACAATGACAGGATGCCAGGGGAATGGATGGAGAGCAGCCCTGAGGAGGATGTGGGGGTGTTGACCGATAGAAAGTTCAACCATGACCCATCAATGTGCACTGCCAGCCCAGAGAGACAACCGTGTCCCGGGCTGTGTCCCCAGCAGTGTGACCAGCAGGTTGAGGGAAGGGATTCTGCCCCTCTGCTCTGCTCTGGGGACACCCCCTGCACTGCTGCATCCAGCTCCGGGGTCCCAAGGAAAGGAGGACACAGAGCTATTGGGAGGGAGTCCAGAGGAAGCCACGGAAATGATCTGAAGACTGGAGCAGCTCTGTTCTGGAGACAGGCTGAGAGAGTCTGGAGAAGGCTCCAGGGAGACCTCAGAGCCCCTTCTAGTCCCTCAAGGGGCTCCAGGGAAGCTGGAGAGGGGATGGTGACAAGGGCAGGGAGGGACAGGACAAGGGGAATGGCCTTCAGCTGCAGGAGGGCAGATGGAGAGGAGATATGGGGTAGAAATCCTTCCCAGGGAGGGTGGGGAGGCCCTGGCACAGGCTGCCCAGAGCAGCTGTGGCTGCCCCTGGATCCCTGGCAGGGTTCGGTGACGGTTCTGTGATTTACATCCACGCGGGATAAAGCGCAACGGCACAACCGCGTTACACGCACCCTGCGGCGCGCCGGGCAGCCGCCGTGCGGGGGTGGCTGCGGGCAGGGCAGGGCGGAGCGCGACCCGGCCCCCCTCCCGCACCATGCGGAGCCGCTCCGGGGCAGCGGCCGGGGGGCGCCCGCCCCGCTCTGGCTACGCCCACCAGCATACGTCAGCGGGCCGCGCCGACGGCGGCGACCAATCGGGGTCCGGCTGCGGTGCCGGCGCGTTCCCAGCGGCCATTCACAAAGCGGCGGCGGGGGTGGAAATGAATGGGGCGGGTCACGTGGCGCGAGGCGTTATTGCGGCTCTTCCGGCCGGGCTCGCGATGGAGGCGGCGTCGCGGCCGGTGCCCGGGCCCTGGGGCGCCACCGCCTGCGTGTTGACTGGCGCCTCCCGCGGCTTCGGGCGCAGCCTGGCGCGGCTGCTGGCTCCGCGGCTCGGGCAGGGCTCGGTGCTGCTGCTGCTGGCGCGGTCGGCGGCTCCGCTGGCCGAGCTGGCGGCCGAGCTGCGGGGCGGCGGCAGCGGGCTGCGGGTGGAATGTGTGGCTGCCGACCTGGGCTGCGAGGAGGGGCTGCGGCGGGCGGCTGCTGCCCTGCGGGAGGTCCTGCCCGCCGGCCCCGCCGGCCGCCTTCTCCTCGTCAACAACGCTGGTAATAACCGTGGCCGCAGCGTCAATCCCCGTCCCCTCCCCGGGCGAGCGGGGCTCTGCCCCGCAGAGCCTTCCCTTGGCTCTGCAGCCGGTGGGCCGAGGCTTGATCGGGTGCCAGCGCACGGACGCACCGAGCCAATAACCGCGGGAGCAGCGGGGGCTTTGCCCTGCCTGGGGCTCACTAAAGTTAGGAGCCTGAGGAGCAGCCCGGGGGTGGGTCGCTGCTGGGGCGGCACTCTGCTCCTCACGGCGGGTTGCCTCTCGGTGGAGGTGCAGGGCCAGCCGGGCATCCTGCTGCAGCCTGGCACCCTCTTGCTGCGATGCCCCCTGAGTATGAGCCGTCAGAGCTCCTAGCCCTGCTTTGTGGGTGCATCTGTTGCAGTCTTTAATGTCTGCGTTCTTCCCACCCTAAACAACACCAGGTGTTCCAGTAGGTGCTACAGGAGTGGTGCCTCTGGCTCCCAAGTGTGGGAGAGCACATGGTGACCCATGGAGACCTTGTGCTTCAGGCTGGAGGTTGGGCGCTGTTTGTTTTGGCAGGACAGGTCCGTGTCCCATGTCATCACCCTTGGTTCAGAGGGTGACCAAAGGCCATGAGCAAAGCTGGGCTGTACTGAGCTCCTTGTTCTGCTGCAAGACCCTGCTAGAGGCTGGGCCATCAAAGCCAATCGCTTTTGTCTCTTAAGAGTGCTGCATGTGGAAATGTAGGAGCAAAAGGGATCTGCTGTGTTGCTGAATACATCTGTAGCTACTCTAAACTCCTTTGTCCTCCCCAGGCTCCCTGGGAGACATCTCCAAAACCTTCCTCGATCTCACCAACCCGGACGAGATCAACAGCTACTTTGCCTTCAACGTCACCTCGGCGCTTTGCCTCACCTCTACCGCCCTGCAAGCTTTCGGGAAGCGGCCCGGCTCCAGCAGGACGGTGGTGAACATCTCCTCACTCTGTGCCGTGAAGCCCTTCAAGAACTGGGCGCTCTACTGCAGCGGGAAGGCTTCCCGGGACATGATGTTCCAGGTGCTGGCACTGGAGGAGCCTGATGTCCGTGTGCTCAACTTCGCCCCCGGTGAGGAGGGTTGCTCACTGAATGCTATAAATTCTCTCCTGGCTTTGTGGATAAAAGAGTCTTGCAGCTCAGCCAGGTGCAGAGGGAAAATGAGCCCCAGATTTTGCTTTCTCAGTGTGTGGTTTCTTTTTGGTTGCTCTTTCTCCAGGTCCTCTGGACACAGACATGCAGCTCTTGGCCCGGACTAAGACTGGAGATGCTGAGATGCGTCAATATTTCCAACGTCTGCAGGAGAGTGGGCAGCTGATAGACTGTACTGTGTCAGCCCAGAAGCTGGTGAATCTCCTGGAAGAGGACACCTTCTGCTCTGGTGCCCACGTGGATTTCTATGACATCTGAGTTGTTCTCACCTCCACCTTTGCCTTCCTGCTTTCCTTTCTGCTGAGCCATGTCTTGTCTGCCTCCAGTGTCTTGGGAGACTGTGTTTGAGTCCTGGGTGCTGTCCAGTTCTTAAGAGAAGACCTCTGGGTGCCTTATAAATACCCCTAGCGCCCCAGTGGGGATGGGGGAAGTTTTTGCTTTGCTGTGCTGTAGGTGTTGAGCTCTCCCAGGCACCTGCTGTCAGGAGTGGGGCTTTCTCGTCTGCTCGGCATGGGGGAGCAGAGGTGACCTTTTCCAAGGACACAAGTGTGGAATTCTTAAAGCTGTCCTGAGCATGTGTGAGCCAAGAAGGTACTGAGGCATCTGAGGCCAGGTCAGAAAGCAACCCCAGAAGGTCTCAGAGAAGCCAGCAGTCACTTTAGAGCTCAGTGGTCCAGTGTTTGTCCCCTTTGCCCTGCAGGAGCTGCGTGCTCAGTAAGTCACCAAAGACTGAAAGAGCCATTCCTGGGGCTGGAGGTGGTGGCTGCTACCCCAGAACCCTGCCTTCCTGTCCCACCCCAGTCTCACCAGTGGCTTGTCTAGGCTCCCACAGCTCTGGGATTGTTTCTCTGTTTTGTGCCTTAAGATGTAAAGTCTGTCCTTGTTGAGTGGGTTTATTTTCACAAATCACCAGGAGGGGGAGCTGGCAGGGGAATACGAATGAATATTTAGGTTGGTGTGCACAAGCACAGCATGGGCTACATACACACCTCAGCCCCGAGTTTGTGCCATGCTCTTGTTTGCAGGGTCTGGGACCAAGCTCCCCCTGGGTTCTTTTAATTTTTGTGGGTGTTTATCCTTATTTTTTCATCAGGTTCCAGGAGAAGTTATGCCCATCTAGAAAACTGCTGATCTGCAGCATGTGTTGATGCAGGAGAATTGTTATGAAGTGCAGTGGCATCAGTTGTGTGCCCTGGAAATGCCTGGCATCCCCCTGTGCTTGGTGACAGCAGGTTTCCTGCAGTTGTCTCAACCCTGTCTTTCAAACTTCTTCTGCTTCTCATTAAAAGTTTCATGTCTAGTCTAGGTCTACTGCTGCATCTTTAAAAATGGGTAAATTTTTGGGTGGGTGGAAGGAGAGAGCCTGGGTTAAGCGTTGTCTTCATCCAACAAGGCACCACATGTGCCCACCTGGAGTCCTGTCCTTCCCTGAATTATTTCATTAACTCTGTGTTAACTTAAGCCTGCACAGATAAAAAAAAAAACCCACCCTAAAACCCAAATTTAACCCTTTCTAGTGAGTCTGCTTTTTGGCTTCATCTTCTGTCTATGCCTGTGAAACTCATTGGCAAAACCCCCCTGTGCTGCTCATTACACTGGTGATGGGGTGGTTTTTCTGGGGTTTAGCACCTCATGGTTGAGGTGTTGAATGTGGTCTGTGAAACCTGGACAGACCTGCTGCTGCTAATGTTGTAGCTGTGTAGGCTTGTCCCATCCCCTCTTGGGCAGAAATTGGTTTTTGCGACCTGTCACTCTGAAAAATAGTCCCAGTGCTCAGAGCTGGGGGTGCCAGGACCTGCCTTGAGGGGGTCTTGGACCCTGAGTTGTGAGGGGCTGGGCTGAAGGTAGATAAGCTCCTTTCCTGCCCCAGAAAGGCTCAAAGAGCCTCAAATTGCAGGAAGAGCTGGGTTGGTAGTGGGGAACAGGGCTACCCTGGGAACAGGGCCACCTGGTACTAGTGAGGTGGGAGATGCAGATGGGTTCTTTGGCATAAGACATGTTAAAAACTAGGATAGCCCAGAGAAAGGTTTGTTTCTGGGCTGTGAAGTCAGACCACCCTCAGGTGTCTGTGGCTGTATCAACACCTCTGTATCTTTAGGGGCATCTGCATGAGGGATTGGGGTAACACAGGGGCACCACTTGCAACTGGGCACTTCAACCCAAACTTCTCCCACCAGAGAGTGTATGTAGGCAGGGAACACTGACTTTAAATAGTGAGGTGCTTATGTCTTGCTCCACACAATGTTAATGTGTGAATCACTGGATTTGATTCATAGCATGGTTTGGGTGGGAAGGGATCTCAAAGTGCCCACCAGTGCCACCCCCTACCATGGTGAGGGACACCCTCCACTAGCCCAGGATGCCCAAAGCCCCATCCAGCCTGGCCTTGAACCCTGCCAGGGATCCAGGGGCAGCCACAGCTGCTCTGGGCAGCCTGTGCCAGGGCCTCCCCACCCTCCCTGGGAAGGATTTCTGCCCCACATCTCCTCTCCATCTGCCCTCCTGCAGCTGAAGGCCATTCCCCTTGTCCTGTCCCTCCCTGCCCTTGTCACTAGCCTCTCTCCAGCTTTCCTGGAGCCCCTTGAGGGATTGGAAGGGGCTTAGGTTTCCCCACTGCCTTCTCTTCTCCAGACTGAACCACCCCAACTCGCTTCAGAGCAGAGCTGCTCCACAGCCTCCACTGAACCTGCTCTAACAGGTCCATGTCTGTCTTGTGCTGGGACCTGGGTTACTTTTCACTCTCCCCTGGTGTCAAGTAGCAGCAAGAGCAAAAATCAGAAACTCTGTCTGCTTGAAGAGGAAACCTGTTCCCAACATCAAGCACGTGCCAAGTGTGAGTCCTATGGCTACATCAGTGTGCTGCAGCTCACTGCTGAGTTTTACTGGTGAGGCAACCACATGCTTGCACTTCAATGGAGTAAGTTTGCTTCAGCACAGTCACTCCTCACTTGACTGCTCTGAGCTGTAGCCTGGAGGTTTTCTTTTCAGTGGCTTCATCCTCTTTGACTCACTGTATGTGGGTTTAGGTGTTTGACATTGCTCTGTAACCTCCCCAAAGACACAACGAGCTTGGGACTCCTGCCCCAGGAGCAGAGAGCTCTGCCTGGGGAGAAATGCCAGTGATGCTTTCAGGGCATCCCTGGGTACCAGCATCCCCTGACTGGGGAGAAATGCCAGTGATGCTTTCAGGGCATCCCTTGGGTACCAGCATCCCCTGACTGGGGAGAAATGCCAGTGATGCTTTCAGGGCATCCCTTGGGTACCAGCATCCCCTGACCGGGAGAAATGTTAGTGATGCTTTCAGGGCATCCCCTGGATACCAGCATCCCCTGACTGGGGGGAAATGCTAGTGATGCTTTCAGGGCATCCCTTGGGTACCAGCATCCCCTGACCGGGAGAAATGCCAGTGATGCTTTCAGGGCATCCCTTGGGTACCAGCATCCCCTGACCGGGAGAAATGCCAGTGATGCTTTCAGGGCATCCCCTGGGTACCAGCATCCCCTGTGCTCCTGTGCGCCAGATGTCCAGCTGACACCTGTGCACCCATGGGTGCTGTGAGATGCAATGGCAGAAGGATAGAACTTTTTTTCCTCCCTTCCCTTTCTTATCGGTGCCTGTGACCAGCTGAGGGCGTGCCAAGACCGGGTAACGGCGGCGCGGGGAGCCCGGGCGGTGAGACCGCATCGGCGCCTTGGGAAGAGCAACGGGCAGTTCCGTGCGGGTGGAGCAGGATGCAAATTCGGGATCCCCTCCCGCCTCTGCACCGTCTCATCACAGCTCCCTACGATGACTGATATTTTAATTAAGGGTCTGTGTCCAGAGTCGTAATTAAGGAGGAAAAAGGGTATTTAAAAATAAGTTTCTTCATGAGCTCTCCTGATTTCCAAGACACAAGCTCACAGCCCACCTGGCAGAGTGTACCCGATGGGGCTAATGTACCCCACCCAATGAGGAGCCCAAATATTTGGGCAGTGCTCCCCCCCTCCAGGCTAAGCATGAACCCTGAAGCTGAAAGGAGTCACCCCGAAGGGACCCATCACTTCCTGCATCCCAGACAGGAGCCACAGGCTCTGTTCTCCCTGGCAGGGATAAAGTGGGGCTTGTCAAATCCAAAATCCTGCCTATCCCCCCCTGCCAGCCTGCCTCATGCAGCAAAATCACAGAATCACAGAATCACAGAATCTTAGGGGTTGGAAGGAACCTCAAGAGATCTTCGGGTCCAACCCCCCTGCCAAAGCAGGCTCCCTATCTCATATTACATAGATAGGCGTCCAGACGAGACTTGAATATCTCCAGAGAAGGAGACTCCACCACCTCCCTGGGCAGCCTGTCCCAGGGCTCTGGCACCCTCACTGTGAAAAAGTTCTTCCCCATGTTGGTGCGGAACTTCCTGTGCTCCAGCTTACAGCCATTGCCCCTAGTCCTGTCCCCACTGACCACTGAAAAGGGGCTGGCCAATTCCCCCTGCCACCCATGTCTAAGATACTTGTAAACACTAATTAGGTCCCCCCTAAGTCTTCTTTTCTCCAGGCTGAACAGACCCAGCTCACTCAGCCTTTCCTCATAGGGGAGATGTTCCAGACCCCTAATCATCTTTGTTGCCCTTCTCTGGACTCTCTCCAGAAGGTCCCTGTCTTTTCTATACCAGGGAGCCCAGAACTGGACACAGTATTCCAGGTGGGGCCTGACCAACGCAGAGTAGAGGGGGAGGATCACCTCCTTCGACCTGCTGGACACACTCTTCCTGATGCATCCCAGGATCCCATTGGCTCTCTTGGCCACCAGGGCACACTGCTGGCTCATAGCCAACCTGTCATCCACCAGGACCCCCAGGTCCTTCTCCATAGAAGAAAATACTGTTCTGGGTGGTTTATCCCCTTCCTCCCCCCATTTTTCTGAGCCCTTCCTGGCTCGTTTCGGTTATGGATGGATGTTGGTGAAGGTCCAATGTCTCCCCGAGCCCTGGTAAACAGGGGGGAGACAGAGCTGGGGCACAAGCTGTGTGGATGCCTCCCTGTATGAGATTCCTATTAAAGCATGACAGAAACCCCCTGACATGACCTTGAAACTAGTTTAGGGCAGGAAGGGCAGCATGTGTGAGGTGCTCAGGGGTGACACGGCCTGAGCGACAGGCCCCAGGTCCCCAAGGGGCTGGCCCCAGCCACCTCCCCACGCCAGGAGACACTGTGCTCTTTGTGCCCATGGTGAAATGCTTGGAACTGGGTTATAAAGGAGTCAAAGTTACTGCTGGGGTTTTGTTTCCATGTGTATCACCGGGTCCCTGGAACAGTGGTGAGGGTGAGAGCCCTAAATCCCCCTCAAAGCCTCACAAATTAAAACCAGCGTGCACCCAACGACCTCCCAAATCTTGGCTGCTGCCCTGGGCTGCCCCTGGCTCAGTGTGGCCACAGGCTGCAGCTAGGTTCCTCTGCCCTTTATTAAAGGTTTCTCAGCAGAAGGGAGACCTTTATTTTCCCATCCGGTGGCCAGAAATGCTGAGTATGGACCTTTCAGCCAGGACGCTGAGTGCCCAGCAAGCCTCTTGCTCGCAAACAAGCAGCTGCCTCTGGCCACGAGGCCAAAGGTAAATGAGCTGTTCCTCTGGCAAAGGTGTTCCCAAAGAGGGGGAAAGGTCTGGCAGTGCCCACGCTTCTCACTCAGGGAACCCCCATCTTGTGTGCAGAGGCCCCTGAGTTGCCCATGGCATGGAGTCAGTATGGGGGATGTCTGGGATCGAGCGGTTCTCCCTCCATTCTAGGCACCTGCTGTATTAACTCCGTGTCCCCAGGACACCTAACCAGCCATCCCAAAGCCTCCCAGCTCTCTATGTGACAAGTCAGGAGCTTTGCAGGATCTTCTCAGGGCTGTTGGTAGGATTTGGTGGATGTTCACCAAGCCCCAGAGGGTTAGAACAACAAACATCTTTCTGCTGAGTTGGCATGTTTCTCACTGACTCTTCTCCCAGAGACTGAACGCTTACTTGCACATCTTCCTCTCTGTAACCCTTCACACTCCTCGCTCTCAGCCTGCTCACCTGCTTTTATTCTCCTCTCCTCTTTGCTGTCCCCTGCTTTGGGTGGCCTTAGCGTTAAGGAAGGAGAAGGACCAACTCCATTCTGGCCATGTTCCCTGGAGCAGCCATTTAATGTGTAACAAGGGACCCCTTGTTCCAGCAAGGAGAGATGACAGATTAACCCAGTTTAGAGCCAAAGAGCAGTGGGTTTTCTGGTAAACTGTCCTGTTCCTGTGAGCTTCAAATGCCTTTAATGAGTTATTATTTAGTCTGCTATGGAGGTTAATGGGGGGGCATTGCAGAAATGATCTGTGATTAATTAAACCATCTTTATCCAGCGTGGGCCCGGTCTCACTAGGTTGGGCACTAAGCTGGGGCCAGTCAGATCCCTGACTTTGGCATTACTCCTGTCGCTACCTTGCACCCACTGAATTCACCAGCTGTCAAACCAGGCCCTGCAGACCAACAGCCACCTCCAGCCCAGTGGGAAGGAGCTGCCAGAAATAAGAGGTTTAATGCCATTTTTTTAGGGACCACCCCGAAGCCAGGTTTTGTCGTGTTTGCTGCCAGCCTGCGTAGAATGCAGCCCAGTGTATTTCAAGCATCCTTCCCTTAATATTGAGTGCTGAGCTGCCCCCTGTGGCTCCCCTGGGATCTGGGGACACTGGCCAGTTCCAAACCTGGGTGCTCCCTGTCTCCCTTTCCTTCAGTGGAGCTGTCAGTTCAGACCAAAGCATCCATCCTGCACTACCGTTGCTGCCCATCCTCCTCCACGTGGCCTTTAAAAACCTCCTGTGTCAATGGCTCAGCGCTGAATGATCCTGGCAGATCCTGGTCCTTCCCTTGAGGATGGTGAGGGGCTCTGACAGATGCTCAGCGCAGGAGTTTCCACCAGAAAGGACAAGTTGAGTCATGCAGCAACCCTTGCTCGCAGCACCCAGTCCCATGCAGGATCCCATGGGAAACTTAGAGCAGCTCCTTCCGTGGGGGGTCTCGCATCACCCAGCCAAGCAGCGTGGCCTCACCCTGCCCACGCCACCATAGGCAAAGCTGCCGCCGAGGCACCGCATCGAGGCCGGGAGCCGCATTCACATTCCTGCCGCGAGCACACTTGTCAGCCGAGCTGTCAGCCGCTCCTGTAATAGGGCCACGGCGGTCACTCGTGTTGGGAGTAAACACAGCCGAATCTGAGAAAACAAGAGCAGAGCCGAGCCCGGGTGCTTCCAGCAAGGCTGGAAAGTATCAGCACACTTGGGAGGCAGGGCGGGGGCGGGGGGGGGGGGGGGGGGAGGATGCCCAGCTCCCCCCACTGCTTCCCCGTCACACCCCTGCTGTGAACCCCAAATAAACCCCTGGGCAGGATGCTCTGTAGCGGCCGCCAGCGTGGCAAGGGTATGGAGATGCGGTGGGCTGCCTCTGGGAGGGAAAGCTGGGGACCTGGGATTCAAAAGGTTGGGTGGCATAGGAGCTGGTGCATGGGACAGCCCGGGCCTTGAGCTGCTCGGGAACACGAGGTGATGGAGCTGCAGTTTGGGGATTTCTAGTGGAAACACACCCCCACCTTTGGCTGGAGGAAAAGCACTTTTTTCTTCTTTTTTTTTTTTTTTAATAAAAAATGTCAATTTGTATGAGACAGAGCTGTCCTCAGTCTGGAGGAACCCATTGGGATCCAGCCTCCTTGCCACGCTCTGATCAGCATCCGTCCCACACACCTCCTGCCACCTCCAGCCATGTCACCAGAGCAAGAGGGGACACCTTGGCTGGGTGGGATGGATCCTGGCTCCATGTTGGCCCAGATGCACAGCACAGGGAGGGTCAGGGGTGTTTGCACAGGGGCTGGGGGCTCATCAGGGCTGTGTTGAGGAGGAGGAGAAGTGGCCCCGTGTATAATTAACCCTGGCTTATTCGTTTTGTGCTATTCCTCCAATTCTTAAACTCTCCTCACAACAAAGAGCTGACCGGCCTGAAAAGCCAAGGATTTAGGACAAAGAAGGGGTTGGGAGCAGAGTGGAGTGGCTGAGGGCGCGACGTGGCTTCGGGGCAGAGCGGGATGCAGACCCCACTGCACCACCAGATGCCTGACCAGGCGCCGATGCCCTCGATCAGACCGCACGCTCCATCTCAAACTTCAAATCCAGGGGATCTGCCTTTCCCCTCTCCAGCCCAGCAGCTTCCCAATGTCCAACATGATTTCTTCAGTCCCAGAAACCCTAAAAAGCCAAAAACCACCACGAAATATTTTCTACCAGTGGGGAGGGGAGCAGGCTGCTATTATCCTCATCCAACCCAGCCCCGAGATGTTGGGGTCCAAAGGGTGCCGCTTCGCCTTTGAAATCTCCCGCGGCCTTTCTTCCCATTAAACCATCTCCCAGCTCAGCTCAGAAGTTTCTTCCCCACCCCACCCCCCCTCTTTTTTTTTTTAATTTAATAATAAAGCATCTCAGATCTCTGAGTTGCAACTCATCTCACACCTAAGCGAGATTGCGTTTTGCACAAGCCTTTCAGCTGTTTTCTCAATCTCTCCTCTGTCTCATTCTCAATTCAGGCAGTTGCTATAGGTATGTTTTAATCCCCAGCATGGTAGATTTTAATTAGTCTTTGTACAGATGGCCAATTAACATTCATTACTTTTGCCTTGAGCGATTAATTATGAGTTTGGATAGAATGGGAGATGGAGACAGAGGAAAGATGGGCAGGTGAATAAAAAAAGCGATTTTAATCAGAGTTTGGGATTTTTTTTTCCCCTTCTTATTTATACATATACACACACATGCAGAAAGAGGAGGGAAGAGCGAAGTGGCAGCATGGGGCAAGTTACACTCCCTCTGAACCACTTGCAGTCCCAAAGCCACAGGGATGGGCTTCAATGGGGTCTTTGACCGAAGGGTGGGGTCTGCGGTCCCACCAAGCCCCATGACAGGGATGGGGAAACTGAGGCAGGGAGTGCTGGGGTGCCATGCAGCTCCCCAGGCACAGAGAGTCACCCATTCTGGAAGTGAGCACCCTGGGCACCTGGGTGTCGTGGTTTTGGGGTTGTAATTGTTCCAGGACAGTGGGGATGGCCGGGGGAGCGGTGGCACACTAACACCTTCTCCTGGGCGAACCCTCATAGCGGTATGCAGAATGGGGCCTGTAATTCTCCCCGCGCAACACCCGTTGACACGTTGCTAATTCTTCCTAATTGATTTTTCACGCTGGCGGGAGGGAGACGGTGACATCCAACAACAGAGCCCTGATGTCGCGGCTTTCTCCTCCATGAAAGGGGCCGGCACCCTCCCTCCGGAGCCGACATACTTCTCCCCGGCCCGGGTAGCCATGGTGAGGCATTGCCCAAATCCTTTCACCGCCACCGCCGTGCCGCTGGAGCCTGGCAATGCTCCGCACCGCCCGTGCCAGCCCGCTTGCGGCAGCTATTTTCGGGCACGCAGGCAAGCCGACAGGAAAAATTAAAATAGCAAAAGCCCCCGGGGCTGTATCCTGCCCTGGTTCCTTGGCGGAGGGGCCGCACCCACGCTTTGTGCCACGCTGGCACGTGTGAACCAGCAGCGGGTTCTGGATTCGGCATTTCTGGGTTATTTTGGCGGTGGGCGAGGCATGCACGTGGCATGGAGCGAGCAGGGGAAGCTGGCGGGGACATAGGAAAGGACCTGATCCTGCTTGCTTCTTCCAAGCATCCCTCTGTGGCAGGTGGGCCTAGAAAAGGGAGGGGTTGCAGAAGGATGCTTTGGGACAGAATCCATCCCGCGGGACTTGGGGGGGGCTCCTTACAGTGCTGTTGGCTGGGCTTTTACACCCCTTCTGCTGAAACCCAGGGTTTTCTATATTAGCACGTTTTACACTTTGGCTCCGACCCTTTTGAGACTGACACTTTTCTGCAGTGCAGCAACTTTCCTTAAATCAGCTGCTCAGGTGGAGGACAGGGTGACCAGATCCCTCTCCGCAAGGCAGGGATGCGGCTGCTGGGTCCCACACCCACAGCGTGACTGGTGGATGTACCACCTGCATCCTGATGTTGTCCCTGGGTAACATGCCTCCTGCATCCCAGTATGCTCTCAGGGTGCGTCCTCGGCCAGACTATCCCCACCTGTAAAACCCCAGTATTGCAGGGGGGGTTATTCCAGATGAAATACAGACGGGACATACAGGAGCCGATGGTCCCTGCTGCCTCAAAGGGCAACCCAGCCCCCTCACACCAGCTTGAGTCTTCCTCTCGTGTGAGGAAGAGGAGTCTGAGAGCACAGGCACCTCGGTAAGAGCACGGTCCCCACCTGCAGAGTGGTGGCAGGGTATGGCCCTCTCTAAGTATATGCCATTGAAATGTGCACATTTCCTAAAAGCAATATGGAACAGCTAAATATACTGCTCACAAATCTGTTTACACTAATAATGGCTGGGAGCCTGCCATCCATATGACTGCAAGGAACCATTGATTCAACATAAATTAACTGAAAATTACTTGCAAGAGGGAGAAACTCACAGCATTTTTATATTTCTTTTTTTTTTTCCTCCCCTTGTCTTTTTTTTCCCCCTCCCCCTTTGCCAGGGA
The DNA here is from genome assembly GCA_022605575.1 of Laterallus jamaicensis coturniculus. Lineage (NCBI taxonomy): Eukaryota > Metazoa > Chordata > Aves > Gruiformes > Rallidae > Laterallus > Laterallus jamaicensis. The sequence goes on along the minus strand of JAKCOX010000090.1, from coordinate 1,786,341 downwards.
AGGGGGAAATGCAGAGACATTGGCATCTCCTCTTACCGACAGCCATGGCCGCATTTGGCACCGGCTCCACTCTCTCCTCACCATCCCCTCTCCCCATCCCCAGCAATGGGGACCAGGATACTCAAGGAGCTGGGATTTTCCATCCCCAGCTCAGGGGACTCGAGCTGCTGCCAGGGGCTAAATGAACACAATATTTACCCATTTTTCCAAGGAACAGAGACGGAAGGGTCCGAGTCATTATTTTGGCACGTGCAGATTGCTAACTTGTGCAGTTATTTATATATATATATTTTTTTTTAAAGGGGGAAAAAAAGAAGGGAAAAAACCCACCAGAATTGGCAGCTCCTCACGTATTAGTCGGAATGCTGCAGACTTGGCTCCCGCTCACCTCCGCAACATAATGTTAAATGGCATCAAGACAGTATATCAGTCATTTACATATGTTGCTTATAGACGCCAAACTTATTAACACAATAAAACTGCTGCTAAGAAGCTTTCCTGCCTATTTTTCTCCTGGAGAATGTCAGTGTTGGAAGCACCTACCTTCCTCGTATGGAAACACCCGGGGCTGCCTTTCATATGGCACCCAGGAAAATAAATATCTGACTCACCCAGGGTCCCCCTCCGACCACAAAGCAAAGCGGGAGGAAGATTCATTGATTCAGAGCGTTGTGCGTCGGAGGGGACCGCCAGCAGCCCAGCCCACACGGCAGCACCTCGCAAGCCCCCCCACCACAAAAGGTACTCCGCCTCTGGGACAGGCCCCCGGTCAGGGTGGGAGGGCTTCACCCCGAGACTGGCTTCAACACCCTCCGCTCCGAGGTGTCCCCAGCTCCCTGTCCTCTCAGCCAAGGTCCACAAACACTGGAAGGGGTACCCTGGGTGAGTCATGTATTTATTTTCCTGGGTGCCATATGAAAGGCAACCCTGGGTGTTTCCATACGAAGCGGCTAGGTGCTTCCAACACTGATGCTCTCTGCGTGGAAAAGGAGGCAGGAAAGCTTCTTAGCAGCAGTTTTATTGTGTTAATAAGTTTGGCGTCTATAAGCAACATATGTACGTGGCTGATACACCGTCTTGATGCCATTTAACAGTATGTTGTGGAGGTAAGTGGGAGCCAAGTCTGCTGATCTCCCCTAATATAACGCTGCGCAGCCCCTGCAGGGTTTTTTGGGGGGGTACTCCCCCAGTATACCAGGGAGGAAGGCTCCTCTCCCTGATGTGGCACTGAAGTCTTCACACCATTCCCTACCCCTGCGATGGCGCAGTGTTGCAGGGGATCTTGCTGTCTTTGCCCACAGGGGATAAGCCGACATGAGTCTGGGGAGGGGATCCGATGTTGGGGAGTATCACAGTTCAGCACCATTCAAGGGAACACCTAAACCTTCTGTGGGGCTGGAGGTGTAATTTCCTGTATCAAAATTTCCCAAGCTCTCCTAGAAAGACAATTTTGCTGCAATGATGTCACTGCTGTGCAAGGAAAAGGATTTTTTAGGGCAACATCTTATACCCTTGGAGCAAGGTACGTGGCGGGGCATTAAATGAGAGACCAAACTTCACCACCAGAACCAGTGGGGAGGGCTGGCTGAACCCTAACACTGCAGCTGGGGTCTTCTTTGAGCTGTCTATGGTATAAACCCTCAAAAATGTCCCCAGAAATCACAGTACTAAAGGACAGACCTTCTGGCCAGGCGTCCTAAGGATGTTCAAAGCCTTCACTGTTCAATGCTATCAGGGATGATGGGGACATCTGCTCCAAGGCAGGACGTGGAAGAACAATCCACTGCTGCTGCCACCCCAGGGAACAGGATGACAAACCAAGATCAGGAGCTTCGGTTTGCTCACGGTGGCTGGGGAGGCAGGATTGCACCTCTTGCTTGTAAAGAAGGGCTTGGTGACTGCCAGGATGCTCCCAGCTCTGTCCCCTGATGCCCTACCTGCTGTCACCTCAGCAGGTCTCCAAGGAGGACCGCATCCCTTAAGTAGGCATGGCAGGTGATGCCACCTGTGGAGCTGGGCACGCTGCTGGTGCCTGAAGCATCAGTGCTGCTCTGACAAGTCCTGTCACAAGCAGGAGATGCAGATGCTGACCAAAAACTGTGTATTTCGTTGCCCCTGCCCAAAACCTCCATGTTTCAGTGCCACTGCCCTCTATGGGCTTTGGTGTGGGTGAACCTGTTCATTGCCCCACTCACTCAGGACCAAACAAGGAAAATTGGGTCCCCAAGGTCAGGCACAAGGTCATGGGAAAGGTCCCCAAGTGCCCAACCTCTGCACATCACTTTCAACTAACAAATTGCAATGATTTTCCTTACACCCACAGTCCTGTAGCACCACCTTTCCCAGCAGAAATGACCAGAGCAATCGCTGTCCCAGGTGCAGGTGCAGCCTCAACACCAGGATGGGCATTGTCACAGATGGCCAAGGGTGCTGCAGCTTTCCGAAAAGCTTTGTGAAGGCTACGTGCACCCACATGACCATCTGGAGATGTTTCAGCCTTTGGAGATGGCTCTTTCAAGAGCTGGGGTTTTAAGTGTCTACAAGGAGAAGGATGTAAGACTCTGTTTGCTTTGCAAGTGCAAGCCACCGAAGCCACAGCTGTGTCCACATCAAATGCCCTTCAGGATGTCCCACCTCTGAGAGCTCACCCAACACAGGAGACTAGGCATGACAAGGACTTGGGTGGGGGCACCTTTTCTCATCAGCTTCTGTGTGGTTTTTACACAAACCCTTTGGCTTTTGTGCCTTTCCCACCTCATCTTCCAGGTGAGGTCTGTTAGAAGCCCATCAGGACTCATCAACCCAGAGCCCAGGGTTTCTGTACCAACATAGCTGTCAGACCACACTGGAGAGGAGAGGGTGGATGCAGCTCTCATGGAAAAGCCAGTGTGACCATTATGTAGATAGGTGAGGACCTGGCAGCATCTCCCCTTGCTGGACTGACCTCTTCCAGCCCATAGCTATGGTGGCTTCCCATTCCCAGACTTGGTGGTGACATCCTTTCTCAACATCAGCCTGACTGTACAGACTAAAGCTATCTCACATCCACCCAGTCCAATGGACATATTTACCATCGTCTCCACTTCCCATCTCTTCTCCATCCATCCATCCATCCATCCATCCATCCACCCACCCATCCACCACTGAAGGACCAGTTGACTAAAACACCTGAGAAAAGGTAGACTGGGAGAGGTGAGATGAATAACCCACTGAAGCCCACTGGGTTGTGCAGGGTCAGTTTATTCCACCCATCATATCCCTGAACCAAGAGAAATAAAATAAACAAAACCTGAAGAAGCAGGAAAGGGGGAGAAGCCCAGGACCTCCTCATGCCCCCAACCCAAAATACAGTCCCATTCCTCTCTTCTTCACTTTGGGGCCACACTTAAAGGGTGATGAGAAGAAATCTGGGCCAGACAAGGAGCTGTGCCCATGGGAAGAGCAGGTGGGAGAGGTTAGGAGGAAATGATCCAGCACTTTGAAGTCTGGTCAACTTTTAACATCCCAGCAAGCTGTGCCTGTGGCCGCGCTCCGGGGCTGGGGCCTGATTTTCCACATTCTGCCCTTTGATGCTGGAGGCCGACGTGTTACAGATTAACAAGGCGGGTGGACAGGCTGCACCTGCCGCAGTGTGCTGGATCCAGCCCTGGGGAAGCCTCCCTGCTCCTGCTGGGGCTGCTGCGGAGCAAGGAAAAGGTGCAGGCAGGGATTTGAGTCCAGGCAGGCAAGCAGCGGAGCAGTGGCTAGGGCTGGGGGATGTAGCTGGATGGGGCTGGACCCGCTGCCCATCTGCCCGCCCCCAAGCACCCTCGGAGCGCACTGTTTGCCCCCAACCCCAAGGCCAGGTTTTGGTGCCTGTCCTGTCCCCCTCGCCCTCTCCTTCATTCCTCTTTCGTTTGCTTTTTGGGAATTCCTCACTATTGTATATTTTAACAAGCACCAGATCCCCCTTTTTTCCCCAGCAGCACCCCCTAATCCTGGTGCAGCACCCCCTCCTTGCCCAGCCCTGCCTGCCCACCACTGCTGCCGGCCACGTCCCTCTGCTGCGCTGGCACACTCTGCTGCTCCTTCGTTAAAAAAGAAAATGTCTTTCTCCTCCACCCAGAGCTCCTCCTGGCCAGAAATCCAGCGGGAAAGGCTGGCTGCTCCCGGATCACCTCCTCCCGGGGATGCGGGCGCTAAAGTTTTCCTCCTAATAAGCTGGGGACACTGGGGGCTGGAGCAAGGCACCCGCCTGGGGGGCTGTGATTTATTCCCACGGGGGATAAAGGTCCTGCCTGAATTATCCTGGAGGTGGGAGCAGGCCTGGGAGCGGCAGGGGGGAAAAGAAATGGGAAGATAAATTTGGGTTTCTCTCCTGGTTTCAGCGTAGCAGCTTCCCGGCTCCCAAAGAGCTCTGGCTTCCTCCGGAACATTCAGGGAGCCTCGCCTGGACACCGAGCCGGGACTGAAAAGCACCGGGGCGAATAGGGGGAATTAAAAAAAAACCCACCAAAAAACAGCTTAAAGGTTTGTAATTTTCCGAGAGGGCGATTTATCCCCCAAATCAAAGCAGCTCCCCCTCCAAAAAAGGCTCCTGCAGAGATGGGGCGCGGAGGGGGTGATGCTGCGGCGGGGATTCCTGCAGCGAGCAGCCAGCGCCCGGCCGGCTTTCCCTTTTTCCCCCCGCAGAAGATGCTGAAAGCCGGAGAGATCCGCACGAAACGAAATCCCGGCCCCGCGCAGCGCTCCGCGGCCCGCGGCTCTACCACCGCCCGGCCCCAACGGGTGGTTGCGGGAGAGCGGGGACGGAAGGTCCGCACCCCCACCTCGCCCACCCCCCGGCCCGGGCCGGGGAGGAAAGAAAAGAAGGAGAAAATAAAATATATTAAATTAAATTCAATTATAATCAATGGATTGAAGTTAAATTCCACCAATGGTCCGGAGCCGGGCACGGCTTCCAGGTCTGAGAAGAGTGATGTCCCCGCCAGCCCCTTCCCTTTCCCTTCCCCTTCCCTCCGCTGGTGCGCCCCGCTACGCGCCCGGGTGCCCTCTCGGCCAGCCGGCTGCCCTAGCCCCGCTTCTTGTTTTCCATATTTTATATAAACCTGTGGTTTATCTGTTTTACACGTAGATTATTTCTTCTCTCCGTCGGAAATAAAAATTAAAAATACAAATTAAAGGGCTCTGGCGACGCGCTCGCTCCGTTTTTAGGCTTTTAATTTCGGTGGGAATTCAGGTTTGGGGGATTTTTTCTTTCTCTTCCAACCCCTCACACCCCCACAACACCCCCCCACCCCCCTCTCGCCCCGCTTCTTCCCCGCAGCCTCTTGCGGGAGCGTGTCCGCGGAAAGCCCGCGGGCGCGCAGCAGCGCTCTGCTCTCCTCTTGGGGGAAGGATCCGCGGGTGCCCGCGCGGAGTATTTCAACCCAGCCAAGTGGAAAATAGACTTTCAACCCCTTTTGTGAGGGAGGGGAGGGCTGGCCCCCGCCTCCGCGGGCCAACAAAACTCAGAGCAGAGCCAAACTGCGGAGTGAACTCGGGACCGGCCCGCGTAGGGGCTGCGCACCCCGCGCATCCCCCTCCCCCAGCGCGCCAGAGGAAAAACAACCGAAATCGCGAGTTATTTGGTTTGGGTTGGTTTTTTTAAAAAAAAATTAATTTTTTTTTTTTTCTTTTTCCAGGGCAGGATCGGACCCGTGGGAAGAGCAGGTTTCTGTCCGGGGGCAAGGTCCTGCCTTGGAGGGGGGGGGCGTACGCGGAGGGGAGCGGAGCTTGCGCGGGAGGCGGGGAGCCGCGGTGGGGCGCGGGGGAGGGAGGATTTCACCTCCCCTCGCTCCCTCCCACCCGGCCGGCAGCACCCCGAGCCGTGGAGTTACACACCGTCGCTGCGGATGTATTATTTATTTATTTATTTATTTCATTAAAAAAGCGAAAAAAAAAAAGAAGAGGGGAGGAAAAAAAAAAGAGGAAAAAAAAAAGAGAAAGAAAAAAATAAAAGAGATAGAAAAAAAAAGAGAAAGAAAAAAAAAGAGAAAGAAAAAAAAGAGAAAGAAAAAAAAAGAGAAAGAAAAAAAAGAGGAAAAAAAAGAGAAAGAAAAAAAAGAGAAAGAAAAAAAAAGAGAAAGAAAAAAGAAGAGAAAGAAAAAAAAAGAGAAAGAAAAAAATAAAAGAGAAAGAAAGGGGGGGGGGGAAAGAGACGGGATTTTTTTTAAAAAAGATTTTAACATTTTTTTTAAGAAGAAAAAAACAAGCCCGCAGCCGGAGCCCCTCTCCCACAACTTCGCGGCGCGCCTGCGGGAGCGGCTCCAGTCCAGTTTTTTCGGGCGCTCTCTGCCTCCCCTGCCTCCCCCTGCCTGCCCTGCCTCCCCCTGCCTGCCCCTGCCTCCCCCTGCCCGCCCCGGCCCCGGCCCCGGCCCGAGCAGGTGAGGCCGCCCCCTCCTCCGGGCCCCGCCAGGTACCGCCGTATTTGTACCGGCTGCCCGGGGCTCTGCGGGTGCGTGGGCGCCCGCGGGTGGGCGACCGGCGTGCGTGTGTGTGTGCGTGTGTGTGTGTGTGTGTATGTGTGTGCGCTGCCCAGGGGGAGGTTTCTTGCACACGCACACACACACACACACACACGCACCCCGGAGGAACAGCCCCGCTCCGGCCCCCCCTCCCCTCCCTCCCGGCTCAAACCATGTTCCAGCCGTCTGCGAAGCGCTGCTTCACCATCGAGGTCTCTGGTGGGCCAAGGACACCCACCTCAGCCCCGAGGACCCCCCCCGCGTCCCGCCGCCCTCGGCTACCCCGGCCCCGCCGCCGACGCCGCCGCCTTCGCCCCCGGCTTCCAGGGCGCTGCCGCCGCCGGTCGGGCTCTCTACGGCAGCGCCGAGCTCGTCTTCCCCGAGGCCGTGGGGCACCCGGCGCTACCCGTCGGTCCGCACCAGCTGGGGGGCTCGGCGCTGCCGCACCCCCACTCCTTCTTCGGGCCGCAACACCGCGATCCGCTGAACTTCTACCCCTGGGTGCTGCGGAACCGCTTCTTCGGGCACCGCTTCCAAGGTGAGCGGCGGGCACCGCCAAACCGGGGCCGGGGCTCCGTCCTCCCGGGGGCGCGGAGAGGGCGCGGGGCGAGGGCTGCTGCCCGCCCTGCCGGGCACCGGGGCCCGTTAACCGGGGAGGCCGAGGGAGACCCGGAGGCAAAACCTGTTGCTGTGGTGCCTGCGCGCACGGCCGGTGCTCCGGGGGTTCGCACACCGGTGCCTTTACACGCCGGTGCCGGGTGCCGTTACACGCCGGTGCCCAGCGCACTTGCACACGGGTGCCGGAGCGCCTTTGCACGCCTGCCGATGCGTTTGCACAGCCGGTGCTCGGCTTTGCACGCCCGGTGCCGGTGCGCTCCCGCAGCCGCAGCCCTGGAGCCGGCGTGCGGCCGCCCCGCAGCTCCGGTGCCGGTGCCGCGCCCGGGCATCGCCGCCGTCCGCGGGCGGGGGGTGGGCGGGGGGGTGGCCGGGGCAGCCCCGCGGCAGCTCCGCCTCGGCCGTCGCGGGGTCCCGGCCGGGCATCGCGGGGCTCCCGAGGACGGGACCGGCGCTGCCGGCTCCCTACGCGGCCCCGCGGCTGGCGGAGCCGGGAGTTTGGGTTTCGCCTGCTCGGGAACGACGGGGAAGATGCGGTGGATCTCTACTACACGGCGGCACTCTTACTGATTGTACAGAACTGATTTTCCGCTTTTTCGTTTCTCTTTTTCTTTTCTTTTCTTTTCTTTTCTTTTCTTTTCTTTTCTTTTCTTTCTTTTCTTTTCTTTTCTTTTCTTTTCTTTTCTTTTCTTTTTCTTTTCTTTTCTTTTCTTTTCTTTTCTCTTCTTTTCTTTTCTTT